>OX276335.1:143897623-144497623 GCA_946251815.1 Dasysyrphus albostriatus | reverse complement strand
CACAAACACCTGATTTGGTTATCTCTTTTACTCCCTAGCATTCTTATCAGAATGCAAAAAATACATTCCTCTTGCTCTTACTACTTATCTTCCATTCTTTAATTATGGCCTATTTCCAAGTCTCCACGCAAAAAACCCTGACCGAATGTGGCGCCGCCGCTAGACCAATGTTCTCCTAAAAAAAATCGTTCATGATAGTACTATGGTTTATATATACAAAGGTTATATTATAAATTTGACAGTAGTTACAATATTATTTATGGTTATACTGACTTTGGGGAGTTTGGAAAGCAAAACATAATAGCCTCTAAGGTAATGGCGTTTACTCTTAGAGGCTTGAATACAAATTAGAAGCAAACCGTTGCTTATTATGTAGGAAGTCCGAATGGGGACTTGCTTTCCACGATGATAGTCACTATAATTACAAGTGTAGTCAAATGTGGACTGACGGTAGTTGCACCGAGTTGTGACCAAGGTTCCAACAATTTCTGAGCGTACAAACATCTTGGACCACCCCTTTTCTGTGAGCGAAACCCATATGTGGAAATAGAAAATCAAAGGACTTTTCTACTCCATGACTAGCCTCATCATTTTAAGAGTATACGAAATTCACTTTTAAAATATACAATTCATGTAGGTGACGATGTAGTTGACTGGCGAGTCATAGAAAGAATTTTCGAAGAAGACTCGAAAAGTCATGCCTTTAATGTTTTATTCAAACTTACAAGGACCCATGTCAAGCCAAATGGGTTTGAAAAACATTCGGTTAAGTTAGCTATGCAAGTTTTTAGTGAAAATGTTTATAGTGGAATCATGTATGCGTTGAATTCTAACTGTTCCAAAACTGTTGATGAAATAAAAGCCGCTGAGGGTACAGCGAGGTTTATCAAAAAACTAAACGATCTATTCGATATTTTGAACACTAGCCAGCGTTATTCTAGGAATCCCAATAAGCAGGGGACTGGGTATCCACGTGGAGCTCCAGTAGTTCTCATAAAATCCCACCTTGTTTTAAGGGATTGCAGCAAACGCTGTTGGGTATCATAAAAATGTGGGAATTCTTCAAAAGTGAAGAACAAAGCTATTTCCTGCTCGGACATCTAAACACTGATGTAGCTGAAAACGTATTTTCTATGGTACGGAACAATAGAGGTTCATATGAAAAATCTCCTTCGGCTTGTAGATTTATTAGAAATCTCAAGCAAATCTTCTTCCAGAATTTAAGGTCCAGTGAACACTCCGGATACGAAGATGCTGGGGCAGAACCACTTCTGCAGGGTGTGGACTACGAATTAGAAATAGAAGTTCAGTCAGAAGACGAGGATAGGGATTTGGAGATTGAAGAACCAATCGAAGATAACATTTTGATGAAGAAGTTAGTGTATACCATAGAATATAATTTAAGTGATGATGAAGACTTCAATTATGAAGAAGAAATGGGCTTAGATCCAAATGTCAGGCAAATAGATATATTTTCGGATAAACTGCAAAAAGCAGCGGCTGCTTAATATGCTGGCCTTGCAGCAACCAAACTTAAAAAAAACTGAAGTGTGAGACTTGTTGTCAATTAATGATCGCCGAGGATAAAGTTAGCAAAGTACGTCAGCAAACTTTGTTAATAAAACTAAGAGCCTACGAATCAATTTCCACAAGTTCAGAGTTTGGAAAGCTAACTGTTCCTTCCATCTTTTTCGAAAGAACTGTAGAAACTCTTCAAGCTCTTTCCGAAAACGGTTTCTCACAAAGGCACCATGAACTTAGGCTACTGGAAACTTGGATTTCTGAAATAATAAGTGTTGTCGATTTCTTTTGCATGGCCACCACGGGCACGCTTGCAGAAGCCCAGACGCTGAACCGATGTTTTTGGGCGGTTTTCAAGCATAAATCGGCCGATACTGCTGCAATTTCACGTTCGATATTCGTACGAAGTTCATCAATAATCACTGGCTTGTTGGCATAGACCATAGACTTGACGTAGCCCTACAGGAAATAGTCTAACGGCGTCCAATCGCACGACCGAGGCGGCCAAGCGACTGGACCATTTCGTGAGATAATACGTTCTCCAAACTTGGTTTCCAATAAATTGTTTGTGACATTTGCTGTGTGGCTTGTGGCGCCGTCCTGTTGGAACCACATGTCCTCCAAGTCCATATCATCCAATTGGGACCAAAAATATTCGGTTATCATTGAACGGTAGCGATCCCCATTCACAGTAACGTGCCGGTCTTGATCATCACGGAAGAAGTACGGCCCAATGACGCCGCTGGCCCATAAACCACACCAAACCGTAATTTTTTCTTCGGGATGCAATGATGACTCATGGAGTACGTGTGGATTGCTGCCTGAACAATACCGCATGTTTTGTTTATTGACGAAGCCATTCAGCCAGAAATGAGCCTCATCGCTGAAGATGATTTTTGATGAAAATCCGAATCATTTTCAAGTTGTTTGCTCAGCCCAATTTACAAACATACGACGCTTCTGGTGGTCAAGCGGCTTTAGTTCTTGAATCAATTTAATCTTGTAAGAATGTAGGCCAAGTTGCTTTCTGCAACTGAAGCCTCAGCGGCAGCAATATTCTCGACACTACGGGCACTTCTTTGTCTCACTGGCACGGGAAAATTTTGTACTGTGTCTGTCGATTCAAATTGTTCCACTAGACGCTCAATTATTGATCTGCTAGGATGATTATGACGACCATAAATTGGACGTAATGCTCTTAACGTTGAGGCCACTGACTCCGAATTTCGATGTTAAATTTGCCCCTCGAAAATCCCGCAGCTTCAATTTTAATTATAAGAAGTGTCCTTCAATAGTATTAATGGCAATAAGATGCCGACTACAAATTTGTCATGGGTAGCATAGGAGCGCATGATTCAAATGCAAACCCAACTGTGTTTTCGTCTTCCAACTTTGGAAAAGCTTGGCAAAATAATCCCCAAAAGCTATTTGTACCTGCTGATGTGCCATTGCTGGATACTGTTTCTCCAACCCCTTATGTTCTCATCGGAGATGAAGCATTCGGCTTAAAATATAACCTGATGACCCCATTCCCAGGTGCAAATTTGACCTCCAAGCAAGGAATATACATATAGGTAAGTAACTCAAAACTTTACACGAAAAAGAATTCACTGCAAGTGTAATTAAATTTTTTAGACTTTTGAGAGCCAGACGAATGGTCGAAAGCACATTTGGAATCCTCGCGCATACTTGGAGGGTGTTATTAAAGCCCCTAGAATCCCAAATGGAAGTAGTGAAACCAATAATTTTATGCTGTTGCATTTTAAACAATTTTCTGCAAAGCACCAAAGAAGATGTACTGATAGCGACATCTTCTACTGATGCCATCGAAATCTCGGCAGGGAATCTAGTAGATCACGATGCCAGAGCAAATCAACCGGCATCAAACGCTTTTAATATAAGAAATAGCTCCGCAGACTGGTTTTTCAAAGAAGAAAATATTGACTTTCAATGGGAAATATTATAAAAAGTCCGACTGGAGTGCATATATATAAAATATATGACTAAAGACGGAATAATTGTTCTACCAAACCCATGCGGAACATCAGCCGACGACATTTTATTGTTGTTTAATGATTCTTTTTCTATCATATTTTATATCGATGCGAATAATTCGCTATGATTTCGAGTTGGTTTGGGAGAGCCTTAATTTTTGATGAGTATTATTTGGTAAGTGTGCTCAGGAAAGATGTCTGTAAAACTTTGAAGTGTTTCCAAAGACGGTGAACATTGGACTGATAATCTGAATTTTTTTCAACTTTTCAGTATTCACATCTCGCTGCAATTCCTTCAGTGAATGGAGATGTAAGCACAGAATCATTAAAAAATCCAATTTTTCCGTACAATGTGAACTCGTCAAAGAGTGTTATAATTTCACGAACATGAACAAAATGAATCCCGAATAGAGTACAGAATCCAACGACTGAGCTGCGGAGGGAATCAGACTTAATTTTAACAATCTTACTATAAGCCAAATGTCAAAATTGAGTCTGATTGCCTCGGCAGCTTATGCATCGGGCATTCTGTAATAAGCTGAGAAAGAAGGTGCACCCAATTTGCCATCTTGGTGTTTTATAACGTCACAATCATCAATATATTTGATTTACACGAAAAACGAAAAACGAAACGACCAAAAAAACGAATCGTGCAATCAAGCTCTAAAAGATGATTGTGACGTCACAGAAACAACAAGATGGTCACCTGGGTGTGCCTATTAACAAAACAAAGTTTTTTCCTATTTTTGTTAAAAAAATCGTTTTTGAGTACTTTAATTTGTATATCCCGAAATATTGCAAATTAGCTTGTGGATTCCTTCTTAAAAAAAGTGAAATGTAACAACGTTGCATTTCGATGATTTTCAGTTTTCAGACAAAATTGACATTTTCTAATATCATAAACCACAAAAGAAAACATACATACCTCACAATATAACGGGTGATTTTTTAGCTGGTTTGGTTTTGGCAACACTAGTTTTGACAGCTGACGTGTGTTTAGTACCTTGTGTCACTGTCAAACAGCTTCAATTTGGTTTGCAATTTAACCATGGATCGTCTTACAAATGAACAACGCTTGCAAATTATTGAATTTTACTATCAAAATTCGTGCTCGGTTCGAAATGTTTATCGCGCGCTGCTTCCATTTTATGGTCGGCATTCTCGACCTTCTGAGCAGTTTATTCGGAAGATTGTGACCAAACTTCGCACCAAATTTACTTTGTTGGACATTAAACCACCAACACGTTTACGTACTGTGCGTAGTGAAGAAAATATTGCGGCCGTATCAGCTAGTGTGACAGAAGACCGCGAAATGTCGATTCGGCGCCGTTCCCAGCAGTTAGGCCTTTGTTACAGCACTACGTGGAAAATTTTGCGGAAGGATTTGGGCGTAAAGCCTTTTAAGATACAGCTGGTGCAAGAACTAAAGCCAGCCGACCTACCACAACACCGAATTTTTGGTGAATGGGCTCTTGGAAAGCTGGCCGAGGATCCGCTTTTTTATCGAAAAATTGTGTTCAGCGATGAGGCTCATTTTTGGTTGAATGGGTACGTAAATAAGCATAATTGCCGCATTTGGAGTGAAGATCAGCCAGAAGCATTGCAACAGCTACCAATGCATCCCGAAAAAGCCACTGTTTGGTGCGGTTTATGGGCCGGCGGCATTATTGGGCCATATTTCTTCAAAGATGATGCGAATCGCAGCGTTACTGTCAATGGTGAACGCTACCGAGCGATGATAACAAACTTTTTTTTGCCCGAAATGGAAGTTCTTGACTTGCATGATATGTGGTTTCAACAAGACGGTGCCACATGCCACACAGCACGCGAAACAATGGCGCAATTGCGAGGCGAGTTTGGTGAACAGTTAATTTCACGTTTCGGGCCGGTCAATTGGCCGCCTAGATCGTGCGATTTGACACAATTAGATTATTTTTTGTGGGGGTATGTCAAGGCTAATGTCTATACGGACAAGCTCGCTTCGATTGACGCACTGGAAGCCAACATCCATGCATTCATTCGTGAGATACGGGCCGATATGTGTGAAAGAGTATGCCAAAATTGGACTCAGCGGATGGGCTACCTGAGACGCAGCCGCGGTCAACATTTGCATGAAATTATCTTTAAACATTAAATTGCAAGGTTCAAACTATCGTTTCAAATAAATATTTCATTCATTTTTTCGAATTTTTTGTGTTTTTTTTTTAAAGTTCTAAACCTCTTAAAAAATCACCCGTTATGATAGAAACATGTATACACATATACTTCATTCCTTCTCTATTCTCATGGCATAGATAGAAAAGAACAAATAACTACACCTATACATACATAGGAAGGCCAAATATTTTTTTCATTTTGTTTGCCTAATTCGACTCATTACCACTAAACACATAATTGTGTACCTATTTATATTTGTGTACTGTAAAACATTCATTACCATGCTGAAAACAGCTCACTCAATTGTCTCCTTTACTCGCCTTATTCTTATCTGAATACAATTTATACAATCCTCTCTTTCTTTCTACTTGTTTTGCAGTCTTTTTGATACTCCTATCCCTAAATCTCCACTGTCAAAGTCATCGTCGCCGCAGCGCCACTGCCACAGCAGATATTAAGACTACTACAAAAAGTCTTTTCATGAAATTACTATAGATTTTATATTCAAAGATTAAAGTCGATACGCAATTCAATTTTAAGATTATAGGCGAATGAACCTGTTTGAAAAATCGTTATTTATTAACGGACGGTTTACATTTTTGATTCTACAAGTTATTCTTATTTATTATGAGATCTCATGTTTATATTAATACAAAACTGAGAACAGTTGTTTCTTCAATTTTTGCTTATATCTATAAGTAGGTACATAACTGTGGGAGTTAAATTAAATATCTCAGCGGTGTTTAGTGCATTTGCCATTTAGGCTAAAAATTTTAGCTTTTTTGTCTCATTTTCTTGAAAACAGTGTTTATCTAACCTTTCTCTGAAATTCTAACAAGGGTTTATCCCCAAAATGTTCGGGGTTCATATTCAAAATACCCCGTAAAGTGCTTCCTAATTCTCATAAGAAATCTTAAGTTAGTTGAAGCATCATAACGAGTTTCTCCAGTTGTAATGCCAAGAAGCTTCAAAAAATTGATTCAAAAGTTGTTTGAAAGTAATTTTTAATTTGATTATCCTTTATCAAAAGCAAAGCCATTTTGGTCAAAAAAGCAAACATCTAAGTAAGCACCATTAAGAAAAAAGCATACGTAAATAGCAAAGGTGGTGGCTGGTAACCCCATAACAATATTAATTGTTTAATAAAACCAAAACAAGCAGTTACCTAGGCACGGTAATAATAGCAACAAACTGCCAGTGGCCTCACCAACTTAAAAATTGTAATTTAGAAGTGTTTTTTTTTTACAAAATTTGCTGAAAAATCAATTTATTCTGTTTCACAAAATGTTTATGTTACAATATTTCATATTTCAGTTTCACCAAAATTAATTTTTATTTATAATTTACGAGAGTTTGTAGAATCTCTCTTTTTTTGAAAGTTTTAATTTCACCAAATTAAATGACTACAAATTTGTTTAGTTCTTGAAAAAATTTTACAGGAGAAAGATCGATTGTAATTTCATCTATAATTTTGCAATTCAGCGATAAATCTACTTTTTGAACTATAGCAGCCCCGATAATGATTCAAGTGATCATATTGTAACGTATAATACGCAAAGAAAAATGAATCGGTCGCGTATAGATTACGAAATTTCAGATTCATTTGCTCTTAATGAAAAGTCTGCATGAAACATGCAAAGGTGGAGGAAATTATAAAAATTATTGGACCACAGATTGCTAATGAGTCTGAAAAAACTTTTCATTGACTCCAAGGCAACAGTTTCTTACAGCCTTACACTGGCTTGGAAATGGAGGACAATACCATAGGATGACAGACATGCACGGTGTATCTAAACTCTAAAGCCACAGTATGCAGATGTGTACATGTTTTTTTTTGAGAACGTAGTGCGTTGGCCAGAGGAACATTAAACAATTTGCGAATGGTTCTATAACATTGCCGGTAAATATCAACTACATAAATATTAATTGTTTGAAATGTATAGAACAAATTTTTAAAGGTATGTCATTTGTTTACGGATGCATCGATGGAACACTTATTAACACTGATTCTCCTAACGAGTGAATGAGCGTATGTCGATGGAAATGGCAACCACTCAATAAATTTTATGTTAGTTTGTGGTCCCGATCTCGACTATACATTTTATGACGCCTACGTAAATTGGTGTGGCAGTCTTCACTACAATAGAGCACACAAATCAACTTGACGAATTATTGAAAATGCTATTGGAATTTTAAAGGCAAAATTTCCTTGTCTAAAATATTTAAGAATGCAACCACGACAAGCAATTCAAATTAAAGGGTGCTGCATAACGTTGACAAAAATAACACGACAAGATGAAAATAATTTGAGCTTAGATCTGCCAACAAGCAACAACGGAAGAAGAACAATAAATTGAGAACATATATGAAGAATCATATGAAAACTAAGATGGACAAAATGTATTGACCTACTTTTTCAACTTTTTTTCTTAGAACACAATTCACATATGTAATGTATAACGCACAGTGGGCCCAGATGATGGTTTGCGTCTAATAAATGTTTTTCTTCAAAAATGTTAAAAATGCTTATATTTTTATGAGAATATATGAAAAAATGTCAAATTTTGTATTACAATACAAATTCTATGTTTGAACTTTGAACCTAGCCATTACATAGATATCACTACCCAATGTGGTCATTAGAGATCTCACTGCCTGAAAAACTTAATGAAGTTACTGATTAAATTCATTTGTTTAAACAATTTGTTAATGGGACTGTACAAATGTTATACATCGATGGAAAGCTTGTAATTAGGGCTATACGAATTATTGAAAATATATTTAAAGATATTGATATATTTAAAAATTTACAGATTTCACTCCTTGAGTAACAATGGGGACATTGAAAATGACTTATTTACGCTAGATTAATCTTTAAACTTTATAATTTATAATCTTTCTTTTATTTTGATTGTTATCTTTACCATTTTCCAAACACATTCATACATACCTGCACATCAATTTTAATCATTATTTTTACTAGGACCAATCTAATAATTATATTGAACTGAAAAAAAACTTAAAAAATTGTTTACCAAACTTAATTTGCATACTTGCACTCGCATAAGGATATACTGTTGCATAACTTTCGTTTACTTTTTTTTTAAATTCGGTTAAGTATTTCATATTCCCTTTGTTCTATCTTCAACTGATTTGGCTGTAGACAAAATGACGTTAGCATATACTGATATTTTTTGTTTTGTCACGTTTAACACTACTTGTCTTTTATTTTCATATTTTTCATTTTCCTTGTTTGTTAACTTACTTTTTTTCTTATGCTTTGTTGTAACACCAACCTTTTAACATTTTATTGACCTTTATTTTTTGCGGTAACCTTATAATTCTTTTTGATTTAGCTATGTGGTAACACCAACCAAAAATTCAATATTTCTGCTCATCGTAGTTTTTTCTAGTATTTGAATATATTTTATATTATGTGGTAGGTAACGCTAACTAATAAATCGATTTTTCACCAAATACAAATATTTAATGCTGGTGAGTGTAACGTCTCTGCAAAATAATTTTTCCCCTTATTCTTTTTTTTCTTAATTTTGGGGCTTCTTGCGAGTTAATTCCAAAAGATTCGAATGGACAAAAGTCGATCAGAAATTCTATATAGACTTGAAATTTCTATCAAACAGGAAAATATCGGTTTATGCATAATAATCAATTATAAAAGTATTCACTAATTGAAATTCGTAGTAACGATAATTCGACTTTTAGTCTATTCAACAAGTCTATTTAGTTATAGTTATTATTTTAGATAGTTATCCCAATAATGGCGTTTGTTAATTTTCAAAAGTAGAAAAGACATATATTTTAGTTTTATGATTTAATTGACCCATGTTTTATTCTCGCTTGTTTTCTTTTTTCATATCTTTATTTTCTTCGTTAATCCGTCTTATCAAAGTAAAAAAAGAGGCTGGGTGCGGCCCACACTGGTAACTTCCCATTGGTGCCCCTCGGAAGCTTGAGGCCCGATGTTGTTTTATTTTTAAAAATCGCCAATTGAAGATTTCGAAAAAATGTATATATTCAATATATGCGATCAAGTGCAGATTAGTGAGTAGAATAAAACTAACCCAAGACCAATATCATTGTTTGTTATCAAGATATTTGAGAAGAAAAAATTTGTTTAATAATTTTTGGTAAAGTTTCTTCAAAAAAAAAAATGTCAACGATTTTGGTATAGTTTCTTGTCGTTTTTTTTTGGTTTAAAAAAAATATCATATCAAATTGCAAATCTTATCAATTATTAATTATAAACTATTGTGTAAAATTTAATTAACCCAAGGCCACCATCATTACTTACTTTCATGAAATTTGAGACGCAAACAAAATTTCAACAATATTTGGTATAGTTTTCTTTAGTTTTTTCTCTTTTAAAATACCCAATTTTTTTTAATTTTCTTATAAACCCTATAAATATCAATTATTAACTAATGTGTGCAACTAAATTAACCGGAAGCCAATATCATTGTCTGTTCTTAAGATATTTGGGACCAAAAACAATTTTCAACAATTATTGCTAAAGTTGCTTGTAGTTTTCTTAGTTTAAAGAAAAAACTATTTATTGAATTTTTTAACTAACTCAATCAAATATCAAGTATCAATTATAAACTAATATGTAGGATTAGCTCAACCGGGAGCCAATATCGTTGTCTGTTCTCAAGAAATTTGAGGTCCAAGAAATATTTTCAACAATTATTGGTAAGATTTCTCGCAGTTATTTTCATAAAAAAAACGGTTGATTCAATATATTTAAAAAATGTGTCCATTTTCATTAATAAACTAGTGCATAAAATAAAATCACCTCGAAACCAATATCATTGTTCGTTCTCAATATATTCGAAAAAAACCACTTTTTCAAACATTTTCAGTAACTTTTGTTATTTAAAAAAACTGCACGTTAGTACCTATTTATATTTTTACCAATTGTTTTATCATGTTCTTGAGATATTCGAATCTAAAGAAACTTGACTTTTTTTAAATTGCTTAAGTAAAACAAACCCCTCATTGAATTTTTTTTTGAAAGTCCTTTCTGCATGTATTGAAGCTTCTATCTATAAAATAAAACTTATTCGAAGTCAATATCTTCATTCGTTCTTGAGATATGGTGAGCGAAAAAAAAGCGAATGAAGGTATGAACGTACGGACAGACACAAAAATCTCTCTAAAAATGATGGATCAAAACGTGAAAATATGTCAAAATTTTTGATTCAACAAATCGGACCAATTACAATAACTTCCAATGGAAAGTAAATAAAACTAAAAAAAAAATAATTAACAAAATAAAAAATATCCCAACGAATCTCACAAGCATCCTATTCTACTACCTACTTAAGTACCTAACTACTAACCAAACATATCCCCCAAGCATCTTATCCTACTACCTACTAAATTAATAACTAAATATGAAAAAATAAGTCTGCCGAGCAGCAGAGCGAACCTCCCCCTACCGAAGCATCCTTATGACTGAATATGAATAAATAAACAGTGAACAAGCAACACGAACATTGAACGAGTGAACATGAATACTGAACTTGAATGAAAAGTCTTTTTCTTCAGTAATTCACTCACAGAGAGACAAACAAATCAAAGAGCATAATGAACAGAGATAGAAAGACATTTTGAATGAACTATGGCACTATGGTAAATATTTGTGTTCTTCTTCTTTGGGATGATTCTCCGCACACAAACTTGCAAATCGACGACGACGATGAACTATAGGAATATTGATTGAAGATTAGTACCGCTTTTTAATCAAATTGTATTTTAGATTTGTGAAGCTTATGAAGAACGTACAGTCACGTATGATATACCAAATTAAATGTCAATTATTGAAGCTTGCGAACAAAAACTAATTGTATAGGTGTACAGATTAAAGAGTTATTAGGTGGCATGTTAATGAACAGTTATATGTAATTATGTCGTCTCAAGTGCTTTTAAATAATTCAAATTTTACATATTATATGTAAATTCGTGTAATCTATCACCTGTATGAATCTGAGATTTTTAAATTCAATCGTGAAAAAGATAAAAAAATATAACTGCCAAAAATCGATCAACAAAAATTAGTATATTTAAAAAAAAATAATAAAAAATTAAAAAAATACCACAAAATTTCCTGAAGCGAAAAGCAATTAGTTTCTTACTACCTTTCTAGAATTATAAGACTTATTACAATCAGACTTAGCTCTAATGTGTGGTAAATAATAATTTTTGAACCATCTATTTTTGAATTTTGAAGTTACAACCTTTAATATCTCATTTCTTAGATTTTTTGGAATTTTAATATATATGAACGAAATTGTAATACTAAACGTAACTATCGATAAACAAAAAAATTGTCACTCTAGCACATCCCATTTGGGTTTTTGGTTTTTCGAAGATTTCATATAAAAACCCTATCTTTAGCTACTTATAGTTCAAATTAAAAAAAACCATCACTTTGCACCCCTACATACATTTTCTTCTCAAACAGTTTTTTTTTTTCAAAAAACTGCCAACACTTTTAGTTAAGCTGCGCAATAAACTGCTGCATTGACTCTCGCATTTATAATTATAAAAAAATATAGTTAAAATTCATTTTATTCAATTTAGTAACACCAAAAATTCAACACTGCACTCAACACCATACACATTTGTTCATTTTAGTAACACCAACCAAAAATTCAATCGTACCCTCCGTATACGCCAACGTTCATCTGTTCACTTTATTCATTCTGGTAACACCAACCAAAAATTCGATCGTACCCCCCGTATACGCTAGCGTTCATCTCATATACACATTTATTCACTTTATTCATTTTAGTAACACCATAATTTATCCAAAACAACCTTATAAACATTTTCAATGTTAAAAAAATAAAACACTTTACTTTTGTCAGTCTTTTTAAATCTTGAGAGAGCTTTTAAACTCTTGTGCTGTCTGCCGCTGTTTTCTTTTTTAGTGTATATCATTCCTATGTACCTTATTAAGAAGTCAAATGTAAAAAAATTCTGCCCCAATCTGCCTTTGATCAAGGGCAATAAGTTTAGCATAAGGTAGGTACAAAACGAAAAATCAGCAATAAGCTTTCCTGTATGTTTATTTTTGAAAATCATGTTGTTTTTGTTACTAAGTTAGTTTGGCTTTTTTAATGTATGGTTGCAAACTCCCGTTATTTTGAAGGTTTAAGAACGGTTTGCTCTACTCTCCTTTTTCAGAGGCACGAATTAAAGACCTCAGAGAAAGTGTTTTCTGGTCAATGACTTATTTTTAAGACGCAATCTTTTGAATAGGGGGATGCCTGAACTCAAAAAATGATATTGAGATAAAACGGACACCATAATGTACATGGGAACGATTTTATATTAAAACACTGAATTTGTCTTCACTAACTGACTACTTCATAGCTTCTACATTTATTATCCGATTTAAACATAACAAAATGTTTAGTGATTTTTTGGTGAAAAATTATCTTTCACTCGAGATTCTTAAAGTATTAAACATTATTTATTTTTCTATGTGCATATAGCATAACTAAATAATTTTTGAAAAGACATTCCTTGAAAAAAAAAAAACCAAACATTATTTCTTCCACTTATCTCTAAAACGCTTCTTTGGAAAAAATCTATTTTATTCTCGTTTTCAGCAACTTAAAACTAGAAATTAAGTTTTCAATTTGGTACCTGCAGTGATCCAACATAATGTAAACTAGTGTTTAATAACACAAAAGTACCAAAATACGCAGATTTGGGCATAAATATGTTACAAAGCGAAATTATTTCTCCCAAAAACGAACAAAGTTGTCTGAAAGTACTAACATTTTCCTTTGAGTTCCATTTTGATTTATTATATTAATTTTCTACTCACAGAAATTCCAAATTGAAATCTATGAGTTTTGATTAAAAGTGATGGAATATATCATGTACGAGTTTTTTCAAGAACAAGAGTAAGGGTAGAATCAATTTTAGAGGAGAAGATTAGTTATCTTAGATGCAGTAGTGAGTTTTTTATAGACAAATTATTTTGATATGTAAAATTGCCTCAAATATAGCGAAAAACTATCTATTCGCCTTTTTATGTTAAAATATCCCTCCTGATGGGAGGGAGCAATCAAAAAACGTTCAGTGTAATTTCATATTTTTTCTTACATCCTTAACTTTGAGAAGTTTTTAAATATTAATAAACTAAATTCACACTTAAAAAACTGGATAAGCAGTACATTCAAGGTAATGTGTGCAAAATTTCACTCACCAAAAAAATATCATTATTATTAGAACTATATCACTTAAGATTATTTTTGATTTTTGCGAGTTTTTGAGTAGTTGACTTAAAATTTGGTTCACTACTACCAGCCGTCAAATTTCTATCACATTCAATCAGATTAGGTGTTAAAATAAGACTTTGCACACACCGAACCTCGCACCTACCCCAAATGCAATAGTGAGCCCAAGCAAGGGGGTTGCATTCATTGGCGGATATAAGGGGGGGTCATGGGGGTCATGACCCTCCCCCCTGGGACTTTTCCCAGATATAAAAATAATAGACAAATGAATTTAATCATAAACAGAAAATATTTCACTCCTCAAAGGGTATTTAAGGAGTTAACAAATACAAAAATACATATCGTCAGTTTTCTGTCAAAACCTAGTAAGTCAAATTGAAAAATTGCTTAGAAGACACAAAACACCGATTTAAAAGGTAATACATAGATGATAAAAGGTTTTAAAACTGGTTGATAGTAATTCAGTAATTCTTGTTGACCAAAAGTACATTAAAATGTCATTTAAGGACTTGCTAGAATTTGACAGAAAGCCGACGATATGTACACCGTTCGTGAAAAGTCGTAAAAATAATTCTTCAGCCAGAAAAACAAGAACAGTTTTCATTTAAAGAATAATACAGAACTTAACTTTTCGTTTACTATAGTTTTATCGTAAAAATAATTTTGAAATTGATTTAATGATTGTGTGAATATTTCTGACACCATTAACCGAATCAGATTATAAATTCCATGGCATCTCATATATGTTCTTCGAAAGGTTACTAAGTAGTCACACAAGGCCAGGTAGTAATAGTTGATAATTTGGCAGACATAAAATTTTCAAAAATTTATACTAAATAACGAAAAAAGTTTGAAAATTCATTTAAAAAAATGTATGTCACCAATGATAAGGTCTAGGTTAAAATTTTTTCACGATTCATCATAAATTTTTGAAAATTTTATGTCTGCCAAATTATCTACTGTTATTACCTGTCCTTTTATGGCTACTTATAGTAACCTTTCGAAAGGCACACATATGGATGCCATATAGATAGATAGATAGATAAATTCTTTATATTTTCCAACAAAAAAAGAGTTTTACAACATAAGAATAAGGACATGGCAGTTTTGCCGTCTGCCTGATATGACATTTCATACTAAAAAAAAAAATATAAAAAAGTAAAGTATAAGAATATTACAAAATTATTAACTGAATATTAGAATCTGATAAAAAAAAATAAAATAAAAGAATAAAAGATAAATTTTGGAAATTTAAGCTTAATACTTCTGGTCTGATTTAAACAACTGTGTATATTAATATAACATATTTAACAATTTGAGATGCTTGAAAAATAAATTTTAAACAATTTTGAAATGATTTGAACCCCAAAAGAAAAAAAAAATACCAATTTTATAATGATTTCGAACACAAACAATTTTCAATTTAGCGTTATTTGAAACACAAGAAAAATTCCAATTTTAACATGATTTGAAACACAAAAAGTTTTCAATTTTAGCGTGATTTGAAACACAAAATAAATAAATATAGTTTTGAACTACAGTAACTGGCTGAACTTTTAAATTCACGTTAAGAAACTATTACGGAAATTTAGAGCATGTTTACAGTAGTTGTATAGGGTAGGCCACCCTAGTGTTCCATTCGATATTTCGTAGAGTCTGTTTGGTGTAAGATAACTCTCATTAAAATGTATCCGACGAATTACTTGTAATATTGGACAAATTGCAATGAAGTGATTTACATCTTCTCTTCTATTACATAAATCGCAGATTTGTCGCAGATCAGCTCGATGAGGCCTGAAGTTAAGGTTCAGCATTTCAACTCGTGCTCTAAAAATGTATTCTTCTGCTTCGGAAGATAGCTCGTTATGAAAATATTTTGCTTTTGATGGCAATTGGTGATTGAGGTTTCTATAGGTATGATGTTGAGGTTGCTCTGGACAAATGCTGAGCATAAATTTGTTCGTCAATTTCAGCAGTCACATCTGCAAACATATGTTGCCATGCATCTACATTGGACTCCATTAACGTCAAATTAACTTCGTGGGTTACAGCTAGCTGATTCCATTCCTTGAAAGGGGATGCATTTGTTTGCAGCATTCTCAACATAAAAGATTTGTGGAGATTTCCTTCGCTTCTTTTCATCACTCTGACTAAATAATCGGAATTAGCTTTTAGGTTTTGAATGTAGATGGGTGTTACGCCAGATTCCATATAGATAGCATAATTCGGTGTTGAGTTCGGTAATCTAAATATGCGTTTGAAGAAATGCCTTTGAATAGATTCAAATTCCTCGAGGGGCAAATATCCAAAAATCTGAGTGCCATAGCACAAACAACTGTTGACCGTTGCTTGAAAAACGCGATATTTGATACCAGATCGATTTTTTGGTTCCCAAAAAACTTGGGCCACATTAAATTTAAAGCAAGTTTAGCCTCATTGCTTTTCTGCTGGACATGTTTGGAAAAATTTAAATTATGTGTTAGCAAAACTCCAAGGTATTTAAATTTCTTGGACAACTTCAATAGGCACATTATTGAGAGACCAGTTTTCTTCAGCAAGCCTCCTTCTTTGACGTGCCTCAAAAATCATAACTTTTGTTTTGTTTGTGTTGACATGTAGGCCCCATTTTTTACAAAAAGTATTCATTCTATTAATTTGCAGTTGCAGGGTGAAAGGATTGTCCGCCAGTACGACTAAATCGTCTGCATAGAGCAAAACTTTAACTGGTATATCAGCGAAGATAACTCCTCCTGGCAGTTCATCACAAATATCGTCAATAAACAAAGCGAATAATATTGGGCTTAAAATGCAGCCTTAGGGAACTCCAGTCGTCGTTTCAAACCAATCAGAAACTTCTGATCCATCCCATATTGTGGAGCTAGTTGAAACAAGAAAGTTGAAGTACATCATCAAGAATTTCCGGGATACTCCAAGTGATGAAAGCTTGTACATCAAAGCCTGTCTGCTTACATTATCAAATGCTGCTTTGAAATCCACAAAACAGGTGTATAGTTTCTTGTTTTTTTCAATAAACTTCTTGGCAATACTTGTTAGCGCAAAGATGTGATCCATCGTTGAGAAACCCGATCGAAAACCAGCTTGGAACATGCTCAGAATATTATTGTTCTCGATCCAGTTGATGAGCCTTTCATAAAGAATTGAAGTCAAAATCTTTCTCAAACTGTTAAGAAAAGATATCCCTCTATAATTTTCAGGAAGGCTAGCATCTCCTTTCTTGAAAATTGAAAAAATAATTGCTTTGTTGAAGTTGATTGGTACATACGATTCATTATAAAGATTGTTGAAGTAAACCAAAATATAATTTTTTAATTGCTCATTACTATTTTTGTAGAACTCGACTGGAACGCCGTCTATGCCAGGTGCTTTATTATTTTTCATCTTTTTCAAAGTTGTTTCCAGGTCATCCCTAGATATTGGGTCATCCAGTTGACTGACAGTTATGTTGGGTAGTGCATAAGAGAAAGTATGATGAGACTCATCAGCCGACAAAAGAGTTTTAAAATGTGCTGCTAGTGTCTCAGCTCCGAGGGTACTCACCACATTTCTACTACGTCCACCAAGTTCGCGAACATTGCTCCAAAATGTCTTAGAGTTCTTACAGTTGGTAAGTTTTTTAGCTACGTTGTTAATATAAGCGACTTTTTTTTGAAGCACATAGTTTTTTGTATTCCTTGTTTACATGAAGATAAATATTTTTGAATATCAAAGCGTTTGTCGATCTGAGCAATTTAAGATAGACAAAGGATAGTTTTCGAAATCTCCTACATTCGCTATCGAACCAAGCGTTCCGTGGTGTAAACAAGTTATTATTATTGTTATTAAACGCAAATGGAGCTGAGGCTTTAATAACTCTCACAATATGCTCGTCACACTGATTCAGAGTGGCTGCACTTTGTGTAGGAAGCAGGTTGCAATGTCGATTTAAAAGTGATTTATAGAGAGACGCACTTTTCTCATTCCACTTAAGTCTCAAAAAGTTGTTTGTGTATCAATATTTCTAAACTGCACTTCAACAACAATGGGCAAGTGCGCTGAAAAATTTTCTATATCCACTTTAAAGTCAGCAAATAAATTAAGCCACTCTCCAGAAATTGAGCCAATGTCAATTACAGACTGCCCTTGACCGCTTATAAAAGTTAACTCTCAAGGCATATCACTTCTAGATGCCCCGTTCAGTACAACTAATCCAAAGTTTCCAAAAAAATCCGTTAAAAGTCTTCCATTTCGGTTAAAAATTTCATCTTTGGAGTTTCTTACTTCATTCAGAGTGCCTCGGGAGTA
Organism: Dasysyrphus albostriatus; assembly: GCA_946251815.1. Taxonomy (NCBI): domain Eukaryota; kingdom Metazoa; phylum Arthropoda; class Insecta; order Diptera; family Syrphidae; genus Dasysyrphus; species Dasysyrphus albostriatus. The sequence continues at coordinate 144,479,376 of OX276335.1, read as the reverse complement.
TGAGTTATGAAGAGGGGAATTTTGATAACAGCCAATTCGAGCATTTAAATCTCCAATGATCATTATATTTTCAAGGTCGCACTTATTCATAAAGTCTATTAAACTATCAAAGTCATTCTGCCAGTTAATGCAGTTAAAGTACACTGGAATAATGAAATATTTTAAGTTATTGTTCAAAATTTGAATAATAAGTCTGTTCTCTATATAACAAAGCTTGACAAATTAAGAGTTTTTTTAACACCACATAAAATTCCACCACTAGCCCTGCCGTATAAATTAGATCTAATTGCAGGTATACACTTACATTAAAATTTTTGAAATATTTTAAGAAATTATTTTCATTTTGTTCTTCTACAAAAGTTTCTAATAAAATAATTATATCAAAATTATGAATATATGTATTTAAAAAAATCTGATTGTAAAAGTTTACTTTTAAGGCCTGTAATATTATATGAACAAATTTTTAAATTTTGCAAATAATTATTGCTATGGCAGACGGCAAATTTTTCCTATTGTGTTTCCACCCGTGGTGTTTGGAAAAGCTGACAGACAGGTGGCGTCTGCATCAACTGTGAGAAAGATTGCTCATTCGAAATCGAAGCTAACTTCACTCCCTCGCCACAGTCAAAGAATTCGGACGATCTGTCACCGAACATCTGCTTGATAAACGTCAATTCCGTCGAAGATTTAATATTAAGACTGTTACGTTCTAACCGACACCGTGCTTTCGAATTTATTTTCGAGAAGAGTGTAGAACGGAGAGTAAGTCTCAAAATAAAAGAGATCAAAAACGTTTATTATTATTTTATTTATTTCTTATTAATGTTTGGACTATCTAATCTGTTGGTCGATCAACTTAACTCTGACTCTTCAACCATTCTTGAAAATTCGAAGAGTCTTCACCCATAATGATCATCCCCTCCACAAAAATATATATTTCCTGCACTGCGGTGCAGGTCATTCGAATTTTACACACACCGCATTTCCAGTAACAAGAACTATTTCGTCACTTCCATATTTCGTAAGTCTGCCCTCAATATAGTGCAGTGTACCTCCGGCAGTCATTCATTCATTTAAGCGTTGATATTTGAACCTTCATTCTGTGTAGTACTGTGCTGACCCATATTTGCGGTGTTTGCCCTTGGTAGTGGATATTTGATATCCATTGCCAAGAACACTTGAAATATGTACATATGCATATTGTATATTAGTCAGCTATCAGGCAGAATGAGTGTACTTACTGATGACATGTTTATATGGAGATACACATAGATTCGTCGATATTGTCGGTGGGCAAAAGAATCTTATGAAATAAGTGAGAAACGATCACTATTATGGAAAGCAGATGTGATTCGTGTGAAGAGAGACCACCATGGATGAATATTAGGTAGGATGATTTGTAGTGCGTCACTACATCCTTCCCCCCTTTGAAAAAGAAAATTCAAGGTGAATTTTCTGAAAATGAATGATTTGGTTGAAAAGCCATTTATGTACATATACTAATAGTTAACATTTCAAATTTTATTTAAATATATTTTTAATACATACATATTATTGAAAGAACATTTTTTTTTTTTACATATATCTTAAGGTTTTTTTTTTTTTGCTATATTTTTTTTCATACATATTTTTTGTGATTTGTTTGTTTTTTTTTTGTATACATAATTTAAACAAAAAATTTTGATTTGCAATTCAAATTTTCATAAGTAGTTAATACATTACTTTTTTTTTTTAATTCTATATAGGTAAATAAAGGTACATTTTTTTTTCTATTGAAGATTAAATAAAGCTTATTTTTTTTTTGAAAAAGAAAAAAAAATCTTTTTATTCTTAGTTTTAACGTTCTCTCGGGAAAAGAAAGAATTTTTTTTTTTTTTTAAACCTTTAAATTTTATATATTTCTTTTTAAACACCAGTTGTTAACACTAATTTCGGTGCTGTAGACGGGAGAGGTTCGGTTTTTATAGGGACTTGTAGTACGGTTAGGGAGGGTTTGTTCGTTTCCTGGATTTCGTTACTATTCTTTACAGGTTTTTGTTTTCGTTTCATACATCGAACTAGGCAGTAAAAACAAAATGCTAAGATCAAGACTAGTATTGTATAGATCACTGCATATTGATGTATATCATGGGAGCTAATTGGCAAAAGTGGAGTATTTTCTTCAGACTTAAGATCTTGTATTCGCTTTGATATAAGTTTAAGTTCATTCTGGCTTGAGAATTTTACAAGCGCCATCTCATTTTTATTTTTACTGATTGCTGGAAGGGTAATGTTGGTTAAAAACGTTGAAATGTTCATGGGTGGTATATAAGAAGAGTGGGAGGTTGTATCTATTTCATTGTACGAACGTATTATCAGATCCTTAGATTTAATGTAGCAATTTCCCGTGATCTCAAGCATAGCCGTTCCTTGAAGTGTGTAAGTTGTTAAATCGTCCTTGCAAATTTCATCTATTTCATAACTGTGTGTGGTAGAGAATAACCATTTGTTATGGGTGGAAAGTTGTAGCCATATGGTTGAAATATTTGCCTCTTTTACTTCACATGAAGGTGGTAAAATTTCCGATTTTCGTAATAATTCTACCTCGCAGTTGAACAGTTTTGAATTTAAATTGAACAAAGGGTGCAGCATTGGGCATAAGAACGTGTTCTTCTGGTTTTTACAATTCGCTAAGTCATTTGCACTGAGAGAACTGTAGTATTCTTTATTATAATCTATTATTAGATATTCTGTTGCGGGTTGTATGAATATAAAATGGTTTTTAAAATTTGTAGGTAGAGGGATGATTTTATAGACGTGGAAGTTTTCGGTATATGGGAGTGGAATCCTAAATTCATAAATTACTTTTTGCTGACGTATAGTCGCACTGATTGTACTAATTTGGTAAAGAGTAAGAATGTTATTTGACACAATCGATGAAATTTTTGTACCACTCGGAAGGTCTTGTTTGATTTTTAGTAGCGCTGTTCTTAGCTGATTTGGAGTAACTATGGCTGGATGTGGTTTGCCATGGTTAACATTACTAACCAGGTCAATAACTTCATCTACAGTGTTTTGGTAACGCATAATTATCAGAGTAATTAAAGTGGTTAGGTACTCGATTTCGGAAAATAATTGCTGTTCATGATTTGCGTTATTTATTTTGTTTGTTAATTCCCTAATTGTTTCAAATTTTGAATTTATTGCAAAAAGCTGGGACTCTATGGCCATTTCGGATTTATTAAAAACATTAGATGTAGTTTTCAGAAGTATAGTTTGGTTCTTCACCAGTGACAAAAGATGTTTTTCGTTTGCTTCAAGTTTTTCTATTTGCCTATCGTAGTACTCGGCATCCTCCTCACTTAAAGTTCCAAATAAGGTTTTACTTACAATCCCTACTGCATTTAGTAGTGCTCGTTTTCTTCTGTTACTATTTACTGTTAAGAGACTATATTTTTGCGAAACGTCGATGAGCAGATGGTTTAGTTCGCTAGTCGCGCTATTACATAAGATGTCGCAACTCACTTTGCCTTGCAGTTGCACACATAAATTGTTTATTTCTGCAACATAGAGGTGGGCATGTTCTAAAGCTTCAGTCAGTTTTTCTAAGTCGTAGTACACTATCAGCTTCCATTCGTTGGAATACAATTCAGCTTTTCCCCATTGCTCAAAGTAAATGCCAGGGTTATTATTTATAGGAGAAATTAGTAAATTTCCATTTGCACGTAGAAATATACCTATCCACATGAACAAAATCCTTGGATCCATTTCTGCAAAACGTGAAATATTGTTTTTAACTAGATTTGCTTTTGTGCGTGTATCTGTGTGTATTGTGTGTGTTTGAAGGATTTATAGAATTTTGTACTATTCGTCAAAAAATTTTAAATTGTTATTGTGAATTACTTTAGTTTTTCTTCCTACTCGAATTATAGTGTTTTCTGTGGATAGTATTTTCATAACTTCATAAGGTCCGACCCACGAGGAGGTTAGTTTATTTTGTCTAGCGTTGTTTTTCAAAAGAACTTTGTCACCAACGTTAAAACTTTTAAAGTGTGATTTCTTATCAAAATATTTTTTTGATGCTTCCTTTTTGTGTATAAGGATTTCCCTTGCAGCTTCATACCCATGTTGCAAGCGTGCTCTTAACTCATTAGAATAGTTATCGTAGTTGTAACAAATTTTAGGTGATTGTGTTAGTGAGCTAGGGATGTTAGGTGGAAATCCGTAAAGGAGTTCATAGGGTGTGAACCCTGTACTAGAGTGAGGGGTGGTGTTGTAAACGAAAATTGCATAGGGAGTCCATGTGTCCCATGTAAGTGGATCTTTATTAACATAATGTCGTAAATATTCAATCAATGTCTTATGGCTTCGTTCTAGAGCTCCATTAGTTTGTGGGTGATATGGTACTGTGTTTAATTTTTTTATTTTCAGTAGTGAACACATCTCTTTGAACACGACGCTGAGAAAGTTTGCGCCTTGATCTGTTAATAATGAGGACGGAATGCCGTGCTGGCATACAATTTTTTCAGTAAAAACTCTTGCTACTGTTGAAGCTTCCGCGTTTGGAAGAGCGAGTGCTTCTGAAAATTTTGTAAGGTCGTCTTGAAAGGTTAGTAAATATTTCTGGTCATTATGACTTACGGGCAGGGGGCCAACTATGTCTAAAGCAATTCTTTCAAATGGTCTTGAACTTGTCGTTGTGATCTTCATTGGTAAGGGGGGATTTTTCCTATTTTTATTAAGTTGACATGAAGCGCATTTGCGGATATAGTTCGTAATATCCTGTGTCATTGAAGGCCAATAGTATTTGCATTTGATTCTTTTTAAAGTTCGTGACACACCTTGATGGCCTCCGAAAGGTGAATCATGGTATTCGAAAATAGCCTTTTGTATAGCTTCCGGTTCACTTAAGGTAATTTTTTTGTTAGTATATAAAAAGATCGTTAAGTGTTCTTTCTCGAAGACTTTTTCTATTAATATTTTGAAATTATTTTTGATGTTGTTATCTAAGTTTGGTAACGAGAAACCTATTAGCTTAAATTTTTTGTTTTCTATTGTATTTCTTAAGTATTTCAGGCATTTTTCTGTTACAACTTCATCTTTGGAAGTTTTAATGGGTACTGGTAATGTGACTACATGATAGAACTCGGTTTCAAGACTCTTGCTTATGTCTGGTTTTACAAAGTTTGGTATTAAATCCCGGAGCACTTTCTCGTCTCGCGAATCTACTAAAGGCAATATTATTACTTTGAGAGGAAGCTTTTTGTCTTGATGGATTTCACCGTCTTTTTCCATTAATGAAAAACTAGAAACTATATGTATTTCTTCTTGAGGTGATTCAATTGATTTTACATGTTTATTAGTTTCATTCATTTCTAATATTTTCTTTTGGTTACGCGTTATTACCATTACATTATCATTTTGTTTGCTAGGTATACGACTTAGTGCGTCTGCATTTGAATTCATTTTACCAGGTTTATATTTTACCGTGTATTCATATTCAGAAAGTAAAATTCTCCATCTAGCTAACCTAGACATTGGGTTTTTTAATTTCATAAGCCATTCTAAAGGCTTATGATCTGTACATACTATGAATTTTTGACCATAGAGGTACGGTCGAAATTGATTAACAGCGAAGACAATGGCTAATAACTCTTTTTCAGTAGTAGTATATTTGGTCTCATGATCGTTCAGTGTTCGACTGGCGAAACAGATTGGTTTGTCTTGTCCAATTTCACCCTGCGAAAGTACAGCGCCTATGCCTACGTCACTGGCATCTGTTGTAACAACAAACACTTTTTCAAAATCAGGATATATTAGAATTGGAGGATTAATAACTTGTTCTTTTAAAATCCTAAATGCTTCGTCACAAAAGACGTCCCATTTGAACGTGATGTCCTTTTTGAGCAATTTTGTCAAGGGTTTGGCTATACTGGAAAAGTTATTAATGAATCGTCTATAATAGCCCACAAAACCCAAAAATGATTTAATTCCCTTTTGATTTTTCGGCGTAGGATAAGTTTTAACCACTTTGATTTTCTCGGGATCGGGTTTAATACCTTCTTTAGAAATAATATGTCCTAAGTAAATCAATTCCTTTTTAACAAAATTGCATTTATCAGGTTGTAGTTTAAGGTTGTTCTCGCGTAGGCGGTTGAAAATTTTTTTTAACTTTATATTGTGATCGTTTAGATCATATCCATACACAACTATATCATCGACGTAAACAAAACAATGTATTCCTTGTAATCCCATTAGTACGTTATTCATCATTCTTTGAAAAGAAGCGGGTGCATTTTTTAGACCAAACGGCATACGATTGTATTCGTAATGTCCGTAGGGTGTACTAAAAGCAGTTTTTGGTTTGTCTTCCTCGCTAACCAGAATTTGATGAAACCCTTTAGCGAGATCAAGGGTGCTAAAATACTTTGCTCTGCCTAATTGATCCAAAATGTCAGAAATATTTGGTATAGGATATGCGTCTCCGACTGTAAGTTCATTTAATTTTCGGAAATCTACTACAACTCTCCATCGTTTGGCACCCTGACTATCAGGTTTTTTAGGGACAATCAAAAGTGGGGAGTTCCAAGGGCTAGAACTTGGTCTAATTATATCGTCTTTCAGCATTTCACTTACTTGTTTTTGAATTTCCTGTTTTTGACTTTCAGGGAGTCTATATGGTCTAACAAACAAGGGTGGTTTACTTATATCCGTTTTTATTTCGTGATACATTATATCAGTATACGTGAGGTGGTCTCCCTCAAAGTGAAAAAGGTCATTGTATTCCCTAAATAGTCCTAATATTGTTGTTTTCTCTTCCTCATTACAGTGTTCTAGTTGTATGGAGGAAGTAATTTTTTGTAATCTATTTTTTACGGGATCTTTCTCTGACCTAAGGCTTACGGTATTGAAATTTGAAATGTCATCCCATTCGTAATCAATATTGTTTACATTAATTTTTTCTTCATTTTCTGACGTATTCAGAATCAAAACTTTGACCATTCTTTCTTCAGGTCTCACGACAGTTTCGGCAAGATATATACCTGGAATTATTTCTTTTTTACATATAATTGCATCTTTGTTATGCTTAAATGGAATTTTAATTATTTGTTCACAGCGTGGTTTGAGAGTAATATAATTTTCGAATAGATTTCCCTTTTTTATTTTAGAATTTGGGTCGGTAGATCGTGATTCACATAGCGACTCATCACGGCTCTGGCTATAGGCCCCGTTCATAGAATTGCATGTTTCTCCTAGATGCTTGCCTCTATTATCCGTAGATAATGGCTCCCTTTCCTCGACTAAATTGGTTTTTAACTGTGGAACTACTAAAGATTTTTCTTTGTAATTTACCACGCACTTAAATTTTGATAGGAAGTCGTTTCCTATTATACCGTCATAGGGTAGATTTATCTGATCGGAAAGAATGTGGAAAGGATGTTTCAAGATCATCGTGTGATCTGCAGTCTTAAATTCTAAATTACTATATATCATCCCCAGAGTTTGTAATGACTCCCCGGCTATGGTTGATATAGTGTAGAATTCATTATTGCTTTCCAAAGAATAAGTATTCTTTAAAAGAGAAATGTCTGCTCCCGTGTCAATAAGAAGTGTGGTATATTTTTTTTTTGATGGACTTAACTTTAGACGTATCGTTGGCTCTCTGAATTCAGGGCAGAACGATACGTGGAACTTAAGGTTTAGTTCTTGTTCTGGTGTATATCGGCTGTAGTAATAATTCGAGAGGTGTTGCCGCTTATCTCCTCCCGAACACATTCGTTTCCCGAATTATGTTGCTTAGGATAAAAGTCCTCATCCGAGTGCCAATTACTATATCCTGGTGTTATGTTGTAGTGTCGGACATTATTTTTAAATGGATTTCTTCTACTATCCCCTTCTTGATTATTACTGTACGAGTGAGTTCGATTTGCGTAAGCTCTGCAATTGTTTATAGAGTGATTGGGTTTTTTACAATAATCACAGGTCAAAAAGTGTGTTTCCTTTTTTAAAGGTTTATCCTTAGAAAAACTGGGAAACTGTGTGTTTTTGTAACAGGTATCTTGTGTATGCCCCTGTTTACTACAGATATTACAAAACCTTGCCGTTTGGCTATTAACGGGACTCGTATAGCTAGAAAAGGAAGAGCTGTGGTTTATACGAGCGGCATGACCTTCAGCATGGGCTATGGTTTTTTTTAGATCGACCCCTCCATAAGCTTTCGCTATAAGCTTTACCTGCTCGTTCTTTAATCCATCCTCAAAAACTTGGATTGCTAGCTTCCGATTTTCTGCTACAAGGAATGCTCTTACAGTGTCATCGCTGGTTGTGGCAAAAGTAGCGGAGTTAAGACAATTAAGGGCTGCTAGAACACGCTCACCAAATTCTTTAACAGTTTCTTTGAAATGTTGTTTTATGGTTACAAGTTCATTGTGAGCAGATGACCGAGTTTTTACCTCCTTGAACTCAGCCTCTAACCTTTCTTTAAGGCTCTTCCAAGTAAGGATGGAGTGGTATTGTGTTAACTCAAAGGCAGGACCATGTAGCCTAGTTTTCACAATTTCCAAAAATGTCGGTTGGTCAGTGTCTTTAATTGAGCAGAAGAGGATATCTCCGCATGATATGAATTTAGCCAATTCTGTTGGTTTTCCATCAAAAACGGGAATGATGCTGAAAACATCAGTTATCCCTATTTTTATGTCCATTTCTATATTTTTCCCTACAGACTGTTCAGAAGAATACAAAGGTAGATTTGTAAAGAGATCAGCAATAGTGTTGGCCTCTTTAGTTGCCTTTCTCGTAATTTGTAAACGAGGAATTTTCGTAACGAATTCAGAATTGGAGGGAGAGAAACAAAAAGGGTTAAGGAAAAGGACGAAATATATAGGTACAGCAAGAAATAAGTTATGTGTATACAAAATAAATATTACAAAAAGTTTTTTTTTCTTTTACCTTACAAAAATATATTTGTTTGTTGTGCTATTGATGCTGTTGTTGTGCTACTGTTGCTGTTGTTGTGCTACTGTTGTTGTTGTTGTGCTACTGATGCTTTTGTTGTGCTACTGTTGTTGTTGTTGTGCTACTGTTGCTGTTGTTGTGCTACTGTTGCTGTTGTTGTGCTACTGATGCTGTTGTTGTGCTACTGTTGCTGTTGTTGTTCTACTGATGCTGTTGTTGGGCTACTGTTGCTGTTGTTGTTGCCAGGCAAGCTTCACGCCCTATAGCTGATTATTACAACCTGGTCTTTTTATCACTGCCTAATTTTTGCCTCCGGCGTCCGCTTGGGAGTGCGCCAGGTCTTACTTTTATAGGTCTTTTTTTTTTTCTCCACTGCCTAAATCTTTAGGACTTTTTTTTTTTCCACTGCCTAAATTTTTAGGACTTTTCACACAAATAAAAATATAAAACTTTCTGGTGCTTAGCCCCAGAACGCCTCAAGAATGTTTCTTGTATTTGGGATTTTTATTAAGGTATCCCACCGCTGCCACCAAATGTTACGTTCTAACCGACACCGTGCTTTCGAATTTATTTTCGAGAAGAGTGTAGAACGGAGAGTAAGTCCCAAAATAAAAGAGATCAAAAACGTTTATTATTATTTTATTTATTTCTTATTAATGTTTGGACTATCTAATCTGTTGGTCGATCAACTTAACTCTGACTCTTCAACCATTCTTGAAAATTCGAAGAGTCTTCACCCATAATGATCATCCCCTCCACAAAAATATATATTTCCTGCACTGCGGTGCAGGTCATTCGAATTTTACACACACCGCATTTCCAGTAACAAGAACTATTTCGTCACTTCCATATTTCGTAAGTCTGCCCTCAATATAGTGCAGTGTACCTCCGGCAGTCATTCATTCATTTAAGCGTTGATATTTGAACCTTCATTCTGTGTAGTACTGTGCTGACCCATATTTGCGGTGTTTGCCCTTGGTAGTGGATATTTGATATCCATTGCCAAGAACACTTGAAATATGTACATATGCATATTGTATATTAGTCAGCTATCAGGCAGAATGAGTGTACTTACTGATGACATGTTTATATGGAGATACACATAGATTCGTCGATATTGTCGGTGGGCAAAAGAATCTTATGAAATAAGTGAGAAACGATCACTATTATGGAAAGCAGATGTGATTCGTGTGAAGAGAGACCACCATGGATGAATATTAGGTAGGATGATTTGTAGTGCGTCACTACAAGACCTCGTGAATGCTTATAAGCAAATATATGACTATTTGTTTGCATTTTATCGCCTTTCACTATGATTTTAGCGTTTGGATTGATTTCTAAGAGTCTGCTTCTTAATTCAAAAAGTATTTGTCTCTTTTTCCGATACATAATCGACTGCTCGTGAAAAATACTTATTCCAGAGTTTTTAAGTTGATGTGCCGTCGATAAAATTTTGTCTGCAATTTCTGTCGACTGAAGTTCGATTATGACAGTTTCGCGCTGTTCATTGTTGTTGCGTATTTCTCAAGATCTTTTTATTGCGATATTTTCACCTTCGTTTAGCTTAAGAAGCCTCTTGCAAGTCTGTAAAGCGAACTGAGTTGCATTGGTTTCTGCGTTTAAAGGGAGGTGTACTACTTTAGTTTTTCAGGATATAAACTCTAATTGGATTTCCAGAAGCTCGCATCTTTCGAACATCACACTTAGTTGTGGTTAAGCTGAGTGTTTACAGCTTTCAGAGAATTTATTTCACTATAAAGTCTCGCAAGATCGTCTCTTGTTGCAAGATCCTTAAGCTTTTCAGAAAGGATACCATTGAGGATTTTTTTCAATTCTTCCGTAGATAGTTTTCCAACTTCCATCGTTTGTTCGTTTTGCAGTAAAAATTGTTTTTTAATGCCGGTATTCGGTTCGGGAGAAATCTCGGTTATATTCCGCTTGTTACGGTTGTTTTTCATAAGGAAGATTCCGCCGTGCAGCAAATGAATTCTACTCGAAATTAAAATTTGTTTAAAGATCTCGTACCTTAGTTGAACTGATGAGATTTATAATGCTGCAGTAAAGAGCATCAAAATGCGAGTTTATTTATGAGTAGAAATAATAACAAACTTCTTATTTTATTTAAATTTTAAAAATTAAGCAAGAGACTTCAAATTCTACACTTTCACTTTTGACAGTTGAAATGTCAGATGCCATATACATAATAACAGTTTAGTGACCTTTGAAACAGCATATTTGTTTCTTAAGATAACCTAAATAAGGTACCTAAAAATTTTGTTCACTGACCTGGAATGACTTTAAAAAAAAAACTTGAAAATCTCATTAAAAATTAAAAATGTGGCCACTCAATTTTTTAGTAGGTATTAGAGATTTTGATATTCGAGATTTTAATTTTCGAGATTTTGGTTGCAATTTGCAAAATTGTAATTGTAATTTTGAAATTGCGATGTTATATTATTACTTATTTGTGAGATATCATTTATTAAGATCTAAAAAATAATGCAGTTTCGATTTTGGTTTCTTGCTAATTTCCCAGAGATGAAATGCGAAAAATCGGGCGGTACTTGGAAAATTTTTACAATTGATTGAATTGCATTTTTTTTGTCAATCTAGACAAGGAAAACTTGTCAAATACTAGTGAGGCCCTCGCTACACAAAAACTTGTTGGATAAATCCTTTTATCTCATCACAAATATCTAATGTATAACAAAAAAAATATTTTATACCCATAATATAGTAAGACAAATTAAAGTACTTATATACCTTTTAATTTTCAACAAAGTATTGGACTGGTAACCAGAATATCGTATGATGGAATCCCAACAAAGACAATTTTTTTTTTTGTCTGTCTAGGCAAAAGGGTACTTAGCGGGTGAGGCCAGTTACAAATTCGAGTGTAACACTTCTTAGGCCCATGTTGGGGTCAATGTAAAACTTTTTAGTGCCCCGTTAAAAACTAGATTTTTTTCCAAGTGGGACTGATCGCATACATTTTTTGCAAATATCCTAAGTGACATATCGCTTGCCTTATCTCAAAATCAAGGTCTAGCAACCACTAGGCAACTAAGTTGTGAATTGCGATCAACTTTTAGTTGCTAGCACTAGGAAGCAACATTGAGCATGAACATTGAGGTAAAAGCAACCCGAAGCGATGCGTGGTAGCAAGCTATTAAAGCATTTTACTTCGTTTTCTCGAGACTGTAATTGCTTACACTTTGCCACTAACTTGGCTGCAAATTTTGGGAGTACAAAGTTTTTGTTTGGACATTTTGATGTTTCATGAACTTGTTTTGTTTGTTTTGTTTTGTTCGGGGGATGTTATTAAGGAAAGTCGTAATCATCAAAAGTTGCTTCTAGTTGTCAGGCAAAATAGATTTTGTAGAGTAAACACGAACTTATTGCGAAAGAGTTGATATTTTAAGGGCAAAAATAAACTTTTCCTAAACAATATTTTTAGTACCTCATGGCATAATGGTTTGTGCGTTGGACTGGTCACGCCGAAGGTCTGGCCTGAATTCATTAATTAATTAATTTATTTTTCAAAAACGAATGTATTGCATTCACTTGCTCTCATGTTCAAGTTGCTTAGAATTAAGAACTTTTAAAATATGTCAGTATTACATATATACAAAAATATAAAAATATATAAAACAAAGGCATTTAAATTGTTTTTTTTTTAATTGTTTAATCAACTTGTCAAATAGCTTAAGGCTTAAAACCAAGTATTCCATTATAGCTTTTCCTAAACGGTTGTGTAGCAAGTACCGTTCATTTTAGAGCTTAAGAAAATATCGAAGAAAATCGCTTCAGTGGTTAAGGCCATTGTTCAAGGAATATCAAAGAATAGACAGACAGACAACCAGACAGAACTGTGCCACCCGCTTTTCTTGTGTTGTTTCATCGTAATGTCATGTTTGTTTGTTATATCGAAAACTTGTATCTGCACGGTTACAAAACTTGCCTCATATCGTAAGTAAAAATTAATGTGGGATGCAATACTTTATGGAAATTTTAAAAAAACCTGAACCCCCTCCCCCCCCCCCGAGGGGCAAAGTCTGGATCCGCCCTTGGTTGCATTCCTCACTGTTTATTCACGTGAGTTATTCAATTTCTAAAACCAGATAAATCCTCTTCTTGGCGAAAAGTATAACAACAACAAAATTACCCGCGCATGCATCTTTAATATTTCCTTCAAAATGGACTACTATTTCGAGATTTTATTTAAACTCTCCTTGCCTTTTATAAATACAGTGCTAGCACCTAGCATCATGGCGGATAAACAGTCAGCCCCCCTGCTTGGGCTCACTTTAGGATTTGGGATGGGTGCGAGGTTGGGCTTATGCGAAGTTTCTCTGGCATTTAAAGAACCTGGATATAAAACTAAAGATGCTTTGGATTTATCCTATATATCCAACAATTTTACTATAGGTTTATCCTTTCCTCTTCTTGCTTATGAGACAAAAGTCTGAAAAAGCAAATACTCGCCCTTTTCAATATATTGAAGCCAATTTGTTGAAATTTCATCCAACTTCGTTCACATTGGATTTAGAGCAAACATTGGGGAAGAGATAGATGAATGTGCACGAAACTTTTTTGTTAATGCTTTTGATCCTATGACATTGAAATCATAAATTTTCTTGTGCATATTTGCATATATTTCATATATACAATACATACATATTTCTTCATTGTTCAGTCTTTTATGTTGTAATAACCATATTTACATGTCTTCAAATTTAATAACATTGTCAGTTGTTTCAGTGTCGCTAATGCATTATGCATTAATGTTTTAGATGGTATAGCTCTAGCAATGTCAGTTGTAAAATGACTTTGTGATATGCCTAATTCCTTCTCTTTTTTCAATGCATCTGAAGGAAGGTTATAAATCTCCAGCTCCAAAACCTTCCCTTCATGTACATGACTGCCTCTAAGTTAAATTTTCATGGCATATCAAAATTAGTTAGAGAGCTTAGTAAAAATTTGAGTTAGAGAGAAATAAATACAGTATTTAAATTTGAGGGGAGCACAAAAATATAGCGACAAAATTTGAGCAAGAGGGATATTCAACTGAGATAGAGGTCGGCTCAGAGGGAGTTGACTGTATGTTCATAACCAACGTTTTCTCGTTGTCTTCTGCTCCCATATTCGATTAATGAATGCCTAAAGATTCATCTTCCAAAAGGGATTGCTCATCTGCATTGCCTTCGATAGCAGGCGAATCTTTCCCTATAGTATCGTATGGCGTGAAATATACTTAGGTACTTTTAATAAATGGTATGTGAAATGGAAATACTTTTCCTTTACAACCGTTAGTGTTTTTAAATTTTGCCATCTCCAAGGTACTTCCAATCCTTTTGAATTAATATTACATGAGATTTTACAATTTATTTGTATTGTATTTTACAAGTTTGGTTACTTAGTGGTGAAACGGATTTTTTGTAGATTTAACCTACAACTACAATTTCAAAATTTGTTTTGCTCTTTGTTACAAATTTGTTGAAATTATGTTTGTAGCTGGTGAAACATAAATATAAGCTGTAATTGTAATTTGGTGAAATAGGCCACAGGAATATAACAAGAGAATAGAACGACCTATTGAAAGATACAAGAACAGAAACAGTAGATTGAAGGGGGTTTTCTCAGGTAGTGGGGTGATAGGTAGCCCCATTTGCTTTCGGAAGGTTAAAGGTTTTTTTTCTGCTGTGCTTTCACTGTTTCCCAAGATCTACTTGAAAACACTTATTAATTACTTTGTGTGACGAAATTTAAATGTTTACTTTAACATGCACTGAAATATAATTTTCTGATGGTCTTTGATATTCTAAATTCGAATCTGGCCTCAGAATTGTGTAGTACGTCATGTTTTGGAGATATTCAAATCCAAATTTTTGAACAAAATGAGCTTTTGATGCAAAATTGGCGGTATACTTTTTCTCGAGGTAATTTTTTCAAATAAATTTGAAAGAAAATTCTTAAGTATGAACATTTTTCTCCGAAATTCCTTTCCAATCTTTCAAATATATATATACTTTCATTTATCTTTGAGAAATCATTAATTAGTTGTTAGCTTTTTTGTTTTACGGATTAAAATGGAGAATCCTGTCTGCAGCTGCCAGAAAACCTTTTGCCAGATTTATTAGGAAATGTTCCTTTGGCTATAACAGAAAATTTAATATACTGTAACGACTGTCACATTTGTACTATAACGACTCTCGACAGTCGATCTCGATCTGTGAAAGTGTACACACGTTTTCGGCTTTCACAGTGTTCTTTAAGTAAAATTCAGAGTGACTTGTCAAAGTACTATTTATACCAAGCTATTTTTAATATTGCAATAGCGTAATGGCAGATAACAACACGGCGGGGACATCGAAAGGTGTCCCAGCAATAACAATAAAGCCAGATATGGCACCACCAACCAAAGCTACAGTAAATGCCGTAGCACTAGCAACAACAACAACCAAGCAAGCGATGGCACCACCAGCCATGCCATCAACCAGTGCCGTAGCAACAACGGCACAACCGCCAACGGCAACAACAGCCGATACTAAAAACAAAAGGAGGAAGAGGATTAGCTGTGCCGCAAACCTCGTCAAGCGCCGCTCCACCACCACCTCAGCCCAGCTGCCAGCCGGGGTGAAGGAGACGGCGCGCACAGCAAAGACATCAGCAGCAGCAAAAATCCAACAACAATTGGTTACCTCGCCATCCGATGACGACATCGAGTACATGTCCGAAGGTGGTGAGGGTTTATATACAACGGGGGACTCCAACAGCAATCTGCTTGTGGACGTTACATCACCAGAGGCGTCCTCCGAAGAGAAAAATGAGGCGCAAGTCGCAATAGTCGCGCTTGATGAGAAAGCCATCAGCGAAAAAATTGATGCCATCCGAGGGGAGATGGAAAGGCTTAACGCTATAGTTACCCCTCTAATTCAAGCCTTAAAAATAAAGCAAGAAGCTCGACGAGAACGTGAGAGGCAGGAGTGCGAGAAGAAAAAAGCACTAAAAGCACCACCACAAAAAGCAGCACCACAAGAGCTGGCACAGCCAGAGCAAAGGCTAGCACAGCAGCAACAACAGCAACTGCCACAGCAGAGCCAACAACAACACCATTCAACTGAACAACCACAGCAGCAACCGAAGGTGCAACGCACAAAAAAAACAACAGCAGCAGCAACAACAAAAACCACAGGAGCAGAGTCAGCAGCAGCGGAACGAGCAGCAGCCACAGCCGCCCCAAAATAAGAAAGAAAAGGTGCCACCAATAAACACCTATAAAATGGAGCTACAGGAAACCATAGACCTGTGTAAGTCGGCCATAGGCCAAAACTTTTTTATTAAAAGATTAAGAAAAGATAGACATGCTATCCACTGCTCCACAGTGGAGCAGCACAAAATAATAAAAGAATTACTTAAGAAATCCACGACTGAGTTCTTCAGTTTTACCCCCAAAGTGGATAAATACCAAACGGTCCTCTTGAAGGGCATAGATTCCTGCACGGAACCACAGGTGCTCTTAAATGAGCTCCGTCAAAAAGCGAGCGACGATCTCGACTTTATCGGGGTCAAGCCGTTCGCTACAGTCAGAGCCAGACGGGAGAAGCGGTCTTTGCCATTCTTCCTAGTCCAGCTATCGCCCAGCAGCAAACTGGATAGGTTGAGAAGTATCTCCGTTCTCAACTACCAGGTTGTAACTTGGGATAAATTAAAGAGAGGCGGCGACATGCTTCAATGCAAGCGCTGCCAAAGGTTTGGCCACGCTGCAGCAAACTGCGAAATGCAGTCACGCTGCGTTAAGTGTGGTGAGGACCACATTAAGGGGGAGTGCAAGCTCGGTGAAGAACGGGTCGAAGACATGACCCAGCTTAAATGTGCACTTTGCGGAAAAGAGGGGCACCCTGCTAATTATCGGGGTTGCTCAGCTTTTCAGCAAATAAGAAACAACAAAGCGGCTAAGCAGACAGCGGTAGAGATACGCCCATCAACGCGTGCTCCTACAGCAACGCCCGTTAATCCCCAAATTTCCTACGCCCAAATGGCGGCAGGAAGGGGAAAAACGGTACAGCCTGCAGCTAAAGCAGCCCAACCGGCCCTAGTGCCAAAGGCGCCGGACGCTCAGGCCGAAATAAGAAGCATGTTGCTGGCAATTCAAGGCCAGTTGACAGGACTTCACAACCAGATAAAGGAGCAGGCGACTAGGGTAGACTATCTCTACTCTGTTTTGCCTAGCTTAACGCAAATTAGAGGTTAAAGGCGCGCTGTCGGAGAGGCCTCTTAGGATCCTTGCTGTGAATGTAAATTCACTGATTAGGACCGAACGTAGAGCTAATCTTTTCCAATTGTTGAAAGACCAAAGTCCAGATGTGTTTATGGCCAGCGAAACTAAGCTGAACCAGAAACATAAGTTGACTAACAACAATTACAATATCGTTAGAAGAGATCGACCCAACTCCACTCAAGGAGGGGGCGTTGCAATCTTCATACGAAAAGGCATTAATCATAAAGTTATATATAATAGTGATCTGCGCAGATTTCGGCTGTTAGAGGCGTGCATCGTATGCATTCCTCTCCAACAGGGGAAGCGAATGTATGTGATCGCGGCTTATGCACCGGAATCACCTCAGCCAACCGATTTTATGACAGAGCTTGAAAAACTTTTCGAAGGCCTACGCTTGAGCTTGGAAGAAAATTACTTTCTCATGGCCGGTGATTTGAATGCCAAACACCAAGATTGGGGAAATCAAGTACAGAATCCCAGAGGTATTCATCTTTTTAATTGGATGAGTCAGTATAACGCTGAATATCGTATAGAACTGCTGGCTACGGATCGGCCGTCGTTTCCAAGAAGCGGTGCTTATCTAGACTTATTGCTAATAGACGCAAGACTGACAATAACTGACACTGTGGGTCAAAGACCGAGAAATTGTTTACGAACGATCGAGTACGACAGTGACCACTGCGGACTCGGTGCCGTAATACAACTTCCGAACGAGCTCGTGGAGTTGGATGAGTATATACCTGTGCATACTTATAATTACAGTAAGGTGCGCTGGCCACGCTTTACCAACGCCTTATCGAGCGAAATCAGTTCGAACAACATATCCCCACCAAATGATAGGAATTTGACAAATAACGAAATAGACCAATACTTAGAACAAATGGACGAGACAATCAAACGAACAATGAACAGAACAATACCGAAATACAAGCAACGGGACGCAACCGACATGTACCGGAACGCGACCATTGACGCATTACACAGACAAAAAAGCGGACTGCTGACAAGACTCAAACTTTTGTACCGACGGTTTACTGACCCTCAGAATCTGGAGATTGGAACACTGAAGTCGTCGATCAAGAACATCAACCAACTAATTAAAGAAAACTATCGGTTGTCAATTAATTTGTATTGGGACAACAAAATTCGGGCCGTTAATGCTAGCGACCCGAGCATGTTTCCGCAAATTAACAAGATATTTAGAAGGAATGATCAGAACGATCTTCCGTGTCTCAAGCTTCAAAGAACGAAAGACAACAGAGACGTACTTCTGACAGCAGGAATTAATCCAGAGGACGCCGTCTTGGACGATGACCTCTTTATTGTCGAAGATCCGCAGGAGAAAGTGGAGGCCGTGGGGGCTGCTTTCCAGCAAGTGTACAAGGTTAATGCGTGCATTCGCCCGAATCACGACCTGGAAAACAGAGCCTTGCTCCATCACTTCTACCTTCGGAATGACATCACGCAATGGCGATCAGAGAACCTTGGTTTCACCGGGTTCAATGAAGATCATTTGGCAAACGCCATAATCGCCGAGCGAAATGGGCCCAGTTCCCTGTTAATTACGAAGGTGGAGCTCCAGCTCATCTTCGATTCATTAAAGAAGAAGAAGTCAGCAGGAGTCGATGGCATATCCAACGTTGTACTTCGACATTTACCTCAAGAAGCAGTAGACATTTATACCACTCTGTTTAACAACGCTCTGAATAATGCATATTATCCAGTGCGGTGGAAGACAGCTGTGGTGCATCCTCCCCGAAAAAGGGAAAGGACAACTCCAATCCGGCGAATCTCCGGTCGATAAGTCTTCTTCCGAGTATCAGCAAGGTATTCGAAAAAGTTATCAATAGAGCTCTGTCTAAGTGGCCAGAGGACAATAATATCATACCGGACAATCAGTTCGGTTTTAAGGCGGGACATGACACTATTCATGCCGCGTCGAAACTCGTTTCTGATGTCCAATGGAACAAATCTAAGAAGCAGTGTACGGGTGCCTGTCTGGTTGATTTGGAGAAGGCCTTCGACACCGTATGGTTAGAGGGTCTTTACCTAAAACTGACCAGACTTGGCATTAGTAAACCATTATTATATATGCTTTATGATATGCTCAATGGCAGAAAGTTTGTTGTCAAGAGTGGCAATGTAACTTCTGCCACAACCTTTAATATTAAAAATGGTCTTCAGCAGGGAGCGGTCAACTCGCCGATTCTATTCAGCATTTACACCAGCGATCTGATAGGTAGTCTAACTCAGGCAATAGCGTATGCTGACGATCTAATTGCGTACAGAACAGCTGCCTGCAAAAGTCGAGGACATCAGGATTCTTTTGCAGAGTGACTTCGATGAGATTCAACGATATTGTGATGACTGGAAGTTGAAAATCAACTTTCAGAAATCAGAAACTGTCTTGTTTAGGACTCCGTTGCGTGGAGCCACAAGGGATACGAGAAAGAACTGGCGCAAGCTGGTGATCGTAGGGCCAAATGGACATCCACTGGCGAGTAAAAGTGTAGTAAAGTACCTTGGCATCTGGATGGATCAGTATTTGTATTTCGACAGACATATAAATTCTGCTCTGGCCAGGGCTAGGGGAGCTTTTGCCCTGACGAAACGGTTGTTTTATAGCAGCCGGCTTGACAGCAGGGTGAAGGTGATTTGCTACATGGCTCTTATCCGGCCGATGATTGCCTATGGGTGCCCGGTTTGGTTCAACGTTGCCCCATCTCAAATGGAAAAGATTCGGGTGTTTGAGAGGCAGTGTCTTCGACGCTGCCTTGGATTGCACAAAACACCAGAGTCGGAGTACAAACACTACTATTCCAACCTGACTCTATACAACGGGGCCAACATAAATAGGATAGATAATTTTTTGCTGAAGCTTATTCGGGGTCACATTGCAAGAGCGATGTACTCGACTAACAGCTTAATTTTCGGGGCTTATTACCCCAACAATGAATACTACGAGAGTGTGCGTCTAAGCGGCTTTATTCCGCCCGATGCATTCCTCTATCTAGACAGTCGAGGGCTGATCCAGGATAGAGCGGCGGTTCCGCTAATCTACCACGTCGGCCGTAGAACTGTAGATCGGCGGCTCCTTTACAGTCGAGATGTCCTCGCACAAGACGGAGCTGAGCACCTTCGGTTCAGTAGGACTGTGTCCGAACGGGACCGAAGAGATAGGGTAAAGCAGGAGAACCAGTTCTGGTGGTTGAAAAACGAAGATGAAGTTCCTTCAGACATTTAATAGTTGACCTTGCTATTTTCTTAGGTATGGCCGTCTTACATAGGTTTAGATAGTTAGTTTTAAGTAGGGACAGTCAGGGTGGCGCCAAAAAAAAAAAAAAAAAAAATTATAAAACCGGAAAATGCTTGCTGTGGCTGTTCTAGTTTGTAAGTAGCTTATAAGTAGGTTGTAATTAGTTTATAATTAGTTGTAAATAGTTTTAAGTAGCCTTAATTAGTTTTAGTTAGCTTTAATTTAGTTTTATGTAGTTTGTAAGTTTTATATAAAACCAAAAAATAAAGACAATGATACCGAGTTTTTTGTAAATTCTTCTCGGTAAAAAATAAAACCGACCTGGATATAGTATTAAGATAGTTCTTAGGCCGAAAGGCATTAGCATTAAGTTATTATAGTTTAACTTAGAGCGCCCGACTGGGGCCAGTAAGTTAGTTTTAAAATATTGATAAGTAGGCTAGTTCTTATGAATTTTTGTCTAGCTTTAAGATAGTTTTAAGAAAATTGAAAAAAAAAAAAAAAAAAAAAAAAAAAAAAAAACGACTCTCGAATGAACTATAACCACTCTCGAATAAAATAAACACCGAATTTCGAATTAGGACAGGACACAAACCAACCTACGGAGAGCTTTGGTGAACTTTTGAACTTATAATACTAAACGTCAAATTGAAAGCTTTGGAAAGGGAATTTTATGGGAAATTTCCCCTATGGAAAGCCCTGGAAGCAAATACTAGAACCTTCCAGCTTTTTCGGGAACCTAGTGAAAAGTAGAGAAGCACATGTCTGACCGGCAGAGGACGCAGTTTATTTTTAAACGTGAATGAGTAAAGTTGGTTGTAATAAAAGTAAAGTGTTCAATTAATAGCAGTGGTGAACAATAAATTGTTTTGTGGTTGTAAAAGTAAAGTGTTTTATTTTGTTAAGTATATAAGTGGAGAATTTAAATAAAGTGAATAAATTTTATTAACGACCCAAGTAACATCGTTGGAGCTAATAGAAGCAAACCTGTTCTTTAGCAGCTTGTAAGCAGTGAAATATGATACCATAGTTCTAAGACAGATTATTTCACAGCTCCCAACATTTATTTAAAAATTTTGTTCCATAATCGAGTTTCCAATACACATTAAGCTCCATTATTTTTATAACGTCCCAAGATTTAAAAATATGCTCTTTAATAACGTTCAACGTTCTTTAAACGAGCAAGTTATTAATATGAGCATATAAAGAAGCGTTATAGAGCTTCTTAAAACTCATATTTAAAATACTATTGCATGATTCTATAGAAATGTCAAAAAATAGCTGCACAGAATGCGGCTATAGAGTTAAATTACTAATACATTCACACAAACGCATGCGCATTGGATATCTCTCTGAGCATTATTAAATTTCTCTGAGAATTGTGAAATTTGAAGGCTGAACAAAGCTACAACAAAACGACTATAGAGCTTAATACTAAACCTCTCTCATATTAGTAGGGTGTTTCACAATAAAATACAATAAAGATAATTTCACCGAGAAAAGTCAAACAAAAACTAGAAAATAAATAAGTTACTTTATATTTCTAAGCAATACCAAGTATGCACCGTAATTGTCGAATTAGAGATCCGAAATTTCTAAAACAAATTTTATTAAAATCAATTGAACAGTTTAATAAAATGTTTTAAAATAAAATTAAATCAATGGTTGAGTCGCACAAGTGTTTGCTTGCTGAGAAACCATAATGCACTTCAATTGTTAATAAATAAATAAGAAATTTTTTCCACGATTTAAAATTATTCAAAACTTTCAATTTTCGAAACACCCTTCTTTTTTAGCCTTAAACACAAAACTCTCATTTTGTGGGAACTAGCTCTACAATATCCATATTGCAGTTCTATTGAAGACAAACTATTTTCACGATAAAAATATGGTGACAGAAAAAAAACATTGAAACAATTTTCCTTATTTTATTTGAAACGAATAAAAAACCTTTATTTTCAATATAAAACACACTAAATATTGCAAATATTGCAATGAAAACAAAAATATTTTATTTCAGATATTTAAATTAATTTTTGTAACAGATTTCTGTGTTGCTTAAGTTAATTTTTTAAACATTTCACTGCGTAATATAAAGAATTTCGAAGGCGCGTTGTAATTTTGCGAAGTACATTCAGTACATGTTTGGTAAATCTAAGCGCGCACTAAAAATTCACTAAGATGGAACAGTTAAATAATTAATTTCATTTCTCACTTATATTTTCTATAGGAATATTTTACTAATTTGCGACATCACAACACATAAAGTTCTCAAATGTTACTATCACACATATAATACATCGTTCCAATATTATTTTACTTTGTAATTTGTATTACACAAACCCAAACTAATACAAACAAAGTGCTGTCAAAAATGTTGCTTTAAAGATTTCTAAATAATATACCTTAGAGCTGCAAGGCCTTACAAGCCACTGATAAGAGCTGGTTTCGAGCAAATATTAGCTCTCAAACTCAATGAATTCGCTGTAGGCAAGCTCTGCACTTGCTTTAGAAGTGTATCTAGAGCTTCTTTTGAAATCAACGAGCTCTAAGATTAGCTCTACAAACGCTTTTAGAGCAATTAAACAGCTAAAATTGTTACTTGGGGAACCTGAGAAAATATTACAATGGTGTTAGAAGTGGAATAAAACTTAATTTAATTGTGTTAAGA
This sequence comes from Dasysyrphus albostriatus, assembly GCA_946251815.1. NCBI lineage: Eukaryota > Metazoa > Arthropoda > Insecta > Diptera > Syrphidae > Dasysyrphus > Dasysyrphus albostriatus. Next base: position 144,456,234 of record OX276335.1, on the reverse strand, counting down.
TAGTTTATTTGTGGTTTAACAGACAATAATTACAAAAAGTGAACGTGACTGAAGAACGAAGCGAGCTGATACCGGCGCGTTTGCAAGTATTGAAGCGGAGGCGGCGAAAATGGGTTTGGCTGTTAATGAGGACAAGACGAAGTATATGCTATCATCGAGAAAGGAATCTCAAATCGGCGACTCGGGCAAAACGTCACGATGGATAGGTTCGTACAACTTCGAAGTTGTCAAGGACTTTGTCTACCTGGGCTCCACTATTACATCGCAAAATGACATCAGTGCAGAAATCAAACGAAGAATTACTCTGGCCAATCGCTGTTTCTTCGGGCTAAGAAGGCATTTGAGTAGTAAAGCCCTCTTTCAAAGAACCAAGGAGACTTTATATAAGACCCTTATCATCCCGGTCCTGCTGTATGGGGCAGAAGCATGGACTCTGTCAAAAACGGATGAGTCTGCTTGGGTGCTTTGAAATGAAAATTCATCGGGTGGTCTTCGGTCCAGTCTGTATCGATGGAGTATGGAGGAGAAGATTTAATAATGAGCTCTACGGGCTATACAGCGACGTTGACCTGGTCAAAAAGCTGAAAATACACCGGCTGAGATGGCTGAGTCACGTGGAGCGAATGGACACCTACGCAGCAGCCCGAGGAGTCTTCAAATCCACCCCTGATGGTCTGCGCAGCAGAGGAAGACCCCACCTAAGGTGGCGCACACAAGTGGAGAGCGACCTCAACCAACTTGGAGTGCGTAACTGGAGGCAGTTAGCTAGAGACCGAGCTGGCTGGAGGGGCTTGTTGGTTGAGGCCGTAGTCCATCATGGACTGTGAGCGCCATCTAAAGTAAAGTAAGTAAGAACGTGACTGTAAAAGTGAAATAAGAAAAGACGATGGGTAAAACTCTGAATGATTTTAATTTTGTTGAACTTATGGCAGAACTGAACAAGCGAGGTCTTCCTACTGCTGGAACAAAGAATGATCTTATAATTCGTCTGCAAGAGGGTATAAGAAAACGTGGAGAAAACCCAGACACATATTCGACATTGAAATGGAGGATGAGTAAAAACAAGCAAGACCATTGAACATGAGGACTATGCTGCGTCAGCTACTCACCAAATTTGAAGAACAACGCAATGAACAAAAGAATCTTCTCGAACTATTCGAACAACAAAGTTAAGAACAACGCAATGAACAAAAGAATCTTCATGAACGATTTGATGAACAAAGCCAAGAACAAAAGAATCTTCTAGAACAACAAAACCAAGAACAAAAGAATCTTCTAGAACAACAAAGCCAAGAACAAAGGAATCTTCAAAGTTTTTTCGAAGGTAAGTTAGAAGCCTTTGACAACAGAATTATTGCCCTTGACGAGCGTGTCGATAAAAAAATTTTGACTGTTGATAAGCAATTATCAACAGTAAAAGTTCGAAAAGGTCGAAGATAAAATCGAATGCATTACAAAAGAACTGGATAAAGTAAAGAAAATGAAGGTCCGAGAAAGTTCTGGCGACTGTCCAAGAAGAAAGGAGATGCATCCACCAACCTTCGATTGACAAACTTCTTGGTCAATCTATAAGAAGCAGTTTGAGGCAGCTGCGGTAACAAACAGTTGGGACGAGGAAGACAAATATATAGCTCTGACGCTTTCCCTTAGAGGAATTGCTGCTGAACTACTACAAACCATACCAGCAGATAAGAATGGCAACTTCAGTGCGCTTGTTCAGGTCATTCACAAACGCTTTGGAGATTGCCATATGCAAGAAGTCTTCAGCGTTCAACTCAATACTAGAGTCCAGAAAATAGGGAAAACTCTCCAACAGCTCCAATCAGACATCGAAGGAATTGGATAAAGTAAAGAAAATGAAGGTTCGAGAAAGTTCTGGCGACTGTCTAAGAAGAAAGAAGATGCATCCACCAACCTTCGATTGACAAACTTCTTGGTCAATCTATAAGAAGCAGTTTGAGGCAGCTGCGGTAACAAATAGTTGGGACGAGGAAGACAAATATATAGCTCTGACGCTTCCCCTTAGAGGAATTGCTGCTGAACTACTACAAACCATACCAGCAGAAAAGAATGGCAACTTCAGTGCGCTTGTTCAGGCCATTCACAAACGCTTTGGAGATTGCCATATGCAAGAAGTCTTCAGCGTTCAACTCAATACTAGAGTCCAGAAAATAGGGAAAACTCTCCAACAGCTCCAAGCAGACATCGAACGGTTGGCACATCTGGCATATCCGGCTGCAGGGGATGAAATCATCAACCAATTCGCAACAGAAGCCTTTACCCGTGCTGTATCTGATATCAACCTTCAGCGAGCAATTCGAACTGCTGGAAAACGCACACTTCCTGAGGCATTAGCGTTCACCCTGACTATGGAAGCAGCAGAACAGGCTTCTCAAGGAGTCCATCGAGTAAGAGAAATAGAAACTGAGGAGTGTTCTTGCCAGAGAACAGCGTTGCTGGAATTATAACAAAACCGGACATCTCCAACGTCAGTGCAGATTACTATCTTGACGACCTGCATGTCAACATTGTGGAAGCAGAAATGGAGACAATATCGTCAATTCTCCAACTCTTCCTGTTTCCCACCCGCCAACTGGGAAACGAGTTAGAACCAACTTCGAGGGGCAGAAGCTGGTTTCTGGTATCGATGGCCCCAGAACCACTATTCAGGTCTCACAGACTAAACGAAACAATAAAAGTCTGACTTTGGAGGCAATATTAAACGGCAAGAAACAAGTGGCTACGATCGACATCGGAGCCACTGCCTCCATTGTTCGAAGAGACTTTGTGAAGATGACATGGCTGCATAACACCAACACCTACCATCTGAAAACTGCAACAGGAGAGGCAGCCAGAGTGTACGGGGAGGTTCGTCTTATGATCTGTTTGGCAGAACTGGAGTTTTCACATCTGTTTCTAGTAGCAGATATATGTGACGAGTGCATCGTTGGAAACGACTTTGTGAAAGAGCACGGAGTAATCCTTAATATCGGGAAGCAAGTTCTTAAGTATCAAAATGTGGAGATTCCTATGGTTTATGGCAATGAAAGCACATCAACTCTGAGGACTGTCATAAAGGAAGATATATGCCTGCCACCTTCTTCGGAAGTATTCGTTTGGACAAAAATAATGGCTGATTTGGGAAGCCATCGATACCTTATGGTGGAGCCAGACTCTTAGCAGTCTTCCCAAAACATCATCCTAGGGAAGACTCTTATGGCACCTTACACCAACATGGTGCCCCTACGGATACTTAACATCAAACTGTACGAAGTCAAGCTGAGAAAAGGAGCAGTTGTGGGAAAGTATGAATCAGTGTCCGCCATGACTAAGATCACAGAAGTGGACACTCAACAATCTGTAGGCCCGAGGAAATTGAATTCTATGAAAGCAAAAACTCTCAAGTCATCCAATTTAAGTGAACAACACCTAAGTGTCGCTGGAAGCCTCCTTCACGAGTACGCTGATATATTCTCTTCACCCAGTGGGCAGTATGGTCGAACGCAACTGGTGCAGCATCGAATCGACACAGGAGACGCGAGACCAATTCGATAACCAGCGAGACGTCTCCCATTAGTGAAACTAGCCGAAGTTGAAGAGATGATATCGACGATGAAGAAAGATGGGCTAATCGAAAATTCTAAAAGTCCTTGGGCATCCCCAGTCAAAAAGAAGGATGGAACTACTCGATTCTGTGTGGACTATCGGAGGCTGAATTATGTAACAAAGACAGCTACCCCCTACCAAGAATCAGCGAAGGAGCTGAATGGCTCTCAACCTTGGACTTAAAAAGTGGCTACTGGCAGGTAGAAGTCAATCCAGAAGATCGAGAAAAGACGGCTTTCTCCACAGGAAATGCTCTGTGGCAATTCAGAGTAATGCCTTTCGGACTATGCAATGCTCCGGCAACATTTGAGCATTTGATAGAGTGCGTTTTACAAGGACTTACTTGAAAGTCATGCCTGATCTATCTGAATGTGGATGATGTCATTGTTTATGGTAAAACATTTGATGAGCATTGTGGAAACCTTAAGGCCGTGTTCCAGAGGCTTCGAGAAGCAAACTTGAAATTAAATCCGGACAAGTGTGCATTCTTCAAATCTGAGGTAAAATACTTGGGACATATCATCTCGTCCCAAGGAGTGAAGACTGATCCTTCGGAGCTTCATTGGTCTCGCCACGTACTATCGTCGTTTTGTTAAGGATTTTGCTGGGACCACTAAAAATTTGCATCAGCTTACTGAAAAAGGAAAACCATTCAAATGGTCAAGTGAGTACGAGAAAATCTTTCAGGTACTCAAGCAGCGCCTATGGAATGCAATGAAAAAGGCAAACCATTCAAATGGTCAAGTGAGTGCGAGAAAAGCTTTCAGGTACTCAAGCAGCGCCTATGCAATACACCTTTTCTGGCCTATCGGACACCAGGAAAAACTTTCATCATCGACGCTGACACAAATAACTTGGGAATTGGAGCCGTACTGTCACAAGTTCATGATGGAGAAGAGAAGGTCATCGCCTATTACAGCTCGGTACTCTCAAAGCCAGAAGGAAATTATTGTGTGACGAGAAGAGAAGTTCTAGCTCTAATATCGGCTACAAAACACTTCCATAAGTACATCTATGGACAGAAGTTCCTTCTTCGAACAGACCATGGCGCACTTAATTGGCTTTTGAACTTCAAAAATCCAGAAGGTCAAGTGGCAAGGTGCATCGCGAGATTGCAGACATGCGACTACCAGATTCAACATCGAAGACGAAAGTTGCACTCAAATGCAGATGCCTTGTCTAGAAGACCCTGCAAACCCGACTGCAAGCATTGCACACGTCAAGAAGAAAGGCAGGTAGCTGCCATCCAGCTATTAAGAATCGATCCCATTTACGGTTGGAGTAGTGAAGAACTGAGGACCGCCCAACAAGAAGACTCGGATATTGAATCCATTCTTGCATGGAAAAAACACCAGGAGAAACCAGAATGGGGTGACATCTCCGTTAGAAGTCCAACTCTTAAGGCGTATTGGGCACAATGGGACTCACTTCATGTGCAAAAAGGAGTGCTAAGACGTAAGTGGGAGTCCACAGACGGCAGATTATATGTGATGCAGCTAATCGTACTTCGATCCAAAGTTAATGATGTTCTTCAAAATATGCAGAAGGGAGCTTCTGGGGGACATTTGGAAGGTAAAGCAGCGATTTTACTGGCTAAATGCAAGGGAAGACGTTGGTGCCGTAAATGTGATACTTGTGCTGCAAGCGAGGGACCAGGCAGAAAAATCCCGAGTAAAATGCAGCTGTATAACGTGGGCACGCCTTTTGAGAGGATTTCAATAGACGTTGCGGGACCTTTTCCAGAAACCGAAAGTGGAAACCGATACATCTTGGTAGTAATGGAATACTTCAGCAAGTGGCCTGAGGCATTTGCTATCCCAAATCAGGAAACCAAAACAATCGTGGATAGTAGTATAAACTAGAGGGTACGAGGACACCGGTATCACCGGTATCACCGGTATGGGTTCTGATCTATGCTATACCGGTATGGATTCTGCCCTATGCTATACCGGTATAAGTTCTGATTTATGCTATACCGGTATGGATTCTGACAGCTATACCGGTATGGGTTCTGATCTATGCTATGCTAAATACCGGTATTATTTTTGGATTTTAGGCGAAGCTTAGCAAACGTTAGAATGCAAAAACGTGGTATCACCGGTATCAACCATCGGTTGGGAATAATTATCAGTGGTTGGATTTCTAACACCATATGTATTTTTTGCATTTCAACATTAGTTGTGGGATTGGATTTTCAGTGATAAATTGGTTGTGGGATATACTTTCATAGTTGGATTTTTTGAATAGCACAACATTAGCACCTGCACGGCATGCAATATAAAATTGATGTGTGCATTGGATAAACATATTCTTAATAGGATGTCCATATGCTTAAGATCAAATAAGAACAAGCATTCCAAAATACTTACCTCTGTTGGTTGTGCTGGTTAGAATTATATACAATGCAAGAGAATTTCAGAAGAGTTTTGATTAAAAGACATATTTTTTTTTTAAAATTTTTTTTTTAATATTTATTTTTATTTAGATCAGTTTTATATGTCATTTTCAAGTTCTATTCGAAAATGACCCCAAGCTAGTGTATTTACATTATTGCTACATATAAATCTTTTGTTATCAGAAGAACTTAAACTTAATTTGTTTATACATTCGGTGTATATAGTATGATGTTTAGATCTAAAGTTCAACATTTTACTATAGAAGTTTTGTTTTTCATCCTTCATAAATCCTAACTTTTTAACATTGAGCTGGGCAATACCGTAGCGGTTTTGGGGTGGATAGTCTGAAGTATCAAATTTATCTATTATATCATTTCTTATATCATTATAGAAATCATCTGTTCTTATTTTATAAATAAATGAATCGGTATCCATGTAGGCCAGATGTAGGTTGTCATTAAATTTAGGTTTCATGTATGCATAATGAAAGTCGTACATTTTATGCTTTGAAATCTCCAAAACACAAAAACCTAAGTATATAGGCTTATTATATACACTGTGAATTCGTTTTAACTGAATAGCAGCCATGGTTTCCGAAAATTCTAATATGCTATGAAAATTAGGTTTAGCTATATGAGCGCGACTAACGAGATGGGTACCTTTGCTTTCTATAGAATCGACAATTCGAACATCTTTTCGTTTGTCTACATTTGCCATAGTTTTTCCGAATACAGCACTATTGCAAAGTTTACGCTGATCCTTTTCAAACTTTGTGGTGGCTTTTTTTCTTAGTTCATTGTTTAAATCAATATATTTTTTAGGCCATTGAGATTGTTTGAATTGCATCACTCTATGAATTTTCTTAAGCACCAAACCATTATCAAGACATTGAATTAATATTTTGTAATGAATTATATAATTAACTTTATTATTCAAATCAGCAATTAATATTTTATCGGATTTACCAGACAATGAAATGTTTGAAGCACAGAATGGTAGATCATTGTGATTATCATGTATTTCTAGGGGATACTCGATATCCACTTCTAAAACATAACCAATGTTTATATTTGAAATTAACCAGCCTTTAATCTCATCTAAATTAGTTGGAGGTTCAACCCATTTAAAGTCTGAATGTGGGAGGTAATCAGACATGGCCCAACCGTATAGGTTATTACGAGTAGCATCCAAGTACATTAAATAATCAGATGGTTTACTTGAATCATAATCAACCCTATATTTATTATTTGCTTTACAATGTCGCAAGCTACATTGTGTTAAACCTCCTCTTATACCCTTAGAGAAAAAGTTATACATGTTGATGTCTGTCAAAAGTTCAAGCTTAACACCTGTTTCTTTCAACATAGCATCCCACGAAAAACCTGGCAATGTATAATAGTGACAGGGATCTAGACCATAAATTGTTCTAGAATCAATTCTAAATTTTTCAAAAATGTCTGATAAAATTAAGACGTCTGTAATTAAATAGTGTTCAAGATATTCTCTTAAATTACTACATTTAAAATGTGACCAAACTTTCTCAGCATGATTATAATCATCTTGGTTACAATCCTCTTCAACCAAAGAATTTCTAAATGATTCTATTGGAGGAAGCTCCGTCTCACTTAATTTTTCTATAGAATCTAAATAATCATAGCATAAAACACCCTTACGAGTCATAAGTTGAATAGATTCATCATCTTTGAAAAATGTTGATAAAATTTTAAAATCTTTTTTTTCATCAAGAGTTTTTGCTATCTTATCTATACTTGAAGGTAAAAATCTAAATGAGTCTAAGAACCGTAATCCTAGAAACTCGCTCTGCTCACTATTTATTAATAGTTTTGCTGATATGGATATGTATTTCTCTTTATTGAGAGGAATAATATTGATAAACCCTTTGATATTACCCAGCTCTTTTATAAATAAATGCGAATCATAACCGGTTAAATTATGGAAAAAAATTGGAATGAATTTAGGTATCTTATAGTTTAAGTTACAATTTGAATGCGCTGCTCCTCTGAATTTACCAGTTAAGTGATCATGATCTCGTACCTTTACATCGCCCCATACTGACTTCTTACAAATATGACATCTTGTTGCCTGCTGAAATTTGATTTCATTCTGGGGTGTCATGTTAATTTTGATCTTCTTACTCAAATGATGTCCATGAATCTGTATGGAGTCTTTAATCAAGTTCATAACAAAAACTCGTGCACAGTCTTCACCTAGAGTAAAAAAAAAAAAAAAATTATATTACAGCGCTCATAATTTTCATATAGCATAAGAGATAAATCCTTTAAAACAAATTTACTTACCGATGTATTTGAAAAACTTATTTAGAGATGGATCAAATGAGCATTTGATAAAGTATGAAACAGCAATCGGAACATGTTTTTTAATCGATGTAGTCGATGATTTTGAGGGATCAGGTTGGCAGCTATCAATATTCACCAGCATACATTCAAAATCTGCATAGATGGCAAATGGCACTTCGAGTGACCTCGATTGATGCTCAAACTGTAGTATATTATTTGTCTCATTTGGTAGGGCTGTCACAATTTTGTTGCATTCAGTTTCATGCTTCTCAAATCCTTTATCCGTGTTGAATATCAGCAGGCATGAATTACACATTCTAATTGATCGTTTACTATGATTTATTTGAGCTCCTATTAATCTGGACATATTTTTTATCCACACATAGTGATTGTTTTCGCCTTCTTGTATAAGTAGCAAGTTTATGTGTAGGTCTCTCTTATGGTTAGAATTATAATATGGACCTACAACTCTATAGTTTTCTCCAGTTACATTTTTTTCTACTCCGAACACATTTACACTTATTGCAGGGTTTAGAGTTTCAGAAATCGAAATATCTTTAAGTTTCAAAGGGAAAACTAAATTTGTAAAGTTAACTAGAGTTCCATTCATTAAACTTATCACTCCGTTTTGAATGTTTTCAATCCGATATTTACTAGCTCTATGCGAGAGGTCATCTATGGGGGAAAGAGCTGATATAACTGCCCATTTGAAACAGAATTTATCATTATTTTGCACATTAACACAGGCTTGTTTCAATTCAATACTTCTCGGTAGTTTTAAGTAACTTGAACCTCTTAAGGGGTTATATTCACAAATATTGACTTCAATATGTTTTATACAAAATAGTGTCCATCCAGAATCTTTATCCTCAAACTCTACACTTTTAGTCTCAATGATCTTACTCATATTTTCAAGTTTATCTTCCAAGTTATCATTTTGAAGAGCTATCTGCATTGGACATTTGAAAGATTTTATACTTATCTCAGTTTTTTCTGATTCTTCATGCACTGTTATATATTTTATAAACTGCAACCAGCTCAATACTGAACTTTACACTTATTTTTGTTTCAAATGATTTTCCAATTAGTTGCATAATATCAGTCTTACAACTTTTCAAAAATGTATTAATGTCTATAACCCCCTCATCGGTATTTTCCAATGAGTACGTTTCCACTTTACCTTCAAAACAATGCCTTATTCTGTTAAACCGTGTATTAATAACTAGAACTCTACTTTTTCTCTTATGATCATTGGTTCTACTGTGATGTGACCATTCAGAAGTACTCACGTCTATTTCACAAGTAACGCATATACGTTTTTTCGGTGCGTTTGACGAAGATGGAGGGTCATCATTATCAAGAAGTTTTCTTTTATTATTTGACTTTTCGATTTCATTATTAATTGCCAGATTATCGGAGGGGTTGTTCATATGCTTCTTACGGAAGTGTTCCTTCATTGAATCCGTTCGAGTATACGTTTTTTCACATTGAGGACATTTTATCTTATCACCATGTACAGCTTTTATATGCCTGTTAAGAGTACACATTTGTATAAATTTGCCACTGCATACGCTACAAACAAAATTCGCCATTGTATTATATTAACTTTACAGTTTATACCGATTGCAAAACACACACTTTTTGGATAACTTTTCTTAGATATTAATATTCTACAAATATCTTTAATAAAATTGAAAAACTGATATGCAATGTTCTCTACTCACGATATGGAATAAGACTGTTAATTAGTTAGCATAACATTTCTACTTGTATATTACGATAGAAATACGAATTCAATCAAGTCACCCGCATACTATCTATAAAACATAAGCCCTACCGAGAGATTTTTTTTTTTTCATAGTTCTGCGATTGAGATACTCTATAAAATAAAAACAAGGCGTTGAACTCTGAGGGAGGAGTCATTTCATAAGTAGCACCTTACCACCACCACCACCACCATTTTCAACATGAAAATTGTAAAAATGTTTGCATGGGGGAGGTGAAAGGATCATTCTCACCCTATGAAAATTGGAGAAAAAAAAAATGTTTGTGTGGAGGAGATTAACTATCATCGTTCTCACCCTCAAATACCCCTATCATTCAAACCGATGGTGTGTGTGTGTGTGTGTGTGTGTGTAAGAAGATTGGGTGGGGGTATTTCTATAAATAAGAAATGATTTGGTGATAATCAGAATAGTCGATTTCAAGAAGCTACACAGTCAACAAAATTACTAATACTATACATAATGATTAATTCCGATGAAGCAGAATACTCTGTTTTAACTCTGGATGATTTCGCTGCTTTTGAAGCAAATTCATTAACCCTAGCCAGTGGATTCAAGCCAACAAAGAAGCTATCGGAGTTGGAATTGGATCTAAAATATAACATTTATACCTTGCGAAAGGTTACGACACGGTGGGGTGATAGAATCGTAGCGGATCTTGGCGAATATACGGTAAGATACAATTTTTCTCATTCTGCTTCCTTTATACAAAATACCTGAAAATAATTTTTTTTTTCTTATAGGTCTTTTTACCGATAAGATACGCAAAGCTGTCCACAGAAAGCATATTACTAATTGGAGGAGGCTCTTATGCTTTAGAGAAAACATATCAACGTGGATCAACGTTTGAGCTGAAATTTTCAAAAATATAAATAATTTTATGTTAATATAATTTATAAGCATATATATATATATATATATATATATATATATATATATACATATAAGAAAAAGAAGCAAAATTAAAATTTTTAAAAATCAAATTTATTTCTTTTATTAATTTTACAGAATTTTGTTTTTTTCGATCCAAGAGTTATGTTCTGGTGGGAATCCCAACCATTTTACAAAAACTTTATTTCCTCTCGTTTGTAGAACTTTTTCAACTAGATATACATCACCACAATCAGTTTTCAGCAGTTCTAGTTCATAAAAGCCTCCTTGAATAGGTTTTCCTTGAAAGTCTTCGAGAAGATATGTTATAGGTTTTGTTGCTTGGAAGTAGTATAAACTAGAGGGTACGGGGACACCGGTATCACCGGTATGGGTTCTGATCTATGCTATACCGGTATGGATTCTGACCTATACTATACCGGTATGGGTTCTGATCTATGCTATACCGGTATGAGTTCTGATTTATGCTATACCGGTATGGGTTCTGATCTATGCTATACCGGTTCTGATCTATGCTATACCGTAAAATTCGCGTTCAACTGAAAAAAGTTATTAGTGAACTTTGGTTACTGTTGTCATAAAGTTGTCTCACTTAGACAAAGACTTCGGTTGTCTAAGATTTGTCTAAATTGACGTTTTATTGTATTATTATAAGGCATATTTCCAACAATTAAGGACTTCTAAAAAAACTTTCTAACTAGTCAACCGCATATAAAATCAAATTTAATATGCGGTTGACTTAACTTTAAAAATAATTTAGTTTTCAGATTTTATTGACCTATATTTTTATTTCCGCTTGTTTTCTTATTTTATATTTTAATTTTCTTAGTTAATCTTTTTTATCATAGCTAAATAAAACTCAAAAGTAAAAAAATTTATATAACAAAAAATATTCCAACGAATATCTAACATACTAAATTACCTACCTACTAACCAAACATATCCCGTAAGCATCTAACCCTACTACCTACGAAGTAACTAAACACAAACGCAAATTGCATTTAACAGAGAATATCAATTACTAAGAAGCCAATCCTTGGCTGTCATCCGGCTTTGCCTACAAACTTAAACACGCATACATAGACAGTTGGGCTAAGTCCACCACTAGGTTTTTGCACACATTGACAGTTGGGATCAACCCACCACTGATTTTTTCGCACACATAGACAGTTGGGATCAACCCACCATGAATATGTCGGTTATTTTTGAAAATCTTCAGTTATTTTCAAATTCACTTGGGCTGCAATGGGCTTGTTCGAAAAGTATAAAAAAAGGGAGAAATTTTATATCAAGTGCTCACCGGACCTTATGAGAATAAGTTGTGGTTTGTTTTTTTTAATGTATATTGTAGTCGCTTTTTACTAATTCCCGCCTGTCTGGAAAATAAATATCTTTAAATACTTTCTTTTCGATGAACAATTTGTCTTTTCTGTTTTTTTTTCTTTTCAACTCCCGAAATTTACTAGGAAATGTACTCTTTTCTTGACGGAAAATAGCTTACAGTGAGTAAGAAGAAAGTTTTAAATAATTTTGCGAAATTAAAAAAGATATTCACAAACTACTACGCTTACATGTGTTGTTAAACCAGCTTGAAGCTCGCGTCAACTCTTTGTAAACCTGGGTTGAGTTAAAATGAGCTTGATTTGACTAGATCTCGTTCGGGGAGCGGAGTCAATTCGAAATTTGTGACGAAAAACCTGGGTCAAGGAGTTGGTCTTACAGATATTGCATTATGGTCTGTTAAGATAGACTTTAATAGACAGGTGTAGTAAGTACTAGTGTTAATTTAATTACATTTGTTTCGCATTGAAAAAAATACATAAATGTAAATAATTTTTCTGGAATCTCATTACCATTTAACTCAACTCTAAATGAAGCACTCAACTCAAGTGACGAAAAACGTGGGTCAAATATTCGACCCTATTGCAATTCGATCCTACTTGTAAGCGTAGTAACATGCCGGCTCCACTACACAGAAAAATCCAAGTCTTGTCGACGACATGTCGAAGAAAACCAACTTTTGAACAGCACATGACCGCTGTTCAAAGCTCGGCCATGAGATTTGAGATTTCACGTGCGTGTGAGTTTTTTGTTAGATTTTCAATCAATTGGTTATTAATAATAATAATATTAATATAATGCACATTTAAACGTTTTCATAAGAGCCCAAAGTAGCAATTTTGCAAACTACAGAAAAAGTGTTTTCATCTGTAATTTGGTATTTCTTTTGAAAGCTCATTTTATTTTTTGAGTTACAATCCTGCCTGTTGATCGCTTTTTGTTGTTGATTTTTTTAATTCAGCTCAAACATTTCCGTACAAAATCTTTTCAAAACTCTTCAAAATGTGCCAAATTGAATGTGTTCGTTAGGTTTTAACTTAATTTCCAGCAAAATTGCGTGCAAGTTTGGTTGAAACTATCTCATTTCGAAATATGATTTTGTGTGGAAAATGAGATGATTTTGTATCAAATTTGAAAATTTTCAACGAAATTTCCTCAATTCGTCTAACGAATCAAAACCAACACGAAAGGGGATTGATTCGCAGTGAATCATTCACAATAGTACAAAATATGACAAATGCATTCACAACGCTAAACAACAACAAAAATTTACCGTCGCTCCTCATTCGCGTTGGCTTGGGAGAGCTTTTAGTTTGATTTACTTCATTTCTATTTGATTGTGTTAGTAAACATGGTCACGCTAGAAGCTATAACTAGCCATTTTACAATTTTAATTCAGTTTGGCACCCGAGCATATTTCTATTATTTCTCATTACTGTAAGCCAAAATGTTTTAGATTTGTAGTTATTAATTAATCTTTTATATCTATCTATTTATTTATCTAACGATATGTGTTTGTATTAATTAAACGGGGTTAATGTTTTGATCCATAGCTCCGCACTTTCAGCTCACTGATTTGGTGGTTCAACTGAGAGTGGTTCAAGCATATAATTGGATTTTATAACTTACATGAAACCTAAATCATCATTAAGACCCAGTAGATCCACAGAAATTGATGAATTAAAAATTTTGAACCACGGAGCATTGTTTAGCCCCGACGTCGTTTTTTTCGTCCAAGCCCATTCAGGCAAAATAAAAAAAACACACCTAATGTGAACCTGGCCCTAGTTGGGTTTCTATTTGTTGAACACATCCCGTGGTCAGAATTATTCACCTCGGTCTGTCAATTAGATGTCAAAACAAAACCAAATACAGGGTGTTCCCTATTTCATGCAGGATAATTTATGAAATGATATTTTAAATAAAATCGTATGGTTGGGAGGGATTATTTATCGACTTTTAGATAAGAGTAATGACTTTCTTAAAACAAAAAATTAAAAAACAACGACACCACTTACTTGCAACTTGCAATGTTATGCTTTTATTTTTGTTTCATTAACTTTTTTCGATTTTACGACAAAATTTATTTAAAATAAAAATAACTAAAAAATACGACAACAGCTACAAGGTCATACTTTAATTTCTTAAAAACCATTCTCGAATCAATTTTTCTAATTAATTTGTTTCATAATCATTTAAAAAAAAAATAATTATCTAACTTAAAACTAAAAAAAGTTAGTGTATTTGTTAAAACTATTTCATTCCTTTTATATTATGAAGTATAATTTCAGTAATAAGTATTCAATCCTCCTAATAAACACTCAAAACCAAACGCTTCGATGTCATGAAGTTTAAAAAAAAATAAAAATAGCTATTGCTGTTTTATTATCTCCAAATTAACTTTTAACACGTGCTACAAAAATGATTTTGAAAATTCCTCATTATTTCTTTTTTGTACTTAAGTTAAATCTAGATCAATACCCGAATCCCGACAGAAGATAATAAAACCCACCTAATATCTACTTTAATACTTATAAAGTGGAAATTGAGAGTTTAGTCGAGATTAAACAACAAATTGAAGTTCCGGTGTCAAATTGCAGAAAAATTATATTTGTATTTCTTATTTTTCTTTACTATTTTTTTCCTTAGAATATATCCAACAATAATTTTAAAATTATTCTGGATAAAAAATTGGCCACCCTGTATAATATGCAAGATGCATTGAAGATGAATGGAAACCTGAGTGATTGAAGACATTTTATGGATTCATTTTTTTTGTATTTCATTATAATTGTGGATGAATATTAACAAACAATTACAATTGTTTCTGTACATTGAGTTAATTTAACAATTTCACATCGATGTTTATGTTATTAGCTGAAGTAAAATTCTCAAAACTATTTTCCAATTTTCAAAGAAAAAAAAACTGAGCTGTCAAAACAAATAAATCTCACCGCGTTACATTGTTGCTGCAATTCACATCTATTCAACGACACGAAGTGAAATTACAAATACAACAATGTAAACAAATGGGTTTTGGAGGTGAAACGTACGAAAGATTGGCTTCTTGGTAATTGATATTCTCTGGCATTTAATTTAACTAGTTAGGTACTAGCTGAAAAAAAAAATTCCTAGTAGCAAAACAAACCTTCCCTCATCGGAGCATCTATACGACTGAACAAAACAAACAGTGAACAAGCAACACAAGAACCAGAGAATATCAATTACCAAGAAGCCAATCTTTCGTACGTTTCAGCCTCCAAAACCCATTTGCTTACATTGTTGTATTTGTAATTTCACTTCGTGTCGATGAATAGATGTGAATTGCAACAACAATTTTATGCGGTGAAATTTATTTGTTTTGACGGCTCAGTTTTTTTTTCTTTTGGAAATTGGAAAATATTTTTGAGAATTTTACTTCGTCTAAATACAAAAACATCGATGTGAAATTGTTTAATTTACACAAACCACAAACAATTGTTATTGTTAGTTAATATTCATCCACAATTATTATAAAATACAGAAAATGGATCCATAAAATGTTTTCAATCACTCAGATTTCCGTTCATCTTCAATGCATCTTGCTTATTATACAGGGTGGCCCTTTCTTCATCCAGAATAATTTTAAAATTATTGTTGGATATATTCTAAGGAAAAAAATAGTTAAGAAAATACGAAATACAAAAATAGTTTCTCTGCAATTTGACACCCGAAACTTCAATTTGTTGTTTAAATTCCACTAAACTCTCAATTTCCACTTTAGAAGTATTACAGTAGATACTCGTATTAGGTGGGTTTTATTATCTTGTGTGGGGATAAGGTTATTGATCTGGATTAACTAAGTACAAAAAAGAAAAACTGAGGAATTTTCAAAATTGTTTTTGTTTTACGTGTTAAAAGGTAATCCAGATACGCACCTCTATCGAATATAATAACACAACAATAGCTATTTTTGATTTTTTTAAACTTCACGACATCTAAGTATTTGATTTTGAGTGTTTAATATAGGAGTATTGAATATTTATTACTGAAATTATAATTCATAATGTAAAAGATTAAATAATTTTAACAAAAACTCTAACTTTTTTTTTTTTATTCGCAAATTCAATAATTGACAATTAATTTGATGTATCATACGTAGCCGTGGGTTCTTGATAAGCCTCACAAATCTGAAATACAATAATTAAAAAGTTGTACTTAATATTCAATCAATATTCCTATAGTTCATCGTCATCGTTGATTTGCAAGTTTGTGTGCGGGAATCAGCCCAAATAAGAAGAACACAAATATTTCCCATAGTGCCAGAGTTCATTCAAAATGTCTCTCTCTCTCTGTTCATTATGTTTTTTGATTTGTTTCATTGTTTGTCTCTCTGTCAGTGAATTCCTGATTGAAAACTATTTTTTAAAAAATCATTACGAAACAACTTAATTTGAACAATTGATTCGAGAATGGTTTTTAAGAAATTAAAGTATGACCTTGTAGCTGTTGTCGTAGTTTTTAGTTATTTTATATTTTAAATAAATTTTATCGTAAAATTCAAAAAAGTAAATTAAACAAAAATAAAGAGCATAACATTGCAAGTTAAAAGTTAGTGGTCCCGTTGTTTTTTAATTGTTTTGTTTTAAGAAAGTCATTACCCTTATCTAAAAGTGGATAGATAATCCCCCCCTCCCATACGATTTTTTTTTAATATCATTTCATAAATTATCCTGCATGAAATAGGGAACATCCTGTATTTGGTTTTGTTTTGACATCTAATTGACAGACCGAGGTGAATAATTCTGACCACGGGATGTGTTCAACAAATAGAAACCTAGCTAGGGCCAGGTTCACATTAGGTGTGTTTTTTTTCTTTGGCTGAATGGGTTTGGACGAAAAAAACGACTTCGGGGCTAAACAATGCTCCGTGGTTCAAAATTTTTATTTTATCAATTTCTGTAGATCTACTGGGTTTTAATGATGATTTAGGTTTCATGTAAGTTATTAAATCCAATTACATGCTTGAACCACCAAATCATTAAAGTCTCTCTCAAACCAACGCAAATTCGCAGCGACGACGAATTTTTGTTGTTGTTTAGCTTTGTGTATTTGTCATATTTTGTACTATTGTGAATGATTCAATGCGAATCACTCCGCATTCGCGTTGGCTTGGGAGAGCCTTAACCCCGTTTAATTAATACAAACACATATCGTTAGTTTATTAATAAATACAAATCTAAAACATTTTGGCTTACAGTAATGAGCAATACTAGAAATATGCTCGGGTGCCAAACTGAATTAAAATTGTAAAATGGCTTGTTATAGCTTCTAGCGTGACCATGTTTAAGGCTCTCCCAAACCAACGCGAATCCGCAGCGACGACGAATTTTTGTTGTTGTTTAGCGTTGTGTATTTGTCATGTTTTGTACTATTGTGAATGAACGTTTAAATATGCATTATATTAATATTATTTTTATTCATAACCAATTGATTGAATTGGATCGAGAGCTCGAGTTGCAATAGGGAATATTTGGCCGACGTTTTTCGTCACTTAAGTTGAGTGCTTTATTTGGAGTTGAGTAAAATGATAATGAGATTCCAGAAGAATTATTGACATTTATGTATTTTTTTTCAATGCTAGACAAAGGTTATCAAATTAACACTAGTACTTACTACACCTGTCTATTAAAGTCTATCTTAACAGACCATAATGCAATATATGTAAGACCAACTACTTGACGTCACAAATTTCGACTTGACTCCGCTCCCCGAACGAGATCTAGTCAAATCAAGCTCATTTTAACTCAACCCATGTTTACAAAGATTTGACGCGAGCTTCAAGCTGGTTTAACAACACATGTAAGCGTAGTAGTTTGTGAATATCTTTTTTCATTTCGCACTGTAAGTTATTTTCCGTCAAGAAAAAAAAACATTTTCTGCATTTCCTTATACATTTCAAGAGTTGAAAAGAAAAAATACAGAAAAAACAAATTGTTTATCGAAAAGAAAGTAATTAAAAATATTTATTTTCCAGACAGGCGGGAATAAGTAAAAAAACGACTACAATTTACATTTAAAAAAAAAAATCACAACTTATTCTCATAAGGTCCGGTGAGCACTTGATATATAATTTCTCCCTTTTTTATACTTTTTGAACAAGCCCATTGCAGCCCAAGTGAATTTGAAAATAACCGAAGATTTTCAAAAATAACCGACATATTCGTGGTGGGTTGATCCCAACTGTCTATGTGTGCGTGTTTCAGTTTGTAGGCAAAGCTGGATGACAGCCAAGGATTGGCTTCTTGGTAATTGATATTCTCTGACAAGAACATTGAACGAGTGAACATGAATACTGAACATGAATGAAAAGTAATTTTCTTCAGGAATTCACTGACAGAGAGACAAACAATGAAACAAATCAAAAAACATAATGAACAGAGAGAGAGAGACATTTTGAATGAACTCTGGCACTATGGGAAATATTTGTGTTCTTCTTATTTGGGCTGATTCCCGCACACAAACTTGCAAATCAACGATGACGATGAACTATAGAAATATTGATTGAATATTAAGTACAACTTTTTAATTATTGTATTTCAGATTTGTGAGGCTTATCAAGAAACCACGGCTACGTATGATACATCAAATTAATTGTCAATTATTGAATTTGCGAATAAAAAAAAAAACTAATTGTATAGGTGCACAGACCAATGAATTATTAGGTGGTATGTTAATGAACAGTAATATGTAATTATGTCAACGGAAACACTTTCAAAAAATTCAAATTTAACATATTATATGTAGATCTATGTAATCTATCACCTGTATTAATTTGAGATTTTTAAATACAATCGTTAGAAAGACAAAAAATATAACTGCCAAAAATCGATCAACAAAAAATTAGTATATCTAAAAAAATTGTAAAAAATATAAAAAAAAATTAATAAAAATTTCCTCAAAGAAAAACAATTAATTATTTATCATCTTTCTCAAACTATAAAATTTATTACAATCAGACCTAACCCTAATGTGTAGTAAATAATTTATGAACCATCCATTTTTGAATTTTGAAGTTACAACCTTTAATATCTCATTTCGTAGATTTCTTGAAATTTCAAAATATATGAACGAAATTGTTATATTAAACGTTACTATCGATAAACAAAAAAATTGTCACTCTCGCACATCTCATTTAGATTTTTGACTTTTCGACCATTTCACATAAAAGCCCTATTCTATAATTCAAATTTAAAAAAAAACATCATTTTGCACTTCTACATACATTTTCTTTTCAAGCCATTTTTTTTTAAACTGCCAACACATATTTAAAGCTGCGCAATAAACTGCTGACTGCGTTTATAACTATAAAAATATAGAATTAAAATTCATTTATTCAATTTAGTAACACCAACCAAAAATTCAATCGTACCCTTCCTATACGCTACCACTCATCTCCATACACATTGTTCATTTTAGTAACACCAACCAAAAATTCAATCGTACCCTCCCTATACGCTAGCATTCATCTCCATACTTTCTTCATTTTAGTAACACCAACCAAAAATTCAATCGTACCCCCCGTATACGCTAGCGATCATCTATTCACTTTATTCATTCTGGTAACACCAACCAAAAATTCGATCGTACCCCCCGTATACGCTAGCGTTCATCTCATATACACATTTATTCACTTTATTCATTTTAGTAACACCATAATTTATCCAAAACGACCCTATAAACATTTTCAATGTTAAAATCAACAAACATAAAACAAAATAAAAACAAAATTTCTTTTTGTTGATTTTATAATTCTTTTTGTGTTTTTGTATGTTTCATACTTTTTTTTGGTGCCACCCTGACTGTCCCTACTTAAAACTAACTACCTTAACCTATGTAAGTCGGCCATACAAAAGAAAATAGCAAGGTCAACTATTAAATGTCTAAAGGAACTTCATCTTCGTTTTTCAACCACCAGAACTGGTTCTCCTGCTTTACCCTATCTCTTCTTTCCCGTTCGGACACAGTCCTACTGAAGCGAAGGTGCAGTTCTACGGCCGACGTGGTAGATTAGCGGAACCGCTGCTCTATCTTGAATCAGCCCTCGACTGTCTAGATAGAGGAATGCAACGGGCGGAATAAAGCCGCTTAGACGCACATTCTCATAGTATTCGTATTTAGGGTAATAAGCCCCGAAAATAAAGCTGTTAGACGAGGACATCGCTCTTGCAATGTGATCTCGAATAAGCTTCAGCAAGAAATTATCTATCCTGTTTATGTTGGAGCCGTTGTATAGAGCCAGGTTGGAATAGTAGTGTTTGTACTCCGACTCTGATGTTCTGTGCAATCCAAGTATCCAAGGCAGCGTCGAAGACACTGCCTCTCAAACACCCGAATCTTTTCCATTTGAGATGGGGCAATGTTGAACCAAACCGGGCATCCATAGGCAATCATCGGTCGGATAAGGGCCATGTAGCAAATCACCTTCACCCTGCTGTCAAGCCGGCTGCTATAAAACAACTGTCTCGTCAGGGCAAAAGCTCCCCTAGCCCTAGCCAGAGCAGCATTTATATGTCTGTCGAAATACAAATACTGATCCATCCAGATGCCAAGGTACTTTACTACACTCTTACTCGCCAGTGGATGTCCATTTGGTCCTACGATCACCAGCTTGCGCCAGTTCTTTCTCGTATCCCTTGTGGCTCCACGCAACGGAGTCCTAAACAAGATAGTTTCTGATTTCTGAAAGTTGATTTTCAAATTCCAGTCATCGCAATATCGCTGAATCTTCTCGAAGTCACGCTGCAAGAGAATCCTGATGACCTCGACTTTTGGAGCTGTTCTGTACGCAATTAGAGCGTCGGCATACGCAATTGCCTGAGTTAGACTACTTATCAGATCGCTGGTGTAAATGCTAAATAGAATCGGCGAGTTGACCGCTCCCTGCTGAAGACCATTTTTAATATTAAAGGTTGTGGCAGAAGTTACATTGCCACTCTTGACAACAAACTTTCTACCATTGAGCATATCATAAAGCATATATTTTAGTGGTTTACTAATGCCAAGTATGATATTATTTCCTCTGCCCACTTTGACAGAGCTCTATTGATAACTTTTTCGAATACCTTGCTGGTACTCGGAAGTAGACTTATCGACCGGAGATTCGCCGGATTGGAGTTGTCCTTTCCCTTTTTCTTCTTTAATGAATCGAAGATGAGCTGGAGCTCCACCTTCGTAATTAACAGGGAACTGGGCCCATTTCGCTCGGCGATTATGGCGTTTGCCAAATGATCTTCATTGAACCCGGTGAAACCTAGGTTCTCTGATCGCCATTGCGTGATGTCATTCCGAAGGTAGAAGTGATGGAGCAAGGCTCTGTTTTTCAGGTCATGATTGGGGCGAATGCAAGCATTCACCTTGCATACTTGCTGGAAAGCAGCCCCCACAGCCTCCACTTTCTCCTGCTGATCCTCGACATAAAAGAAGTCATCGTCCAAGACGGCGTCCTCTGGATTAATTCCTGCTGTCAGAAGTACGTCTCTGTTGTCTGTCGTTCTCTGATGCTTAAGACAAGGAAGATCGTTCTGATCATTCCTTCTAAATATCTTGTTAATTTGGGAAAACATGCTCGGGTCACTAGAATTAACGGCCCGAATTTTGTTATCCCAATACAAATTAATTGACAACCGATAGTTTTTTTTAATTAGTCGGTTAATGTCCACTTTTTTGTCTGTGTAGTGCGTCAATGGTCCCGTTCCGGTACATGTCGGTTGCGTCCCGTTGCTTGTATTTCGGTATTGTTCTGTTCAGTGTTCGTTTGATTGTCTCGTCCATTTGTTCTAAGTATTGGTCTATTTCGTTATTTGTCAAATTCCTGTCATTTGGTGGAGATATGTTGTTCGAACTGATTTCGCTCGATAAGGCGTTGGTAAAGCGTGGCCAGCGCACCTTACTGTAATTGTAAGTGTGCACAGGTATCTACTCATCCAACTCCACGAGCTCGTTCGGAAGCTGTATTGCGGCACCAAGTCCGCAGTGATCACTGTCGTACTCGATCGTTCGTAAACAGTTTCTTGGTCTTTGACCCATAGTAAAAGTAGTTGTCAGTCTTGCGTCTATTAGCAATAGATCCAGATAGGCACCGCTTCTTGGAAACGATGGCCGATCCGTAGCCAGCAGGTCGACACCATACTCAGTGTTGTATTGACTCAGCCAATTGAAAAGATGAATACCTCTTTGATTTTGAATTTGATTTCCCCAATCTTGGTGTTTGGCATTCAAATCACCGGCCATGAGAAAGTAATTTTCTTCCAAGCTCAAGCGTAGACATTTGAAAAGTTTTTCAAGTTCTGTCATAAATCAGTTGGCTGAGGTGATGCCGGTGCATATCCTGCGATCACATACATTCGCTTCCGCTGTTGGGGAGGAATGCATACGATGCACGCCTCTAGCAGCTGAAATCTGCGCAGATTACTATTATATATAGCCTTATGATTAATGCCTTTTCGTATGAAGATTGCAACAATTGCAATTGTAGTTGTTGTTAGTCAACTTATGTTTCTGGTTCAGCTTAGTTTCACTGGCCATAAACACATCTGGACTTTGGTCTTTCAACAATTGAAGATGATAAGCTCTACGTTCGGTCCTAATCAGTGAATTTACATTCGCAGCAAGGATCCTAAGATCGACCAACAGCTTGCCCTTAACCTCTAATTTGCGTAAGGCTAAGCAAAACAGAGTAGAGATAATCTACACTAGTCGCCTGCTCCATTACCTGGGTCTGAAGTCCTGTTAACTGGCCTTGAACTGCCAGCAACATGCTTCTTATTTCGGCCAGAGTGTCCGGAGCCTTAGGTACATGTGCCGTTTATGCTACCTTAGCCGCAGGCTGTACCGATTTTCCCCTCCCTGCCGCCATTTGGGCGAAGGAAATTTGGGGATTAACGGGCGTTGCTGTAGGAGCACGCGTTGATGGGCGTATCTCTACCGCTGTCTGCTTTGCCGCTTTATTCGTACGAATTTGCTGAAAGCTGAGCAACCCCGATAATTAGTAGGGTGCCCCTCCTTTCCACAAAGTGCACATTTAGGCTGGGTCATATAATCGACCCTTTCCTCTCCGAGCTTGCATTCCCCCTTAATGTGGTTCTCACCACACTTAACGCAGCGTGCCTGCATTTCGCAGTTTGCTGCAGCGTGGCCAAACCTTTGGCAGCGCATGCATTGAAGCATGTCACCGCGTCTCTTTAATTTATCCCAAGTTACAACCTGGTAGTTGAGGACGGAGATACTCCTCAAACTATCCAGTTTGCTGCTGGGCGAAAGTTGAACAAGGAATAACGGCAAAGACCGCTTCTCGGGTCTGGCTCTGACTGTAGCAAACGGCTTGAACCCGATAAAGTCGATATCGTTGCTCGCTTTTTAACGGAGCTCATCTACGACCACCTGTGATTCCGTGCAGGAATCTATGCCCTTCAGGAGGACCGTTTGATATTTATTCACTTTGGGGGTAAAACTGAAGAGTCGTGGATTTTTTTTAATAAATTTTTAATAATCTTATGCTCCGCCACTGTAAGGGAGTGAATAGCATGCCTATCTTTGCTAAATCTTTTGATAAGAAATTTTTTGGCCTATGGCCGACTTACACAGGTCTATGGTCTCCTGTAATTCTATCTTATAGTTGTTGATGGGTGGCACCTTCTATTTTTTGCTTTGGGGTGGCTGTGACTGGTGCTGGTGTTCTTCCTGCTGCTGTCGGCTCCGCTCCTGTTGCATTTGCTGTTGTTGCTGTTGTATCTGCTTCTGTTTTGATTGCTGTTGTTGTGCATGCTGCGTTTGGTTCTGCTGCTGTTATTTTTGTTGCCTCTGTTCCTTGGGTATTGGTTGCTGCTGTGGTTGTTGGTGCTCCTTTGCTGGCAGCTGTGATTGCTGTTGCGCCTCTTTGTTTGGCGCCTGTGGTGCCCTTTTCTGCTCCCGCTCCAGCCTTTCTTTTAGTCGGCGAGCCTCTTGTTTCGTCTTAAGAGCTTGCACCAGTGTCGCAAGTTGGGCATTAATGTGCACCATCTCCACTTCAATTGCTCCAATTTGCTCACTTATTTGCTGTTCTTCATTAGCCTTTGGCTGTTCAGTATTCAAATTTTGCGCCTCATCTTCTTCTTTAGAGAACGCTTCTGGTGTGGAGAGATCAACAATGTTGCTGTCACCCGTGGTATATAGTCCCTCTCCCCCTTCTTCGGACATATATTGTATTTCTTCGTCGGGCGAAGAGTTCAATTGATCTATGATTGCTGCTGTTGACGTGTTGGCTGACGACGCCACTCCCCCACCCCTCCTAGCTGGTAGCTCTGCTGGAGTGATGGGAGAGCCCCGTTTCACCAAGTTCGGCGCAAATTTGATCTTTTTCCTCCTCTTAACTGAGATCTCGGCTGATGTTGCCGATGTT
Source organism: Dasysyrphus albostriatus (assembly GCA_946251815.1). Classification (NCBI taxonomy): domain Eukaryota; kingdom Metazoa; phylum Arthropoda; class Insecta; order Diptera; family Syrphidae; genus Dasysyrphus; species Dasysyrphus albostriatus. The sequence goes on along the minus strand of OX276335.1, from coordinate 144,431,480 downwards.
GTAGCTGTTGGTGCCGTTGCTTTGCCATCTTTCGATGACCCCGCTACTGGTACCGCTGGTCCCTTCGATCTAATTGCTGGGCCACCTTTCGGTGCACCCGCACTTTTTTCCTTCTCCATTTGTTGGTTCTCCCAGACAATAAAATTTTCCACTTCTCTATTATGGAAAAAAGCTTGAAGAGTTCTGATGCCCGGCTGGGGTTCGAACCCGTGACCCTCCGATTGACGGTCCGCCACCTTTTTTTTTTTTTAATTCATTTTTATTTTCCATTTTCTTAAAACTATCTTAAAGCTAGACAAAAATTTCGGGCGCTCTAAGTAGTTAAACTTTAATAACTAAATGCTAATGCCTTTCGGCCTAAGAACTATCTTAATACTAAATCCAGGTTGGTTTTATTTTTTACCGAGAAGAATTTACAAAAAACTCGGTATCTCTGTCTTTATTTTTTTTTGGTTTTATATAAAACCTACAAACAACATAAAACTAAATCAAAGCTATTTAAAACTAATTAAGTCTAACTAAAACTACTTAAAGCTATTTAAAACTATTTACAACTAATTATAAACTAATTACAACCTTCTTATAAGCGACTTACAAACTAGAACAGCCACAGCAAGCATTTTCCGGTTTTATATTTTTTTTTGTATTTTTGTTGATTTTATAATCTTTTTTTTTTGGTGCCACCCTGACTTTCCCTACTTAAAACTAACTACCTTAACCTATGTAAGTCGGCCATACCTAAGAAAATAGCAAGGTCAACTATTAAATGACTAAAGGAACTTCATCTTCGTTTTTCAACCACCAGAACTGGTTCTCCTGCTTTACCCTATCCCTTCGGTCCCGTTCGGACACAGTCCTACTGAACCGAAGGTGCTCAGCTCCGTCTTGTGCGAGGACGTCTCGACTGTAAAGGAGCCGCCGATCTACAGTTCTACGGCCGACGTGGTAGATTAGCGAAACCGCCGCTCTATCTTGGATCAGCCCTCGACTGTCTAGATTGAGGAATGCATCGGGTGGAATAAAGCCGCTTCGACGCACATTCTCGTAGTATTCGTATTTAGGGTAATAAGCCCCGAAAATTAAGCTGTTAGACGAGGACATCGCTCTTACAATGTGACCTCGATAAAGCTTCAGCAAGAAATTATCTATCCTGTTTATGTTGGAGCCATTGTATAGAGTCAGGTTGGAATAGTAGTGTTTGTACTCCGACTCTGGTGTTTTGTGCAATCCAAGGCAGCGTCGAAGACACTGCCTCTCAAACACCCGATTTTTTTCCATTTGCGATGGGCAACGTTGAACCAAACCGGGCATCCATAGGCAATCATCGGCCGGATAAGGGCCACGTAGCAAATCACCTTCACCCTGCTGTCAAGCCGGCTGCTATAAAACAACCGTTTCATCAGGGCAAAAGCTCCCCTAGTCCTAGCCAGAGCAGCATTTATATGTCTGTCGAAATACAAATACTGATCCATCCAGATGCCAAGGTACTTTACTACACTCTTACTCGCCAGTGGATGTCCATTTGGCCCTACGATCACCAGCTTGCGCCAGTTCTTTCTCGTATCCCTTGTGGCTCCACGCAACGGAGTCCTAAACAAGATAGTTTCTGATTTCTGAAAGTTGATTTTCAACTTCCAGTCATCGCAATATCGCTGAATCTTCTCGAAGTCACGCTGTAAGAGAATCCTGATGACCTCGACTTTTGGAGCTGTTCTGTACGCAATTAGATTATTGGACATCCTCTGCCCACTTAGACAGAGCTCTATTGATAACCTTTTCGAATATTTTGCTGATACTCGGAAGTAGAATTATCGACCGGAGATTCGCCGGATTGGAGTTGTCCTTTCCCTTTTTCGGGAGAGGATGCACCACAGCTGTCTTCCACCGCACTGGATAATATGCATTATTCAGAGCGTTGTTAAACAGAGTGGTATAAATGTCTACTGCGTCTTGAGGTAAATGTCGAAGTACAACGTTGGATATGCCATCGACTCCTGCTGATTTCTTCTTCTTTAATGAATCGAAGATGAGCTTGAGCTCCACCTTCGTAATTAACAGGGAACTGGGCCCATTTTGCTCGCCGATTATGGGGTCAGATGGTGAGGGTCAGTAAACCGTCGTTACAAGAGTTTTAGTCTTGTCAGCAGTCCACTTTTTTGTCTGTGTAGTGCGTCAATGGTCGCGTTCCGGTACATGTCGGTTGCGTCCCGTTGTTTGTATTTCGGTATTGTTCTGTTCATTGTTCGTTTGATTGTCTCGTCCATTTGTTCTAAGTATTGGTCTATTTCGTTATTTGTCAAATTCCTGTCATTTGGTGGGGATATGTTATTCGAACTGATTTCGCTCGATAAGGCGTTGGTAAAGCGTGGCCAGCGCACCTTACTGTAATTGTAAGTATGCACAGGTACATACTCATCCAACTCCACGAGCTCGTTCGGAAGCTGTATTACGGCGGCGAGTCCGCAGTGATCACTGTCGTACTCGATCGTTCGTAAGCAGTTTCTTGGTCTTTGACCCACAGTGTCAGTAATTGTCAGTTTTGCGTCTATTAGCAATAGACCCAGATAGGCACCGCTTCTTGGAAACGATGGCCAATCCGTAGCCAGCAGGTCGACACCATACTCAGTGTTGTATCGACTCATCTAATTGAAAAGATGAATACCTCTTTGATTTTGAATTTGATTTCCCCAATCTTGGTGTTTGGCATTCAAATCACCGGCCATGAGAAAGTAATTTTCTTCCAAGCTCAAGCGTAGACATTCGAAAAGTTTTTCAAGCTCTGTCATGAAATCAGTTGGCTGAGGTGATTCCGGTGCATAAGCCGCGATCACAAACATTCGCTTCCCCTGTTGGAGAGGAATGCATACGATGCACGCCTATAACAGCCAAAATCTACGCAGATCACTATTATATGTGCCCCTCCTTTCCGCAAAGTGCACATTTAAGCTGGGTCATGTCTTCGATCCGTTCCTCACTGAGCTTGCATTCCCCCTTAATTCCTCACCACACTTAACGCAGCGTGACTTCATTTCGCAGGTTGCAGCAATGTGGCCAAACCTTTGGCAGCGCACGCATTGAAGGATGTAACCGCGTCTCTTTAATTTGTTAATTTGTCCCAAGTAACAACCTGGTAGTGGAGGACGGAGATACTCCTCAAACTATCCAGTTTGCTGTTGGGCGATAGCTATATCAGGAAGAACGGCAAAGACCGCTTCTTCCGATAAAGTCGAGATCGTGGCTTGCCTTTTGACGGAGCTCATTTAAGAGCACCTGTGGTTCCGTGCAGGAATCTATGCGCTTCAAGAGGGTCGTTTGGTATTTATCCACTTTGGGGGTAAAACTGAAGAACTCAGTCGTGGATTTCTTTAACAATTCTTTAATTATTTTATGCTCCGCCACTGTTGAGCAGTGGATAGCATGTCTATCTTGGCTTAAGCGTTTAATAAAAAAGTTTTGGCCTATGGCCGACTTACACAGGTCTATGGTTTCCTGTAGCTCCATTTTGTACGTGTTTATTCGTGGCACCTTTTCTATTTTATTCTGGGGCGGCTGTGGCTGCTGCTCGTTCCGCTGCTGCTGACTCCGCTCTTGTGGTTTTTGTTGCTGCTGCTGTTGTTGTTGCTTTGTGCGTTGCACCTTCGGTTGCTGCTGTGGTTGTTCGGTTGAAAGCTGTTGTTGTTGCTGCACTTGTTGGCTCTGCTGTGGCAGTTGCTTAGCTAGCCTTTGCTCTGGCTGTGCCAGCTCTTGTTGTGGTGCTGCTTTTGTTAGCGCTGCTTTTGGTGGCACATGTAGCGCTTTTTTCTTCTCGCGCTCCTGCCTCTCGCATTCTCGTCGAGCTTCCTGTTTGCTTTTCAGGGCTTGAATTAGAGGGGTGAGACTTTCCATTTCCCCCCGAATGGCATCAGTTTTTTCGATAATCGCTTACTCATCAAGTGCGACTAATTTAACTTGCGCCTCAGTTACCTCTTCGGAGGACGCCTCTGGTGAGGTTAAGTCCACAAGCAGATTGCTGTTGGAGTCCCCCGTTGTATATAATCCCTCGCCACCTTCGGACATGTATTCAATGTCGTCATCGGATGGCGAGGTATCCAATTGTTGTTGAATTTTAGCTGCTGCTGACGTCCTTGCTGTGCGCGCCGTCTCGTTCACCCCAGCTGGCAGCTGGGCTGAGGTGGTGGTGGAGCGGCTCTTAACGAGGTTCGGCGCACAGCTCCTCTTCCCTCTCTTCCTCCTCTTATTTTTAGTATCGGCTGTTGTTGCCGTTGGTGTGTGTGCCGTTGTTGCTACGGCACTGGTTGATGGCATGGCTGGTGGTGCAATCGCTTGCTTGGTTGTTGTTGTTGCTGTTGCTACGGCATTTGCTGTAGCTTTGGTTGGTGGTGCCACAGTTGGCTTTATTGTTGTGCCTGGGACACCCTTCGATGTCCCCGCCGTGCTGTTAGCTGCCATATGCTGCTCCTCCCACTCAATGAAGTTTTCGACTTCGCGATTGTGGACAAAAGCAGCCAAATAATAATTGTTGCCCGACTGGGATTCGAACCCACTACCCCTGGATTCTCGGTCGGCCAAATCTACCTCTGTGCTATTGGTACTATTGAAAATAGCTTGACTGTAATTAAACTTTAACTAGTCACTCCGAAACATTCAATTTAAATAAACTGGGGAAGCCGAAAACGTCTTAACACTTCCACAGTTCGAGATCGACTGACGGTCCGCCACCTCTTACTCTGTGCTATTGCACTATTGAATAATAGCTTGCTTGTAAACTAACTTGGACTAGTCACTCCGAATTAATTACTTTAAATGAACTGGGAAGCCGAAAACGTCTACACACTTCCACAGTACGAGATCGACTGACTGAGTCCTACGCACTAACCATCATGCCACGAGCTACTACGTTTGCTAGAAAGATATTTAATCATATTATCTCCGGTAGAAAGGCTTTTTTTTTAATATACAAACAATGATCCTTAAATTTTGAGTCAAATATAACTCCCAAAATTTTCAAAATATTAACATTTTCAATATTAATATTATTTATACATAATGGTATTTTTACATTTTACTTTTCTCAAAAGAAATTTTGGCACCACTTATTTTGCCCCAATTTATCAAATCATTAGGTACGTTTAGGAACTCATATCCCACCAAAGCGAAGTTTTTACAATTTGTGAAAATGATAAGATCATCAGCATAAAGGGAATAATTCATTTTTTTTATATTTTTCTAAAATTCCACAGATTTCATTAAAGGCAAATATGAAAAGTGTGACCGAAAGAGGAGATCCTTGAGGAATTCCTTAAGGGTTATGTACTTTAGAATATGTATTGTTGAGTTTTACGCGAAACTTTCTATTTGAAAGGAAAGCTTTAACATAATTAAAAATGTTTGGTCCGATTTTCCAAGAGAGTAGTTGTTGTAGTACGACATGTATTCCTATTCGGTCAAAAGCCTTTTCAAAATCGATTGCAAATAATGAGGTGTGGTTTTTTTCAGAAATAGGTGAAGATATAAAGCCGTCAATACATAGTATTGAGTCCATTGTGTTTCTTTCACTTTTGAACGCTACTTGATTTGGGCTTATAAGGTTATTTTTTTCCAAAAACCAGATCATAGTAGCAAGGATATTGGTCGATAGGATGTTATCTTAGTAGTCTTTGTTTGGTTTAGGGAGTGAAATGACACTCGCTATTTTCCATGCTTGGGGGATAATACCTTTTATAAATATTTGATTAAAAAGTTTAAGGAGGCGGTTTTTTAAAATAAATGGACTATTTTTTATCATCGCATAAGAAATACGGTCGAACCCTGGTGTGTTTCCTTTAGTAAGGCTATGACAAGTTTCAAATTCTAATTGGCTAATGGGGGTTTCAATTGAACTAGCATAGTAATTTGTGTCATATGTTATTGATGGTGTAACATTTTTAATTTCATTTTTTTAAGTAAAAATTCTATAGGAAAATTGCAATCGTCTGAAAAATGTTCCCAAGTATCTGCAAGGAGTTCACATATTTCTAAAGGAGAGAAGATTAGATTTGTTTGGTTGTCTATAATTTTAATTGTGGAAGGGGTATAGTTGCCTGTGAGGCACTTTATATTTGTCCATAACTTTTTTGATGAGGCTATAGGGTTAATATGTATTTGAGGTACATTTTTCAAAACTCTAAATTTTTGACTTTTTGGCTTCTCTTCTGATTTGGTGATTTTTTAAAGAGTTTCCATGCATTTTGTTTAAGTTGACGCAATGTATTTATTTCCTTGTTCCTCCAGGGAACAGTTGGTTTATTCAAAGAGTTAGATGCTCTTCCGCTGGTTTGAGGAATAGCCAGGTTACAGGCAAACCGAACAGCTTTTTGTATAATTGCAGCTTCCTTGTTAATATTGCAAGATTTTTCTCTTTGTGCTTAAAAAGAAGAAATTTGTGTTTGGAAGTTTGTCCAGTTAGCTTTGTCTAAAATGCGTGGTTGCGGGGTACATGGAATACTAAGGCTTATTTCGGTAATAATGGGAAAATGGTTACTGCCGTATAGATTTGAGGCTACTTTCCATGTAGTTTTTGGTGAAAGTTCTGGAGATATAAAAGTCAGGTCGATATGTGTAAATGAGTTATGTATTGAGAAGTGAGTCGGTGTACCGTTGTTAAAAGTTGATAAACCTGAGTGTGAAATGAATTGTTCAATGAGTTTGGATTTTGATGAGCCCCAAAGAGGGCTCCATGCATTAAAATCCCCGGTTAGTAATATTGGGGTATTAAATTGATTTATTATATTTTCGAGGTCAGAGGTTACAAAATTTTGGCTATGTGGTATGTAGTTATAAAGATATAATTTTAATTTTTATATTAAGACTAATTTCGACAGCTACAGTCGATATTGGCGAGTTAATTGTTAAAAAGCGGTGTGGTATTGATTTATGAACAAATAAACCAGTTCCATGTTTCGCGGAAATATTTTGAGTTAAATTATAGAAAAAGCATGAATATTGTTTGGGACAGTAATTTGTTTGTGTTATATTTTGTATGTGTGTTTCCTGTAAGGAGATAACTGAGAGATTTGTTTCATTTATTAATATTTGAAGTTCTTGAGAGTTATTGTAATAGCCGTTGATATTCCATTGTATTGTTTTCAACATCATAATAAAGTCCTAGAAAATCTTATAAGCAATATACTTATATATATGTAATAAATTAAGAAGAAGAACCTTATCTATACTAGTGTGATTTATAATTGTTCTGTCAGTGGAAGATCCATAGAATTGTTTAGTTTTGCCTGGATTGACAAATTTTTACAGTATGAAGACCCACACTGAGCAGATATATAAAGTTAAATGAGTTATTGAACAAAATATATTGTATATTGTGAAATTTGTTGCTGTCATAGATTTGTTGGTATAAAAAAATTGTCGGTGACAACACTGGTAGAAAAGAGCGAGTGACCACCGATCAATAGGTAGCCAGTCTTCCCTCTCCACCAGTTCAGTCACCGACATTTTAGGAGAAAAATTAATATTATTATTATAGCCGTTTTCCTTTGGAGGTGGCAAAGTACTTGTGAGTAGATGAAAACCCTAATCTAGTACTATCAACTGCACATGCTCTAAGGTGCGAGTAGATACATTTTACATGGGAAAGCAGTTTGATGTGTTCCATTGAAAAAAGCTGGCAAAGTACTTGCAAGTACTTCGCCACCTCCAAAGGAAAACGCCTTATATGTCATCATCTGTATCAGAGATGTGCATGGTTTGGTTGTCGTCGTTGTTTAGAACTATTGTTGGTGATTTGGTATTTTCTTTAGTAGTATAGTTTTATGAAGTAGGAGGAAGAGGACGGTGTTTTTGTAAGTTTTGGTTGTTTTGTTGTTGATTTTTTGTAATGTGAAGGGAGGAAATTGATTTTGTATTGGTAGAAGAACTAGTTAAGTTTGAGAGGATAGAGTCTTGATTTGAATTTGAAGAGTGAGTCTGGTTGTTTAGTTCATAGAGTACCTATATTATCTAGAGTTGCAACTCGTACCCCTCTTGCCTAAGACACCCGCAAATTTTATTTGGGCACATTAAGAGAAAACTATCTTAAATTTCCTGTCCGGGAATACGTTATCATTGTATTGGTGAGGTTCCATTTAAAATTGCATTGAGCAGCTAACACATGCTCAGCCATGTGGAGGAAATACTCACAGTGCAGTCTGTAGGGTGAAAGAGAAAAAGCCCTGAAGTCGGTTCTCTAGATAAAATAGGTACTCAATGGTTGTTTAATTTTTTCGGGTTGAGGGGAAGAATTTTTTGTCGTATTAATAGGAGAAGCATAATTAAAGTTTGATTCATCAGAATTTGTGTTTGAATATGAGGGGGAAGCTTGTATTGGAATACTATTTATTTCAGTTTTATTTTCTGGGAGATTTTTTGACAAAAGAGAATTGATGTTGTTTGAGTTTGGTTTTTTATGAGAAATGGCATTATCAAAGAGTTGATTGTTTTTTTTTGGGCTAAGTAAATGCGTTTAGCTTCAGAGATTGTGCACTTGTTTCTCGTTTTTATGGTTAAGATTTCCTTGCTTTGTTTGAATTTCGGACAAGAGATTGAAGAGTAGGGGTGTACTTCGGGACAATTTGCGCACATGGTGCGTGTGCAGTTTGTAGGTGAGTGGGGTGGGAGATTACAAGTTTCACAGCATGGTTCGTTGTTACACCTTTTTTGGGTATGACCTAGTAATTAAAATTTTCATCTCATAGGATTCGGAATATAGTCTTTTACTCTGGCCTTATACCAATCAATTTCAACTGAACTGTAAAGAGCACGACGCCCGAAGGTGAAAACACATCATCGATTTTTTTGCCAAATTTAAAGACCTCTGTAACATTTTGTGAGCTCATTTATGAGACAATTTCAGATCCTGGAACTGTGTTAAGGTATTGGGCATATACAATACCCTTAGAGGCGTTAGGACGATCGTGGTATTTGATGTTAACAGGGCATTGATTTGCCAGATTCTTAAAAGCTATAAGCCTTTCCGCAATTTTTTTGGTTTTGGTAAGAATGAGAATGTTACCATCTTGAAGTTGGGTAATGCTTTCATATTTTTTGCTTATAGCATCGATTGCTTTTCTAAGCAAATATGCTCACGTTATTAAGGGGAATATTTTCGTCTTTAGCTGAGATCAAAAAAATGTAGGGTTTCTAGAGTTTGTAATAATAGGTAAGTCCGGGAACTCTTCAAAGGTAATGTTTTTTTGGCATTTTTGAGGTGGAGAATAAAGCGGAGTGTCTGGAGACAGCCCAATAAATCTATTATCTTTCATTTTGGGCCCTGTGGCCATTATAGAATAGATTGTAACACTATACGCGGGAAAATTAATTCACACGCGGTTTGGGAAAACAAAAAATCTTTCAAGAGAGAGTAAGTAAGAAAACAAAAAGGGCACTGATAATGAAAAAAATAGCCAAATCAACAACGATGCGTATGCAACTAGCTGTAATTTTGTCAAAAAAAACCTTATATGACCAAAACCGAAATAAAATAAAAAGAAATTCTATCACCGAAAGTTCACATTTGTCACAAAATAAAATACATTTTAAACAGCAATCGGCATCAGCATCCAATGTTTCCTACAGGTAGCCAGACCAATAGTAGAAAACTGAACGCCAGAAAGCAATGTACATTAGGGCGTCCGGTAAAATTTTTTTTTGGAGTAACTTAACAAAAGACCCCTCAAAAGTTGCGTATTGATAAGTATATTATGGCAAAAATAAGAAAAAATCAAGGGTACTTTTGGACTTCTACCGCACGCTGAAATTTGTTAAAATATGCAATTTTTCTTTTTATTTTTTGTATTTTCAATATTTTGCTTATAATAGTTAATCCTTGTTGACAGATGTAAGCCTTACTTATTTAGTTATTTGATAGTGTTTTTTAGCACTTGGCGCTGATATTTTCAAAGTTTGGTAGGAAGTAATTTTTGGTTTTTATTAGACCTAATTTCTTAAAAAATGGTTCATTTGTTCTTACTACCTACCAATTATACTATTCGTTCGTCGCCAGATTCCTTGATATTAATTTAATAGTTGTAAATTCTTTTAATTCGTATTTGAAAAAAAAATAAGTATAACGGATTTATTATCTATCAAGTTAACTGCGACGCAACGTTAGTAGTGTTCGCTTTGTGTTATAATTGGGTTGTGTTTTTGTTAATATTTAATCGTCTTTGTCAAAATGAGTTCTGGACCTCGTCGACAAGAAACAATGTGTCCCTTTTTCGGGCCCTTTAGGGAACAAAAAAAATCAGTTACCAACAGTGAAAGAAGTAATAAGATATGTTCTTTTGTCACAAAGCAATCTGAAAACAAAATATAGTGGCAGCAATCCGACAAATGCCGAAGTTTTTTAAATTGTGAGTACACACTGAACCAAAAAGGTACCTGATTTGCATGAATAATTTCCTATTTTATACGAATCTGTACATCAAAATTGAACCAAACATCGCGTTCTTAGGATTTAGGTAGAATTCTATGAATGTATTCATACAAGTACGAGCGATTCATGGGACACATGATTATTTCCTAAGATGTATGTATCTGAAGTTCATAAATCATATGTTGTATACTTAAGCTGTATGCATGAATTTCATTCAAAGCCATTTTTTTTTAGTGACAATACATAAAACTTATGAATATGTTCATGTTGCAGCCATTAATATTATGTAAGTATTTCATGAAAAATATGAATCATTCATATTTTATATAAATACTTGGTCATGGAACGCATGAATTATTCATAAAAATTATGAAGTCAATACATAAAACTTATAATTCTATCGTAATATTTTATGAATGCAGTCATGAAAATTATGTACACTTTTCATGATAAATATGAACCGTTCATTATTATTTTGAATACCTAGTCATAAAACGTATGAATTCATAAAATTTATGAAATCAATACACAAAACTTATAATTCTGTCGTAAGATTTTATACATGCATTTATTAAAACTGTGTACAGCTTTCATAAAAAATATGAATTGGTCATTATTTTTATTAATTTTAAGTCATTAAACGCATACAATTTTTTTTTTAACTAACAAAAGTTTCATAGCTAAATATTTATAAAAATAAAGAAAAATTTACATTATTCTGAATGTTCACTTAGCGTTAATGACTGTTGTCACAAAAGTTAAGAAAAAATATTCTAAGTTTAATACCTAAAAATATTTCATAAAAGTTATAAAAAGTTTGAAAATATCTATAAAAAAACAAACGTTTCATGGCTTAATATTTAAAAAAAAATTTATATTATTCATGATGTACTTACATAGTCTTGATGAATTCGTCCTATGTTTGTACCCATATCTCCTAGAAGATTTGAATCAAAAGATTATAATCACCTAAAATTTAAAGCAGAATTTCATATTTGTCATTAAATGAATATATTATTTCAATTTGAATTGTCGAAATGGATAACGACTCTCTCAAGATTTTGAAATATTATTGTATAAAGTAGATTTGCTTCAAAAACTACTTATAAATACTTACTTTTGTTGCTCAAATACATCTTCTGAAATCTCAATCTATAATTTGCATTTTACATCAGTATATACAGATTCTTTCTACACCTGAAACTTTTTCTTCAATAATTTAAGTTCAATACAAAAATTTTTGTTTTAAATAATAACTTTTGTAAATCTATTATGCATGGAAGCCATAGTATAATTTTCGAATATCACATGCAATGTTCACAAAACAAAACTTAAAACATAACTTATGCATTGTATTAAAATAAAGCTTAATTTTGTATGGAATGGCTACGAAATCTTACAAATCAAAACCTCAAAATACGTTATCTCAAAAAATGAAATATTGCAATTACAAAGAAAACAAACAAACAATTATTAATCCAAAATAGTGAGGCAGAGAAGAATTGAAAAATACCAAGTGAGAGATTTTGATTTTTGATTTTCGTAGCCATCATTTTTTTTTATAAATTTAGGAGCCGTATTCATCCAATGTTACTTCATTCAGTTGAATATTCTGTATCCTGTTATAATGAAAAGAAAAAGAAAAGGAACAAATTACTAAATGTTGTATAAAGAGAGCTTAGACTTGAAAATTGGTAATTTACCTATACATTAATTATTTAAGATTACTCACCTTGTGTTTAACGCTTCTGTTAGTAAAAACATTATAGTGGAGTTGACTTTTGAATTCATAAAAATGATGCCCCATAAATGTCTATATTTGTGAGCATGCCAACGGATACTCTAAGTTAAATAAATTAAAGCACTTGAAACATATATCAAGTGCTCTTAAAAATCTTGGAAATATAATCTTAATTCCATCAAGGCATAAACTTAGTAGCTCGAAAAAGTTTTCAAAGTCCCTATCTTATACTTTCGCAGTTGTTTTTTAAAAAAACTTATATGGTCATCGAGCTCCTGTACGCTTAACCCAACAAACATGAAAGCCTCTTGAGAGCTTTTAATAGTGAATCTAACAGTGCTTCTCTTGCGGGAGTTATCTTTTCGGCTAGCCTTTTGTGTTGGAATCAAATATCCGTGGAGACACCAAAATAATTCAACTGTTGAGAAAAAAACAGTGCAGCAAAAAAAGCTAAGATTCCTAAGCTAAAACTAATAAAATACATGAGCTTTCTTTAAGAATTGAAATACAAGACTGATACGTTATTAGCTTAATATGATAAGTGATTACACTGTGTAACAACAGGAGATAAAGCAAAAACCAAAATAAATTTTTTTCATATTCTCAATACAACTACATACATACACTCGATCCAATAGTCTGTTTTTTAATCCGCTAAATCATTTAAAAATACAGCATAAAGTAACTTACCTGAATTCAAAGTCCTTTTATGTCGGTTTGTATTTGTACCTGGTTATGAATTTATTTCCTTGAATTTTAAAATTTAATTTTTTTTTCACATTAATAAACGAGCCGGTTGCAACACTGTCGAACATTACAAAAATTCAAGACTAAATGCCACATGAAACTACCGAACGACACGTTGTTGATACAATTCGATCACGACGACACAAAAACCACAGACGAAATGGTAAATTAAAAAAAAAACTCTTAAGAATATAGCATGGCGTCCTAAAAAATAACGGGAAGTTAATAATTATTCAAGAAAAGTATACTAATATTCATGAAAAATATGTATAATACGTACACGAAACGTTTCGCATGAGTTTATTCTTGCACATAATATTCCATATATGTGTTTTAAGAATGGAAGCATAAAATGTAGTATCGGATCTTACGTTGTATGTATGAGATACATATTCCGCACAAATGGGGTAAATGTATTGAATTTATGAATTGAAGCATACAAACTTTAAAAATCGATGTTCATAATTCATACAATTTAGGAATAGGCATTAAATTCATGAAATTGATACATGCAAACCTAAAAATTCATAAAATCTATGAAATAAAGGATTGTGTTCCTAAACACTATACGTTTTTCATAAAAAAGTGCAAGTTTCGGGCTTATGCTCGTATGAATAAAATCATGAAAACTATGATCAGTGATTTTAGATGAAATTTTCCCATAGAATTTTTTTTAGGAATAGAGATTCATAAAAACAACACCCAATCATAATATTTATGAATGTTTTTTGATGAATTTTCGGAGAAAATCGGCAATTTTGGCTCTAAGATCGCCGTTCATAGATTTTATGTACAATTTTATTTTCAGTGCAGAAATCGAAAATATTTGGAAAAGTGCGCCGATTCCAGTTCTGTGTCATAGTCGAATCTTACAATTAATCAAAATTCACTTTGATAAATATTTGACTCTTAAAAGATTCGAAAAAAAATCTAAGCTATACCTGTTAATGAAAAGTCATTTTTAATAGACCAAAGAAGTGATAGAAAAATGGTGATCGGTGCTGTTGACAAAGTTGAAACTTTAAGAATTCAAAAACAAAAAGAACGTAGTGCATTAAATAACCAAAGAGTTTCCTCTTCTATCTTACCAAGTTTAGTAAATGTGGTCCATACAGCAGAGTCCGATGAGTCTATAGAAAGAAGAAACAATTTAGTGCAACCAGTCGAGATAGTCTCTATATTAGAGCCCTCAAAGCGTTACCGGTAAGCGTTATTTACTTCATCTACCATCTGTAGCAAGAGTTTGTGACAGAAGCGGCCTTTCTGTCTATTTGCTGCAGCGGTGGCTTCAGCAGTTGTCCAGGATGTTGGAATTATAAAACCGATAATACCACTCTTGTTATTGATAAAACAAAATACATCGAGCGTTGTTGAAATCAAGAGACAGTTTATCAAACCAAAATGATGGTATCTTACTTCGAAGTATATATTTTGATGGAAAAAAAGATAAGACCCTTATTTCTGAGGAAAAAATGGGCTTCATTATCAAAAACAGGTTCTAGAAGAGCCTATTTCAATTCTTGCAGAACCACAATCAATATTCTTTGGTCACGTTCAATTCTAGATTTTCTTAAAGCCAAGGGATTTAATTTACAAACTATTCTCTGCATTGGATGAGATGGCACTGCCACCAATACGGATTGGAAAGGAGGAGTAATTCGTAACATGGAAATGAAACTAGGTAGACCATTACAGTGGGCAATATGTTTACTTCATGCGAACGAATTGCCAAAAAATCGCAGATCAATTGAGTACATAACAAAAATATCTCTTTGAAATGTGTCACGCTATCAAATCAGGTTACTGCTCTCCCGGATTAGCAAATCGACAGCCTGGGCAAATCGACAAATGGCACATTGACACTAAGACCTTATGTGGGTTCCAGTAGTCCATCTGAGAATCTAAAAGTGCTTGTGGAATATATAGTGAAAGTGTGCACACCAGTTTGGTTTTCTGTTAAAAACAAATTGATAGATGGATCGAATCACATATTTGAATTAATATTTTTCTCAAGATGGTTGCCGCAAAATTTGAAATTAATCATCGATGCTGTCATTGAAAGAAATGCTTTTTATGTGCACCCCGAAAACCTTTTAGCGACAATACTCTTCGACAAAAGGATTTATGTCAAAGAATTTGCTTTGAAACGGATCTTTAAGGCCAGACAAAAGAATTCATTGAACCGAATATTTAAACCACCAAATTTAAAATTTTACGCTACAGATTATGCCGATATAATTTTTTTGAATGAATGTGAAATAATTTCACCAACTGTCTTACAAGATTTGTCAGATGAAAAGCTTTTATTGTTAGTAAAACAAGAAGAACTCAAAATTCCGGATTTCCCATGTCATACACATGCAGTAAGTACATATTCAGAATCTAATCGTCAATACGCAACTTTTGATACCGCTTTCGATGAAATATTCAAGATATTTTTATCTCCATACAACGGCGGGACGCCCTAATGTACATTCAAAACGTTAAAAAAAAAAACGACTGTTATATGAATCAAATGAAGCTGCTGTCAGTTTAACATCTCATATGAATCCTATAGCTAGATTTTTGTAGTTGTAACCTTATTAGCTCTTGTTAAGAGATTTTAAAGACTTAAAAATTACGTTTAGAATTTAAATTTGAAAACAAAATTATTATAAGACATTCAATTTACATTAGGGAACAACGAAGTTTTGAAATTTTTTTAATTTTTTTATCAGCTATTACCTGTGTCAATTAAGTTGAAATTACTCAAGAAACAACGAACTTTCAATATGTTGACCTATTTTCGGAACACCCTGTTTTGAAAATATTTTTTTTCTTTTATAATTCTATCTCAGCCATCACCTGTGTCAATTTCATTAAATTCAGTCAAGGAACAATGAAGTTTATATTTTTTTTTGGATCACCCTATTGGAAATAGTTTTTTTTTATTTTTAATACTTTTTCAGCTATAAATTGTGTCAATTTAGTTGAAATCGCTCGAGGAACAACGAAGTTTAAATATGTTGACATATTTTTGGAACACCCTGTTTTGAAAATATTTTTTTTCGTTTTTAGTTCTGTCTCAGCTATCACCTGTGTTAATTTCATTAAAATCAGTCTAGAAACAACGAGGTTGACATTTTTTTTTGGAACACCCTAATGGAAATATTTTTTTTCATTTTCATTTCTTTATCAGCTATTACCTTTGTCAATTTAATCGAAATCGCTCAAGGAATAACGAAGTTTAAATATGTTGACATATTTTTGGAACACCCTGTTTTGAAAATATTTTTTTCTTTTATAATTCTATCTCAGCCATCACCTGTGTCAATTTCATTAAATTCAGTCAAGGAACAATGAAGTTTATATTTTTTTTTGGATCACCCTATTGGAAATATTTTTTTTTTATTTTTAATACTTTTTCAGCTATAAATTGTGTCAATTTAGTTGAAATCGCTCGAGGAACAACGAAGTTTAAATAGATAGATAGATAGATAGATAAAATAATTTTATTTTCTTGAAACAGTAGTTATAAAAACAAGATTATGCTGGTTTATAAAATTAATACGGACAATAACTTGTTAAAGTTGTCTGTCAGGCTAAAAAGTTTAACAAATTTAATTTTAGCTTAGCTTGTAGTTAAGTTAGTAATATTCATTTACAATAAGGTTTCGGTAATTAATAGCATTTTTTAAGAATTTATACAGTTTTAAGTAACATTCGCCATTCAGTATTTTGAGAAACTCTGTGCGATCAATCGTTTCAGCACCAAGAAATATTCGCCGGTAAGTTTTGAAAATAGGACAAACGCTGACGAAGTGGAAGGTATTCTCTGTTGCATCCAGGTTGCATAATGTGCACAAACCAACAGTGTCATTTCGAAAAGCCCTTCCATTCAAATCGAGTAGTCCGCATCTTGCTTTTAAAATAAGACTTATCATATCCCTTGAATTCGAGTCATCAAAATAGTTGGGTACATCTACAAAGGATAGGTTACAATATTCATCATGAAATTGTGATTGCAGAGCACGGTCGGTAAAAGACTTCCAAAATTGTTCCTTAAGTTTATTCAAAAGCGTATGATGAGCTTGTTTCCATTCCATATAGTTTATTTCTAGACTGAAAGCAATTCCAGTCTCTTGGAAAAGGCCTGACCATTCCTGGGCCCAATAAATATTTTTTTGCAATACTGCTACTGAAAGAATGCGAGGAAGTCTTTCGCTGGGAAGACTGAAAACTTTGCGCATATATGTAAAATGGACGTTGAGTGTTGTAAGAAACGCTTTTGAGAGGCCAGTTTCAATGTGTACTGCATAGTTTGGTGTATTATCGGGTAGGTTGAAACATCTTTTAACAAAAAATCGTTGAAGCTTTTCGACTTGTGAATACTCTTTGTACCCCCATACTTGTGCACAGTAATACATTATTGACCTAGCAGCTGCGTCGTGTACTTTAAACTTGGCTGAGTGAGGAACATGCTGGCTCTTAACGAATCTCGACCATGTTGCGTTAATTGCATTTTTTGATGTTGCCAGCCTTTTTGTTAGATGCTCAGACCATGACATATTATAGGTGAATATGACGCCAAGATACTTATATTGGTTTGTTATTTTGATTTCTGCTTCATTGTAATACCATTTTTCAGTTGCAGCTCTTCGACCACCATTCCTAAAAATGACAATTTCAGATTTCTCTTCAAGGTTCCATTTCTCACAGTAGATACTGAACTTATCGATGATAGTTTGAAGTACAGTGGGACTATCAGCCAAAAGCACGATGTCATCAGCATACAAGAGAACATTTATCTCTAGCCCATCCAAGTATAGTCCGATTGGAAGTTCAGAGTGCAGGTCATTTAGAAACAAAACGAATAGTAAGGCACTTAAAACGCAACCTTGTTTAACACCTTTGCTCGTGCAAAAAAAATTGGATGAACTGTTCCCGTCCCAGACAGCAGCAATTGTATCTTGGTACAGTAATTTGATAATTCTTATCATCTTAGCTGATATACCCAAAGTTACCAGCTTATGAATTAGAGCTTGCCTATTTATGTTGTCGAACGCGGCTTTAAGATCTACAAACCAAGCATACAACTTCTTTTTCTGGCTTAGCTGCAGTTGTATTATACATGAAAGGTTGTAGATCTGATCAATAGTGCTATAGCCGCTTCGATAAGCAGCTTGGTATTCATTGAGTATATTATTGTTCTCGATCCAAGTGATAAGGCGGTTTAAAAGTACAGAGGTAAATAGCTTGTATAGGGTATCCAAAAATGAGAGTCCACGATAGTTGGATACAACGCTGGCATCGCCCTTTTTGAAAAGTGGAAAGATGATTGATTTTTTGAAAGAGGATGGTATTGTTTCGGTCTCAAAAATTTCATTGAAAAAAACGTGTAACTCTGTAATAAAACAGTCGCTTGCATTCTTATAAAATTCATAGGGTATGCCATCTATACCTGGAGCTTTATTTTCTTTCGAAGAATTTATAGCTATTTTAAGTTCCTGCAGGTCAATTGGACTATCGAGTAACGTGATGGAAACTGACGGAATTCTTTCAATGTATATATTATTCGGTGAAATATTCGAGTTGAGAACACTTTCGAAGTGAGACATAAACTCAGAAGCTGCGATTTGAGTTCCACTATTTATAGGGCTACCACGTATTTCTTTTGCAATTTTCCACCAGTCTTTTGCAGAGTTGACGAAGGAAAGTTGACTTGAAATGTGTTGATAGTATAAGCGTTGTTTGCTTTTACATAAGGCCTTGTACTTTTTGTTTGCTTCACAATAATTCTTCCTACTAGCCACCAGGTTGTATCTCCTAAAAATTTGGAGTAGCTCAAGTGATTTTTTCCTACTTAGGTGACAATCCATATCAAACCATGGTTTCTTACGCTCGAACTTAAGATTGAAAGCAGGATTCCCGTAGGCTGTATAGATACAATCTTTTAGAGCAAGGCATCGTGACTCAATTGTTGAATTTGTAACTATTTTCTCAGCAGTTGCTTGAGTAATTTTTTCGGTGTATTCATCACGTCTATTGTCTGACCATTTAAGTCTTCGAAGTAGAGTTGTTGCTGGGTATCTTGGCGTATCTTCGAGTCCTTTTATATTCAAAACTACGGGCATATGGTCTGAAAATGTTGCGCAGTCAACCGAAAAGTTACCAATCGTCTCCATAGCAGCATATGAGGGACAGCAATAGTCTACAACTGATGATCCTCTCGTTGACACAAACGTGTACTCACCAATTTTGTCACTGAAACCTCGCCCGTTCAGAATAAAAGCGCCAATGTCTTCCAAGAACTCGTTAAACCTGTTGCAATTACTGTCGATAACAGTATCTTTTGAGTATCGCACATCGCTAATAGAAGGTGAATTTGTCTGTTCATCAATCGATCCTCTTGTTCCCGTTCTGACATTAAGATCGCCCAAAAGAATGAAATTGTTTGAGTCAAATTCATCGAAGAACGTTTTTAAAGTTTCAAAATCTCTAGCCCAATGGTTACAATTTAGATAAATTGGAATTAGATTTAGGAAAGATCCAGAAAAACGTCCTCTCAAAAAAACTGTATTTTGAATATTTATAAATTTTAGTTGATATATATTTTCAATACTTTTACGGTATCCAAATAAGCATCCGCCACTTGCTCTGCCGAAGATTTGTGTTTTTGTTGCAGGAATCCAAAATAATTTAAATTCCTTAAAATAAATTTCATAATTTTGTGTATGTTCAGTTAAGACAAAAGTTTCATATAAAAAGAAAATATCAAATTGACAAATGTATTTAAAAAAAAGGTTGCATAAATTTTTATTGACAAGACCAGCTATATTATACGATAAGACCTGACAGACTTTGATTAGCTAATGATTTATGTTGGTTGGGTTGTCGCCAGAGTGCTGCATATTTGTAGGAGTTTCCAGTATAACTGAGTAATTTGATTCTGTTCCTAGCAGTTGGAGAATAAATTCTCTGTCATTTTCATTAAAGGCCCTTACAACGCCATCTTTGTTGCATTTAAACCGACGACGTCCGCCAACAGTTAGAGTCCAACGCTTGATTTCGATGCGAAGATTGTTATCAGCTTTCAAGAGACATCTTTTTACCTGACGGAGATGATACTGTTCCGATCTTTCGCTCGACGTTAGATCCTTGTTAATGGAAATCTGTGTGTTTGATAGGTTCCTTGTTGCAGACATAACAGAGTGGACTTCGTCTACATTGGAAAGCTCAAAAACGTAGGAAGGTCTTGTGTTTTTTGATGAATTTATTTTTCGAGCGGAGTTAGCTGTTGCTGTAACGCGAAGGGTATTATTGCATACTTGGTGGAACTGATGCTTTGCTTCCTCAACGTTTTCTGCATTTAACCCACTGACGATTACATTCAACCTCTTTGAAAATTTTTCCGCATCCTCAATTCTTTTATAAAGTATGCGCTCCCCGTCTTTTAAATTTTCGATTTCTGCTCTCAAAATTTTGTTTTCTTCTTGTAGGGCGGTAACTTCTACCTTGATACTATTTATGTCTTCTTTTGTGGCTATTTTGTCAAGTTTTTGGTCTAGAAGTTTATCTATTTCAGCAATTAGGACAGCCAATGGAAGGTTGTCAGCCATTTCGGGTTTAGTACAGTTCTTTTTCAAAATATTTGAATTTTCAGGTTCAGGTGAGGTTTCTCCAAAAGTTCTTTTATTTTTTGAATCGAAACTCATGGACGCGATTTTGAGTCACTGTCTTTTCCTTGGATGACAATTTCACCTACTTCGAAGTTTAAATATGTTGACATATTTTTGGAACACCCTGTTTTGTTAATATTTTTTTCTTTTATAATTCTATCTCAGCCATCACCTGTGTCAATTTCATTAAATTCAGTCAAGGAACAACGAAGTTGACATTTTTTTGTGGATCACCCTATTGGAAATATTTTTTTCATTTTTAATTCCTTATCACCCCATTGGAAATATTTTTTTCATTTTTATTTCCTCATCAGCTATTACCTGTGTCAATTTAGTCGAAATCGCTTAAGGACAACGAAGTTTCAATATGCTGACCTATTTTTGGAACACTCTGTTTTGAAAATATTTTTTTCCTTTTTAGTTCTGTCTCAGCTATCACCTGTGTTAATTTCATTAAAATCGGTCTAGAAACAACGAGGTTGACATTTTTTTTGGAACACCCTATTGGAAATATTTTTTTTTTTCATTTTTAATTCCTTTTCAGCAAATTCATTGAAATCGGTTAAGGAACAACGAAGTTATGAGAATTTCGGAACTTTTTTTTCCGAAACTTTCTCTTGCGAAACTTTGACACTTCGAAACATTCTCCTTTCGAAACTTTGTCTTTCAAAACTTTATCTTTTCGAAACTTTGTCATTTCGAAATTTTGGTTTTATGAAACTTTATCCTTTGAAACTTTGCCTTTCGAAACTCTGTCGGATTCCCAATATAACTATATATATTTATGAATATTCATAACTCCTCCCGCCTAAGTATGAAGTGAAGGCCATGATAATGTTACATTATCATTCGGAGCTTCTTGGTCCATTACCTACTCCCGAAGATCGCTGCCTTGATGACGTCTAAGGTTAAACATTGATGCAGTCAGTATGACGAAGATTAAGATGGAGATGCAGATGAAGAACTCTGACAAATGGTTTGGTGTGTTTCTTCCTTCACAATGGTTATAACTTCGGTATTTCTTATTTTATTTGCTTCCAAGATACTGCCGGCAAATCTATCTGTTAAATCAAATGAATTGTTAATTTTAATAAAGATTGATAGTATAATTTTAATTTGATCCCAAAATATATTTGATTCGCTCTTGTAAATTATGTTGTTTATGTTTATTTCACATTCTTCACAATGTAAAAGTAGAGCCGCGTAAAGTTAGCATTACAACTTTCGAAAAAATTACTTTTGAGTATGCCAGTAATTGCCAATTAATTGCCGTAAATATGCCGTGAAAACAAAAAATTGCCGCTCATTCGGTTTGTCCACAAAGTACAATACTTTATATAAAGTTAGCATGACACTTTTTTATTTTTGGTCAAAAATTATTTTTGAAAACGCCAGTAATTGCCGATTAATTGCCGTAAATATGCCGTGAAAAACAAACAGTTGCAGTTCTTATGGTTTGTCTTAAAAGCGCAATCCTGCTAAATTCCCGCTCTTATAGTTTGCCCAAAAAGGGCCATAACCCTTATTTTATGTGTAAGCATGAATTTATAATTTTTGGTCAAAAATTATTTTTGAAAACGCCATTAATTGCCGATTAATTGCCATAAGCATACCGAGAAACTGAAAAAAATTGCCACAGTTTGCATACAAAGGGCAATAACGTAAATTTTAGGCGTAAATTTAGCATGACAACTATGTATTCATTTTCGATCAGCTTCTATTAGCATATTTTATCCAATTCTAGGCACATTTTATTAAAATATTTTGATCCATGTGCGATAGTTCTCACCATGTGAAAGCTTAGGATTGCAGTGTCCGAACGATTTAAATAAAACAACTGTTTAGGTGAGGATTATTTATTCAAGTGCTCTCGACTTATCGTGATAAGATCTCGCAACTGCCTTTAAAATACATTATACAAGTAATGCATCATTGTAGTAACTAGACTTATATGAACAATATACATACACTAGTATACTTTTACATAATGCAATTGTTGTGTATATTACAGGACATTCCCCTTCTTAAGTTTTTAATTTAATAGGTAATTAAATTATATTTTGTAAAATTTGTGAATATAAATCAAGAAACAAATCAAAACCAATATAGATATTACAAATTTCATATTTTACCTAATTTGTATTGAAAGTATGTAAGTAAAATAAAAATAAATTCAATTTTAATCCAATAAAGCGTATGCCCACTATTCTGGTTCTCTACTACCCGCCCATTTTTGGTTTCATACGTTGTTTACGGAGTCTTCAACTGGTTGCTCAGTTCTTGGGAGTTTGTATATTATTTTCAGGGTCAGCAGTTGAAATCGCTTGTTTTTCTTCTACATTTGGCGTCTGCGGCTCCTCTTGTGATAGAATAACTTTTTCTCCCGGTTTGTAGGGTGGTGTTTCGCGGTTCGATTTTGTCAAGTGAAAAGAATTTCGACGAAGAGCTCCAGTCTGTGTTTTCGTAGTGTAAGATCTTGGAAATGGTCCTTTTTGCACTGCTGTTCCACACTGCTTCACATCTCGAACCCAAATTACATCGCCTGGTTGAAATTCGTCTCTATCTCGCACTCCATGATGTCTGTTATAATCATTTGCCTGCTTTTCTCGTCTCTTTTCTTCAGTTCTGTATTGATCCTAGTTGTTTAAAGCTTTGGGCTGAAGGTTGAATCTCGAAGTTGGAATAAACGTTTTTATGCCCCTTCCCATTAACAATTTGGCGGGGCTGTGACCATTTGAAAACGGTGTAGCTCGATATTCATTCCATCAGTGTCAAGCACGAATCGTCACTCTTTTTTACCTGTGATAGGATTGTTTTTACAATTATACTTCTATAAATCCTTTCCTTTGAGGAAACCGGGGACTTGAAGTGATATGATTGAAGTTCCATCGTTGAGAAAACTTTTTAAAATCTCACGAGGCAAATTGAGGTCCGTTATCACTGCGAACCGTATCAGGTAATCCACTACTCTAAACAACTTAAACCACTGTGCGAGGTGGCGTATGTGGAACTTTCTTCCAATAGCTTTTTTCAGATGCTGCAGGTGTTTTGTTATAATTATTATGAGAGGAAGTACACATTTTTATAAAAAAATAATCAATTTTTTTTTTTTTTTAAGTTTTTTTTTGTGAAAAAAAACATAATCTCTTAAAAAAATCAATTATGTTTCCATTTTACATATATAAGAAGCGCAACATCAATACTATATCGGTCCTTTTGTCGAATACATTTTTCTGATTTTAAGTCATCATGCACTAGCCAATGTTGGTTACGGAGAGAAATGGCTTTGTAATGTTCGTCGTCACCTGACGCATACGCTCCGTTGGTGTACTCAACTCACCCAGCCAGTTTGTAGGTTCTTAAGGAGCCATTAACTAAGAGTTATTGTACCTACTAACAAAAGTTTCTTCTAAAAGTCATTTGTCCGTTGCCCCATACAAATTTCTTTGAAACTTTTGCACTTTGTATGCTATGCGCGAGATCCATGTCCCTTTAAAATAATTGAAAATGGCTGACACAGTATTAAAACAGATGCGGAAACTTTCAGTCAATTTTTAAAAGTTTTTTTCTATTATTTCACCATATAAAATAAAAATAATTTCAAACTGCAAACTCTAAATATTTTCTTTATTAGTTTGTCACGTTTTTTACAATTTTATACAAAAAATCAAAAGAAAAATTAATAACGGGTGATTTTTTAAGAGGTTTAGAACTTTAAAAAAAAAAAACACAAAAAATTCGAAAAAATGAATGAAATATTTATTTGAATCAATAGTTTGAACCTTGCAATTTAATGTTTAAAGATAATTTCATGCAAATGTTGACCGCGGCTGCGTCTCAGGTAGCCCATCCGCTGAGTCCAATTTTGGCATACTCTTTCACACATATCGGCCGGTATCTCACGAATGAATGCATGGATGTTGGCTTCCAGTGCGTCAATCGAAGCGGGCTTGTCCCTATAGACATTAGCCTTGACATACCCCCACAAAAAATAATCTAATGGTGTCAAATCGCACGATCTAGGCGGCCAATTGACCGGCCCGAAACGTGAAATTAACTGTTCACCAAACTCGCCTCGCAATTGCGCCATTGTTTCGCGTGCTGTGTGGCATGTGGCACCGTCTTGTTGAAACCACATATCATGCAAGTCAAGAACTTCCATTTCGGGCAAAAAAAAGTTTGTTATCATCGCTCGGTAGCGTTCACCATTGACAGTAACGCTGCGATTCGCATCATCTTTGAAGAAATATGGCCCAATAATGCCGCCGGCCCATAAACCGCACCAAACAGTGGCTTTTTCGGGATGCATTGGTAGCTGTTGCAATGCTTCTGGCTGATCTTCACTCCAAATGCGGCAATTATGCTTATTTACGTACCCATTCAACCAAAAATGAGCCTCATCGCTGAACACAATTTTTCGATAAAAAAGCATTTCGAACCGAGCACGAATTTTGATAGTAAAATTCAATAATTTGCAAGCGTTGTTCATTTGTAAGACGATCCATGGTTAAATTGCAAACCAAACTGAAGTTGTTTGACAGTGACACAAGGTACTAAACATACGTCAGCTGTCAAAACCAGTGTTGCCAAAACCAAACCAGCTAAAAAATCACCCTTTATTTATTTGCTTATTTTTTGTGAAACATCTTTAATTTGAGTCTCCAAAATTCTTCAAACTGGTCTTCCGCACTTCTTCAAAAATCTGGGGAGATTGATGGAATTTAAGGATTGAAGGTTTGTTTGTGTAATGTCTTTGTTAAGCATTGCCTTTTATCTAATCTAACCCGTATCCTAAAAGCTGAAGGGGCGATTAAATCAAGTTTTTGCACCGGTTTAAAAAAATCTGACTGATATCAAAGTATTATATATATATATATATATTAAATATATTGTTTACTTACGCTTAAAAATCACGTATGCAAACTGTGGCAATTTTTTTCAATTTCACGGTATGCTTATGGCAATTAATCGGCAATTAATGGCGTTTTCAAAAATAATTTTTGACCAAAAATTATAAATTCATGCTTACACATAAAATTAGAGTTATGGCCCTTATTGGGCAAACTATAAGAGCGGGAATTTTGTTGTTGTTATTGCCCTTTGTGGGCAAACCGTATAAGTTGCAACTTTTTTGAATTCACGGTATGGTTACGGCAATTAATCTGCAATTAATGGCGTTTTCAAAACTAATTTTTGACCAAAAATTAAAAAGTTAAATGTGTAAGACAAAGAATTTACGTTATTGCTCTTTGTGGGCAAACGATAAGAGCGGCAATTTTTTTGTTTTCACGGCAAATTTACGGCAGTTAATGGGCAACTAATGGCGTTTTCAAAAATATTATTTTCGAAAGTTGTCATGCTAACTTTACGCCACATTTACGTGATTGCTCTTTGTGGGCAAACGATCAGAGCGGCATTTTTTTTGTTTTCACGGCAAATTTACGGCAATTAATCGGCAACTAATGGCGTTTTCAAAAATAATTTTTTCAAAAGTTGTCATGCTAACTTTACACCCAAAATTTACGTGATTGCAATTTGTGGGCAAACCGTAAGAGCTGCAATTTTTTTGTTTCCACAGCATATTTACGGCAATTAATCGACAATTAATGGCGTTTTCAGAAATAATTTTTTTCCAAAAACAAAAAAGTGTCATGCTAACCTTACGCGTAAAGTTAGCAGGATTGCGCTTTTAAGACAAACCATAAGAACTGCAACTGTTTGTTTTTCACGGCATATTTACGGCAATTAATCGGCAGTTACTGGCGTTTTCAAAAATAATTTTTGACCAAAAATAAAAAAGTGTCATGCTAACTTTATATAAAGTTAGCAGTATTGTACTTTGTGGACAAACCGAAAGAGCGGCAATTTTTTTGTTTCCACGGCATATTTACGGCAATTAATCGGCAATTACTGGCATACTCAAAAGTAATTTTTTCGAAAGTTGTAATGCTAACTTTACGCGGCTTAAAAGTAGATTTCTGGAGATAATTTTGTCATTGATTCAAAAATGCAATTGCAGAATGTTCTTAAACGCAAACTGAAAAAGTTTTCTGTTCGAAAACGCTAATTCAAATTTTGCTGCATAAGCAGTGTGTTCGATAATGCAGCATGCTGAAGTCACATGTTCGAAAACATCATCGGCAGTGTAGCTGTGCAGTAAAAAGATCGGATTGACGAACAAAATAATGAAAAGTCAGAGAGGGTGTTCGTAAACGTCAAATGCATTTGCAAGACAATTAATTGACGTTGATCAAATCGATTTTTTGCTAGCAGGAAGATTGCATATTTGACGATCGCAATATCTGCGTCAAAAAATGACGATCATTTGACGATCAAATTGACTTGGATTTCTGATTTCAAAAATAGCCCTAATATTTGTAATTGAAGCATCAATTAAGAGTATAAAACCTCCCTCTGGTTGGGTAATAGTACTTTTTAAAAGTTCTTTTAACGACGTCGCAGTGGCTTCTTTGTGCTGTATAATTTTTGGAATGCATCTTTCAGAAGTCAGGCTCCTCAGATCTTCTTGTGGACAGTAAAACGTATGTTCGATGATTTCACAAGGTTTGCTTATGTATTGAATGAAATGATTCATAATGGCATGGGAATGATTGAAATTTATATTAGGGGTTTCATTTATTGGGAGTTTAATCAAATGGTATACGCATGGTTGCTGCTGTGCGACTTTAGTCGCATTTTTACCCTTTATTTTTTGCCTCATGCCAGCATGATACGACTTTCTTAAAAACTGGCTCTTTTTACCCTTTTTAAAAAACTGTGCGACTCTTCTGACCTCTTCTCTAGAAAATTACATGGACAAGATAAGGTTATTATTTTTTTGGAGAAAAAAACTTCCCAATTTTCCATTTATATAAGGTTTAAACACATATCAATTTGAAATAGGTTTGGTTTATGTCGATCGCACACGCTCAGTAGAATAGAGTCAAAATCTTGGTAACTCCCTCTAAAGTCCAATTCGTTTTTTCGATTCGGCATATAAACGTAGTAACTGTCCTATTTGTTGTGTGGTTGAAAAATATTCCCCACACTTGTTTCATACTATCATAAACCAATTTTTATTGGCAATTCAAACATTAGTGCAATTTTTCAAGTAATGCATTCGTGAACAAAATTGAACTCGTGGTTTGGATCAGACTTCCTATTATGATTAAAGCGAAGATTAAAAAAAAATAGTTTCACAATTCTCTTTTTCCATCGGTCTGTCTGGTCGTCTGAAGCCTAAACGGTTGGATCTATTTTCTTTAGTGTAGGTACATAGTGATATTTGGGCATTTCCCCAATCTTTCTTCATTCTTTTTAGAACCAAAATTAGCAGTACCTTCCATACATTTTTTTCTCAATTTAACAAAATTTTATTTTTCTCAAAAGCTTATTGAAAACTTAAAATAAATTACTCTCACTGCGAAGGCGAAAACCCGTTTTTCAAAAAATTGTCAATAACGATATTTCTCAAAGAACTTTTTTGACTTCCTTGGAATCGGCGTGACTGGTTTAAAAATTATTTCATTATTTATTATTTATTTTATGCTCCCAAAAAATACATAATTTTTGAATAAAGTATTTTTTGGTTAGTGAATATTTTTAAGGCGGCCATGTTGATTTTCTTCAACTTGGTACTTAACGGGCTTTCAATAATTTTTAGTGCTCCAAAAAAAATAATTACTTTCATGCAAAAATAACGGTACCTTTCAAACAGATGTTATAACACTGATCAAGAAAATCTAATTTTTCTCATAAGCAATTACGATTTTATTAAATTTTGTTTGTGGCCTAGAAGAAGTACGGTCTTAAATTAAAGGAAGGAATAACTAACAGAAAGGAATAACTATTAACATTTTGCCATCCTAAGAAAAAAGGGTGTAAGCGCCAAATTAAAAAAAAAAATTGTTAGTACCATTACTGGACCGGTTAAAAATCTAATTAAAGACTTTTTGTGTAAGGCTTTAATATTTTTTGTGTAAGGCTCATACTTCCAACTGCAAACAGCTAAAAATCACGAACGCCAATTTTATTACAGGTTTCAAGCAGGTTGGTGCCTATAAGCTTAAAAGTCGCAAGTTCATTTTCCTAAGTAATACCAAAATTATTACAGGTATTTGTTTGAATAGGTATTATATAACTACAATCGGCTCCAAACCGAATTTTTAAACATACACTTGCTTAATTCATTTGGCCAGTTTACTTAACTGCAATTTGCAATTGCCATAACTTTCTGCCAATAATAAATCTAACATGCATTTTTTTTGTAGTGGCAAGGCAACCTCCCGTTTTTCACATCAGTGCAGCGAGAACTAGGTAAATTGAAAAATTTTAATTTAATTAGATATTAACTACGAGTATCAATCGTTATTAAGTCGGCAAAGTGAGAGTTTCTTTTGTATTTTTTCTCTCTAAGAATGATTTAATTTTTTTAACAGAAACCTACATATGTACCTCAAACTGACCCAATGTATATTTTTCAAGTCTCAATACAATTGCTTCCCCACGCCAGTGAGTGAAAGTAAAAGAAACATACAAATTCACCAAATAAGTCGAAGACCATCGGGTTATTTCCAGGGACGTTCCGTGGTGATTTCATTTAGGTGTGCGCTAACTTATTTTGTAATCCAAAACGATCCTGTTTTCGGACACTTAGTCGCTGCAAAAAAACAAGCACAAAACTTTCTCACTATTAGTTAATTGAAAAAAGTAATCAAGCAAAAGTAGAAGAGAGCAAAAGCGCCAATGGGAATAGGTTGCCACGAAGCCATTGCTTCAACTTATAGTTTGTTTTGTAAAACAACTGGAATTGCAATTCAATTTAATAGAGGAGGAGGACTTTTTTTATTTAATAAAATTAAAAAAAAAAATAAATAGTGTTTGAAGTTATTCTTAACCTCCTTAATAATTGTTTTCTCGGTTGTAACTATTTTGTTTTAAATCATTCATACCATTTTGGGCCAGTAAATAATTAATGACCTGAATACTGTCAGTGAAGTGAGAAATATGTCCTTCTGGGACTACAAAGGAAATTATTAATTTTTTTTTTGAGAGAGAACGTTGCGGCGGAATAAATTTCTAAATATACCTTTATTGTGAAACGCGTTGGACAGGAAAGTATAAAAGTATCAGAATATTTTCTGAAAACTTTCTGCCTATTGTAAAAGTTTTAGAAGAACCGGACTCTTAAACGAAAACCAAAGCATATAAGCTCTACACGATTGCAACAACTTCAACATACATTGTGACACTTTTAGTAATTGCCAATTTTGTAAATGATTGACCAGTGCGAGCGTTAGGAAAATAGGGAAGGATTCAAGAGGAGATACCGATGCACATTGGTTTTGTAGTTCTGAATATCAAAATGGGAGGGAAATACAGAGTCAGGTAAAGCATTCCACATTCGGGTAGTGCGACTAAGAAAAGAATCTCTATAATTAACAGTACGTCCGAAGTTGGGCTCAAGGGTAAACTGATGAGCATTCCTAGAAGTACGAGTATTACGGCGGAATTGTTTAAGGGGAGGAATGCAACTGGCTAATTCACTAGAACATTGCCGGTAAAAATAGCGATAAAATAATGATAGACACGAAACATTGCGGCGGTGTTCGAGAGATGCAATTTCTTCCGTTATAGCTCTATCACCTATCATTTTTAAAGCTCTATTTTGAATTCTATCTAAAAAACTAAATTGGGTCTTAGGAGCACCCGCCCAGATATGAGAATTATACTCAAGCTTTGGACAAATGAAGGCTTTATAAATTGCAGCCAGATCAGAAGAGGAGAAAAACTTTTTGCATCTTCGGAGAAAACCTAAACATTTTGCAGCGTTTTTGGCGATGTCGAATATATGATCATTCCACAGAAGGTGGTCTGTGATGCACATACCTGGAACAGAAAGATGTTCGGTTTTCTCGATGCAAGTGGCTTCAACGACAGAAGACAGTATTGAGTTTTGGAAGCATTAAATTCTACACGACTTTTTATTCCCCATTCGACAATGCTGTTAAGATCAGAATTTAATGAGCTTATCATACGCTGCCGTTCAAATTCCACATCCGAAGTAAAAGGAAGTGAATCTGGAAACGAATATGAAAAGCTGAGGGTACTGTCGTCTGCAAAACTATTTAATGGATTGGCAGTTTCAGACAAAAGATCAATTATGAAAATGAGGAAGAGAGTCGGAGACAAAACGGAGCCCTGGGGCATTTATTTTGTGAATGTCAGACTTGAACCCATCCAACACAACTTGTATTGAACGGCCCGAAAGGTAATATCCAATCCAACGAAGAAGAGATTCATCGATACCAAATGCACGCATTTTCGATAAGAGAGCTTGATGCTAAACTCTATCAAACGCTTTTGAAATATCAAGTGCAATAATCTTACTTTCTCCAAAACGACGAAAGATTTATTCCACTGCTCGGTGAGGTATACCATCAGATCACCAGTGGACCTATTGCTACGAAAGCCATACTGCCGGTCATAAAGAAGCTTTCGTTCTTCAAGATATTTCTTAAGCTGATGATTAATCAGCGTTTCCATGACCTTGGAAAGAAGGGACGTTAGTGCAATTGGACCATAGTTAGAGGGAGAAGAAGATACGCTTTTTTTAGGGACAGGCTGGACAAATGCTGTTTTCCATCCACTCGGAAAGAGACCAGTAGAGTAGGAAAGATGGAAATGCTTACGCAGTGGCTTTGCCAGCGTTGAAGAACACCTCTTCAGAACAATGGGAGGGATACTATCTGGACCAGCGGATTTGTGTACATCAAGATCTTTTAGAACTTTTGCCACTGCACGAGAGCGAAAGAAGATTCGTCCCATAAAATCGTTGGAGCTCTCAAGTGCAGGAGGAGTCGTGACACTCTCTGATAGCGTCAAATTAACAGCAAACTGTACTGCAAGCAAATTGGCTTTATATGTTGAGCTTACGTAGGGAGTGTCATTGAAGACAAGCGTTGGAACCGAAGACGAAGTTGTATTTCTAATATTTTTTACAAATGTCCAAAAATTTTTACTACCTTTGGGACATTGTTGTATTTTTGGCATTAACTTTTGATCATGCAAACATTTTTTTCTTTGAATATGACCATTACAGGTCTTTCTAGCTTGTTTAAACTTGATCCGGTTTTCCTCAGTAGGGTTGGCTTTATAACATCGGAAACTTACTTCTCTAACCCTGATAGCCTCTTTACTGCTCAAACCAAACCATGAATTCTCTTTCGGTGCGATAGATTTTATCCTATGAGAGATAAAATTTCTCATTCCGTAAAGAATCAAGTTTGTGATCATATCTGCACTGGAGTCTACGTCACTATTATATATAATTCATTTTTATTTTCCATTTTCTTAAAACTATCTTAAAGCTAGACAAAAATTCATAAAAACTAGCCTACTTATCGATATCTTAAAACTAACTTACTGGCCCCAGTCGGGCGCTCTAAGTTAAACTATAATAACTTAATGCTAATGCCTTTCGGCCTAAGAACTATCTTAATACTAAATCCAGGTCGGTTTTATTTTTACCGAGAAGAATTTACAAAAAAAAAACTCGGTATCATTGTCTTTATTTTTTTTTGGTTTTATATAAAACTTACAAGCTTTTTTTTTTTTTTGGTGCCACCCTGACTGTCCCTACTTAAAACTAACTACCTAAACCTATGTAAGTCGGCCATACATAAGAAAATAGCAAGGTCAACTATTAAATGTCTGAAGGAACTTCATCTTCGTTTTTCAGCCACCAGAACTGATTCTCCTGTTTTACCCTATCTTTTCGGTCCCGTTCGGACACAGTCCTACTGAACCGAAGGTGCTCAGCTCCGTCTTGTGCGAGGACGTCTCGACTGTAAAGGAGCCGCCGATCTACAGTTCTACGGCTGACGTGGTAGATTAGCGGAACCGCCGCTCTATCCTGGATCAGCCCTCGGCTGTCTAGGTGGAGGAATGCATCGGGCGGAATAAAGCCGCTTAGCCGCACACTCTCGTAG
This sequence comes from Dasysyrphus albostriatus, assembly GCA_946251815.1. Classification (NCBI taxonomy): domain Eukaryota; kingdom Metazoa; phylum Arthropoda; class Insecta; order Diptera; family Syrphidae; genus Dasysyrphus; species Dasysyrphus albostriatus. Next base: position 144,398,939 of record OX276335.1, on the reverse strand, counting down.
TATTCGTATTTAGGGTAATAAGCCCCGAAAATAAAGCTGTTAGATGAGGACATCGCTCTTGCAATGTGACCCCGAATAAGCTTCAGCAAGAAATTATCTATCCTGTTTATGTTGGCCCCGTTGTATAGAGCCAGGTTGGAATAGTAGTGTTTGTACTCCGACTCTGGTGTTCTGTGCAATCCAAGGCAGCGTCGAAGACACTGCCTCTCAAACACCCGAATCTTTTCCATTTGAGATGGGGCAACGTTGAACCAAACCGGGCATCCATAGGCAATCATCGGCCGGATAAGGGCCATGTAGCAAATCACCTTCACCCTGCTATCAAGCCGGCTGCTATAAAACAACCGTTTCGTCAGGGCAAAGGCTCCCCTAGCCCTGGCCAGAGCAGCATTTATATGTCTGTCGAAATACAAATACTGATCCATCCAGATGCAAAGGTACTTTACTACACTTTTACTCGCCAGTGGATGTCCATTTGGCCCTACGATCACCAGCTTGCGCCAGTTCTTTCTCGTATCCCTTGTGGCTCCACGCAACGGAGTCCTAAACAAGATAGTTTCTGATTTCTGAAAGTTAATTTTCAACTTCCAGTCATCACAATATCGTTGAATCTCATCGAAGTCACTCTGCAAAAGAATCCTGATGTCCTCGACTCTTGCAGCTGTTCTGTACGCAATTAGATCGTCGGCATACGCTATTGCCTGAGTTAGACTACCTATCAGATCGCTGGTGTAAATGCTGAATAGAATCGGCGAGTTGACCGCTCCCTGCTGAAGACCATTTTTAATATTAAAGGTTGTGGCAGAAGTTACATTGCCACTCTTGACAACAAACTTTCTGCCATTGAGCATATCATAAAGCATATATAATAGTGGTTTACTAATGCCAAGTCTGGTCAGCTTTAGATAAAGACCCTCTAACCATACGGTGTCGAAAGCCTTCTCCAAATCAACCAGACAGGCACCCGTACACTGCTTCTTAGATTTGTTCCATTGGACATCAGAAACGAGCTTAGACGCGGCATGAATGGTGTCATGTCCCGCCTTAAAACCGAACTGATTGTCCGGTATGATATTATTGTCCTCTGCCCACTTAGACAGAGCTCTATTGATAACTTTTTCGAATACCTTGCTGATACTCGGAAGGAGACTTATCGACCGGAGATTCGCCGGATTGGAGTTGTCCTTTCCCTTTTTCGGGAGAGGATGCACCACAGCTGTCTTCCACCGCACTGGATAATATGCATTATTCAGAGCGTTGTTAAACAGAGTAGTATAAATGTCTACTGCTTCTTGAGATAAATGTCGAAGTACAACGTTGGATATACCATCGACTCCTGCTGACTTCTTCTTCTTTAATGAATCGAGGATGAGCTGGAGCTCCACCTTCGTAATTAACAGGGAACTGGGCCCATTTCGCTCGGCGATTATGGCGTTTGCCAAATGATCTTCATTGAATCTACGTCACTATCGAGGAAGCATAGTGACCAGTTAAAGTCCCTGAAAAAACTGTTCAGACCATCCCTGTTGGCTCTCTCGTATTGCCAAACGGTTCTTCTAGGGTTTTATTTCTTTAACTAAGGTTTGTTGGCACGAGAAATTGGCAGATATGACACAATGGTCTGATGTGTCTAGAGGCGATTTTTTTTTTTTTTTAATACATTTTTATTTTGCAATTTTCTTAAAACTAACTTAAAGCTAGACAAAAATTCATAAAAACTAGCCTACTTATCAATATCTTAAAACTAACTTACTGGCCCCAGTCGGGCGCTCTAAGTTAAACTATAATTACTTAATGCTAATGCCTTTCGGCCTAAGAACTACAATAATACTAAATGCAGGTCGGTTTTATTTTTTACCGAGAAGAATTTACAACAAAATCGGTATGATTGTCTTTATTTTTTTTTGGTTTCATATAAAATTTACAAACTACATAAAACTAAATTAAAGCTAATTAAAACTAATTAAAACTACTTAAAGCTACTTAAAACTATTTACAACTAATTATAAACTAGTTACAACCTACTTATAAGCTACTTACAGACTACTTACAAACTAGAACAGCCACAGGAAGCATTTTTGGGTCTCATTTTTTTGTATTTTTGTGGATTTTATAATTTTTTTGTGTTTTTACATTTGTTTTTTTTTTTTTTTTTTTTGGTGCCACCCTGACTGTCCCTACTTAAAACTAACTACCTAAACCTATGTAAGTCGGCCATACAAGAGAAAATAGCAAGGTCAACTATTAAATGTCTAAAGGAACTTCATCTTCGTTTTTCAACCACCAGAACTGGTTCTCCTGCTTTACCCTATCTCTTCGGTCCCGTTCGGACACAGTCCTACTGAACCGAAGGTGCTCAGCTCCGTCTTGTGCGAGGACGTCTCGACTGTAAAAGAGCCGCCGATCTACAGTTCTACGGCCGACGTGGTAGATTAGCGGAACCGCCGCTTTATCCTGGATCAGCCCTCGACTGTCTAGGTGGAGAAATGCATCGGGCGGAATAAAGCCGCTTAGACGCACACTCTCGTAGTATTCGTATTAAGTGTAATAAGCCCCGAAAATTAAGCTGTTAGACGAGGACATCGCTCTTGCAATGTGACCTCGAATAAGCTTCAGCAAGAAATTATCTATTCTGTTTATGTTGGCCCCGTTGTATAGAGCCAGGTTGGAATAGTAGTGTTTGTACTCCGACTCTGGTGTTCTGTGCAATCAAAGGCAGCGTCGAAGACACTGCCTCTCAAACACCCGAATCTTTTCCATTTGAGATGGGGCAATGTTGAACCAAACCGGGCATCCGTAGGCAATCATCGGCCGGATAAGGGCCATGTAGCAAATCACCTTCACCCTGCTGTCAAGCCGGCTGCAATAAAACAACTGTTTCGTTAGAACAAAAGCTCCCCCAGCCCTAGCCAGAGCAGCATTTATATGTCTGTTGAAATACAAATACTGATCCATCCAGATGCCAAGGTACTTTACTACACTTTAACTCGCCAGTGGATGTTCTTTTGGCCCTACGATCACCAAGACAAGACAAGATAGTTTCTGATTTCTGAAAGTTGATTTTCAACTTCCAGTCATCGCAATATCGCTGAATCTTCTCGAAGTCACGCTGCAAAAGAATCCTGATGACCTCGACTTTTGGAGCTGTTCTGTACGCAATTAGATCGTCGGCATACGCAATTGCCTGAGTTAGACTACTTATCAGATCGCTGGTGTAAATGCTGAATAGAATCGTCGAGTTGACCGCTCTACGCAGATCACTATTATATATAACTTTATGTTTTATGCCTTTTCGTTGTTGGGACGAGTTGGGACGATCTCTTCTAACGATATTGTAATTGTTGTTAGTCAACTTATGTTTCTGGTGCAGGTTAGTTTCGCTGGCCATAAACACATCTGGACTTTGGTCTTTCAACAATTGGAAAAGATTAGCTCTACGTTCGGTCCTAATCAGTGAATTTACATTCACAGCAAGGATCCTAAGAGGCCTCTCTGACAGCGCGCCTTTAACCTCTAATTTGCGTTAACCTAGGCAAAACAGAGTAGAGATAGTCTACCCTAGTCGCCTGCTCCTTTATCTGGTTCTGAAGTCCTGTTAACTGGCCTTGAATTGCCAGCAACATGCTTCTTATTTCGGCCTGAGCGTCGGGCGCCTTTGGCACTAGGGCCGGTTGGGCTGCCTTAGCTGCAGGCTGTACCGTTTTTCCCCATCCTGCCGCCATTTGGGCGTAGGAAATTTGGGGATTAACGGGCGTTGCTGTAGGAGCACGCGTTGATGGGCGTATCTCTACAGCTGTCTACTTAGCCGCTTTGTTATTTCTTATTTGCTGAAAAGCTGAGCAACCCCAATAATTAGCAGGGTGCCCCTCTTTTCCGCAAAGTGCACATTTAAGCTGGGTCATGTCTTCGACCCGTTCTTCACCGAGCTTACACTCCCCCTTAATGTGGTCCTCACCACACTTAACGCAGCGTGACTGCATTTCGCAGTTTGCTGCAGCGTGGCCAAACCTTTGGCAGCGCATGCATTGAAGCATGTCGCCACGTCTTTTTAATTTATCCCAAGTAACAACCTGGTAGTTGAAGATGGAGATACTCCTCAACCTATCCAGTTTGCTGTTGGGTGATAGCTGAACTAGGAAGAACGGCAAAGACCACTTCTCCCGTTTGGCTCTGACTGTAGCGAACGGCTTGACCCCGATAAAGTCGAGATCATCACTCGCTTTTTGACGGAGCTCATTTAAGAGCACCTGTGGTTCCGTGCAGGAATCTATGCCCTTCAAGAGGACCGTCTGTTATATATCCACTTTGGGGGTAAAACTGAAGAACTCAGTCGTAGATTTCTTTAACAATTCTTTTATAATTTTATGCTGCGCCACTGTTGAGCAGTGGATAGCATTGTCTATCTTTACTTAATCTTTTAATAAAAAAGTTTTGGCCTATGGCCGACTTTTACAGGTCTATGGTTTTCTGTAGCTCCATTTTATTGGTGGCACCTTTTCTTTTTTGTTTTGGGGCGGCTGTGGCTGCTGCTGGTGTACTCCTTGCTGCTGCTGACTCCGCTCCTGTGGTTTTTGTTGTTGCTGCTGCTGTTGTTGTTGCTGTTAAATTTGCTTTGTCGGCCGTTGCTCCTTCGGCTGCTGCTGTTGTTGTTCGCTTCGCAGCTGTTGTTGTTGCTGTTGTTGACTAAGATCCTGCTGCTTGTTTTTCGGTTGCAGCTCTTGCTGTGGCGCTACTTTTTTTGGCGCCTGTACAACTTTTTTTTTGCTCGCGCTCCTGCCTTTCTCTTTCGCGCCGAGCTTCTTGTTTATTTTTCAGAGCTTGTATCAGAGGGGTCACGATGGCATTGAGTCGTTCCATCTCCCCCCGAATGGCATCAATTTTTTTGCTGATGGCCTGCTCGTCCAATACTTCTTGCGCCTCACATTCTTCTTCGGAGGACGCCTCTGGTGAAGTTATATCCACAATCAGGTTGCTATTACTGTCCCCTGTTGTGTATAATCCCTCGCCACCCTCTGACATATATTCGATGTCATCGTCGGATGGCGAGGTATCCAGTTGTCCTTGGATTTTTGCTGCTGCTGTAGTTTTAGCTGTGCGCGCCGGTTCCTTCACCCCGGCTGGCAGCTGGGCTGAGGTGGTGGTGGAGCGGCGCTTAACGAGGTTCGGCGCATAGCTTATCCTCTTCCTCCTCTTGTTTTTGACATCGGCTGTTGGTGCCGTTGTTGCTACGGCACTAGTTGACGGTATGGCTGGTGGTGCCATCGCTTGCTTGGTTGTTGTTGTTGCTGCTACGGCACTGACAGTAGCTTTGGCTGGTGGTACCATAGTTGGCTTCATTGTTGTTGCTGGGGCACTTTCGATGTCCCCGCGGTGTTGTTGGCTTGCATTTGCTGCTTTTCCCACTCCATGAAGTATTCGACTTCGCGATTGTGGAAAAAAGCAGCTAAATAATTATTGTTGCCCGACTGGGATTTGAACCCACTACCTTCGGATTGTCGGTCTGCCACCTCTTCCTCTGTGCTATCAACACTATTGAGGATCGCTCGGTTTAAATAAAACTTGACTAAGTCACTCCGATATAATTACTTTGAATAAACTGGGAAGCCGAAAACGTCTACACACTTCCACAGTACGAGATCGACTGTCGGTCTGCCACCTCTTCCTCTGTGCTATTGGCACTATTGAAAATAGCTTGACTTTTAATTAACTTATACTAGTCACCCCGAAATATTTAATATTATTTAACTGGGGAAGCCGAAAACGTCTTAACACTTCCACAGTACGAGATCGAATGAGCCTAGAGGCGATAATACACTGACCGTGTATCTATCAGGATTAGAGGTAAGAAACAAGTCTAGGGTGTTGGCGGTTTGACCTGCAACGTCAGGGATTCGAGTTGGCTCATCGGCAAGCTGAGTAAGATGATTTAGCTCAGCAAAGATCTCAACGTACCTTCCTTCGGGTGTTGTCTGGCCAGAAAAGCGAAGCCACGAAAAATTGTGTGCATTGAAATCGCCCGCAATGACGATTTCAGTGTGAGGACAATGGGCAACAATTCTTTGAATGGAGTCGGACAGAGCATCAAACTCGTTAAAAGTTAAATTTCTGTCCAGATTTAGGCTTCGATAAAGAAAGCATGTGTGGATGATGTGCTTATTTACCGTAAATTTTAACAACATGAAATTAAAGTTTGTATTAGAGCACAATCCGTATTGTGATTGAGGCTGGTAAGCAATATCTTTTCTTCTTATATATACGGCAAGACCATGATGGGGGAAGAATAATGGCACCAAATTATACCCATTTAGATTGAATTCCGAATGATCAGAATTTTCCCCTATTTGAGTTTCACTCAGTGCCAAAACAGCTGTCCTGTTTTTTGCAGTATAAACGTATGTGGCATAGAAGTTTTTTCTAAGTTCGCGAATGATGCTAAAGTCGACCCTTAACTTACCACCCATTTCAAAATTCAATACTAGCTAAAAACTCAAGTCAGACAATAATAAGTTGAGTGGTTAATCTAGATCCCAATCTGAGCATCACAATAACAATTTGTCACTAGTGTTATGCCTAAGTGACAAAATTGTACTGATCCGCCCCTGGTTAACTAAAAAAAATAAACAACCATCTGCCTGACGTCGTATTAGCCAAATCGATGCATGCGTTGTATGGGAAGCTCCAAACACAATGTTAAAAAAACAGCTGATGACGAATCATCTGTGACAAACAAACGAATCTGAAGTTATCCCAAATATTCTAGGATACTCAGCAATCTAAAGAGAAATTTCAAAACAGCTGATATTTGACAAGAAGTTTGAGCTATTCATGTTTAGTTTTGCAGTGTCGGGTTTTGTGAAAGGAAAGTTTATTAGTTAGATGCACCTAGAAAGTGGTTATTTGCAATACCTTGGACTCTATGCAATATGTTAATATAAATGGAATAAAACTCCGTTAAAAAAGTAATTTTTTGGACTCTATGCAATATGTAAATATGATTGGAATAAAACTCCGTTAAAAAAGCATCGGCTACTCAGTTATCTTAGATAACCTATCCGATAGCCGGCGGAACGTGGCCAATATATAAAATATGAATATAAAGCTAATACACGATCACGTAAATAAATTAACTGATGTGTTTCAATCTCACCGCAATAATGCCTCGGTAGAGTTTGCGGTAATTTTCGAGAAAGCTCGAAAATTTGCGAAAAACTCGATGTTGAATTTAAACGTCCTCAAGTAGTAGCAAGACAGACCTATAGATCAAATCAACCATCTGAAAATATGGAAGAATTTTGTAGATCATCTATATCTATCCTATACTTAGATTCTGTTACTTCTTCATTAAAAAATCGATTTTCTACAACGAACAAAAAAGCATTTTTGCTTATGCAGCTTCATCCGGAAATTATGAGAAAATTAGACAGATCAGCATTTATAGCGATAGCAGAAGATATTCAGAACATCTACGGAGGTCTTACCCGTTTAATCCAGCTGTAAGTCACGTAATCAAAATTGGTTTAACAATTCCAGCAACAACATGTAGTACTCAACGTTCATTTGGCACATTAAGACGTGGAATCGCTCAACTATGGGAGACGCAAGGCTAAGCGGCCTGTGTATGCTCAGTGTGTCAGTGTTCACAGGAAAAGAGTAGCGGAGGACACTGAATTTATTGACAAGGTGATTAACAAATTTCGACAGCAACCTAGACGCCTTCAGTTTCTATTAAAATAAAATTAATAACGAACAAAACAACCTATGTATTTTCTTTCCTGCATGCAAGGGGGTGTGCAAGTGCACCTCCTTGCACCCCCCTGCCAGCGCTATGAGAGAAATTTACCTCCTCAAGATGGTTTTTTATTTTTAAGTTTTTCATTATTGGCTGATCGAATTTAAATAATTTTTGTATACAAAAACTTTCAAAAAGTGTTGATTATTACATATAGGTATGTATATTTAAATATATATCAAAAATTTCCATAAAAAATACTTTGGGAATTCTTTATACAAACTTCAAATATTTTTTTTTTAAATTCGATTCCATCACAATTTTTTTTTTTTCTGGAAACCGCTCCAATAATTTTCAAATTATTCTTCCCAAAATTTCCATTTTTTCAGAAATTCAGATGACATTCCTTTGTTCTATTTTAATATATTTTATATTTAAAAATAGTATTTTTAGAAATTTAATAAACTTAATTTTTTTATAAATTCATTTATTTAATTTTTAATAGATTTTGGTTTGCTATGGTAATTTTTTTAGTATGAAAACTTCTAAAAAATGTGTTTAAATTTTTAATTGATTTGCCTTTTTATCAAAAAAAAAATTCCGAGTGCGACTTTTTTTCCTCGTGACATTAACACTGGATGTAGGTTGTAAGGTTGTGGGAAAGGATAGGTAGATTTATATTAAAAATTATATTCGAATGATTATTAAGCTAGTAAAAATAAAAAGATAAAGCTGCTCGTCAGATGAAATTTAAATTTTTTGTGAATTTATATTTTCGCGTATCAAATCAAGCTCACCCGGATTTAAAACTTGTTTAGATACTATATCAACTTTAGCTAAATTAATTGATTCGATAATTTCTTGCAAATGGTTTGTAAGAATGTGGATATTGTAATAAATTTAGTATATATATTGCATATATTGAAATTTATCCTCTTCGGTTCGGATTTTCTGGGATATTGTCAATTGATACTTGTTCAAATAATCTTTCAAGTCTTTTGCTGTTTGTTCATATGATTCGTAATGTTTGCGAAAATTTGAATCATTTTGTCGTTAATTTGTACTTGTCTTGTTAATTCTATATTCATGTCATATTCGACTCGTACCTAATTTCATGGGGAGGAGGCATTGGCTCTTAGAAAGGTCTTGTATGTCCATCCGTTTACTCAGGATCTCAATGATTTCTCAAAGATAAATGAATTTATTAAAACATCTCCAGATTTAATATAACCTCAAATTTGCATACAAACCTTACCCACTTATCTCAAAAATGAACTCGGTGTCGTACAAAGTATTCAGTTAGTTAGTGTTTGCAAGTGGATTTTCGGAAGCAGTAAAAATACGAAAACTTTCAACTAGCGCTTGAGTGCAAATAACAGGTGGTTAAATTTTAAGGGCCGATGTTGATTTTAAATAAGATAAAAATTATTTAGGAAATGATTGTCATTTCTATTTATTATGATAATATTGAATGGGTGAATGATGGGTGAATTTTTTTTTCGACAATCCCTCTTGGTTTATCATTCGCGCAAAACGGCAATTCTGTTTATTGACGCATCCACTGAGGTGAAAATGTGCCTCATCACTGAAGATGATTTTCTTCGAAAATTGGTCATCCACTGTTGCCATTTCTTGCCACCATTGGAATGTGTATCTTTCGATTGCTCGATTGTGTATCTTTCCATGGTTCAAATTGAGTTAGTCTGAAATTGAAAAAAAATGTCAAATGAAATGCAGAAAGAAAGTTGACGTTTAGGTGTGGTTCACATTCAACATCCGCCCTTAAAATTTAGCCTACTTTCAATTGTTCTTTGGTGAAATCAACGAAAAGTAATTTATAGTTTTCGAGCCATAAGTGAAAAGCTCCCAAAAGCTACGTTTTTGCATATGACTGACTGAACTATTATTTGTTGAATGAAAAGAAACAACATAGTCCAGTCAAAATAGAGATTTGACCATCTTAAAATAAAAAACAGTAGACGCTCGATATAGTGAGGTAATAAAACCAGCCTGTTCACTCTTTCGAGATTGTTTACTTTTTCGCAAGCTTTCAATGAGGTTTAAAAAAAAGAAACACTTGTTTAGTGTCCTTAAGCAATGTTAAATTCTTTCGGGACATTTTTGTCAAAAAAAATATATGTTTTTATATATAATTTTGTGTGTTCAATATAGTTAATTTTTTTAGATTTACTACATCGAGCGTCTACTGTATTATTATTTGCTGACAAAGCTTAAACATTTTTATATTAAGGATATTCATGCAACTTCGTAAAACCGTAGATAAGTTTACAAATTTGTTAAATTTATCTTTTGGTTAATGAACTGTCAAATTTTGTATGGGAAATGATTCACACAATTTTTTTAAAGTTATCAAGGGATTTTGTTCGAAAAATTAACCAAACTGGTTAAACTTATCCAAACGTCATTGTTACTCTTACTCTGATTGAATTACCTAGCATTTAATCAAATGTATAACAAAGGTCGTTCATGCAAACTTTTTACACAATTTGTAAACTTACGACGTTGCATGAAAACCCTTATTATTTTCTGTGTAAAACACAATTTTTTTAGAGCTGAGTTTTGGAAACAAAATTTTGATCCACTCCCGAATTTTAATATGATCTTGAGGTTCTGTACCAAAAATATTTCGTATGGATTTTTTGTGCACGCTAAAAAATATGTAGATTTTGGAGATGTTAATCTTAATATTTTACTTAATATTAATATTTTTTAATATTTTTCTTAATATCTTACGTTTGAAGGCAGTTTTAAGCGACAATTTGCATTAATTTTTTAATCTGATAAGGGGATAATAATGAGGGGATAATTTTCTCATTTATCAATCAAAAATTGTGGTAGTTAGAACCACTCTTTTATTGGAGACAAAAATTCTTAGCTTCCACAATTTGTTTTTATTGAAGCCTGAGAATGAACATGTGAAATATTGGCCGCAGATCAGATCTCAATCAAAAAATGTTTTTAGGGTGTATGACAGGGCTGTGTCTAAGGGTGGGGCACTGGAGCAAATGCCCCAGGTGCCTTCCTATGAAGGAGGCCATGCCGTACTGCGAATGGCTCGCCATGTTCCATGAATGGTGCCATGAAATGTGTTTGCGGAATATTCGTTAACAGAAACTGCAAAAGTCTTCTCTTAAAAAATGCAAATACAAATTTTACTGCGTTAGTATTGTGTTCATTAGTCAAGTTCGCTAAAGTCACGAATTTGAATACATCATCTACGGTGCAACTGAGCAGTACAAAAACCGAGTTGATGATTATTGAAAAGGCAGAGAGCATGTTTGTAAACGTCAAAAGCTTTAGCAAGTAAATTGACTGGCGTTGATGAAAACAAATTTTCAACAAACAGGACGGTTACATATTATTTGTCATGACGCTTTCTGCGTCAAAAAAACGACGATCATTTCACGAACAAATTGACTTTGATTGACCGATATTGTGATCAATTCATAGTTTAAGGAATAATGTTTAAAAGCACGCTTAACTTGCGTTGGATTGTCATCAATCGAATATAGGATCGATACGATCAAAAGAAAATGTATTTTAAACACAATCCAAAATTTATAGTAACTGTTAAATTCGTGTTTAAAAGTCAGACAAGAATGTATGATTAGAGTTTTTGTTGATTTCATTCAAACATTCCAAGAAGAGCGAAGTATTTTAAGTTACGTTGCGTTGGAATGAATTAACGATAGAAAAAATATCGAACTAAAAATAAAAATGTCGACAGGTTAAAAAATCAATTTATTTCAACTTTTTTTCTATGTACTAAATATTGGGAAGAAATATCGAAAATTCGATCAAAGTCGATCCTTTTCTCGACTTTCTTTTTAGGCTGCTGACTTTTTGTCTAAGTTCGAAGCTAAAAATTTTATGAACTAGTAACCAAAATAGGTATTCTTACACGCAAAAACGTCGATATAAACCGACATTTCAACAGGTTAAATCGACTTTTTTGCTGGTAATTCATACGTAACCTATACTGAAACATGTTGGTACTAGGTTTGAGTCGGAACGGCCCTGGTGTATGGAATACGGTTTAAAGTAAAATTTTTGTTTTTCATTGTAATATTCGTATAATATCGTCTGTTAATTTTGTTTTATCCATTCATTCATTTATTTTTTTTTTTATCGAAGATAATTTCCTTGATATTTTGAACAAAATTCCCACAAAATAAGTAAGTTAGGTTAGGTTAAGGTGGCTGTCAGGAAAACTGCTGACACACTTAGGCCAGAATAGGCCCATTGTGATATCACATAAAGAATGCGATGTAATCCTCGTTAATTAAACCAGTTGGAGCTTTTAATATAGCGATGGAGACTGTGAATGTCGATTTTATTTAAGTCACTGAGATCATTAAAGAAAAAATTTCCTAAGTGTGTTTTGCGTCGTTAAGAAAGAGCAGGACATGAGCAAAGAAGGTGCGGGATAGTTTCTTCCTCCTCCTCTTCCATGCAACTTCTGCAGAAATCATTTGAAAAAATACCGAGTCTATTGGCGGGTTTGCCTATGAGGCAGTGTCCAGTAATGACGCCAATTGTGGAGCTAATATGCAATCTTCTCAGAGATAACAAACATTTCGATCGCTTCGGATCCAGTGTTGGCCAGATTTGTTTTGTCGCCAGACAAGTAGTGATACCTGTCCATCTGCTGTTTGTCATCATCATGGAATCTTGCTTAAGCATAAGTATACATGTAGCGATCGGTATTCCAATATTCATCTTCATCTGGCGAGTTCATCGGCTTTACAGTTTCCTAGAATATCTCTATGTCCCGGCACCCAGAAAAGGTGAATGTTGAACTGTTCTGCCATCTCCATTAGAGACGATCGACAGTTTCGGGCAGTTACGGAGTTTGTAGAAACAGATCCTAATGATTTAAGGGCAGCTTGGCTATCTGAGAAGATATGGATATTCAATGTAAATATTACGTTTTCTTTGAGCCAAGATAAAACTTCTTTTATCGCCAGGATTTCCGCTTGGATCACTCTACAATGATCAGGAAGACGGAAGGAGAGACTAATGTTTAGTCGTTCTGAGTACACGCCGCCACCTACCCCCTCTTCGGGTTTTGATCCATCCGTGTAGAAGTGAATTGCTTCATCTCTCAAGAATTCATTATCTTCCCAAGTGGGTCTTGTTGGAATTGTTACTTGAAATTTTTTGCCAAAAACCGGCTGAGGGATGGTGTAGTCGGAGTGTTTAGGGATTGATTCGAATTTGTTCAGAATGATAGTGTGGCCAATAGAGTTATTGGACCATTGAGAAATGGCTCTGAGACGAATAGCTGTGTTTGCCACCACTTGTGTAATATATGTATGTGTAGGGGTGGGATGTTAAGCAGTACGTCTAAAGCAGCGGAAGGTGTCGAACGGAGAGCTCCGCTGATACACATGCAAGCCGATCTCTGTACTTTGCTTAGCTTATCACGATAAGCTATTTTATCTAAAGCAGTCCACCATACTGCCACCCCATAAGTGAGTATCGGTCTGATGACCGCTGTGTATAGCCAGTGGGTGATATGTGGTGACAAGCCCCATTTGTTTCCAATAGCTTTTTTACAGGAGAAAAGTGCCACTGTGGCCTTTCTAATTCTTTTTTGCATATTTGGTTTCCAGCTCAACTTTTTGTCTAAGATCAGACCCAGATATTAAGCTTGATCTGAGAAGTTAAGTGGAATACCATTTATTGATGGAGGGTCTATATTCGGAATTTATATTTCCTTGTAAAGAGGACAAGTTCAGTTTTGTGGGAATTTACACCTAGTCCACATTTGTCTGTCCATTCAAGTAGTTTGTTGAGAGCGGTTTGCATTAATTCTGTTATGATTTGAAGATACTTTCCCGATATTGCAGTGGCAACGTCATCAGCATATGCAATAACTTTGAAACCATCCGCTTCTAGATTGACTAATAGGTCATTAATTACGATGTTCCATAAGATTGGGGAATAAGTAAGTTAAACCGATCAAAAACAATAATGAAAATACTTTGAGAATTAAAGAGTGTATATGTGCCAAAAACGTAGATCTACCAAATTGATTTTGAATCAAAAAATACATCAATGCTAAAATGTTCTGAATGCAAGTGCTTAAAATCGTCTAATTGATAAATCTTAACCAAAAAAAAAAATTGTTTAATTTCGACAATAAAACCCCAATAGTATTATTCGGGCAATGGCTTGTAAATGTTGATAGGAGAAGGTAAATTAACTTTACCAATAATGAGTCGGTAGCCTATTCCAAAGCTATAAAAAAATAATTTTTTTTTAAATTATATTTAAAGATTGCAAATATTTTTGCTTTTCTTATTATTTTTTGCGTATATCTTTTGAGTTCTCGGGGGGGAGTCATGACCCCGTGACCCCCACCACCCTTGTATACGCCATTGGGCACATCTGGCATATCAGTGTGCAAGGGATGCGATCATCAACCGATTCGCAACAGACGCATTTGTCCGTGCTGAAAACGCATACTTCCTGAGGCATTAGCGTTTGCCCTGACTATGGAAGCGACAGAACAGGCTTCTCAAGGAGTCCATCGAATAAAAGAAATAGAAATTGAGGAGTGTTGCCAGACAACAGCGTTGCAAAAGAACCAGCGGGATAGACCTGCTCGATGCTGGAATTGCAACAAGACCGGACATCTCCAACGTCGGTGCAGATTACAACTAAGAAGACCTGCATGTCACCATTGTGGACGCAGAAATGGGAAAAATAACACCTAAACTTCAACTCTACCTGTTTCCCAACCAGGAAACGAATAAGAACCAACTTCGAGGGACAGAAGCTGGTTTCTGGTATCGATGGCACTGTTATGCTGGTCTCGTGTCTTCCCTTCATCCTAGTTTCGGTTCTGTATATTTGGATGTATTGATATTCATTATTAATGCATTCATCTAAATTATTTCATATCTATATTTTCAGTCGTATTAGATTTTATACGACTAACCATAAATATGGTCTTCAATGTTTGTATCTTAAAACAAACACTTGATATGATATTAAAGCATATAAACAGCATACAATACTTCTATCGTATCTCAAAGCGATAGTTGTGGTTGGCTTAATATTTGAATCTCAAAACGAATATTTCGCTGACGTATACATTTGTGTGTGAAAGACCACTGTCCAAAATTCTCATGATGATCTTGTGGTTCACTCAAACTGTTTATATTAAGCATCGAATTTCATTCATCGAGAAATTGATTTGCCTCTTTTCGATAATTGCTTGTGCGCGATATCGATTGAAGTATTTTTAATTACTCTGTGTGTCGTCGCTTGGGCGAGATATAGAATTACTTCCAAACCCAAATAATAATAAAACCATACCAAGCATATTTGCTTGAATATGAATAATATCAATCGACACCAATAGGATGTCATAAAGAATTTTATATAAACACAAGTTAACCATCTATGAAGTACTCCCACACATAAAATAAATACTAATGTAAACACAGATCGTCCACAATCAAATAATATTAATTTCATCATGAGCATGAAATTGAATCATCATCAAGAATGATGATATTCATGTATCTATGTATACATACCTCTAGCTAATAAGAAGAATATTTGTGAATGCCAATATGAATGCAGAATTGCTGCATAGGCATATTAATAGTACAAGAAGGATGTCTCAGTTGATAAGAGACTCACTTAAACACTAGGCACTTAAGCACTTAAAGACTTATTCACATATTTACACAGTCAGACAGCAGTCACAGTTAGCTGAAGATTTCCCCCCACCAGTGGTCAGGGATCTGATGCTTTATTAAATAAATAAAAATTAATATTTTATTTAAATGTGTTTTACTTAAGTCTTTTTTAAAAACAGATCCCGGAGGATTAAATACCAAATTGGCGCAGTCGGTAGGATCTCACTAAGAAATTAAACGCAAATTAATGAATAAATGAGATTCAGTGATCGAACCGAAAAAAAAAATTATTATTATTAAATTTTTTAACCGGTGGAATTTTTTTGTGGATTAAAGTACAACGTACATAATCTCAAAATACAACGATCGCAGTTAAATTGTGTTTTGTGAAAATTAATAACATCGAAGTGTTTTAGTGGACAAAACAATTCTCTTTTTCACTGAAGTGATAAAAAAGAAACAATTAAAAAAAAAATCGTAAAAGCACCGAAGGGATTTTTCGAGTATTTGCTTACTAAAGTGTTCATAAAAAGTTTTTATACACAAATTCTCGTAGAGAGATTAGTAAAAAGAAAAAAAGAAAAAGTGTCTACGAAAAAGACAAAGTGTCTATTTAAAAGACAAGGAAAGTTAAAGAATAGCTTAAATAAAAAAAGCTCCAAATTTAAATTAAAAAAAAAAAAATAATAAATATAAAATACAAAAATGGCTCAACCAGCACCAGACCAGAATGTTCCATTATTGAGATCGGGACGTTCAGATGAAGACGTCATTTCATTAATTGAATACATAGATTGTGTATATACACATGCGAATGTGGAAAATCGGCTGATAGCTACATTAATAATTGGGAATAAAATACAAGGAGCAGCAATAAATACAATACGGAGAATTTTAATGCCAACGTGGCCAACTATAAAAGAAGCATTGATCCAAGATTTCGGAGTTGGCGAAACATACGAACAAATTCTTCAAGACCTTCACATGATCAACACGAGCGATCTTCAACAACTCTTCAACCAGACTGAGGAAATCCTTTTAAAACTTAATAAGAAAAGTAAGTTAGAACAAAGTGTTATATATAACCCTTTAAACAATGCTTGCAAATTTTGTCAAACTCTCTTTTGACCATTTAAAAGATATAATTATTTTAAGAATTTGACTTGAAGTCAAAAAACACGGTTATTTGATTTTACTCTTAAATCCCGAAGTTGTTAAAAAAATATGTATGCTTAGCTTGTAAAAGTTGAAATGTATTACCAAAAACTTAGTCAAAATGTGTCCCATACGAGTAGTTCGTGAAAAGTTATAGCAATTTTTAAAAGGCCAAATGTCAAAAACATAGGTTTTTCGCAAATAACTCTCAAACGGTGAATGTGATCAAAAAGGAATTAATGCAAAGTTTGTAGATTATGTCATACAAAGAATTGTCCTACGAAAAAAAGAGTCTTAATTTAGTTTATTGTTTTTATAGAGAACTGCATGATCAACAGAGGTCTACTCATATTAATTTCGATATCATTCATTGTTTCAAAGCTATAGGCCAAAAACCAACTTTTTTGACACTTGACCTTTAAGAACTTCTTATGCTCGGGTAGGATTGACGGGGACTTTTGGCAATTGATTTGTTATGCCGAAAGGAAGGTTTATACTAATTTTCGGTCTTATCGGAATTTTAATTAGGCTTGCACATTTGTATGTTTATTTTGACTGGACTAACATAACTTCATTCAAAATACCATATGCAGAGTATGTACACAAAAGCGTTTTATTAAGATTGGTATATTCCATACTTAAAGAATGCACCTACGTAGATAAATCTGTTTTAGCAACACTACACAATGTTAAATAATTTATAAGTAGTATAAGATGCCAAGCAGACACATTTCGCTAAAGAGTTAACTGTATTTGTATTAGTTGAAATGTTCAATATGAAGATGAAACATGAACATAAAAGCATTAGATAATATTAGTGGTAAATAAGGGGTATATGAGTGTAAAATGAAGAAAAGTACTTATTTCTATGCTTGTGATAGAGAAAAAACAAGTTTGAGAAATGCTTTGATACCTCACCCATAAGAATAAGTAATAAGGGTTGAATATGGAATATGTTGAAATTCGAACATTTCCTCCCTTGAAAATCTAAAGGTTTCAACCCTTTTATAAACGGGTTAATTCTAAGGATATCAGAATTAAGGAGCAACCTTGTCGGGGGTAAAAAAAGGAATGGCTGCCACTCGAGGCAATATTCAATGAAAGCAATGAACATGAACATGGCGTATTTAAAAAGAATTTAGGTATACATTTTATAAGTATAAAACATGTTTGCCTTAAGAACACCACCTGTCACCAGGGGTGTCGAATTCAAATTTAAGGAAAGTATCATAAAGAAGTAGCTATCTACAAACAATTAAAAAAGAAAACGAAGAAAGAAAGCATCAACTCTTGCATTCTTGTCGGAAGCAAAGGATATGTTTACATCAACGATGCCTTGACCAAATATACTCAGACACTTCTTATGCGAACAAAAAGGGCGAGGAAGGAAAAAATTTTTAAATTTGTTTCGTATTTAAATAATAAAGTTCTCATGAGAAAAGAGGAAGGTAGCAACATCATTGTGATAAGGTCGTTTGAAGACCTGTTAAAAACATAAAACTCATTTTTTTTTTTATAAATTTTGATATTGATAATGATGGTCCTACCGTCAGTTTTAACAATTATTGTAATGATTAAAATGTATTTTTAAATGAAGTATATTGTGATAACAACTTTTTTTGTACACCAAAATGTCAGAAGCTTAAGAGAAATTTTTTTGCTATCATTACATATTTAGATTCTTTTCTTTGCATGCCTGATTTGATTCTTGTTTCTGAAATTTGGATTTAAAATATTGAAGATGGTGATTACTCTAGCCTGGATTAGTCCAGTCAAAATTGACATAAAAATGTGCAAACCTAGCAAAAACTCCGATAAGACTGAAAATTGGTATAGACCTTTCTTTGGACATAACAAATCAACTGCCAAAAGTCCCCGTCAATCCCACTCGAGTATAAAAAGTTATTCAAGGTATAGTGTCGAGAAAGATGGTTTTTGGCCTATAGCTTTTGAACGGTGACTGATATCAAAAAATAATATGACAAAGCTCTGTAAATGATGCAATTTTCTACAAAAAAGATTGAGACATATTTTTTTCGTAAGACCATTGGTTAAGGATATAAAGCTATTTCAAAAATGGTAAATTGACGAAAATATGGTTTTTTTTTGGAATAGCTCTTTAACGGTAAATGTTATCGAAAAGTGATTCAAATAATGTTTGTAGTTATTTTGATTCCTTACATGAAAATGCTAAACTTTTTGTTCTAGCATTTACCGTTAAAAAGATCAAATAATTTTAAGAATTTGATCAAAAGCCAAAAATAACGGTTTTCCGTTTCTAACTCGCAAATGACAATGGTGTTCAAAATAAATGTATGCTCAGTCTGTTGATGGTAAAATGTTCTACTTAAAAGGTTATAACGGTTTTTTCCATACAAGTGGTCAGTTACAAGATATTGTGATTAAAAATAACTACAAACATTATTTGAATCAATTTTCGATAACATTTACCGTTAAAGAGCTATTCCAAAAAAAAACCATATTTTCGTCAATTTACCATTTTTGAAATAGCTTTATATCCTTTACCAATGGTCTTACAAAAAAATATGTCTCAATCTTTTTTGTAGAAAATTGCATCATTTACACAGCTTTCTCATATTATTTTTTGATATCAGTCACCGTTCAAAAGTTATAGGCCAAAAACCAACTTTCTCGACACTATACCTTGAATAACTTTTTATACTCGAGTGGGATTGACGGGGACTTTTGGCAGTTGATTTGTTATGTCCAAAAGTCTTATCGGAATTTTGGCTAGGTCAAATGTCTATTTTGACTGGACTAGATATGATTTTGTAAATTGAAGCTAATACTAATAACACTTACGCTGGTGGTGGTGTTGGGTGTTTTATAAGGTGAGTTTGGTGTGAGTTTGGTGAGTGCTGATGCTTTAAAACTTTCTTTTAATGAAAATCACGAAGTTTCTTTTTGTTATATGTTTTTATAGATTTCGTAAATATGCGTTTTTGGGTTCTTATGAGGAACTTCCAAGTTTGTTAGAATGTGGAAACTCCAAACATTTGTTGATCCTAGGTGATTTTAATATTGATATCTTGGAAAAATACGATACAGTCTCTTCATTTTTAGATTTGATAGCTTTACACGGGCTAGTTCCTTTGGTTAATGAGCCAACTTGATTAATATCAGGGAAGTTTTTTTTTGTGGTTATTTTCCCGTGGGTAGGTGCAAAACCTGCTATTCAGGCTCTATGAGGACCGAAAAACGCGTGCTCATAGAAGTGTGAGATTCTTACTACACTTAAACCACCTCCACTTCCCGATTGCAACTAAGTTGAAACTTATCTAACAATTTATTTTTAACGAAGTTAAGTAATTTGTTGCAGGTTACTTTCCGGTGCAAGTTCCTACTTAGTCCGCGATTTTAAAGCGGTTTTCTGTTCACTGCACCAAGTCGGAAGGTTTTGTTCTTCGCAGACGGCGTACTAACTTCGACTCGTCAAGAATGTCAATAATCGTTGAATTAGCGTGTTCTAATAGTCGATTTCTATGTTTTCGCGCGAAGCTTTTTATTTCGTCCCGGACCGTAGGAATCCCGAGATCCCAGTGAAGATCTGCATTTCTTATATACCACGGAGCATTTACAAATAACCTAAGCAATTTATTTTCAAACGTTTGTAAGTTATTTGAATTTGTATCGCAGGTACAACCCCAAAGTTGTATACCATAAGTCCAAACAGGTTTAAGAACCTGTCGGTACAAAATCAATTTATTTTCAATACTAAGCTTGGAATATTTACCGAGTAATCAGTTCATATCTCTTAATTTACTTTTTAGTTCTTCGTTTTTCTTTTTCACGTGCGGCTTCCATTTTAATTTCGCGCCTAGAGTCATTCCCAGATACTGTGCCTCATTTGCAAATGGAACATGAGCGGTATTAAGAAAGATGGGTAGAATATTTATTTTTGTATACGTAAACCACGTGGACTGACTTTTGTTCATTAAGCACTATTCGCCATGTTTTCGTCCACTCATTAACATTATTAAGAGCATTTTGTAATTTAATTGTAGCTTCGCTAATCGTTTTGCCTACTGCTAGTATTGCAGTATCATCTGTTTGAGGTATATCGCGTGTAAATAAAAGGTACAGAACTAGACCTAATACACTTCCTTGTGGTACCCCAGCCACTATTTCCTTGAAATCAGAATAGTCATTTCCGTGTCTTATACGAAAAAGTATTTCATTTAGATATCCGTTTAGAATGTTGTAAAGTCCTTCAGGTAGAACTTGTCTTAATTTGAATTTGAGGCCTTCGTGCCACACCTTGTCAAACGCCTGCGACACGTCCAAAAAGACAGTCGAACAGATTTTCTTTTCTTCAAGAGCTCTCTCAATTACGTCAGTAATTCTATGCACTTGATCAATTGTCGAATGCTTGCTTCTAAATCCGAACTGATGTTCAGGTATTAATTGTTTTTCTTCTATTATCGGTTGCAGGCTTAGGAGTAGTATTCTTTCAAAAACTTTTGATATGATAGGAAGAAGCGACATCGGCCTGTAAGACTTCTTTTCGTGAGATGGTTTGCCAGCAAATTTTTTTAACGAGCAAAGCAAATAAACGAAAACAAGTAAAAGAACCAAAAATAAAACACAAGTTTTTATATGCCCAGATGGGGACTTCAACTGTTTTTATTTGGGAAACCTTTGAGCCGAAACCCAGGGGTTAAAACCCAAAATTTTTTTGAAAATATAGATTTTCACAGAATTTTTAAAGGGGGCTTACGGAGAAACGTAAAGCCACGAGCAAACACAAAGAAATTGGGCCGTTAACAAAAAAATACCGTGTCCCACAAATAACTTGGTCCAAATTCAAATTAAGCAAAAAAGAAACGATCAAAAAAAGAAAACCATACAAATCGACACACAAAGAATTAAATTAACAAGAACCACTCTACTTATCTTTTTATCTGTCTGCGGATCACCTATCCGCCTCCTTTCCTCTATCACCTCGATTTCCTCAAACTGCTTCGCACCTCGAAACACTAATTTTTCTTCTTTAAAACTTCCTCGACAACTTTTTCCACTTTTCTACAAAATTACTTTTCCTCGGTTTTTTTTTTCTTCTTTTAAATTCTCCTCGACTTGCAACTCAAAATAATCTTTTCGCTTGAATAGTTCTCCAAAGAGTGAACTTTCCATGCTAAATCTATTGTCTACGTCGGCCATTCCAGTCTCTCACACATTCATACAACCAGCCAATCATTTTCGAGATCTTCAGTCACGGGATCACGGCTTCCTGGAAAGCTACGTGCTCTCCTCGAAAACCTCCGTTCCTCCGTTGTCGAATCTCATCGAAACTTTACTCTCACACACACATTCAATGATTCAGCAAGTTGTTGGATGTCTTTCCGAAACTTGCCGAATCCAAATGGCCGAGTTCAGAACTCTTTCAACTAAATATTTCGAGAAAACTTTAAAAGAACTAAAATCGAGAAAAAGTTTCTTCTAGGCATTCTCCTAGTTACTCTAAAACAATCGCGAGTGATTCACCCTCGAGGTGAGAGAGGACTACATCTTTTTAAATGCTGAGATATACTCAGTTCTTTTCTTTTCGCGTGTCAATTCCTATAGTTCTATTTCCTTACTATTTAAAATTTTACGTTAAGTTAAATATATAATAATGTTGGTTATTTAGATAAAAGTAAGAGTCCGCCTGACTCGCTTACTTCTTCAGCTCATCCGCTGATACCTCGACGAGAGACCACCCGTCTTCTTGGTAATTTAAGTTCGTGGATTTTGGAACCAACTTTTCCACTCAAATCGCAAATCGATCGAAACCTGTTTTTGTTACTTTTCCAAAATACTTTAAGAGTAGGTCTCTGGCTGATGGACGCCAGGTATCTACTGACTCTACAAATATTTTGGAGCCGCAACGGAAAAAGGAAAGCCTAAAAATGGTTAATGATAAAGAATAGGCAGATGCAACTTGTTGTGGTAAATTTTACTGCAACACTATGCACTTGATCAATTGTCGAATGCTTGCTTCTAAATCCGAACTGATTCAGGCGCAGGAGTAGTATTCTTTCAAAAACTTTTGATATAATAGGAAGAAGCGGAATCGGCCTGTAAGATTTCTTTTCATAAGATGGTTTGCCAGGTTTCAATACCATTATGACTTCCGCAACTTTCCATTGGCTCGGAACATATTCTAACCCTAGAGCGGCATTTTTATTATGTAAAGGAGGTTAATAAACCCTTTACGAGGAAGCATTTTTAAAATCTCTGCCGCTATTAAGTCATATTCTGGAGCTTTGTTGGACTTAAGCTTCTTTATTTCTCTTTTTAATTCGGCAAGTGTAGCATTTCTCGTTATGTAGCTTTTATTTGAGGTAAAATTCATATTAATATTTTCGTTGAGTTCTGCCCATTGAATGGCTTAAATGTTTCCTCTTAGTAATCGGCGAATACCGTCGCTTTTTCTTTGTCACTTTTAGCCTATTCATTTTGGCTTTTCTTAATCGGGGGCACTGGAAGCTTTGGTTTTTTCGTTGTTTTTATAGCTTTTCAAAGTGAGTAGTTGGAATCTTTCCCCGCTGTCAAGCCTTCAAGGTAATATTAAACTTCAAGGTTTTTGAAATCTGATATCGCCGTTTTTAGCATATTACTCAAGCGATTTAAATGAGCCTTGTGTTGAGTAGCACGGGTTTGCTGCCATTTTTTACGTGCTTTTCGTTTCTCTTTCACTAAATCTTTTATTTCTTGCGGATATTTTATATCTTTATAGCGAGGCATTAGTCTTTGATAAGGTGTATTATCCCAAGCTGCTTTTTGTATTATATCAACAAAGGTATCTACTGCGTCTTCAAGCTCAAGAGGCGTTTGTAATGATACCCTTAACTCAACGTTGTCCTCGATATCTTTTTAAAATCCATCCCAGTTGGTTTTACTGTTTGTTAACCTGGGTGGTTTTTCAATTTTAACAATGCTTTCGCTCATAATGAGTACGACGGCAGAATGATCTGAGAAGAGGTCATAGCCCTCTGAAATTTCTATACGGTTAGAGGGTATTCCTTTCACCATGAATAAATCGATTAGGTCAGGTATTTTCGACGGATCAGTTGGCCAGTAAGTTGGCTTGCCAATCGAATGAAAGTCACAATTATTTTTCATTCCTGCTTCATATAGCATGCGACCCTTTTGAGATATGCATCGTGAGGCCCAGAAGGTGTGCTTTGCATTAAAGTCACCACCAACAATTAAATTTGGACTTAGTGACTTTATCAATGTCGTAAATTAACTCTTATCAATTTTGCAACGCGGAGGGCAATATATGGAAGAGACATTGAGAGGAATATTTTTAGTTTTAACATGTACACTACTCAATTGCATTGATTCCACCTCTATTTTGAGGCCTATCGAGTATTCAATGCATTCTTTTATATACAATGATGATCCACCTCTTGCTTTGTTTGACGGATGAATGGCGTGGTAGTCATGAAATCCGTGGATTTTAAGATTTGATTCATTTTTGGCATGCGTTTCTGATATCAAACATATGTCAATATCATTTTCTCGCATATACATCTGCAATTCTCCAAGTTTTTGCCATAATCCGTTGGCATTCCACGTTAAAATTTTAAGCTTTTCCATCATATATCTTTTGAAAAGGTTTGGGTCGAAAACAATTTTCGAGCTTAATTAACCTATCAAAGATAAGTTTATTTGTTTCACATTGTTCTTCAAGTCTGTTTCAGTGTCATTATTTGCGGGTATATTTTTTGTCGCTATTTGTGCATATGTTTCTGCTTTTCCTTGCTTCGATATTTTCTCCGAAGGTACTGACACTGTTTTCATTTCCTTACGGATACTAGGTTTTGGACCTTTCGTAGATTTGGCACTCTTGGGAATTGCGGTTTCTAATTGCCTTGGTGGGTTTCCTTATGTTTGGGCAGATTTTGATCGTCGCTTTTGTAATTCTTTAGCTACCTCACAGCCTCTATAACTTGCTGGGTGATTTCCATTACAATTAATGCACGTCGGTGGATATTCACTTTTTCCGTTGCAGTCAACGGTTGAATGTTTTTCAGCGCATTTTACACACCTTGGCTCTTTTTTGCAATAGGTTTGGGTGTGATTGAATTCTTGGCAGCGTTTACATTGAGGGATTAATCTTGTGCTCTTTCTTAGAGGTTCAATCCTAACTACGATGTTCAGAATTGCTTTAATTTTATAAATTTCATCTAATTTATCAGTCTTATCGAACGAAAGTATAAATAGTGGGAGGCCACGTTGTACCACTATCACTTCACCCTCTTTTTTCTGTGTCTCTCTTTTGACAATGTTCGTCGCATCTAAGATTTTGAGGTTGCGCTCTTTTAGATCACAAATAATATCGTCTTTAAAACATGATGCGTGTAGACCTCTTGCCACAACACGTAGGGGTCTTTCCGACTTATTTTCATAGGTATACCATTCTACTTTTTCTTCGTTTAGTTTTCGTGACAGAAGACGAAAACTTTCGGGGTCTTTCACACAAACTTTCCATTTGTTCTTGTTAAGTGAAATAATTTTAAAAGCCGATGGTAATAATGCCTTTAATATGGTTTGTAACTTGTTATACTCCGCAATACCGATAACATTTTTCGGTGGTGGGGGCCGTTCCTTAACAGGTTTTTCATTTATTGTCGCATGTTTTGGTGAAACTCTTAGCTTTACGCTTTTTACTCAATCTTTTCTATGAGGACTTCTCCGTTTTACGTGCTAGCTCTTCTTCGTCCGTTTCATATCTACAATTATTGACTTGTGGCAAGCTAGACTTTGAGTTTATTGGAGGATTTTTGCTTTTCAATATCTCATTTTCTTTTCGAAGAAGATCGACTTCTTTCTTTAGCTCTTGATAAAGTTCCATTACTTGATCAAGTTTTTGTCGAAGTTCATTATTATCTTTTTCAAGATTTTTTGTTTTATCTGAGTCTATTTTGGCGCGTCGGATTAAAACTAATAGTCCAGGAAAATTAAACAAAAAAAAAGTGGCAATACTTCACGGTGTATTAAATTTTGTCAAAAAATGTATTAGAATTTCCATAATCGATGGGCTTAAGTTCTTGTACGATTTGAGTTTGGCTACATATCTTCTTTATAAAACCATGTTTTTGGGGTGCCCGGGGTAAGGGGATGACAACCATCTTAAAAAAGGAAGTGATTTGGTTTTTGTTCAACAACTCCTTTTACAACAAAATCATGAAAGAATAACATTAAGACAAAAAAAAATATCTAAAAAACTAGCTATTCATGAACTCTGTAGACTTATTAATCTCCTATCATTAATAAAAACTCATTAATTTTTTGAAAAAAAGTTATATCGGCTGAGATATTAAGAAGAAACTGTTTCTTGTCCATTTATAGTACAAAATAAAAAGTGTTACTTTGATACGCTATAACTATAACACTATAACGTTATAATAGCTCATTTGTTTAGATAATTTTACTGTCTTAATGTTATTTTTACATGTTTGAAAAACGCAGTTTGGTTTTCGAAAAACAAAATCAACGGAATACGACCTCCTGGATTTTTGCTCGAACATTTTAAAAAGTTTAGATGATAAAAAAATACAGGAGTTTTATTTGAGCACTTGCTTTTTACAGTAAAGCTATTTTGTCTCCAGTTCAACACGGTTTCTTAGCCGGCAGATTGACAGCAACAAACCTTGTGGAATTTGTTTCAGATCATCCCTTTCCTTTCCTTTCCTTTCCTTTCCTTTCCTTTCCTTTCTTTCCTTTCCTTCTTTCCTTTCCTTTCCTTTCCTTTCCTTTCCTTTCCTTTCCTTTCCTTTCCTTTCCTTTCCTTTCCTTTCCTTTCCTTTCCTTTCCTTTCCTTTCCTTTCCTTTCCTTTCCTTTCCTTTCCTTTCCTTTCCTTTCCTTTCCTTTCCTTTCCTTTCCTTTCCTTTCCTTTCCTTTCCTTTCCTTTCCTGTCCTTTCCTTCCTTTCTTTCCTTTCCTTTCCTTTCCTTTCCTTTCCTTTCCTTTCCTTTCCTTTCCTTCCTTTCCTTTCCTTTCCTTTCCTTTCCTTTCCTTTCTTTCCTTTCCTTTCCTTCCTTTCCTTTCCTTTCCTTTCTTTCCTTTCCTTTCCTTTCCTTTCCTTTCCTTTCCTTTCTTTCTTCCTCCAGCAATCAATGATGTCGCCAACATTTTGGAGTGTGATCTTTTGATTATACTGACGATATGAGAATATTTAAACGTATATCATCCCCTACTGATTCTCGTAATTGGCCATTAAGGCCAACTCAATGCTTGGGTTCATAAAGCGTTGGTCAAAAGAATTGCCTGACCCATATGTGTCTAAAGCACTTTACATCACCCTCGTCAGACCTATTCTTGAGTACGCTTCTCAAGTCTGGTCACCGCATCAAATTACTAAAATTAAACTTATTGAAGCTGTTCAGCGTAGATTTTTTCGCTTTGCCTGCGTAGCCTTCCGTGGGAAGATATTTATCATCTCCCTCCATATGTTGATCGCTTACACCTTATTAATCTTAACTCCCTCAGGTCAGACAACGTCTCTATTCACGATTTACTTACTGGTAACATTGACTGCCCAGCATTACTGAATGCTATCTCTATTAACACCAACCCCCGTCATGTTAGGACAGTACCCCTTTTTCACATTCTTATCACTTCAACTTTTTAAATGTTTTTAATTTCAACATATACAAATCAGTCCTTCGTAATACCCTCCTCTCAAGCCTACCACAGTAATCTTTTTAACTGTTACTCTTGTTTTATTGTTTTTATTAATATAATAATATTTTTTTTTAATTTTTAGTACATACATATACTCGTACTTATAATGTTAACCTTGTGCATATTTATTTTTATCTAGTTTTTAAGGTTCAGCTTGTTCTAAGCATTGAATAAAAAATTAAAATGAATTTATCGAATGTCCATAACCTTGAATTAAATGTTTTTTACCACTCTGCAGAATGTGAACGATTTAAACTATGTTACTTCAAATGTGAATCTGAATTAACAGGGAATACTTTTAATAATAATCTGCCATGTAGTGAGTATTCTTTTCAAATTGAAAAGGTTGATGAGTTCCAATATTAAGGTATATCTTTGGATTCAAAAATGAATTTCTCTTGCCATACTGAACAGTTGAGAAAGTACTTTCATTCCATTCTCAGGCACATTTTTATTTGCGCTTGGCTTATAGTAATGACCTTTTAAAAACGATTTATTACGGAATTTTTCATTCTAAGATGCAATAGGCATAACCTGTTGGGGAGGAACTAGTTCTAACAAAATTCAACCACTTTTAATATTACAAAAGCATATTCTACCAGATAACTGTACCACAAAACCACAACTTAATAATTTAATTGTGAATTTCCCTTTTTTTTGCAGTTCAGTTGTAAAAGTAACCTCACTACGGGTATTTAAAGCGGGTAAAGAAAGAGTTTTAGCTAAAATTCACGAACAAAAAGAAACTCTATTTGTTTGGAACTTTTAATTGTAAATATAAACAACCCGTTGAATAACTTAGAGTTCAAAAACAAGTATGCCATTTGATTACTTAGAAACATTTTAATATATGCAAACAAAAATTTTAATCATTGGAGCGGTTTTCTTAAAAAAATAACTTTATATATATTAAATTTTGATAACATTTAAGAAAAAATTGGTATGCCCATTTTCGAAATATTGAATTTCAAAAAATAAGAGATTTTTTTTTTTTAATTCAAAAATTTTTTTTATTTTTTCAAAATTTTGATATGTAATATTATTAACATTTTAAATAATTGTTTTCATAAACTTTTTTTATTGAAATCGAAATTTTAATTTGCGGTTCAACGTTTATGAGAAAATCAAAAATAAAAACACCTTCACGGTGGATTTACATGTAT
Organism: Dasysyrphus albostriatus; assembly: GCA_946251815.1. Lineage (NCBI taxonomy): Eukaryota > Metazoa > Arthropoda > Insecta > Diptera > Syrphidae > Dasysyrphus > Dasysyrphus albostriatus. The sequence continues at coordinate 144,370,521 of OX276335.1, read as the reverse complement.
CTTGATTTCATTTCTTGAAGAAAAAAAGGATGTAAAATATAAAAGTTTCGTTTGTTGGATAGAGAGACCAAAATCAAGAGCATCTTGATAATATCAAGATTATTGTAAAACATAGAAATCAAGATCAAGATTATAGTAAGGACGAACATGTTCATCTTGATTATGGCATTTTCGTCTTTATTTGTGTGCACGTGTTCATGTTATGTATGAGTGCATGTTTTGCTGTAACTTTTTAATCTAATTAAAAAAAAAAATAAAAAAGAAGTGAAGTGTCAAAGACAAAAAAAAAAACAATAGATATATGAAAGTGTAAATAAATCTGGTTGAAGATGTCCGTGCAAAGCAATTATTGAACAAACGTAAGAAAAAAACGAACAATGTTGTTAAATTAAATTAGGTATTGAACGAAAATACAAACTACTATCAACCGATTCTTAATCTTTAAATAAAATAAAAATACCTAAAACATATGTTTTTGACAGCCAATAATTAAAAAAGAGTTACCACCCGTGTACTCTTTCACACCTTCATATTATGTCATTATATCTGACCCGCTCTGCTTTGGAGCCATTTTTGAGATAAATTAAATTTTCCTGAGCGGTTTTATGGCAAGAACTGTTATTTTTTGAACTAATCCAAAACTTGCCCTGTAGTACCTGCGTATATCGCAAGTAAAAATCATTTTATTCGTTCTTTAATCCGTTGAATAACTTTAAGCTCAAAAACAGGTATGCCATGTGATAACTTGAGAAAATATGAATTACATATTCATATGTACTTTCTTAAGCTATGAGAAAAAAAATCTTAAATCATTAGAACAGTTTTCTTCAAAATTTATTGATTAGGTGTATATATAAAAATTTTGTAACATTTTTTAAAATAAAATATTTATTATGTCAATTTTGAGTATTTTCAAACGTACATTTATAAACTAAGTTTCAAAAAAAATCGTCAATCCGTTTTTTAAATATTGAATTTTCGAAAAAAAACTAAGCCACTGTGCGATTCCCTTCACATTGTGAAGTTTCTTGTAACTTTCCAGAGATGAAATTGAAATTTTTCATTGGCTCCAAAATAACGGTACTAGGTACATACCATGAAGGAAAATGTAATTAATCTTAAAAACGGCTCCAACGTTTTGATTTAAGAAATCAGTGGATAACTGTAGGTATGGTGAACGTTTTGGTAAACAAAATTACAGAAAACTGTTACTAACGGTACCAGCCATATATTTTTTTTTTTCGATTTTCTCATTAATGGCTCAAACGATTTCAATCAAAATTTTTAAGCTAAATCTCCTCTTAAATGTCAATAATATTACATTGAATTATTTTGATATATGTATACTCAAAATTGGCATACAAAAACTTTTACATACATAACGGGTGATTTTGTAGCTGGTTTGGTTTTGGCAACACTGGTTTTGACAGCTGACGTGTGCTTACTACCTTGTGTCACTGTCAAACAGCTTCAGTTTGGTTTGCAATTTAACCATGGATCGTCTTACAAATGAACAACGCTTGCAAATTATTGAATTTTACTATCAAAATTCGTGCTCGGTTCGAAATGTTCATCGCGCGCTGCTTCCATTTTATGGTCGGCATTCTCGACCTTCTGAGCAGTCTCTTCGGAAGATTGTGACCAAATTTCGCACCAAATTTACTTTGTTGGACATTAAACCACCAACACGTTTACGTACTGTGCGTAGTGAAGAAAATATTGCGGCCGTATCAGCTAGTGTGACAGAAGACATCGAAATGTCGATTCGGCGCCGTTCCCAGCAGTTAGGCCTTTGTTACGGCACTACGTGGAAAATTTTGCGGAAGGATATGGGCGTAAAGCCTTTTAAGATACAGCTGGTGCAAGAACTAAAGCCAGCCGACCTACCACAACGCCGAATTTTTGGTGAATGGGCTCTTGGAAAGCTGGCCGAGGATCCGCTTTTTTATCGAAAAATTGTGTTCAGCGATGAGGCTCATTTTTGGTTGAATGGGTACGTAAATAAGCATAATTGCCGCATTTGGAGTGAAGATCAGCCAGAAGCATTGCAACAGCTACCAATGCATCCCGAAAAAGCCACTGTTTGGTGCGGTTTATGGGCCGGCGGCATTATTGGGCCATATTTCTTCAAAGATGATGTGAATCGCAGCGTTACTGTCAATGGTGAACGCTACCGAGCGATGATAACAAACTTTTTTTTGCCCGAAATGGAAGTTCTTGACTTGCATGATATGTGGTTTCAACAAGACGGTGCCACATGCCACACAGCACGCGAAACAATGGCGCAATTGCGAGGCGAGTTTGGTGAACAGTTAATTTCACGTTTCGGGCCGGTCAATTGGCCGCCTAGATCGTGCGATTTGACACCATTAGATTATTTTTTGTGGGGGTATGTCAAGGCTAATGTCTATAGGGACAAGCCCGCTTCGATTGACGCACTGGAAGCCAACATCCATGCATTCATTCGTGAGATACCGGCTGATATGTGTGAAAGAGTATGCCAAAATTGGACTCAGCGGATGGGCTACCTGAGACGCAGCCGCGGTCAACATTTGCATGAAATTATCTTTAAACATTAAATTGCAAGGTTCAAACTATCGATTCAAATAAATATTTCATTCATTTTTTCGAATTTTTTGTGTTTTTTTTTTTTTAAAGTTCTAAACCTCTTAAAAAATCACCCTTTATAAAAATATTTTTTAAGTAAAACCGTTGCAACGATTCAAAATTCTTTTTTGTTTTCATATGTTTATATTTTTTAAAGTAATTTGGAGCCTGTTTTTGAGCTCTAAGTTATTTTACTAGTTGTTTATACAGTTAAAAGAACAATTTAAATATTTTTGTCTATATTTCCTTTATATTTTAAAAGTTGGTAGTTCCAAGCAACTTGAACATAAGAGCAAGTTCGTGCGATGCAATCATGCATTTTATTTTTATTTACCTAAGTATTCTTAATAATCATCATTCACAAATCGATTTAAACTTTAAATTTACAAATGCGAGATTATTAAACAAACTTGAATAGCTAATTTTAGATCTATAGTTTCTGTGTCAATGGTATTTCCAAATGATATCTCATGTTTATTTATAAAAACGGTGCTTTAATAAAGCAAAACAAATTTATATGCTGTCCTTCTGTGAGACAAAATATTATAATTTATTTATAAAACCTTTTAAAATCTAACTTGTAACGGCTTTTCAATTTTCAAAAGGTAGGTTAAGTTTTACTGACTATTTAACTATGATTTGTTAAATTTTATTTACACTTGTAGTTTTGTGGTACAGAACTGGGGGTAATTGTCAATTTCCCTATTGCCAAAGATGGATTTTTTAATTCTAAGTTTCCATGTTTACTTCAAGCTTTGTGGTACACAAACCTTTGTAATTCAGTTATTCTTCTACGCTTTGTCTAGTCGTGTTATGACGAGATTGTGTTTCTGCGCTGCACACAAAAGGGAAATTTGCAAATTTAACAAATGTAACCCCTTTATTTTGTGGTACACAAATTATAATTACTTAATTACTTGCTAAATAACCATAGTTGACTTCTGCTAATACAATTTTTAGATTATAGTTTTGTGGTATAGGCCCCTGGTCACCGAAATTTAAGAATTTTTGAAAATTATAACATGCGTGGAAATCACTCATTTTTGGTTAACATTCCCCGCTCAATGTTAAATTAAATTGAATTTTTTAATAACGGGTGATTTTTTAGCTGGTTTGGTTTTGGCAATACTGGTTTTGACAGCTGACGTGTGTTTAGTACCTTGTGTCACTGTCAAACAGCTTCAGTTTGGTTTGCAATTTAACCATGGATCGTCTTACAAATGAACAACGCTTGCAAATTATTGAATTTTACTATCAAAATTCGTGCTCGGTTCGAAATGTTCATCGCGCGCTGCTTCCATTTTATGGTCGGCATTCTTGACCTTCTGAGCAGTCTATTCGGAAGATTGTGACCAAATTTCGCACCAAATTTACTTTGTTGGACATTAAACCACCAACACGTTTACGTACTGTGCGGCCGTATCAGCTAGTGTGACAGAAGACCGCGAAATGTCGATTCGGCGCCGTTCCCAGCAGTTAGGCCTTTGTTACAGCACTACGTGGAAAATTTTGCGGAAGGATTTGGGCGTAAAGCCTTTTAAGATACAGCTGGTGCAAGAACTAAAGCCAGCCGACCTACCACAACGCCGAATTTTGGTGAATGGGCTCTTGGAAAGCTGGCCGAGGATCCGCTTTTCTATCGAAAAATTGTGTTCAGCGATGAGGCTAATTTTTGGTTGAATGGGTACGTAAATAAGCATAATTGCCGCATTTGGAGTGAAGATCAGCCAGAAGCATTGCAACAGCTACCAATGCATCCCGAAAAAGCCACTGTTTGGTGCGGTTTATGGGCCGGCGGCATTATTGGGCCATATTTCTTCAAAGATGATGCGAATCGCAGCGTTACTGTCAATGGTGAACGCTACCGAGCGATGATAACAAACTTTTTTTTGCCCGAAATGGAAGTTCTTGACTTGCATGATATGTGGTTTCAACAAGACGGTGCCACATGCCACACAGAACGCGAAACAATGGCGCAATTGTGAGGCGAGTTTGGTGAATAGTTAATTTCACGTTTCGGGCCGGTCAATTGGCCGCCTAGATCGTGCGATTTGACACCATTAGATTATTTTTTGTGGGAGTATGTCAAGGCTAATGTCTATAGGGACAAGCCCGCTTCGATTGACGCACTGGAAGCCAACATCCATGCATTCATTCGTGAGATACCGGCCGATATGTGTGAAAGAGTATGCCAAAATTGGACTCAGCGGATGGGCTACCTGAGACGCAGGTAGCCTTGCATTAAATTGCAAGGTTCAAACTATCGATTCAAATAAATATTTCATTCATTTTTTCGAATTTTGTGTGTTTTTTTTTTTTAAAGTTCTAAACCTCTTAAAAAATCACCCGTTATAAAGGGGCATTTGAAACAATTCCTTTTGAAATTATAAATGCTTCTACTATATTTACGGTGACCATATTTTAGAATTCAGAATAATGAACAAAAAGAAACAAAATTCAACTCACTTTTCAATAATTTATGCCATTAAATCAATATCCATCTAAAAAATTTACTTTACATAAAATAGAAAACGTACAATTTAAAGATTTGTTTTATTAAACCATTTTTTTCTGGATGAAATCGGAATATCAGCACTTTTGCACTTCACCGTTTTCAAGTGTTGTTTGACATACGAGTCATTTCATATGAAATCGTCAAATCGAAAATACCAACCCATTTTAGTTTTTTTTAAACTTTGTTAGAATATCCCTTATGGTTCAAAGGAATTATATCCACGGTGTTTTAATTTTATCATGCATCATTCTCCTCCTGTCCCCTTTGAAGTATTTGAAAATCGTCATTTTAGTGTTTCAGTATTTTTGCTTTAAGAAAATTTCTATTAAAGATATCAAAACGTTTGATATGACATATTAAAGCTTAATAAAAGTACTAATTGTGATTTCTATTTTAATTCACATATCATCAATGTCAAATAATATCAAAAATGGTGCCGAAGTACGAGTGTTTTTCAGATTTTTTGTCGTTTTCAACTGACTCTGGTGTCTCGACTGTTCCATAATTTTTCTTGAATATCAAGTACACTTAAAATAAAAGAAGTCAAACCTAAAATTGACTGGTTCAACTCACTCATTGTATAAAAAATCTCCTCTTGAAATTGTTGGAGTTTCAAAAATCGCAGTTTTTAGACTATAATATTGTTATAAACACTATAAACATGTTTGACTGATTGAAAAAATTTGAAATTTTCAGAACGTTTAGATCTTATCTTGATCTTTAAATCCTGTAAGTTTCGTTTGGTTATTTTAATCCGTTATACGTTTTCCAATGGCTTAAAAGATGAAGTATCAGTCAAAAAATAAAAGGCTATTGTACTATGTATATTAATGTCTTACTATATTTACATATGTACTAGGGTACTCCCCTCCTAAAAGTGATCACGGCAATTAAAAAAAAAGTTGAAATTTCCCATTAAAAAAAATGGGTATTTTTTCAGTGTTTTACTCAAAATTTCGGAAAAAATGTAAATGTGGATGGAAAATCTTTAAACTAGGTACATATATTAAGTACCATAAGAAAATAAAAAAATTATTTTCAATTTTTCGGAACAATATTTACCACATTTAAAATTACAACAAATACACAAAGATACTTACTATTATTTTCAACGAGGTAAATACTTTTTAAAAAAATTGAAAATATTTTTTTATTTATTTCTTATGGTACTTAATATACGTATGTATATGTATGTACCAAGTTTGAAGATTTTCCATCCACTTTTACATTTTTTACCCATGTATTTTGTATGGGAAATTTCAACTTTTTTTTTAAAAGCCTTGATCACTTCTAGGAGGGGGGGCACCCTAGTACATATGTAAATATAGCAAGACATTAATAACATAAGGGAACAAAGGTAAGACAACAAGAATAGAAATTAGATATTTTTGTTGTACTATTATAACCTTTTAGACATCTAGTCATAAAAGTGTTGGGACAGGTCTTATATGGATTTTATTTACAGTCTAAGATTTTAATTTAACTGGGTGATTGACACACGTCCCACCGAAAAATCGTTCAAAATATTACAAATCAACAATTTTTTTTTATATATTATATGAATGTGAGTATACCCGTGATGGTGACTCACAAGTAGTACGGATATTATAGTTTTCACTTATACTACAAGCGTGTCACGTTATACCATGCTGGGACCACGAGAACAAAATGGTATAAGAACTTTTCTCGTAGTATAAGGTAGTATACATAGCCCCTTAAAGACACCAGCGTTGTTTTTTTCATAGTGACAAATTTGAGAACTTAAATTCAGTAAAAAATGTGTCAACATTATACAAAGCAGGATGTGTGTCACTGTTTGTGGTATTGCTAATACTATAATATCCATAACGGTGTTCATTAGAACTTCACGTGAGGCGACTCATTTTGACGTCTCTCTTTTTCATCTCATTTCTACTTCTTGAAAAGAAAGAGATGGCGAGGTGGGGCAGACATTTTCAAAAAAATTGAAAAATTCTGCCTAACTTTATTTTCAAGAGATGAGAGTGAGATTCAAATAAGAGACGTCATAATGAGTCAGCTGACGGCTGACGTGAAGCTCGTATGAATACCGTCCATACTATGGTTTTTATACCACTTGTGTATTTTAGGTATAATATGGGCGTTTTATGCATTAAAATATGGTGATGAAAGAAGATTTTGTAAAAATTCACCAAATATCCCTCAACTTAGTAATGTCTAGCTGAAAGAAAGTGTTTAGAAAATTAGTTAATGAAAAGTTGTTTATCCAAAATTTATTCAAGCGGAACTGCAAACATGAAACTGTTTCTTAACAATCATGAAATATATTGTAGGCAATATAAATCAGAAAGCTATCAATTGTTTGAAAATGACAGGTTTAAGTCTCACACATACTTTGGAGGCAGAATTTCACTAAACTTTCTTCTTCAAGATCTCCGTTAAAACCTTTTCCTGAAAAATATCGGTACCGCGAGTGATGAACAAGGAGAGAGTTTCCATGCGATTTGACGCCGTTAGACATTTTCCTATGGGGCTAGGTCAGGTCTATGGTCGGCCGACTTATGCTTGAAAACCTATGAAAATTGGGTTCAGCGTCTGGACTTCTACAAGCGTCCCCATGGTGGCCATGCAAAAGAAATTAAGTTCCATACATAATGGCATCGAACGTACTTTGAAAATAATAAAGGATGTCATTGGTATCCAAAACCGTTTTTCTTTTATTTAAAAAACTTTTGTAGCGCTCTTATTGAACAACCCGATATTTATCTTTTTCAATATAAGGAAACAAATATGTATTCATCAAAAATGAAATTCGTTTTCTTGTTTTCAAGGAAATATGTAGGTAGGTGCCAACATAATGTAAAGGGTGGTTAAATTTTAAAGGCCGATGTTGAATGTGGACCACACCTAAACGTCAAGTTTTTTTCTGCATTTCATTTAACATTTCTCAATTTCAGACTAACTCAATTTGAACCATGGAAAGATACACAATCGAGCAACGCATTAAAGTTATTCAGGCTAGTAGTATAAACTAGAGGGTACGAGAACACCGGCATCACCGGCATCACCCTAGAGGGTACGAGAACACCGGCATCACCCTAGATGGTACGAGAACACCGGCATCACCCTAGAGGGTACGAGAACACCGGCATCACCGGCATCACCGGTACCACTGGTACCAATTTGGGTTCTGATCTATGAATGCCGGCAATTAAGATTTACGATTATAATACGTGCATTGATATATCAAGACCCTGATACATCGTTACCATCATGTCACTCATCTGACTAATAGGACTTGACCATCTATCTATTGCTTTAGGATTTTTCCTGGATTGAGGTGATAATTAGTGTAACAAAAGCCTAATACCTCACTACCATCATATCATTCATTCGTCTAAAAGGACTATACCTCCTTTATCTATTGCTTTGCTAGCATCATGTCAATCACAGTACTAAACCCTGCCCCCTTATCATTAAAATCCTGAAAAATGGTCCAAGGGTTATTTTTATTACGGAATACAAATGTACGTCAATAAGGTCAACACATTATTTTATCTATAGGGATGGATGCCGACAATTAACATATACATTCATGATGATCGCAATACATAAATTTATCCAACTGCTTCCTTATTTAGATACACCGATGATATCCCAAGTGTCAAAAATAAAAATTTATGATAAGGTTAACTGCATGAATGAATGCTGGGGGGGAAAACTCTATTGTTCTACTATTAGCAATCAATACGATATAAGCATACATTATTACCTCAATACTTCTTTTAATTAGTTACTTTTCACCCCAAAGAAACCTTTTGCAATGTGTAATACGACATTTAGGATCATACGAGTATCCTGTATTTTTTTTTTTTTTTTTATAATTCATTTTTATTTTTCAATTTTCTTAAAACTATCTTAAAGCTAGACAAAAATTCATAAAAACTAGCCTACTTATCAATATCTTAAAACTAACTTACTGGCCCCTGTCGGGCGCTCTAAGTTACACTATAATAACTTAATGCTAATGCCTTTCGGCCTAAGAACTAACTTAATACTAAATTTAGGTCGGTTTTATTTTATACCGAGAAGAATTTCACAAAAAAACTCGGTATCTATGTCTTTATTTTGTTTGGTTTTATATAAAACTTACAAACTACATAAAACTAAATTAAAGCTAATTAAAACTAATTAGAACTACTTAAAGCTACTTAAAACTATTTACAACCTACTTATAAGCTACTTACAGACTACTTACAAGCTAGAACAGCCACAGCAAGCATTTTCCGGTTTTATAATTTTTTTGTATTTTTGTGGATTTTATATTTTTTTTTTTTTTTTTTTGGCGCCACCCTGACTTTCCCTACTTAAAACTAACTACCTAAACCTATGTAAGTCGGCCATACTAAAGAAAATAGCAAGGTCAACTATTATATGTCTGAAGGAACTTCATCTTCGTTTTTCAACCACCAGAACTGGTTCTCCTGCCTTACCCTATCTCTTCGGTCCCGTTCGGACACAGTCCTACTGAACCGAAGGTGCTCAGCTCCGTCTTGTGCGAGGACGTCCCGACTGTAAAGGAGCCGCCGATCTACAGTTCTACGGCCGACGTGGTAGATTAGCGGAACCGCCGCTCTATCCTGGATCAACCCTCGACTGTCTAGGTGGAGGAATGCATCGGGCGGAATAAAGCCGCTTAGACGCACACTCTCATAGTATTCGTATAAAGGGTAATAAGCCCCGAAAATTAAGCTGTTGGACGAGGACATCGCTCTTGCAATGTGACCCCGAATAAGATTCAGCAAGAAATTATCTATCCTATTTATGTTGGCCCCGTTGTATAGAGCCAGGTTGGAATAGTAGTGTTTGTACTCCGACTCTGGTGTTCTGTGCAATCCAAGGCAGCGTCGTAGACACTGCCTCTCATACACGAGTATCCTGTATATGACTACTTTCCTACCCTTAATAGCAAATGAATAAACATAGAAATGTTATGATATTCCTATATTATTTTGAAGTGGTGATGTAAATTAAATGGAATGAGCAAATCTTGAATAATAACACATGTTTTTTTTTTATAATATTATATTTTATTTATATATTTTCTGGTTTTATTTTTAGGCTTACATTGAAAAATAAAATAAAAAATAATAACAATCCTTAGACAATTCTGTTAACAACTTGGTCAAGTGGATTGTATTCAATAATCCGATCATGAAGCATGAGGCAGTAAGCTGAAGTATTTGCAGGAATGTTTTTTGATGTTCTCATCTCCAAGCGTATATCGATAGGTCCTGTTTTCAAAGCCTCATTTTGATGTCTGCAGTCTATAACAAAAATTGGAGCACGAGATTTAAATAGATCCCAAGAAAGCAAAGGTTCAGTGTTGGTTTTATTGTAGTAAGTTCTTTGAAAATCCGTATACATTTTGTAGAACAAGCTATATCTATTTCTCTCGAAAGAAATATTAAGATCTTCATGAGGATAAACATCAGAGTTTAAATACACTTTTAAGTCTGTTAAATCACAATGGTCAAACGTTGTAGGATCAGCATATATTTTTTTATTTTTTGCAGTTTGTAGTGCAAATACAATGTATCGAGGTTTTTCTATTTGCGTTGTTGTTTTAACGTTCCAGATGTGATGGTCAGAGCTTGATAACATGGGATACTCATAGAGATCCCAGTTTCGGAAAGCAATTTTCATAAAACTATTTGCATTTATAGATTTATATAGATTTAATTTCATCGAATCTGATAAAGTCACGTGTGGTACTCTCCACTGTATCTTATGTAGTTTTACTTGTACATTTTCATCAGTTTGGGAGATTATAGAACGTAAAATTCAAGTTCACGTTAGAACGTAAAAACGTAAAATTCAGGTTCACGTTAGAATGTAAAAACGTAAAATTCGCGTTAAAACGTAAAATTCACGTGCACGTTAAAACGCAAAAACGTAAAATTTGCGTTAAAACGTAAAATTCACGTTAACGTTAGAACGTAAAAACGTAAAATTCACGTTCACGTTAGAACGTAAAAACCTAAAATTCACGTTCACGTTAAAACGCAAAAACGTAAAATTCACGTTAAGACGTAAAATTCACGTTAACTTTAGAACGTTGAAACGTAAAATTCACGTTCACTTTAGAACTTAAAAACGTAAAATTCACGTTCACGTTAAAACGCAAAAACGTAAAATTCACGTTAAAACGTAAAATTCACGTTCACTTTAGAACGTTAAAACGTAAAATTCACGTTCACTTTAGAACGTAAAAACGTAAAATTGACGTTCACGTTAAAATGCAAAAACGTAAAATTCACGTTAAAACGTAAAATTCACATTCACTTTAGAACGTTAAAACGTCAAATTCACGTTCACTTTAGAACGTTAAAACGTAAAATTCACGTTCACGTTAGAACGTAAAAACGTAAAATTCACGTTCATGTTAGAATGTAAAAACGTAAAATTCGCGTTAAAACGTAAAATTCACGTGCACGTTAAAACGCAAAAACGTAAAATTCGCGTTAAAACGTAAAATTCACGTTTACGTTTGAACGTAAAAACGTGAAATTCACGTTAACGTTAGAACGTAAAAACGTAAAATTCACGTTCACGTTAAAACGGAAAAACGTAAAATTCACGTTAAAACGTAAAATTCACGTTCACTTTAGAACGTTGAAACGTAAAATTCACGTTCACTTTAGAACGTAAAAACGTAAAATTCACGTTCACGTTAAAACGCAAAAACGTAAAATTCACGTTAAAACGTAATATTCACGTTCACGTTAAAACGAAAAAACGTAAAATTAGCGTTTATATTAAAACGCAAAAACGTAAAATTCACGTTCGGAACGCAAAAATCACCATAGGAAACTGAACAAAATCAGGAACAGAACATGATGTTTAAGAGTTAAGTTTTTCAGAAAAGGTGGTCCATATGTGTTGCTCAAGTTTTTAAAGCCCTTGAAAATGAAAAACTTGGTTTGGTTTTTGTTCACTTTAAGCGGCTTAAAAATTCTGAAATTTTATTTATTTAATATGGAATACAAATTCATTTTTCTTTTTATTATTACCTTGGTTAACAATTCATACAAAAGTAATAAATATAATGCACGATTTAGTGCAGCAATCGAAAAAGGAACTTTTTATATAGAAAAGAAATTGCACTTTTCTGTGCAACAAGAAACTTAAGATTAAATTTAAGGTTAGGTTGACTTTTATACATGAGGTAAATTTCATTTGAGGGTCGATACACAATTTAGATTAGATTGTCGGCGAGAAGATGGCGTTGACATAAATTAAGGTTTGAAGCACAATGTAGGTTTATATTTGGCGGCAACATACCACCCCCAGTAAGCTGACTGCAATCCGCATTTGTCTTACTCCCTTGCTCTCTGCCGGTAACGTCCAAGACTGCCAATTTAGCAGCAGGTCGTTCATATAGACCGCATTTTGTTTGAACCTTTGCACGGCGTACCTGTCCGTCCTTTGCAGTTACCACTTCTACAACACGTCCTTTCGGCCAGCAATTTCTTGGCAGATCATTGTCCACTATGACGACTAAATCACCCTTAGAGATAGGTTTAACTTTACTGAACCATTTCGATCTTCGGTTCAAGGTTGGCAGGAAAGCTTTCACCCACTTCTTCCAAAAAAGTTCAGCTAGCATTTGAGATTGTTTCCAGCTCTTTCTGAAGTCATAAATTTGGGGATCACAAGGTGGTTTGGATCCGTTTGAGCTACCAAGAAGAAAGTGGTTCGGAGTAAGCGCTTCATCATCAGCTTCATCCAGCGATACAAATGTTAGAGGCCTTGAGTTTATGACATGCTCAACCTCAATAAGGGCACACCGCAAGCACGGTTTTTATTGATCGTACCAGCCTCTCCCATGCGCCTCCCATGTGGGGAGCTGACGGTGGGTTAAACCTCCACTGTAATTCTGCTGTCATGAACTCATTAGCAACCCGACCCAAGTCAACTTTTTTCAGCTCTTCACGAAGCACTTTTTCTGCGCCCCGAAAATTTGTGCCGTTGTCACTATATATTTCCAGGGGTACCCCACGACGTGCGATGAAATTCCTTAGACACATGATAAAGGAATCTGTAGTCAAACTATGAGCTACTTCTATATGCACTGCCCGAATTGTAAGGCACGTGAATAGTGCACCCCATCTTTTCTCGTTCCGCCTTCCAACGGTGACTGTTATTGGACCAAAGAAGTCCACACCAACAAATGAGAAAGGTTTAAAAAACGCTCCTAGTCTTGCTCTTGGCAAATTAGCCATTTCTGGAACTTGTGGGCGAGCATTTTTAATTTTACAAGTTTGGCAGCCTTTTCTTACAGATTTTACTAACACTCGCAGTTTTGAAATATAATATTTCTGTCGGATTTCATTCAAGACCGTCTCGTGGTTCAAGTGATGATACTTGCAATGGTAGTCATCAACCACCAAAGAAGTAATATAATTTGACTTTGGCAGAATAATAGGCGTCCTGCAGTCCATTGCAACGAAATCGGCAAAAGCAGTTCGTCCATGCATTCTCAGTACTCCATTTTCATCCAAAAAGGGGGAGAGCTTGCGAAGGGCGCTTCCCTTGCGGATGGATGGTGTGTTTCCAATGCTTCTTTTTAAAATATTTATTTCTTCGAAATACACCTCCGATTGGCTTTGTCGATAAAGAAGCATTTGAGACCTTCTGATTGCTGCTGACGATATAACAACATGTCCTAGTCCAAAGTCACGACTTTTAGTATTTTGCTTTAATTGGTCAACAAGGCTGAGTGCCGGCATATTTCCAAGTTTACGCCTTTTAACATTTAACTTTAATTGGTCGACATACATAAAGACATACAGAACGCCAAATACTTCTCCAGGTTCCAAAACGACTTTCATCAATTAACTTAATTGGGTTTTTGGCTTCATTGATTTGTAGCAGATGGGGCTGAAATTCGTTTTTGTTAGCTATTTGGATGGTTGGCATTTGAGGCCATTCATTTGGGTCTTCATGAAGAAAGGCAGGTCCTCTAAACCACTCACTTGATGCATCCCAGTCAGGTTCGGATGTCCATTTTGTTGCTTTATCTGCCACATTCAGTTTCGAAGGAATCCATTTCCAATCCAAAATGCTCGAAGACTCCAAAATCTCACCTACTCGATACATAACAAATTGCTGGAAATTTCGAGGGTCAGTACGAAGCCAAGAAAGCACAGTCTTTGAGTCAGACCATAAAAACCTTTGACCAATTGAAAAGCTATGAGAGTTACATATAGAATTCATTAGCCTTACTCCGAGTACAGCAGCCTGAAGTTCGATCCTAGGAATCGATAATGGACGTCGTGGAGCTACCTTAGTTTTAGCACCTACTATAATCGTTTCAATTTGGTTACCATGCGCAATTCGGAAATATGACACCGCAGCATAAGCGTTTTCGCTTGCGTCAACAAACGTGTGTAACTGGATGGAAGTTCCAGCTTGGTTTAAGTTTAAAGAATAGCATCTAGGAATCTGTAGTTCAGTTACTCTTGGCAACAGCATTTGCCACCGCAGCCATCTGTCATATAATGCTTTAGGTAGCTCATCATCCCAGCCTAACTCGATTCTCCAAATATCCTGCAAAAGAATTTTGATAAACACTAAAAAGTGAGAGAGAAATCCCATCGGATCGAATATCGACATTAAAATGTTAAGGACCTCACGTTTCGTTGGCACTTTTTTCTCCGAAAATACTTTTCTATTCAGGCTGTTGAAGTTTAAAACGTATGTAAAGCTATCAGCAGAAGTATTCCAATGCATGCCTAAAACTTTTTCTGTTACCATCACGTCTGTGTCATTCATCCCAAAAGCTTTGCTAGTATTTGACTTATCGCCATCGTCTTGCAACGCGTTAAGAACTGTTGTCGAATTAGACATCCAGTTCCTTATGTGAAATCCAGCATTTGCGTGGATATACTTTACGTCTTTGGCAAGTTGAATGGTGTCATCTATGGTGTCCATGTTATCTATGAAATCATCCACATAATGGTGCTGCAATATTGCCTCAACGGCTCTTGGCTTACTACTCGTGAAACTCATAGCGTTTTGGTTTTTTACATAGTGAGCAATACATGGAGAGCAGGATGCACCAAATGTTAAAGCCTGCATCTCATATACACTAGGTTTGCCACTATTAATTTCATCTCTCCACAAAAACCGTTGCACTGGCCTGTCTGCTTCACGCACCCGCACTTGATGAAACATCTCAGCTATGTCACCGCAGACTGCGAATCTTCCGCAACGAAAACCATATAGTACAGATGTGATTGGTACTAACTGATCTGGACCTTTCAGAAGAAAGTCATTGAGAGACACATCATCACATTTGGCAGCTGCGTCCCATACGAGTCTTACCTTTGCAGGCTTATTTGGATTCCTGACTATAAAAATCGGCAAATACCATACATGACCATTTATATTTAACTCCTCTGCAGACAACTTTTTAGCGTATCCTTTCGCCACCAAATTAGAAATTTGTTCATTTAAATTTTTACTCAGCTGAACGTCCTTTTGAATTTTTCGATCAAGTAGCTGAAAGCGACGAAATGCCATAGAATAGCTGTCAGGCAAAACAAATTCATCAAATTTCCAAAGGAGGCCAGTTTCAAATTGTTTGTCGACGCGAACGCAAGTTGTTTCAAGAATGTTGATAGCTTTCTTCTGCCGATATCAGTTGGTGGGTTGGAATGCGTACACCAATGTTCTCAATTGAAAAGAATTTTTCGACAAGTTGGTGGAGCTCTGTATCACTTTGGGTTTGATAAATATTTAAAGCGAATTTAAAATTTTCAGGTCCATTTGTATTTTCTTTTTCAGGTCCATGTACACACCATCCTAAACGCGTTTTTGTTGTCATCGGTTCGAACCAACTTCCTTCAAAAACTTTAATTGGAACTCCTAGCTTCCAATTATCCATGCCGATAAGGATTCTCGGTTGTGCCCACTGGTATGATGGAATAGGCAAACCCTTCATATATGGATACCGATTTTGGATAATTTGACTTGAAACTGATTGTATTGGCAAACCCAGATTTCTTACTGTGCGAGCGTTCCGAAGAGTATACCTTTGGCATCCTTCATTGCATCCTGATATGCCTAAGGTGACTATTCTCGAGTTCTTTTCAACTCGTGTAATTTCGGATGTCCACCTTACGCAAAGTTCCTCAGACCTACCAGAGAGGTTGAGATCATCAGCAAGTTCTTCGTCAACCAATGTCAAAGATGAGCCCCCATCTAGGAAGGCAAAAGTTTCGACAGATTTATTGTTCCCGTGGAGTGTAACTGGGATAATACTAAATAGAACATTTGTCATGTTTTTATGATCATTCCGATCTGAATGGCATCCCAAAGTTGAGTAACCAGTTTGCTGCCTGGTTGAGCCTTCTGTCACATCAGAAACACCTGTATTTTTATGTAAGAGATGATGGTGTCTCAATGCACATCCATCAACCCCACACAGTGTTGTTACCTTACATCGAGAATGAGGATGCTTTGCCAAACATGTGTGACATAAATTATTTTTTCTAACAATATTCCACCTGTCGGAACGACCAGCTAGTTTAAATTCGTTACAAACTTCTAGCGAATGATTATTGTTACATACATAGCACTTCTTTGGTTCACTGTTGTTGCGACAATTACTTACTGGAACTTCGGCTAGGTCGTGGGCATATAAATGATTACTACGTCTGTCTCGCTTCTCATTAATTTGTCGTACGGTTGGCGTTGTGACGGAACAAGCTGCTTCAGCAATTTCTCTTAACCAATTGGAGAATACCGGCAACGTTGGTTGTTCCAAATCCTTGGAAAATATAGCCCAGTTCAACAAAAGGTGAGGGGTGAGTTTGTCAACAAATTCTTTAAGAAGTGTTGGGTTGTTCAAATGAGCTGTCATCTGTGACGCTTTCATTGTGGCACACACATTCTGAATTGCAAGCGAATATTCTATAAGCGTTTCCATCTTATCGGATTTTGGAGGTGCTTGGTTTTTTGCTTTGGCAATCATGGCGTGAAGTATGTGCTCAGGTCTACCGAATCGCATACGAAGTGTTTTTATAATATCTGGTACCATCGTTGGTAGCAGGAGCCGGTTCTTCACCGCTTCCAGAGCACTACTACGTAGACATTTCTGCGCGAGACTAGTACTGTGCTCAAAGGAGCTGATGAAAATTGGCCACTCTTCTGGATGTCCGTGGAACAAAGGTAGATCTTTCGATATCGCCTGTCGAGCTGCTAACTGAGACGAAGAAAGTAAATTCACCTGTCTAGATTCAGAGCGTGTAGTATCAGGTCGATCATTAGGAAGTAGCGCTTCAGATGATATTTGTAATTGAGTTGGTGGTGGTTGACTTTGAGTTCGTTGGAAGTTGCATGGGTCAGATTGCCTCTGAGGCACAAAAACAGATGTAAGTGGAGGTTGTTGTTCATGAACGTGGTTAACTGCACCAGTTAATGGAGCACGTGTATTTTCTTGCTCTACCCACCTTTGTGTTAATTGGCTACGATCTACCGACTTACCTTCAATTTTGTCTTCCTCATCGGAACTGCTAAACTCTTCAAGAATTTTATACTTCTCTGATAAGTGACGTTGATTATTCGCTTCTCGTAATTGTTTTTCTTCTTCGAGACGCTTAATAAGAAGATCTCTGCGTTTCCGGGACTTCGATGTCTTGGACTTGGAGCTGATTGAACGTGAAGATGAACGTTGATTTGTAAAGTGTTGACAGGTTTCGCAGATCCAGCTTCTGTCATTCACTGTAGAGTCGACGTTGACGCATTGAAAGTGGAACCAGGCATCGCACTTGTCACATGCAACCATTTCGTCTATGTCGGGCCGGGAACAAAGCTTGCAACTCTGCTTTTCCACTGGCGATGACGACGCGCCGGGTGCAGTCTCGTCTCTTGGCATAATGCAAGAATTTTTAAGAAATGTTGCTCAAGTTTTTAAAGCCCTTGAAAATGAAAAACTTGGTTTGGTTTTTGTTCACTTTAAGCGGCTTAAAAATTCTGAAATTTTATTTATTTAATATAGAATACAAATTCATTTTTCTTTTTATTATTACCTTGGTTAACAATTCATACAAAAGTAATAAATATAATGCACGATTTAGTGCAGCAATCGAAAAGGAACTTTTTATATAGAAAAGAAATTGCACTTTTCTGTGCAACAAGAAACTTAAGATTAAATTTAAGGTTAGGTTTATACATGAGGTAAATTTCATTTGAGGGTCGATACACAATTTAGATTAGATTGTCGGCGAGAAGGTGGCGTTGACATAAATTAAGGTTTGAAGCACAATGTAGGTTTATATTTGGCGGCAACATTATGAGTGAAGAGAGAAAAGAATCGTTAAGTAAAAAGACATGTTAATTTTTTTGATACTTTTTTATTTTTTAATTAAATTTTAATATTTAATATTTTTTATTTCATTTTCAAGTCCTATTCGATAATGACCCCAAGCTAGTGTATTTATATTATTAGTACATATAAATCTTTTGTCATCAGAATAACTTAAACTTAATTTGTTTATACATTCGGTGTATATAGTATGGTGTTTAGATCTAAAGTTCAACATTTTACTATAGAAGTTTTGTTTATGTAGCAAACAGTCTCTGTAATTTTGTAAAGACATTTTTTTACAGCTGCTGATTTAACACCCTTAGCCTTTTTTATTAGTGCTGCATCTTCTATGTCTATACTATACATTTTAGCTCTTAATCCTATAAATTCCTTCATTATTCTACCATTATTTTCATCCTTCATAAATCCTAACTTTTTCACATTGAGCTGGGCAATACCGTAGCGGTTTTTGGGTGGATAGTCTGAAGTATCAAATTTATCTATTATATCATTTCTTATATCATTGTAAAAATCATCTGTTCTTATTTTATAAATAAATGAATCGGTATCCATGTAGGCCAGATGTGGGTTGTCAGTAAATTTAGGTTTCATGTATGCATAATGAAAGTCGTACATTTTATACTTTGAAATCTCCAAAACACAAAAACCTAAGTATAAAGGCTTATTATATACACTGTGAATTCGTTTTAACTGAATAGCAGCCATGGTTTCCGAAAATTCTAATATGCTATGAAAATTAGGTTTAGCTATAAGAGCGAGACTACCGAGATGGGTACCTTTGCTTTCTATTGAATAGACAATTCGAACATCTTTTCGTTTGTCTACATTTTCCATAGTTTTTCCGAATACAGTATTATTGCAAAGTTTACGCTGATCCTTTTCAAACTTTGTGGTGGCTTTTTTTCTTAGTTCATTGTTTTAATACGACACGGTGGGGTGATAGAATCGTAGCGGATCTTGGCGAATATACGGTAAGATACAATTTTTCTTGTTCTGCCTCCTTTATACAAAATACTTGAAAATTATTTTTTTTTTTTCTTATAGGTCTTTTTACCGATAAGATACGCAAAGCTGTCCACAGAAAGCATATTACTAATTGGAGGAGGCTCTTATGCTTTAGAGAAAACATATCAACGTGGATCAACGTTTGAGCTGAAATTTACAAAAATATAAATAATTTTATGTTAATATAATTTATAAGCATATATATATATATAAACTCGTATATATGTATATATAAGAAAAAGAAGCAAAATTAAAATTTTTAAAAATCAAATTTATTTCTTTTATTAATCTTACAGAATTTTGTTTTTATCGATCCAAGAGTTATGTTCTGGTGGGAATCCCAACCATTTTACAAAAACTTTATTTCCTCTCGTTTGTAGAACTTTTTCAACTAGATATACATCGCCACAATCAGATTTCAGCAGTTCTAGTTAATAAAAGCCTCATTGAATAGGTTTTCCTTGAAAGTCTTCGAGAAGATATGTTATAGGCTTTGTTGCTTGGACTTTTCTTATTTTAAAAACCCCAGCAGTCAAGTTGGGTGTATAACCTTTTTCGAATACATGTTTATACTTGCTAATTCTTACGTTATCACCAACTTTGAATTTTCTTTTACAAAACACTTCTTTCTTATTTTTGAAAAGTGCTAACATTGACTTCGAATTTTTCTTGTTTACATCTGCAGGTTTACATTTAATGGTTCGGTGGTAAGAATGATTATAATCATAAAGCAATTTCTTATAAATATTTACCCACTTATAGCTTCCATTGAAACTAAATTCTTTCCACATTTTTTCCTTAAAGGTTCTATTAAATCTTTCAATAATTGAAGCCTTCAATGAGCTGAATGTAGAATAGTGATTAATTTTATGTTTTTCCATCAAACTCTTGAAGTTTGTATTGACAAATTCCTTTCCATCATCAGTCTGCAAGTTCTTTGGAATCCTAGAAGAATTAGTAAATATTTCATCCATTCCTTTTGAAATAGTAATGCATTTTTTGTTTTTCATTGGGACAACCCAAGCGAATTTTGAAAAAGCATCGATAACTGTCATCAAATAATTAAATCCATTGTTTTGGTCACTGTAAGGTATCATTTCAACCAGATCTGCTTGCCACAAGTCATCATATCCCTTTATGATAACATGACGACGTTTGAAATTTCGCCGTGTAGCCTTATGTAACTCTTCAACAACCTTTCGCTTACTCATATTTAAAAAGAGTGACTTCATATAAATAAAGCACATCTTTTATATATTTTTATAAATGTATGCTTTTATTCCAATCTTTTATATAATAACATCAATTTTAATTCTAACCAAACGGTTTTCTACCATATAGCAGGCGCAAGTATCGGGTCCTAGCTTACATTGATTGAATGCCCAGCAGAAATTGGAGTAATGATATCCGTGAATAGTTTCAGTGTAATGTACATTATCGAATCTTTTAAGCAGGGAAATGCAAGTTAAGATCTCTTCACAATGCTCATCCAATACATTCTTGCGATGAGTTTGAGATCTCTTCATAATGCTCATCCAAGTTTCATCCAAGAGTTTTTAAAAAATCAAAAATGTTTTTAATTATGACTTTTGAGTCCATTTTTATAGTTGTTGCTGGTTAAAGTGTTGAATGCTTACTAACAATTTTTTACTTTTTGTAAGAGGAATTAACGTAAAATGAAAAATATTTGTAACACATACAACAATAAAACTTTGAAAACTATTTAATATTCTTAATAATAGCATTTGTATTTGTGATTTTTTTTAAATTGGGATGGGAATATTTTTCTTGCTTCTATTAACTATAAAATACAGATACATAAAATTAATACAAATATAACATCATTTTTGTACTTATTTTAATTTATGGGTGTAAAGGGTACATTAGGAAATATCATCTTCATTAAATATTCAACTTAATTTTTTATTTTCTTGCCAATATACTTTTCTTCTATGGAGTCTTTAAGATTTTTTTGAGAAATTAATTGTGATGCTTTGTTTTCTTGTTCCATACTTTTTATTGTTTCCTTTATCGTAAAGTCTATGTGGTTTTTTAGCATATCAATTTCCTTATTAAAAGTGGATAAAACTTCCATTAAAGAAGAATTTATGTGGTTTATAATGCTTGATTCTTTAAGACTTATTTGATCATCAACATATCCTTTACACACGGCTTGGTGGGGGTATTCAGGATTACTTCCAACATTGTTTAAATATCTACTTTCTATATCAAAATCACCAGAGGGTAAGAGTTTAAATCCCAAACCTGGAGGACCCACAATACCTTTGGTTTTTGGAGCAGGTTTGAAGTTCCTACCGAACTTGTCGACGTTCATTGTTCAAATGTTAAGTTTTCTTTTTTGTATGATACTAATATATAATATTTGATTCCTTTAATTCTTCAATTATGGAAGTGATTTCATTCTGATGGTTATCGTTACCAGCATTTTTAGATGCTATCAAAAGTCGTAGTCTATCCACAAGTTCATTTGGATCATTCCAGTATACATATTCAATATCTTTGTTTGTGTATTTCATTTCAGTAATACTAGAATAGGATTTTCCTATTTTTGCATTATCATTTTTAAGTCCAGCGACAATAGCCTTTATTATTTGTGTATATTTCACACCTCTGTTACTCTTAATTCGAGAAGAACTATCATGATTCATTCTGTATGCATTAGTTTTTTTGAGGATTTTCGAATATTGTTCTATCCTTAGTATATTTTTGCTTACAAGGATTTTTCTTTAACACCAATTCAATGAGACCCGGAGTTCGAGTAAAAATTTCATCATCAATGATAATATTCTTATCACTCATTTTAAAGCTACACTTTCCTATTTTTATAGATTGAGTGTTTGCATCAAAATATGGTCCGTAGGCCGTATCACGATTCGACTCTGACAATAGTTTTTGTTGATTGAAAGACGATGATTTATTAGGACTATTAAAATTTTTTGGTGTACTGAATAAAAAAGTATTATCTGGACTATTCAATTCTAATGAAGGTGATTCTGCTCGCTCATGGTCCTCCTCATCCTTTTCATTAAAAGATTTGAAATGTAGCTTACGACGTTTCGGTGTTTTAATATTATCCTCTTGTTGTGATTCTTCTTTTTTAATATGTTCAACCAATTTTTTCCACGGCTCAACGATGGGTTTGAAAGTGTTTTCCAACTCAGTTTCTCGCATCATTTTACCAGTTTTTAGTTGAAAATATTTATTTTTTAGAACATTTCGCTTTCTTATTAGATCATTTAATACACTTTCATCCATTTTTTATAGTACAAAATATGAGACAGTATTTAAATATTTATTTTATTATGATTATATGATGGACTAGTACCTCCAAACAGTGGTGCTGATGTAATGTGTTGCTTTCAAATGATAAATATATATTTATAGTATTGCAATTTTGTGAAAACTGTTTTTATATCGACCTTTTTCAATGGTGCTTTCCTTGTCTATAACCAGAAAACCGAAATTATCAGCCCAACACTGAGAACATAATTCCTTAAACTGATTAAATGTCATATCAGAGTTTATATGATCTTTGTAAACATGCATCAAATTCAATTCATATTGTTTGAAAAGAATAATAAAATTAGCATTGTCTCTAATTAAATGTTTTGGTATATGGGTATAGGACTGACATAAGTAAAAACTATCAACTCCATTATGACGACCCATGCAAAAATAATCTCTTATGTTATTTTGTTTCTGGCATGCAACATCATCGAATATAAATATTGAATTATTTTTCGCGTCTGATGGGGGCATTATCTCGGAATTTTTTGAGAATTCATTGTATTCCATTCCTTTCACGGATGAAATCAGCTTTTTGAGATATATATAAGGATTTAGAATAAACATAAATATTTTCAAACTTTAATCCATTCGGGTCGAGAAGAATACTAAGCATAACATTTGTTTTTCCACAGTTTGATGGTCCAACGATAATTCCTCGAATACTCTTTGGGAATAATGAACCATGTTTTTTTTTTATTTTGACTTTGGAATCAAAGTTTTTTACTTTAATAACTTCTGACTGCTTTACGAAGCGCATAATGCCGATTGATAGCTTTTACAATAAAACATAGCATTTTTATATGATTATATTCATATGTGTTTCAACCTCCAAGTAGGAAGGTATACAAATTATAATATGATTGAGCACAACGTTCGAAGTCATACTCATAATAAAAGAAAATCAATTGAAGGAAAGGGGCTTTTGAATACGGTTATAGACAAATTACCATTTGAGCTACATCTTCCTGCATATAATTATTGTGGCCCGGAACTAAATTGGAAAAACGATTACGTAGAGGAGATAAGGGGGTTTATAAACTGGATGAGGCTTGTCGTTTGCATGATATTGCATATTTTAAGAGTAGCTCTGTCTCAGATCGACACGTTGCTGATAAAATTCTAACTGAGCAAGCGTGGAAACGATAGTAAGCAAACGACTCTTCAACGTCTGAAAAGTTAAGCGGCCTTTTGGTCACCAACATGATGAAGGCGAAAACAAAGTTCGGTATGGGTAATACAGAGAATAAAAAAAAAAACTATCCGAGCTAGTAAACAAAAGAAACAGCCTTGTAAGAAAAATATTTTTAAAAAGGCCATAACTGAAGCAAGAAATGCTATTAAAAGCAATATCAATTGTTGTGGTACAACATCTATGGCAAATATTGCTCTGAAAGCTGCAAAAAATGTTTTTAAAAATAAAAAAAAATATACAAACTCCAAGAATAATCCCACTTCCAAAGAGAGGTGGTTTTCTTCCATTTCTAGCCCTATTCTAGCTGGTTTATCAGCTGTTGGATCTTTAACAGGTGGAGTTGCCGGAGTTGCAAAAGCACTCAATGACGTTCATGTTGCTAAAAGAGCTTTTGAAGAAAACAAACGACATAATAAGGCTATGGAGTCAGTCGCTATTCAAGGGAAGGGGTTATACTTGAAACCATATAAAAATGGTCTTGGTTTATTTCTAAACACATCTAATACAAAAAACTCATTGATTTGCTGCCTAAGAGACCCTTAAATAACCATGATATTCTACGGTTTGGAAAGAAACATCTCAAGCACTTTAGAGGAGTTTTTATGCGAGACTCATTACCAAAAACCTCTACGGATCAAGAGTGTGGCGTTATAAATTTGGATAGTGAAGCTGGTATGGGTACTCATTGGGTAGCATATACTAGAAATAAAAAATATAATATTATTAAGTATTTTGATAGTTTTGGTAATTTAAGACCACCAACTGAAGTAATAGACTATCTTGGTAATCAAATAAATTATAATTATATTCGAGAACAAGATTTTGATACATTTATATGTGGACATTTATGCTTAAGATTTTTATTAGACCAATGTTGAAATGTTTTCAAAAGTTTAAATAAAAAATGAACAAAACCATGTGAACACATCAAAACTGTCTCATTTTTCTTTTAACCAGGATGTCGCTAACATTAACATTAAGTGGGAATGAATCAAGTCTCAATGCAGAATATATTCCACCAATTGTACTGAAATCTAATTATGTTTGCGGGCTTATAGATTTTCAAACATATAACTCTTTACCAAATGTAGATGAGTTTAATAATTTGATACATGTGGGCGATAATGTTATCTCGCTTCCTATTGGTTCATATGAGATAGAAGATATAAATAATTTCATACAAACAAAATTTAATGATATTAACAAAAAAAAAAATTTTTTAAAAAAGTGAATTTAAAATCAAGGCCAATATAAACACTCTAAAATGTGAAATTTTCAGCTCGGAAGATATTGACTTCTCTAAACCGAATTCAATTGGATCTCTTTTAGGATTTAGTAAGAAGCTGCTGAAGGCAAATAGGCAATATGAATCAGATCTCTTCGTCGATATAAATAGAGTTAATGCCATACGCATTGAATGTAATATTATAGATGGAACGTATATTAACAATCAACCTGCGCATATTTTACATGAATTTGCTGTTAAAGTAAGTCCAGGCTATAAAATCATAGAAGTTCCGAAAAATGTCATTTATTTACCCGTGAACGTCAGACGAATAACATCGTTGTGTTTAAAGTTCATAGATCAAGACGGAAAAGTTATAAATTTTAGAGGAGAGACATTAACGGCTCGATTACATTTACAACCGCAGCCATGATTGTATATGAAAATATAATTAGCACAATCCTATATAAAAACACCGTCGAAAATAATTCATTACTCAATCAAGCTTCAAACTCAGCCGCGGTAACACATAATCTTACAAAGCATAATCAGGATTTTTTGCTCTCATTGGGGTATATCATAAAATATTGAAAATCAAAAACAAAATATAGCAATATGTTGAACATTTTCCAAGAGCCCGAAATCTATGAAAGTGTTTCTAAATATGAATATCATACTTACTCACCATATCAAAACAATTTTGAAAAAAAATGACATCGTTCAGATTTGCATACAACACCAAAATCTTAATGTTCTTCCTTCGGAAAGTTTTCTATATGTTGAAGGATCACTATCGAAGACAGATGGAAAAGAAATAGTCAGCACAAGACTTGTAAACAATGCAATGGCTTTTCTCTTCGACGAAATACGTTATGAGCTGAATGGAAAGGAAATTGATTACAATCGAAATGTGGGGATTACAACAACAATCAAAAACTATTTATCGTTGACAAAAAATGAGAGTGATATGCTTTTAAATGCTTCATGGTCTCCTGATTCAGATATTTATTTGAAACCATTATATTTTAACTACTGCATTCCATTGAATAAGCTTTTGGGTTTTGCCAAAGATTATAAAAAAATTATTCCCAATGCTCGTCATGATCTAATTCTCACTCGTTCTAGGATGGATGAAAACGCTATAATCTCCCCAACTGATGAAAATGTACAAGTAAAACTACATAAGATACAGTGGAGAGTACCACACGTGACTTTATCAGATTCGATGAAATTAAATCTATATAAATCTATAATTTTTTTTTTTTTTTTTTTTTATTATCCGATGGAAATCTTCAAAAGACACTCGGTAAGAATCGGTACCAAGTAGTGTGGGACTCTTACCGCACTAAAACCACCGGTGAATCAGGACCAATCTATGAAAGATCGACAAATGATTTTTCTTTCTTAATTTATCAGTCGCATTGTGGGAAGTTTAAGTTATAACACTTTCCATAGCTTTTATAAATGCAAATAGTTTTATCAAAATTGCTTTCCGAAACTGGGATCTCTATGAGTATCCCATGTTATCAAGCTCTGACCATCACATCTGGAACGTTAAAACAACAACGCAAATAGAAAAACCTCGATACATTGTATTTGCACTACAAACTGCAAAAAATAAAAAAATATATGCTGATCCTACAACGTTTGACCATTGTGATTTAACAGACTTAAAAGTGTATTTAAACTCTGATGTATATCCTTATGAAGATCTTAATATTTCTTTCGAGAGAAATAGATATAGCTTGTTCTACAAAATGTATACGGATTTTCAAAGAACTTACTACAATAAAACCAACACTGAACCTTTGCTTTCTTGGGATCTATTTAAATCTCGTGCTCCAATTTTTGTAATAGACTGCAGACATCAAAATGAGGCTTTGAAAACAGGACCTATCGATACACGCTTGACCAAGTTGTTAACAGAATTGTCTAAGGATTGTTATTATTTTTTTTTATTTTTCAATGTAAACCTAAAAATAAAACCAGAAAATATATAAATAAAATATAATATTATAAAAAAAAAAAAAAAACATGTATTATTATTCAAGATTTGCTCATTCCATTTAATTTACATCACCACTTCAAAATAATATAGGAATATCGTAACATTTCTATGTGTATTCATTTGCTATTAAGGGTAGGAAAGTAGTCATATTCAGGATACTCGTATGATCCTTAATGTCGTATTACACATTGCAAAAGGTTTCTTTGGGGTGAAAAGTAACTAATTAAAAGAAGTATTGAGGTAATAATGTATGCTTATATCGTATTGATTGCTAATAGTAGAACAATAGGGTTTTCCCCCCCCCCGCATTCATTCATGCAGTTAACCTTATCATAAATTTTTATTTTTGACACTTGGGATATCATCGGTGTATCTAAATAAGGAAGCAGTTGGATAAATTTATGTATTGCGATCATCATGAATGTATATGTTAATTGTCGGCATCCATCCCTATAGATAAAATAATGTGTTGATCTTATTGACGTACATTTGTATTCCGCAATAAAAATAACCCTTGGACCATTTTTTAGGATTTTAATGATAAGGGGCAGGGTTTAGTAATATGATTGACATGATGCTAGCAAAGCAATAGATAAAGGAGGTATAGTCCTATTAGACGAATGAATGATATGATGGTAGTGAGGTATTAGGCTTTTGTTACACTAATTATCACCTCAATCCAGGAAAAATCCTAAAGCAATAGATATATGTAGATGGTCAAGTCCTATTAGTCAGATGAGTGACATGATGGTAACGATGTATCAGGGTCTTGATATATCAATGCACGTATTATAATCGTAAATCTTAATTGCCGGCATTCATAGATCAGAACCCAAATTGGTACCAGTGGTACCGGTGATGCCGGTGATGTCGGTGTTCTCGTACCCTCTAGGGTGATGCCGGTGATGCCGGTGTTCTCGTACCATCTAGGGTGATGCCGGTGTTCTCGTACCCTCTAGGGTGATGCCGGTCAGTCGATCTCGTACTGTGGAAGTGTGTAGACGTTTTCGGCTTCCCAGTTAATTTAAAATAATTATTTCGGAGTGACGTAGTCAAATTCAGTTTAAAGCAAACAAATATTAATTGTGTTAATAGCACAGAGGAAGAGGTGGCAGACCGAGAATCCAGAGGTAGTGGGTTCGAATCCCAGTCGGGCAATTATTTGGCTGCTTTTTTTCATAATCGTGAAGTAGAAAACTTCATCGAGTGGGAAGAGCAGCTAATGCAATCCAGCAACACAGCGGGGACATCGAAAGGTGCCCCAGCAACAACAACAATAAAGCCAGATATGGCACCACCAGCTAAAGCTACGGCTAATGCCGACGCAACAACAACAACAACAACCAAGCAGGCGATGGCACCACCAGCCATACCGTCAACCAGTGCCGTAGCAACAACGGCAAAAACATCAACGGCACCAACAGTCGATAGCAAGAATAAGAGGAGAAAGAGGATAAGCTGTGCATCGAACTTGGTCAAGCGCCGCTCGACCACCACCTCAGCCCAGCTGCCAGCCGGGGTGAAGGAGACGGCGCGTACAGCCAAAACAACAGCAGCAGCAAAAATCCAACAACAATTGGATACCTCGCCATCCGATGACGACATCGAATACATGTCCGAAGGTGGCGAGGGACTATATACAACGGGTGACTCCAACAGCAATTTGCTTGTGGAAACAGAGGCGTCCTCCGAAGAGGAAACGGAGGCACAAGAAACACTCGAAGAGCAGGCCATCAGCGAAAAAATCGATGCCATTCGGGGGGAGATGGAAAGGCTTAATTTCATCGTAACCCCTCTGATTCAAGCCCTAAAAACAAAACAAGAAGCCCGAAGAGAGCGTGAGAGGCAGGAGCGTGAGGGCAAAAAAGCGCTACAGGCGCCATTAAAAGTAGCGCCACAAAAAACAGCGCCACAACAAGGGATGGCGCAGCCAGAGCAAAGGCAAGCCCAGCAGCAACAACAGCAACTGCTACAGAAGAGCCAACAGGAGCAGCAACAACAACAGCTGCCAACCGAGCAACCACAGCAGCAACCGAAAGTGCAACGCACACAAAAACAAAAGCAGCAGCAACAACAAAAACCACAGGAGCGGAGTCAACAGCAGCGGCACGAGCAGCAGCAGGGAGTTCACCAGCAGCAGCCACAGCCACCCCAAAATAAAAAAGAAAAGGTGCCACCTATTAATACATACAAAATGGAACTTCAGGAAACCATTGACCTATGTAAGTCGGCCATAGGCCAAAACTTTTTTATTAAGCGATTAAGTAAAGATAGACATGCTATCCACTGCTCTACAGTGGAGCAGCACAAAATTATTTAGGAATTATTAAAGAAATCCACGACTGAGTTCTTCAGTTTTACCCCCAAAGTGGATAAATACCAAACGGTCCTTTTGAAGGGCATAGAATCCTGCACGGAACCACAGGTGCTCTTAAATGAGCTCCGTCAAAAAGCGAGCGACGATCTCGACTTTATCGGGGTCAAGCCGTTCGCTACAGTCAGAGCCAGACGGGAGAAGCGGTCTTTGCCGTTCTTCCTAGTCCAGCTATCGCCCAGCAGCAAACTGGATAGGTTGAGAAGTATCTCCGTTCTCAACTACCAGGTTGTAACTTGGGATAAATTAAAGAGAGGCGGCGACATGCTTCAATGCAAGCGCTGCCAAAGGTTTGGCCACGCTGCAGCAAACTGCGAAATGCAGGCACGCTGCGTTAAGTGTGGTGAGGACCACATTAAGGGGGAGTGCAAGCTCGGTGAAGAACGGGTCGAAGACATGACCCAGCTTAAATGTGCACTTTGCGGAAAAGAGGGGCACCCTGCTAATTATCGGGGTTGCTCAGCTTTTCAGCAAATAAGAAACAACAAAGCGGCTAAGCAGACAGCGGTAGAGATACGCCCATCAACGCGTGCTCCTACAGCAACGCCCGTTAATCCCCAAATTTCCTACGCCCAAATGGCGGCAGAAAGGGGAAAAACGGTACAGCCTGCAGCTAAGGCAGCCCAACCGGCCCTAGTGCCAAAGGCGCTGGACGCTCAGGCCGAAATAAGAAGCATGTTGCTGGCAATTCAAGGCCAGTTAACAGGACTTCACAACCAGATAAAGGAGCAGGCGACTAGGGTAGACTATCTCTACTCTGTTTTGCCTAGCTTAACGCAAATTAGAGGTTAAAGGCGCGCTGTCGGAGAGGCCTCTTAGGATCCTTGCTGTGAATGTAAATTCACTGATAAGGACCGAACGTAGAGCTAATCTTTTCCAATTGTTGAAAGACCAAAGTCCAGATGTGTTTATGGCCAGCGAAACTAACCTGCACCAGAAACATAAGTTGACTAACAACAATTACAATATCGTTAGAAGAGATCGATCCAACTCCACTCAAGGAGGGGGCGTCGCAATCTTCATACGAAAAGGCATTAATCATAAAGTTATATATAATAGTGATCTGCGCAGATTTCGGCTGTTGGAGGCGTGCATCGTATGCATTCCTCTCCAACAGGGGAAGCGAATGTATGTGATCGCGGCTTATGCACCGGCATCACCTCAGCCAACTGATTTTATGACAGAGCTTGAAAAACATTTCGAATGTATAAGCTTGGGCTTGGAAGAAAATACTTTCTCATGGCCGGTGATTTGAATGCCAAACACCTAGATTGGGGAAATCAAATTCAAAATCAAAGAGGTATTCATATTTTCAATTGGATGAGTTGATACAACACTGAATATGGTGTCGACCTGCTGGCTACGGATCGGCCATCGTTTCCAAGAAGCGGTGCCTATCTGGATCTATTGCTAATAGACGCAAGACTGACAATTACTGACACTGTGGGTCAAAGACCAAGAAACTGCTTACGAACGATCGAGTACGACAGTGATCACTGCGGACTCGCTGCCGTAATACAGCTTCCGAACGAGCTCGTGGAGTTGGATGAGTATGTACCTGTGCATACTTACAATTACAGTAAGGTGCGCTGGCCACGCTTTACCAACGCCTTATCGAGCGAAATCAGTTCGAATAACTTATCCCCACCAAATGACAGGAATTTGACAAATAACGAAATAGACCAATGCCTAGAACAAATGGATGAGACAATCAAACGAACAATGAACAGAACAATACCGAAATACAAGCAACGGGACGCAACCGACATGTATCGAAACGCAATCATTGACGCACTACACAGACAAAAAAGTGGACTGCTGACAAGACTAAAACTCTTGTACAGACGGTTTACTGACCCTCACCATCTAGAGATTAGGACACTGAAGTCGTCGATCAAAAACATCAACCAACTAATTAAAGAGAACTATCGGTTGTCAATTAATTTGTATTGGGACAACAAAATTCGGGCCGTTAATGCTAGCGACCCGAGCATGTTTCCGCAAATTAAAAAGATATTTAGAAGGAATGATCAGAACGATCTTCCGTGTTTCAAGCTTCAGAGAACGACAGACAACAGAGACGTACTTCTGACAGCAGGAATTAATCCAGAGGACGCCGTCTTGGACGATGACCTCTTCATTGTCGAAGATCCGCAGGAGAAAGTGGAGGCTGTGGGGGCTGCTTTCCAGCAAGTGTACAAGGTGAATGCTTGCATTCGCCCCAATCATGACCTGGAAAACAGAGCCTTGCTCCATCACTTCTACCTTCGGAATGACATCACGCAATGGCGATCAGAGAACCTTGGTTTCACCGGGTTCAATGAAGATCATTTGGCAAACGCCATAATCGCCGAGCGAAATGGGCCCAGTTCCCTGTTAATTACGAAGGTGGAGCTCCAGCTCATCTTCGATTCATTAAAGAAGAAGAAGTCAGCAGGAGTCGATGGCATATCCAACGTTGTACTTCGACATTTACCTCAAGAAGCAGTAGACATTTATACCACTCTGTTTAACAACGCTCTGAATAATGCATATTATCCAGTGCGGTGGAAGACAGCTGTGGTGCATCCTCTCCCGAAAAAGGGAAAGGACAACTCCAACCCGGCGAATCTCCGGTCGATAAGTCTTCTTCCGAGCATCAGCAAGGTATTCGAAAAAGTTATCAATAGAGCTCTGTCTAAGTGGGCAGAGGACAACAATATCATACCGGACAATCAGTTCGGTTTTAAGGCGGGACATGACACTATTCATGCAGCGTCGAAACTCGTTTCTGATGTCCAATGGAACAAATCTAAGAAGCAGTGTACGGGTGCCTGTCTGGTTGATTTGGAGAAGGCCTTCGACACCGTATGGTTAGAGGGTCTTTATCTAAAGCTGACCAGACTTGGCATTAGTAAACCACTATTATATATGCTTTATGATATGCTCAATGGCAGAAAGTTTGTTGTCAAGAGTGGCAAATTAACTTCTGCCACAACCTTTAATATTAAAAATGGTTTTCAGCAGGGAGCGGTCAACTCGCCAATTCTATTCAGCATTTACACCAGCGATCTGATAAGTAGTCTAACTCAGGCAATTGCGTATGCCGACGATCTAATTGCGTACAGAACAGCTCCGAAAGTCGAGGTCATCAGGATTCTTTTGCAGCGTGACTTCGAGAAGATTCAGCGGTATTGCGATGACTGGAAGTTGAAAATCAACTTTCAGAAATCAGAAACTATCTTGTTTAGGACTCCGTTGCGTGGAGCCATAATACGAGAAAGAACTGGCGCAAGCTGGTGATCGTAGGGCCAAATGGACATCCACTGGCGAGTAAAAGTGTAGTGAAGTACCTTGGCATCTGGATGGATCAGTATTTGTATTTCGACAGACATATAAATGCTGCTCTGGCCAGGGCTAGGGGAGCCTTTGCCCTGACGAAACGGTTGTTTTATAGCAGCCGGTTTGACAGCAGGGTGAAGGTGATTTGCTACATGGCCCTTATCCGGCCGATGATTGCCTATGGATGCCCGATTTGGTTCAACGTTGCCCCATCTCAAATGGAAAAGATTCGGGTGTTTGAGAGGCAGTGTCTTCGACGCTGCCGTGGATTGCACAGAACACCAGAGTCGGAGTACAAACACTACTATTCCAACCTGGCTCTATACAACGGGGCCAACATAAACAGGATAGATAATTTCTTGCTGAAGCTTATTCGAGGTCACATTGCAAGAGCGATGTCCTCGTCTAACAGCTTAATTTTCGGGGCTTATTACCCCAACAACGAATACTACGAGAGTGTGCGTCTAAGCGGCTTTATTCCTGCCGATGCATTCCTCCACCTAGACAGTCGAGGGTTGATCCAGGATAGAGCGGCGGTTCCGCTAATCTACCACGTCGGCCGTAGAACTGTAGATCGGCGGCTCCTTTACAGTCGAGATGTCCTCGCACAAGACGGAGCTGAGCACCTTCGGTTCAGTAGGACTGTGTCCGAACGGGACCGAAGAGATAGGGTAAAGCAGGAGAACCAGTTCTGGTGGTTGAAAAACGAAGATGAAGTTCCTTCAGACATTTAATAGTTGACCTCACTATTTTCTCTTGTATGGCCGACTAACATAGGTTTAGGTAGTTAGTTTTAAGTAGGGACAGTCCGGGTGGCACCAAAAAAAAAAAAAAAAAAAAAAAACACCAAAAAAAATTATAAAATCAACAAAAATACAAAAAAATTATAAAAACCGGAAAATGCTTGCTGTGGCTGTTCTAGTTTGTAAGTAGCTTATAAGTAGGTTGTAATTAGTTTAAAATTAGTTGTAAGTAGTTTTAAGTAGTTTTAATTAGCTTTAATTTAGTTTTATGTAGTTTGTAAGTTTTATATAAAACCAAAAAATAAAAACATAGATACCGAGTTTTTTTGTGAAATTCTTCTCGGTAAAAAATAAAACCGACCTGGATTTAGTATTAAGATAGTTCTTAGGCCGAAAGGCATTAGAATTAAGTTATTCTAGTTTAACTTAGAGCGCCCGACTGGGGCCAGTAAGTTAGTTTTAAGATAAGATATTGATAAGTAGGCTAGTTTTTATGAATTTTTGTCTAGCTTTATTATAGCTCTAAGATAATTGAAAAATAAAAATGAATTTACAAAAAAAAAAAAAAAAAAAAAAAAAAGGGTGATGCCGGTGATGCCGGTGATGCCGGTGTTCTCGTACCCTCTAGGGTGATGCCGGTGATGCCGGTGTTCTCGTACCCTCTAGTTTATACTACTCAGGCTTATTATGAAAATGGGCGTTCAAATCAAAAGGCATATAGTGCACTTCCTGATTTTTTCGGTCAATTGAATCGTGCAAATGGGCGTACAATCGGAAAAATCATGCAAATATTTGAGCAAACCAGGTCTGTAGGAGATGTGAAATAACCAGTGCATGCTCGTTCAACTCGTACTGCAGAAAATATTGCTGCTGTTCGCGATAGTGTGGCTAAGGAGCCGTCCACCTCAACTCGTCGTCGTGCCAGATAATTGCACCTCTCACGCTCGTCGTTGATGAACATTATGCATAAAGACTTGCATTTACACGCTTACAAGTTGCAATTGACTCAAGAACTAAAGCCTCTTGACCATTTCAAGCGTCGTCAATGGTCAGAATGGTGGCAAGAAATGGCAACAGTGGAAGATTAATTTTCGTGGTAAATCATTTTCAGTGATGAGGCACATTTTCACCTCAGTGGATTCGTCAATAAGCAGATTTGCCGCGTTTGGGCAAATGAGTAAGTATGTAAGTAAGTAAGTAAACAATTAATTTTATTTCTTTTTGTCTTAACATAGTTTTACAAAAATAATTAATTTTCAAGTTATGGATTTCCCCTCAGCTCGGTTAGCAATCTATGTGTACAAATAATTGTTTAAATTTAAATTGAATAAAATAGTAGAAAATATTTACATGAATCCGTTTATTAATAACATTCTACATTTATAAATATCTTTCAAAAAATTGCAAAGTGTTTTCCAGTCGAAACCACTCAGAATGTTGACCGTTTCCGGCAACGTAAGTATGTGAGGCGTTGTGGAGAAAATATGAGACAGATGCTAACAAAAGGGAAACAGTCTTCTTTGGTTCTTAAATTGCAAAAAGAACAAATTTGGTTGAAACTGCCATTGTAAGGGCTTCCGTTTAGGCCAAGGAGTTCACATCTCACTTTAAATATGAGAGATATTTCTCTGAAGTTAAGCAAGTCGGTGAAGTACTTATTTTCCAAAAAAATTGTGGTTAGCTGAGAATATAGGATTCTACTCTCCCATTTGAGAGCTTTCGCTGTAAGACTATCACTACTCCGTAGTTATTTCCTATATTTTTCCATTGTGACACCCACCAGTCCTCGTTTTTAAGCTCAAAGAGTATCATTTTTTAGAAAGACATGCATCGTGGTGAGATAGAATCTATACAATGTAATCTGCTTGTAGTTAAGGTAGACCAGTTTCTAGATAGAGTGCACAATTTGGCGTTTTCAGTGGTAAATCTAAAAGTTTTTTTTTTATGTAATTCCTTTTGAATTTTTTCAATATCCTCATATTCATCAATTCCCCACACCTGAGCAGCGTAACATAGAGTAGACTTTACCACAGCATCAAATATTTTATGTTTCGCTGAAAGTTCGATACGCTCATTAAAGAATATGTTTCTCCAAGAGACCTTGATCAGGCTTTGTGCACTTTTTGATTTATCTGAAAGATGGTTTTTGAAATCAAGAGTACTGTTCAGTTTCACCCTCAGATACTTATACTCATTAGCAACTTCTAGTCTAGATCCATTGAATGACCAATTATACATGTTTCGGCTTCTAACTGATCTTGCTGATCTTGAAAACACCATGACTTTTGAATTTTCTGAGTTGATGATAAAACTCCATTTGAAACAGTAATCTGCTAATCGATTAATCAGTAGATGAAGGCCTTCTGGTGATTCTGAAAGTAACCCCAGATCATTGGCATACAGAAGAATATTGATGTTTAAATCCAACAAACGGATACATACACTTTTGTTGTTTCTGGCTTGAATATTTTCACAATTGAAGTCAATGTAAAATTACGGTCAACTATTGAAAATTCTTTCCTGAATCCAGCCTGGTAGTCTGATAGAATATTGTTAATACTAACCCATATTTCTAGTCTGTTGACAAGCACACCACAAAATAATTTTGCCAGGACATTCATGAAAGAGATGCCTTGATAATTTTCAACTCTACTGGGTCTCCTTTTTTTGGACGGGAAAAATCACAGCCCCTTTAAATGACGATGCGACTTCTTTTCCTAAGATTATTTTATTGAATAATGATTTAAGTTGGAAATAAAAAGCAACAGTTGCATTCTTGAAGAATTCGGACGGAATCTCTATGAGTATCCCATGTTATCAAGCTCTGACCATCACATCTGGAACGTTAAAACAACAACGCAAATAGAAAAACCTCGATACATTGTATTTGCACTACAAACTGCAAAAAATAAAAAAATATATGCTGATCCTACAACGTTTGACCATTGTGATTTAACAGACTTAAAAGTGTATTTAAACTCTGATGTATATCCTTATGAAGATCTTAATATTTCTTTCGAGAGAAATAGATATAGCTTGTTCTACAAAATGTATACGGATTTTCAAAGAACTTACTACAATAAAACCAACACTGAACCTTTGCTTTCTTGGGATCTATTTAAATCTCGTGCTCCAATTTTTGTAATAGACTGCAGACATCAAAATGAGGCTTTGAAAACAGGACCTATCGATACACGCTTGACCAAGTTGTTAACAGAATTGTCTAAGGATTGTTATTATTTTTTTTTTATTTTTCAATGTAAACCTAAAAATAAAACCAGAAAATATATAAATAAAATATAATATTATAAAAAAAAAAAAAAAACATGTATTATTATTCAAGATTTGCTCATTCCATTTAATTTACATCACCACTTCAAAATAATATATGAATATCGTAACATTTCTATGTGTATTCATTTGCTATTAAGGGTAGGAAAGTAGTCATATACAGGATACTCGTATGATCCTTAATGTCGTATTACACATTGCAAAAGGTTTCTTTGGGGTGAAAAGTAACTAATTAAAAGAAGTATTGAGGTAATAATGTATGCTTATATCGTATTGATTGCTAATAGTAGAACAATAGGGTTTCCCCCCCCCCCCCCCGCATTCATTCATGCAGTTAACCTTATCATAAATTTTTATTTTTGACACTTGGGATATCATCGGTGTATCTAAATAAGGAAGCAGTTGGATAAATTTATGTATTGCGATCATCATGAATGTATATGTTAATTGTCGGCATCCATCCCTATAGATAAAATAATGTGTTGATCTTATTGACGTACATTTGTATTCCGCAATAAAAATAACCCTTGGACCATTTTTTAGGATTTTAATGATAAGGGGCAGGGTTTAGTAATATGATTGACATGATGCTAGCAAAGCAATAGATAAAGGAGGTATAGTCCTATTAGACGAATGAATGATATGATGGTAGTGAGGTATTAGGCTTTTGTTACACTAATTATCACCTCAATCCAGGAAAAATCCTAAAGCAATAGATATATGTAGATGGTCAAGTCCTATTAGTCAGATGAGTGACATGATGGTAACGATGTATCAGGGTCTTGATATATCAATGCACGTATTATAATCGTAAATCTTAATTGCCGGCATTCATAGATCAGAACCCAAATTGGTACCAGTGGTACCGGTGATGCCGGTGATGTCGGTGTTCTCGTACCCTCTAGGGTGATGCCGGTGATGCCGGTGTTCTCGTACCATCTAGGGTGATGCCGGTGTTCTCGTACCCTCTAGGGTGATGCCGGTCAGTCGATCTCGTACTGTGGAAGTGTGTAGACGTTTTCGGCTTCCCAGTTAATTTAAAATAATTATTTCGGAGTGACGTAGTCAAATTCAGTTTAAAGCAAACAAATATTAATTGTGTTAATAGCACAGAGGAAGAGGTGGCAGACCGAGAATCCAGAGGTAGTGGGTTCGAATCCCAGTCGGGCAATTATTTGGCTGCTTTTTTTCATAATCGTGAAGTAGAAAACTTCATCGAGTGGGAAGAGCAGCTAATGCAATCCAGCAACACAGCGGGGACATCGAAAGGTGCCCCAGCAACAACAACAATAAAGCCAGATATGGCACCACCAGCTAAAGCTACGGCTAATGCCGACGCAACAACAACAACAACAACCAAGCAGGCGATGGCACCACCAGCCATACCGTCAACCAGTGCCGTAGCAACAACGGCAAAAACATCAACGGCACCAACAGTCGATAGCAAGAATAAGAGGAGAAAGAGGATAAGCTGTGCATCGAACTTGGTCAAGCGCCGCTCGACCACCACCTCAGCCCAGCTGCCAGCCGGGGTGAAGGAGACGGCGCGTACAGCCAAAACAACAGCAGCAGCAAAAATCCAACAACAATTGGATACCTCGCCATCCGATAACGACATCGAATACATGTCCGAAGGTGGCGAGGGACTATATACAACGGGT
This sequence comes from Dasysyrphus albostriatus, assembly GCA_946251815.1. Taxonomy (NCBI): domain Eukaryota; kingdom Metazoa; phylum Arthropoda; class Insecta; order Diptera; family Syrphidae; genus Dasysyrphus; species Dasysyrphus albostriatus. The sequence goes on along the minus strand of OX276335.1, from coordinate 144,331,895 downwards.
GACTCCAACAGCAATTTGCTTGTGGAAACAGAGGCGTCCTCCGAAGAGGAAACGGAGGCACAAGAAACACTCGAAGAGCAGGCCATCAGCGAAAAAATCGATGCCATTCGGGGGGAGATGGAAAGGCTTAATTCCATCGTAACCCCTCTGATTCAAGCCCTAAAAACAAAACAAGAAGCCCGAAGAGAGCGTGAGAGGCAGGAGCGTGAGGGCAAAAAAGCGCTACAGGCGCCATTAAAAGTAGCGCCACAAAAAACAGCGCCACAACAAGGGATGGCGCAGCCAGAGCAAAGGCAAGCCCAGCAGCAACAACAGCAACTGCTACAGAAGAGCCAACAGGAGCAGCAACAACAACAGCTGCCAACCGAGCAACCACAGCAGCAACCGAAAGTGCAACGCACACAAAAACAAAAGCAGCAGCAACAACAAAAACCACAGGAGCGGAGTCAACAGCAGCGGCACGAGCAGCAGCAGGGAGTTCACCAGCAGCAGCCACAGCCGCCCCAAAATAAAAAAGAAAAGGTGCCACCTATTAATACATACAAAATGGAACTTCAGGAAACCATTGACCTATGTAAGTCGGCCATAGGCCAAAACTTTTTTATTAAAAGATTAAGTAAAGATAGACATGCTATCCACTGCTCTACAGTGGAGCAGCACAAAATTATTTAGGAATTATTAAAGAAATCCACGACTGAGTTCTTCAGTTTTACCCCCAAAGTGGATAAATACCAAACGGTCCTTTTGAAGGGCATAGATTCCTGCACGGAACCACAGGTGCTCTTAAATGAGCTCCGTCAAAAAGCGAGCGACGATCTCGACTTTATCGGGGTCAAGCCGTTCGCTACAGTCAGAGCCAGACGGGAGAAGCGGTCTTTGCCGTTCTTCCTAGTCCAGCTATCGCCCAGCAGCAAACTGGATAGGTTGAGAAGTATCTCCGTTCTCAACTACCAGGTTGTAACTTGGGATAAATTAAAGAGAGGCGGCGACATGCTTCAATGCAAGCGCTGCCAAAGGTTTGGCCACGCTGCAGCAAACTGCGAAATGCAGGCACGCTGCGTTAAGTGTGGTGAGGACCACATTAAGGGGGAGTGCAAGCTCGGTGAAGAACGGGTCGAAGACATGACCCAGCTTAAATGTGCACTTTGCGGAAAAGAGGGGCACCCTGCTAATTATCGGGGTTGCTCAGCTTTTCAGCAAATAAGAAACAACAAAGCGGCTAAGCAGACAGCGGTAGAGATACGCCCATCAACGCGTGCTCCTACAGCAACGCCCGTTAATTCCCAAATTTCCTACGCCCAAATGGCGGCAGGAAGGGGAAAAACGGTACAGCCTGCAGCTAAGGCAGCCCAACCGGCCCTAGTGCCAAAGGCGCTGGACGCTCAGGCCGAAATAAGAAGCATGTTGCTGGCAATTCAAGGCCAGTTAACAGGACTTCACAACCAGATAAAGGAGCAGGCGACTAGGGTAGACTATCTCTACTCTGTTTTGCCTAGCTTAACGCAAATTAGAGGTTAAAGGCGCGCTGTCGGAGAGGCCTCTTAGGATCCTTGCTGTGAATGTAAATTCACTGATAAGGACCGAACGTAGAGCTAATCTTTTCCAATTGTTGAAAGACCAAAGTCCAGATGTGTTTATGGCCAGCGAAACTAACCTGCACCAGAAACATAAGTTGACTAACAACAATTACAATATCGTTAGAAGAGATCGATCCAACTCCACTCAAGGAGGGGGCGTCGCAATCTTCATACGAAAAGGCATTAATCATAAAGTTAAATATAATAGTGATCTGCGCAGATTTCGGCTGTTGGAGGCGTGCATCGTATGCATTCCTCTCCAACAGGGGAATCGAATGTATGTGATCGCGGCTTATGCACCGGCATCACCTCAGCCAACTGATTTTATGACAGAGCTTGAAAAACATTTCGAATGTATAAGCTTGGGCTTGGAAGAAAATTACTTTCTCATGGCCGGTGATTTGAATGCCAAACACCTAGATTGGGGAAATCAAATTCAAAATCAAAGAGGTATTCATATTTTCAATTGGATGAGTCGATACAACACTGAATATGGTGTCGACCTGCTGGCTACGGATCGGCCATCGTTTCCAAGAAGCGGTGCCTATCTGGATCTATTGCTAATAGACGCAAGACTGACAATTACTGACACTGTGGGTCAAAGACCAAGAAACTGCTTACGAACGATCGAGTACGACAGTGATCACTGCGGACTCGCCGCCGTAATACAGCTTCCGAACGAGCTCGTGGAGTTGGATGAGTATGTACCTGTGCATACTTACAATTACAGTAAGGTGCGCTGGCCACGCTTTACCAACGCCTTATCGAGCGAAATCAGTTCGAATAACTTATCCCCACCAAATGACAGGAATTTGACAAATAACGAAATAGACCAATACCTAGAACAAATGGATGAGACAATCAAACGAACAATGAACAGAACAATACCGAAATACAAGCAACGGGACGCAACCGACATGTATCGAAACGCAATCATTGACGCACTACACAGACAAAAAAGTGGACTGCTGACAAGACTAAAACTCTTGTACAGACGGTTTACTGACCCTCACCATCTAGAGATTAGGACACTGAAGTCGTCGATCAAAAACATCAACCAACTAATTAAAGAGAACTATCGGTTGTCAATTAATTTGTATTGGGACAACAAAATTCGGGCCGTTAATGCTAGCGACCCGAGCATGTTTCCGCAAATTAAAAAGATATTTAGAAGGAATGATCAGAACGATCTTCCGTGTCTCAAGCTTCAGAGAACGACAGACAACAGAGACGTACTTCTGACAGCAGGAATTAATCCAGAGGACGCCGTCTTGGACGATGACCTCTTCATTGTCGAAGATCCGCAGGAGAAAGTGGAGGCTGTGGGGGCTACTTTCCAGCAAGTGTACAAGGTGAATGCTTGCATTCGCCCCAATCATGACCTGGAAAACAGAGCCTTGCTCCATCACTTCTACCTTCGGAATGACATCACGCAATGGCGATCAGAGAACCTTGGTTTCACCGGGTTCAATGAAGATCATTTGGCAAACGCCATAATCGCCGAGCGAAATGGGCCCAGTTCCCTGTTAATTACGAAGGTGGAGCTCCAGCTCATCTTCGATTCATTAAAGAAGAAGAAGTCAGCAGGAGTCGATGGCATATCCAACGTTGTACTTCGACATTTACCTCAAGAAGCAGTAGACATTTATACCACTCTGTTTAACAACGCTCTGAATAATGCATATTATCCAGTGCGGTGGAAGACAGCTGTGGTGCATCCTCTCCCGAAAAAGGGAAAGGACAACTCCAATCCGGCGAATCTCCGGTCGATAAGTCTTCTTCCGAGCATCAGCAAGGTATTCGAAAAAGTTATCAATAGAGATCTGTCTAAGTGGGCAGAGGACAACAATATCATACCGGACAATCAGTTCGGTTTTAAGGCGGGACATGACACTATTCATGCAGCGTCGAAACTCGTTTCTGATGTCCAATGGAACAAATCTAAGAAGCAGTGTACGGGTGCCTGTCTGGTTGATTTGGAGAAGGCCTTCGACACCGTATGGTTAGAGGGTCTTTATCTAAAGCTGACCAGACTTGGCATTAGTAAACCACTATTATATATGCTTTATGATATGCTCAATGGCAGAAAGTTTGTTGGCAAGAGTGGCAAATTAACTTCTGCCACAACCTTTAATATTAAAAATGGTTTTCAGCAGGGAGCGGTCAACTCGCCAATTCTATTCAGCATTTACACCAGCGATCTGATAAGTAGTCTAACTCAGGCAATTGCGTATGCCGACGATCTAATTGCGTACAGAACAGCTCCGAAAGTCGAGGTCATCAGGATTCTTTTGCAGCGTGACTTCGAGAAGATTCAGCGGTATTGCGATGACTGGAAGTTGAAAATCAACTTTCAGAAATCAGAAACTATCTTGTTTAGGACTCCGTTGCGTGGAGCCATAATACGAGAAAGAACTGGCGCAAGCTGGTGATCGTAGGGCCAAATGGACATCCACTGGCGAGTAAAAGTGTAGTGAAGTACCTTGGCATCTGGATGGATCAGTATTTATATTTCGACAGACATATAAATGCTGCTCTGGCCAGGGCTAGGGGAGCCTTTGCCCTGACGAAACGGTTGTTTTATAGCAGCCGGCTTGACAGCAGGGTGAAGGTGATTTGCTACATGGCCCTTATCCGGCCGATGATTGCCTATGGATGCCCGATTTGGTTCAACGTTGCCCCATCTCAAATGGAAAAGATTCGGGTGTTTGAGAGGCAGTGTCTTCGACGCTGCCGTGGATTGCACAGAACACCAGAGTCGGAGTACAAACACTACTATTCCAACCTGGCTCTATACAACGGGGCCAACATAAACAGGATAGATAATTTCTTGCTGAAGCTTATTCGAGGTCACATTGCAAGAGCGATGTCCTCGTCTAACAGCTTAATTTTCGGGGCTTATTACCCCAACAACGAATACTACGAGAGTGTGCGTCTAAGCGGCTTTATTCCTGCCGATGCATTCCTCCACCTAGACAGTCGAGGGTTCATCCAGGATAGAGCGGCGGTTCCGCTAATCTACCACGTCGGCCGTAGAACTGTAGATCGGCGGCTCCTTTACAGTCGAGATGTCCTCGCACAAGACGGAGCTGAGCACCTTCGGTTCAGTAGGACTGTGTCCGAACGGGACCGAAGAGATAGGGTAAAGCAGGAGAACCAGTTCTGGTGGTTGAAAAACGAAGATGAAGTTCCTTCAGACATTTAATAGTTGACCTCACTATTTTCTCTTTTTCTCTTGTATGGCCGACTAACATAGGTTTAGGTAGTTAGTTTTAAGTAGGGACAGTCCGGGTGGCACCAAAAAAAAAAAAAAAAAAAAAAAAACACCAAAAAAAATTATAAAATCAACAAGAATACAAAAAAATTATAAAAACCGGAAAATGCTTGCTGTGGCTGTTCTAGTTTGTAAGTAGCTTATAAGTAGGTTGTAATTAGTTTAAAATTAGTTGTAAGTAGTTTTAAGTAGTTTTAATTAGCTTTAATTTAGTTTTATGTAGTTTGTAAGTTTTATATAAAACCAAAAAATAAAAACATAGATACCGAGTTTTTTTGTGAAATTCTTCTCGGTAAAAAATAAAACCGACCTGGATTTAGTATTAAGATAGTTCTTAGGCCGAAAGGCATTAGAATTAAGTTATTCTAGTTTAACTTAGAGCGCCCGACTGGGGCCAGTAAGTTAGTTTTAAGATAAGATATTGATAAGTAGGCTAGTTTTTATGAATTTTTGTCTAGCTTTATTATAGCTCTAAGATAATTGAAAAATAAAAATGAATTTACAAAAAAAAAAAAAAAAAAAAAAAAAAAAGGGTGATGCCGGTGATGCCGGTGTTCTCGTACCCTCTAGGGTGATGCCGGTGATGCCGGTGTTCTCGTACCCTCTAGTTTATACTACTCAGGCTTATTATGAAAATGGGCGTTCAAATCAAAAGGCATATAGTGCACTTCCTGATTTTTTCGGTCAATTGAATCGTGCAAATGGGCGTACAATCGGAAAAATCATGCAAATATTTGAGCAAACCAGGTCTGTAGGAGATGTGAAATAACCAGTGCATGCTCGTTCAACTCGTACTGCAGAAAATATTGCTGCTGTTCGCGATAGTGTGGCTAAGGAGCCGTCCACCTCAACTCGTCGTCGTGCCAGATAATTGCACCTCTCACGCTCGTCGTTGATGAACATTATGCATAAAGACTTGCATTTACACGCTTACAAGTTGCAATTGACTCAAGAACTAAAGCCTCTTGACCATTTCAAGCGTCGTCAATGGTCAGAATGGTGGCAAGAAATGGCAACAGTGGAAGATTAATTTTCGTGGTAAATCATTTTCAGTGATGAGGCACATTTTCACCTCAGTGGATTCGTCAATAAGCAGATTTGCCGCGTTTGGGCAAATGAGTAAGTATGTAAGTAAGTAAGTAAACAATTAATTTTATTTCTTTTTGTCTTAACATAGTTTTACAAAAATAATTAATTTTCAAGTTATGGATTTCCCCTCAGCTCGGTTAGCAATCTATGTGTACAAATAATTGTTTAAATTTAAATTGAATAAAATAGTAGAAAATATTTACATGAATCCGTTTATTAATAACATTCTACATTTATAAATATCTTTCAAAAAATTGCAAAGTGTTTTCCAGTCGAAACCACTCAGAATGTTGACCGTTTCCGGCAACGTAAGTATGTGAGGCGTTGTGGAGAAAATATGGGACAGATGCTAACAAAAGGGAAACAGTCTTCTTTGGTTCTTAAATTGCAAAAAGAACAAATTTGGTTGAAACTGCCATTGTAAGGGCTTCCGTTTAGGCCGAGGAGTTCACATCTCACTTTAAATATGAGAGATATTTCTCTGAAGTTAAGCAAGTCGGTGAAGTACTTATTTTCCAAAAAAATTGTGGTTAGCTGAGAATATAGGATTCTACTCTCCCATTTGAGAGCTTTCGCTGTAAGACTATCACTACTCCGTAGTTATTTCCTATATTTTTCCATTGTGACACCCACCAGTCCTCGTTTTTAAGCTCATAGAGTATCATTTTTTAGAAAGACATGCATCGTGGTGAGATAGAATCTATACAATGTAATCTGCTTGTAGTTAAGGTAGACCAGTTTCTAGATAGAGTGCACAATTTGGCGTTTTCAGTGGTAAATCTAAAAGTTTTTTTTTTATGTAATTCCTTTTGAATTTTTTCAATATCCTCATATTCATCAATTCCCCACACCTGAGCAGCGTAACATAGAGTAGACTTTACCACAGCATCAAATATTTTATGTTTCGCTGAAAGTTCGATACGCTCATTAAAGAATATGTTTCTCCAAGAGACCTTGATCAGGCTTTGTGCACTTTTTGATTTATCTGAAAGATGGTTTTTGAAATCAAGAGTACTGTTCAGTTTCACCCTCAGATACTTATACTCATTAGCAACTTCTAGTCTAGATCCATTGAATGACCAATTATACATGTTTCGGCTTCTAACTGATCTTGCTGATCTTGAAAACACCATGACTTTTGAATTTTCTGAGTTGATGATAAAACTCCATTTGAAACAGTAATCTGCTAATCGATTAATCAGTAGATGAAGGCCTTCTGGTGATTCTGAAAGTAACACCAGATCATTGGCATACAGAAGAATATTGATGTTTAAATCCAACAAACGGATACATACACTTTTGTTGTTTCTGGCTTGAATATTTTCACAATTGAAGTCAATGTAAAATTACGGTCAACTATTGAAAATTCTTTCCTGAATCCAGCCTGGTAGTCTGATAGAATATTGTTAATACTAACCCATATTTCTAGTCTGTTGACAAGCACACCACAAAATAATTTTGCCAGGACATTCATGAAAGAGATGCCTTGATAATTTTCAACTCTACTGGGTCTCCTTTTTTTGGACGGGAAAAATCACAGCCCCTTTAAATGACGATGCGACTTCTTTTCCTAAGATTATTTTATTGAATAATGATTTAAGTTGGAAATAAAAAGCAACAACTTGCATTCTTGAAGAATTCGGACGGAATCTCTATGAGTATCCCATGTTATCAAGCTCTGACCATCACATCTGGAACGTTAAAACAACAACGCAAATAGAAAAACCTCGATACATTGTATTTGCACTACAAACTGCAAAAAATAAAAAAATATATGCTGATCCTACAACGTTTGACCATTGTGATTTAACAGACTTAAAAGTGTATTTAAACTCTGATGTATATCCTTATGAAGATCTTAATATTTCTTTCGAGAGAAATAGATATAGCTTGTTCTACAAAATGTATACGGATTTTCAAAGAACTTACTACAATAAAACCAACACTGAACCTTTGCTTTCTTGGGATCTATTTAAATCTCGTGCTCCAATTTTTGTAATAGACTGCAGACATCAAAATGAGGCTTTGAAAACAGGACCTATCGATACACGCTTGACCAAGTTGTTAACAGAATTGTCTAAGGATTGTTATTATTTTTTTTTATTTTTCAATGTAAACCTAAAAATAAAACCAGAAAATATATAAATAAAATATAATATTATAAAAAAAAAAAAAAAACATGTATTATTATTCAAGATTTGCTCATTCCATTTAATTTACATCACCACTTCAAAATAATATAGGAATATCGTAACATTTCTATGTGTATTCATTTGCTATTAAGGGTAGGAAAGTAGTCATATACAGGATACTCGTATGATCCTTAATGTCGTATTACACATTGCAAAAGGTTTCTTTGGGGTGAAAAGTAACTAATTAAAAGAAGTATTGAGGTAATAATGTATGCTTATATCGTATTGATTGCTAATAGTAGAACAATAGGGTTTTCCCCCCCCCCCCGCATTCATTCATGCAGTTAACCTTATCATAAATTTTTATTTTTGACACTTGGGATATCATCGGTGTATCTAAATAAGGAAGCAGTTGGATAAATTTATGTATTGCGATCATCATGAATGTATATGTTAATTGTCGGCATCCATCCCTATAGATAAAATAATGTGTTGATCTTATTGACGTACATTTGTATTCCGCAATAAAAATAACCCTTGGACCATTTTTTAGGATTTTAATGATAAGGGGCAGGGTTTAGTAATATGATTGACATGATGCTAGCAAAGCAATAGATAAAGGAGGTATAGTCCTATTAGACGAATGAATGATATGATGGTAGTGAGGTATTAGGCTTTTGTTACACTAATTATCACCTCAATCCAGGAAAAATCCTAAAGCAATAGATATATGTAGATGGTCAAGTCCTATTAGTCAGATGAGTGACATGATGGTAACGATGTATCAGGGTCTTGATATATCAATGCACGTATTATAATCGTAAATCTTAATTGCCGGCATTCATAGATCAGAACCCAAATTGGTACCAGTGGTACCGGTGATGCCGGTGATGTCGGTGTTCTCGTACCCTCTAGGGTGATGCCGGTGATGCCGGTGTTCTCGTACCATCTAGGGTGATGCCGGTGTTCTCGTACCCTCTAGGGTGATGCCGGTCAGTCGATCTTGTACTGTGGAAGTGTGTAGACGTTTTCGGCTTCCCAGTTAATTTAAAATAATTATTTCGGAGTGACGTAGTCAAATTCAGTTTAAAGCAAACAAATATTAATTGTGTTAATAGCACAGAGGAAGAGGTGGCAGACCGAGAATCCAGAGGTAGTGGGTTCGAATCCCAGTCGGGCAATTATTTGGCTGCTTTTTTTCATAATCGTGAAGTAGAAAACTTCATCGAGTGGGAAGAGCAGCTAATGCAATCCAGCAACACAGCGGGGACATCGAAAGGTGCCCCAGCAACAACAACAATAAAGCCAGATATGGCACCACCAGCTAAAGCTACGGCTAATGCCGACGCAACAACAACAACAACAACCAAGCAGGCGATGGCACCACCAGCCATACCGTCAACCAGTGCCGTAGCAACAACGGCAAAAACATCAACGGCACCAACAGTCGATAGCAAGAATAAGAGGAGAAAGAGGATAAGCTGTGCATCGAACTTGGTCAAGCGCCGCTCGACCACCACCTCAGCCCAGCTGCCAGCCGGGGTGAAGGAGACGGCGCGTACAGCCAAAACAACAGCAGCAGCAAAAATCCAACAACAATTGGATACCTCGCCATCCGATAACGACATCGAATACATGTCCGAAGGTGGCGAGGGACTATATACAACGGGTGACTCCAACAGCAATTTGCTTGTGGAAACAGAGGCGTCCTCCGAAGAGGAAACGGAGGCACAAGAAACACTCGAAGAGCAGGCCATCAGCGAAAAAATCGATGCCATTCGGGGGGAGATGGAAAGGCTTAATTCCATCGTAACCCCTCTGATTCAAGCCCTAAAAACAAAACAAGAAGCCCGAAGAGAGCGTGAGAGGCAGGAGCGTGAGGGCAAAAAAGCGCTACAGGCGCCATTAAAAGTAGCGCCACAAAAAACAGCGCCACAACAAGGGATGGCGCAGCCAGAGCAAAGGCAAGCCCAGCAGCAACAACAGCAACTGCTACAGAAGAGCCAACAGGAGCAGCAACAACAACAGCTGCCAACCGAGCAACCACAGCAGCAACCGAAAGTGCAACGCACACAAAAACAAAAGCAGCAACAACAAAAACCACAGGAGCGGAGTCAACAGCAGCGGCACGAGCAGCAGCAGGGAGTTCACCAGCAGCAGCCACAGCCGCCCCAAAATAAAAAAGAAAAGGTGCCACCTATTAATACATACAAAATGGAACTTCAGGAAACCATTGACCTATGTAAGTCGGCCATAGGCCAAAACTTTTTTATTAAAAGATTAAGTAAAGATAGACATGCTATCCACTGCTCTACAGTGGAGCAGCACAAAATTATTTAGGAATTATTAAAGAAATCCACGACTGAGTTCTTCAGTTTTACCCCCAAAACCCCCAAAGTGGATAAATACCAAACGGTCCTTTTGAAGGGCATAGATTCCTGCACGGAACCACAGGTGCTCTTAAATGAGCTCCGTCAAAAAGCGAGCTACGATCTCGACTTTATCGGGGTCAAGCCGTTCGCTACAGTCAGAGCCAGACGGGAGAAGCGGTCTTTGCCGTTCTTCCTAGTCCAGCTATCGCCCAGCAGCAAACTGGATAGGTTGAGAAGTATCTCCGTTCTCAACTACCAGGTTGTAACTTGGGATAAATTAAAGAGAGGCGGCGACATGCTTCAATGCAAGCGCTGCCAAAGGTTTGGCCACGCTGCAGCAAACTGCGAAATGCAGGCACGCTGCGTTAAGTGTGGTGAGGACCACATTAAGGGGGAGTGCAAGCTCGGTGAAGAACGGGTCGAAGACATGACCCAGCTTAAATGTGCACTTTGCGGAAAAGAGGGGCACCCTGCTAATTATCGGGGTTGCTCAGCTTTTCAGCAAATAAGAAACAACAAAGCGGCTAAGCAGACAGCGGTAGAGATACGCCCATCAACGCGTGCTCCTACAGCAACGCCCGTTAATCCCCAAATTTCCTACGCCCAAATGGCGGCAGGAAGGGGAAAAACGGTACAGCCTGCAGCTAAGGCAGCCCAACCGGCCCTAGTGCCAAAGGCGCTGGACGCTCAGGCCGAAATAAGAAGCATGTTGCTGGCAATTCAAGGCCAGTTAACAGGACTTCACAACCAGATAAAGGAGCAGGCGACTAGGGTAGACTATCTCTACTCTGTTTTGCCTAGCTTAACGCAAATTAGAGGTTAAAGGCGCGCTGTCGGAGAGGCCTCTTAGGATCCTTGCTTTGAATGTAAATTCACTGATAAGGACCGAACGTAGAGCTAATCTTTTCCAATTGTTGAAAGACCAAAGTCCAGATGTGTTTATGGCCAGCGAAACTAACCTGCACCAGAAACATAAGTTGACTAACAACAATTACAATATCGTTAGAAGAGATCGATCCAACTCCACTCAAGGAGGGGGCGTCGCAATCTTCATACGAAAAGGCATTAATCATAAAGTTATATATAATAGTGATCTGCGCAGATTTCGGCTGTTGGAGGCGTGCATCGTATGCATTCCTCTCCAACAGGGGAAGCGAATGTATGTGATCGCGGCTTATGCACCGGCATCACCTCAGCCAACTGATTTTATGACAGAGCTTGAAAAACATTTCGAATGTATAAGCTTGGGCTTGGAAGAAAATTACTTTCTCATGGCCGGTGATTTGAATGCCAAACACCTAGATTGGGGAAATCAAATTCAAAATCAAAGAGGTATTCATATTTTCAATTGGATGAGTCGATACAACACTGAATATGGTGTCGACCTGCTGGCTACGGATCGGCCATCGTTTCCAAGAAGCGGTGCCTATCTGGATCTATTGCTAATAGACGCAAGACTGACAATTACTGACACTGTGGGTCAAAGACCAAGAAACTGCTTACGAACGATCGAGTACGACAGTGATCACTGCGGACTCGCCGCCGTAATACAGCTTCCGAACGAGCTCGTGGAGTTGGATGAGTATGTACCTGTGCATACTTACAATTACAGTAAGGTGCGCTGGCCACGCTTTACCAACGCCTTATCGAGCGAAATCAGTTCGAATAACTTATCCCCACCAAATGACAGGAATTTGACAAATAACGAAATAGACCAATACCTAGAACAAATGGATGAGACAATCAAACGAACAATGAACAGAACAATACCGAAATACAAGCAACGGGACGCAACCGACATGTATCGAAACGCAATCATTGACGCACTACACAGACAAAAAAGTGGACTGCTGACAAGACTAAAACTCTTGTACAGACGGTTTACTGACCCTCACCATCTAGAGATTAGGACACTGAAGTCGTCGATCAAAAACATCAACCAACTAATTAAAGAGAACTATCGGTTGTCAATTAATTTGTATTGGGACAACAAAATTCGGGCCGTTAATGCTAGCGACCCGAGCATGTTTCCGCAAATTAAAAAGATATTTAGAAGGAATGATCAGAACGATCTTCCGTGTCTCAAGCTTCAGAGAACGACAGACAACAGAGACGTACTTCTGACAGCAGGAATTAATCCAGAGGACGCCGTCTTGGACGATGACCTCTTCATTGTCGAAGATCCGCAGGAGAAAGTGGAGGCTGTGGGGGCTACTTTCCAGCAAGTGTACAAGGTGAATGCTTGCATTCGCCCCAATCATGACCTGGAAAACAGAGCCTTGCTCCATCACTTCTACCTTCGGAATGACATCACGCAATGGCGATCAGAGAACCTTGGTTTCACCGGGTTCAATGAAGATCATTTGGCAAACGCCATAATCGCCGAGCGAAATGGGCCCAGTTCCCTGTTAATTACGAAGGTGGAGCTCCAGCTCATCTTCGATTCATTAAAGAAGAAGAAGTCAGCAGGAGTCGATGGCATATCCAACGTTGTACTTCGACATTTACCTCAAGAAGCAGTAGACATTTATACCACTCTGTTTAACAACGCTCTGAATAATGCATATTATCCAGTGCGGTGGAAGACAGCTGTGGTGCATCCTCTCCCGAAAAAGGGAAAGGACAACTCCAACCCGGCGAATCTCCGGTCGATAAGTCTTCTTCCGAGCATCAGCAAGGTATTCGAAAAAGTTATCAATAGAGCTCTGTCTAAGTGGGCAGAGGACAACAATATCATACCGGACAATCAGTTCGGTTTTAAGGCGGGACATGACACTATTCATGCAGCGTCGAAACTCGTTTCTGATGTCCAATGGAACAAATCTAAGAAGCAGTGTACGGGTGCCTGTCTGGTTGATTTGGAGAAGGCCTTCGACACCGTATGGTTAGAGGGTCTTTATCTAAAGCTGACCAGACTTGGCATTAGTAAACCACTATTATATATGCTTTATGATATGCTCAATGGCAGAAAGTTTGTTGTCAAGAGTGGCAAATTAACTTCTGCCACAACCTTTAATATTAAAAATGGTTTTCAGCAGGGAGCGGTCAACTCGCCAATTCTATTCAGCATTTACACCAGCGATCTGATAAGTAGTCTAACTCAGGCAATTGCGTATGCCGACGATCTAATTGCGTACAGAACAGCTCCGAAAGTCGAGGTCATCAGGATTCTTTTGCAGCGTGACTTCGAGAAGATTCAGCGGTATTGCGATGACTGGAAGTTGAAAATCAACTTTCAGAAATCAGAAACTATCTTGTTTAGGACTCCGTTGCGTGGAGCCATAATACGAGAAAGAACTGGCGCAAGCTGGTGATCGTAGGGCCAAATGGACATCCACTGGCGAGTAAAAGTGTAGTGAAGTACCTTGGCATCTGGATGGATCAGTATTTGTATTTCGACAGACATATAAATGCTGCTCTGGCCAGGGCTAGGGGAGCCTTTGCCCTGACGAAACGGTTGTTTTATAGCAGCCGGCTTGACAGCAGGGTGAAGGTGATTTGCTACATGGCCCTTATCCGGCCGATGATTGCCTATGGATGCCCGATTTGGTTCAACGTTGCCCCATCTCAAATGGAAAAGATTCGGGTGTTTGAGAGGCAGTGTCTTCGACGCTGCCGTGGATTGCACAGAACACCAGAGTCGGAGTACAAACACTACTATTCCAACCTGGCTCTATACAACGGGGCCAACATAAACAGGATAGATAATTTCTTGCTGAAGCTTATTCGAGGTCACATTGCAAGAGCGATGTCCTCGTCTAACAGCTTAATTTTCGGGGCTTATTACCCCAACAACGAATACTACGAGAGTGTGCGTCTAAGCGGCTTTATTCCGCCCGATGCATTCCTCCACCTAGACAGTCGAGGGTTGATCCAGGATAGAGCGGCGGTTCCGCTAATCTACCACGTCGGCCGTAGAACTGTAGATCGGCGGCTCCTTTACAGTCGAGATGTCCTCGCACAAGACGGAGCTGAGCACCTTCGGTTCAGTAGGACTGTGTCCGAACGGGACCGAAGAGATAGGGTAAAGCAGGAGAACCAGTTCTGGTGGTTGAAAAACGAAGATGAAGTTCCTTCAGACATTTAATAGTTGACCTCACTATTTTCTCTTTTTCTCTTGTATGGCCGACTAACATAGGTTTAGGTAGTTAGTTTTAAGTAGGGACAGTCCGGGTGGCACCAAAAAAAAAAAAAAAAAAAAAAAAACACCAAAAAAAATTATAAAATCAACAAAAATACAAAAAAATTATAAAAACCGGAAAATGCTTGCTGTGGCTGTTCTAGTTTGTAAGTAGCTTATAAGTAGGTTGTAATTAGTTTAAAATTAGTTGTAAGTAGTTTTAAGTAGTTTTAATTAGCTTTAATTTAGTTTTATGTAGTTTGTAAGTTTTATATAAAACCAAAAAATAAAAACATAGATACCGAGTTTTTTTGTGAAATTCTTCTCGGTAAAAAATAAAACCGACCTGGATTTAGTATTAAGATAGTTCTTAGGCCGAAAGGCATTAGAATTAAGTTATTCTAGTTTAACTTAGAGCGCCCGACTGGGGCCAGTAAGTTAGTTTTAAGATAAGATATTGATAAGTAGGCTAGTTTTTATGAATTTTTGTCTAGCTTTATTATAGCTCTAAGATAATTGAAAAATAAAAATGAATTTACAAAAAAAAAAACAAAAAAAAAAAAAAGGGTGATGCCGGTGATGCCGGTGTTCTCGTACCCTCTAGGGTGATGCCGGTGATGCCGGTGTTCTCGTACCCTCTAGTTTATACTACTCAGGCTTATTATGAAAATGGGCGTTCAAATCAAAAGGCATATAGTGCACTTCCTGATTTTTTCGGTCAATTGAATCGTGCAAATGGGCGTACAATCGGAAAAATCATGCAAATATTTGAGCAAACCAGGTCTGTAGGAGATGTGAAATAACCAGTGCATGCTCGTTCAACTCGTACTGCAGAAAATATTGCTGCTGTTCGCGATAGTGTGGCTAAGGAGCCGTCCACCTCAACTCGTCGTCGTGCCAGATAATTGCACCTCTCACGCTCGTCGTTGATGAACATTATGCATAAAGACTTGCATTTACACGCTTACAAGTTGCAATTGACTCAAGAACTAAAGCCTCTTGACCATTTCAAGCGTCGTCAATGGTCAGAATGGTGGCAAGAAATGGCAACAGTGGAAGATTAATTTTCGTGGTAAATCATTTTCAGTGATGAGGCACATTTTCACCTCAGTGGATTCGTCAATAAGCAGATTTGCCGCGTTTGGGCAAATGAGTAAGTATGTAAGTAAGTAAGTAAACAATTAATTTTATTTCTTTTTGTCTTAACATAGTTTTACAAAAATAATTAATTTTCAAGTTATGGATTTCCCCTCAGCTCGGTTAGCAATCTATGTGTACAAATAATTGTTTAAATTTAAATTGAATAAAATAGTAGAAAATATTTACATGAATCCGTTTATTAATAACATTCTACATTTATAAATATCTTTCAAAAAATTGCAAAGTGTTTTCCAGTCGAAACCACTCAGAATGTTGACCGTTTCCGGCAACGTAAGTATGTGAGGCGTTGTGGAGAAAATATGGGACAGATGCTAACAAAAGGGAAACAGTCTTCTTTGGTTCTTAAATTGCAAAAAGAACAAATTTGGTTGAAACTGCCATTGTAAGGGCTTCCGTTTAGGCCGAGGAGTTCACATCTCACTTTAAATATGAGAGATATTTCTCTGAAGTTAAGCAAGTCGGTGAAGTACTTATTTTCCAAAAAAATTGTGGTTAGCTGAGAATATAGGATTCTACTCTCCCATTTGAGAGCTTTCGCTGTAAGACTATCACTACTCCGTAGTTATTTCCTATATTTTTCCATTGTGACACCCACCAGTCCTCGTTTTTAAGCTCATAGAGTATCATTTTTTAGAAAGACATGCATCGTGGTGAGATAGAATCTATACAATGTAATCTGCTTGTAGTTAAGGTAGACCAGTTTCTAGATAGAGTGCACAATTTGGCGTTTTCAGTGGTAAATCTAAAAGTTTTTTTTTTATGTAATTCCTTTTGAATTTTTTCAATATCCTCATATTCATCAATTCCCCACACCTGAGCAGCGTAACATAGAGTAGACTTTACCACAGCATCAAATATTTTATGTTTCGCTGAAAGTTCGATACGCTCATTAAAGAATATGTTTCTCCAAGAGACCTTGATCAGGCTTTGTGCACTTTTTGATTTATCTGAAAGATGGTTTTTGAAATCAAGAGTACTGTTCAGTTTCACCCTCAGATACTTATACTCATTAGCAACTTCTAGTCTAGATCCATTGAATGACCAATTATACATGTTTCGGCTTCTAACTGATCTTGCTGATCTTGAAAACACCATGACTTTTGAATTTTCTGAGTTGATGATAAAACTCCATTTGAAACAGTAATCTGCTAATCGATTAATCAGTAGATGAAGGCCTTCTGGTGATTCTGAAAGTAACCCCAGATCATTGGCATACAGAAGAATATTGATGTTTAAATCCAACAAACGGATACATACACTTTTGTTGTTTCTGGCTTGAATATTTTCACAATTGAAGTCAATGTAAAATTACGGTCAACTATTGAAAATTCTTTCCTGAATCCAGCCTGGTAGTCTGATAGAATATTGTTAATATTAACCCATATTTCTAGTCTGTTGACAAGCACACCACAAAATAATTTTGCCAGGACATTCATGAAAGAGATGCCTTAATAATTTTCAACTCTACTGGGTCTCCTTTTTTTGGACGGGAAAAATCACAGCCCCTTTAAATGACGATGCGACTTCTTTTCCTAAGATTATTTTATTGAATAATGATTTAAGTTGGAAATAAAAAGCAACAGTTGCATTCTTGAAGAATTCTGACGGAATCCCGTCTTCACCAGGAGCTTTTCCGTTTTAACCGTTCAAAATTACAGTTCTTATTTCCGCTTAAGAGATTTCAGAATCAAGAACGTCATGGAGAGACATCGGTTCCGCATAAGAAAATCTGACGTCTGAATTAATGTCTAAAAGACTTTTTAAGTGGTAAGAGAGATCTTGGGTAGATAATCCTATTCCAATTTCAAAAATAGAGCCATTAATCTCCACGACTGCCTTCCAAAATTCTTTCGAACTCTTTATCTGGCCGAGTGAGCAGGCTTTTTGTTTTTTTTTTAGACACAATTTCTTATAACGTGTGCTAGCTTCGAGGTACCACTTCTTTAGAACTTCGCAGTTAGAGTTTCGTAGTGCATTAAAGAGAGTAAATGATTTTTTCGGGCCATCAAACATTCTTTGTCAAACCACTTTTGCTTGTAATAAGGACGGTTTTCTTAGAATAATATTTTCTGTCAAGTTTCTAATGCAAGATACAAGTTTGTTGACGTAAGCTTTGGTAGACTCAGTTAACAAATTTAAACACGCTAGATTTTCATCCGATCGTTGCAGTAGCGTTTACGAGCTCCTTGTGAAGTGACGAGTCGATGATCTTTTTAATTTTTGTAGATCATATTCAGAAATCGACATTATGAAACGGGAACTATTTTCTTTAATCGCTGTATTTGCAAACTAAAATTTTGGTGTAGTGGTATTGTTGGGAGAAGTTTGGTCAACTTTTCTTTTCTGGTCGGTCATGTGACACGGCTATCAGCAAATAATTTTGATTTTAAGCTTATTATCTATTGTAACCTTATCAGTCGCAACTTTCATAAGATAATTCAGACATGAGAATCTTCACAGTTAAGGATTTATGGTTTTTTATGAGTGAAATACTATTTAATTCAAATAAAAAGAGGAGCGATATAAAAAATTGAACCATCACTTTCACATCAGTGTTGCCATATGGGCAAATAAGAATCCAAGAGTGATTGTTGAAAAACCAATTCACCCACACAGAGTGACTGTTTGGTTTGATTTATGGGCTGGCGGTATCATCGGGCCGTATTTTTTCCAAAATGAGGCTGGTCAGACATTTACTGTGAATGGTGTTCGCTATCGTGGGATGATAACGAACTTTTTATGGCCCGAGTTGGAAGATATGGATGTGGACGATATGTGGTTTCAACAGGACGGTGCCACTTGCCACACATCTACGAAACAATGGCTCTTTTGCGCGACAAATTCAATGGCCGTGTTATCTCACGTGATCACGTGATCGCCAAGATCATGTTATTTGCCGCCGTTGGACTTCTTTCTTTGGGGTAATTTGAAAGAAAAGTTGTACGTCGATAAGCCAGCAACAATTCAAGAGCTAAAGAATGAGATAGTTTGGCGCAATAATGGTGTAGAACCTTAATTATGCCTCAACGTCATCGAAAATTTGGAGCATCGGATGGAGGTGTGCCGCTGAGGTCGCGGCGGCCATTTGGCCAATATTTTGTTCCATACATAATTGAAGTATACCAATATTATAATAATAAAAAGAAATTACAGTAATTTCCTTAATAATTTGTGTTTTATTCAACATCAAAATCAACATCCGTCCTTAAAATTGAACCACTCTTTATATAAACATGTAGGTATGAATGTAACTAATAGACTATTTCAAAAGGAAGGGAGAGTACGATAGCTCAGGCGACAAAATTTAATGATAGATTTCTGTAGACCAGTTACTTACATACAAGCATTTTTTACTGTGGAAGGGGGGTCTATCTTGCCCCATTTGGGTGGGAGGGCAATTTTCTAAAATAAATATTTAAAATATCGGTAATACTAAGAATTAAGAATTCTACATTTTTTTAAAGCTAACTGTCGGTTCTTCCATTTTATTTTTAAATCAAGTTGTTTCCATTAAAAGTTTTTGAAAGAACTAATTTTAAATTAAAAATTCCGGAAAAACTGAAAAATAAACGTTTATATTGTGTTTATTTCACATACCAGTTTTGTCTATCGGCTTTCGAGAAAGTTGAAAACTAAAGCTGGCCATACACGACAGAGTCAAAGACCCAAATGGTCCCATATTTATCGAATCGAATGAACATGAACCATGAACGGGCTACTGCTAAGTGACTGAGTGAGAAATTCTACAAACATTTCTTGTCTTATCTTAGTGTCTGGCTACAGAGTTTCCACTTAACTGAAACTGCAGTAGATCAAATCAAATGCAATTTTTCTTTAATTGATCCACTGCTTCAAAAATAAAATCTACCGCACTTGGTTTAACCAAAAAACTCAACTTTCAAGCCTTCACAAGAAAATAACTTTCAAATTTATTTAAATACAAATTTTCCTTTCAAATAAAAATAAATAATAAAAGTATTGTACTTATTTCCAACTTCTGATCTCAAACAACGATGATGTTAAGCGCCCCTAAAAATTTGATTCCAAACTAATTTGAATTTTTAATTAAAAAAAAACATTCATGTCTCCGAGTTGTGTTGGATATAAAATTAAAAGGAAAATAGTTTTAAGAAAACATAAAAATAGTTTTTATTTTATTTACTCCTATTACAGTTTTTGTAATTGTTCCGATTTGTCAAATCGAATATCTCAAGAATAAATCATAGTATCGACTTCAGGGTAATTTTATTCCTAAAATATCAAAATGATAAAGAATTGGTTAAAATGTAAAAACATATAAACTAATAGTTTTTTTTCAATAAAAAAAGTTGCTGAACATTTTTGAAAAAGTGGTTTTCTCGAATACCTTGAGAACAAACAATTATATTAATCATATCATATCATATAAATATTGATTCAATAAAGAGAAAAAAAGTGCAAGTAAGTTTACCAAAAATGGTGAACATTTTTTTAACATTGAAAATGTTTATAGGGTCGTTTTGGATAAATTATGGTGTTACTAGAATGAATAAAGTGAATAAATGTGTATATGAGATGAACGCTAGCGTATACGGGGGGTACGATCGAATTTTTGGTTGGTGTTACCAGAATGAATAAAGTGAACAGATGAACGCTAGCGTATACGGGGGGTACGATTGAATTTTTGGTTGGTGTTACTAAAATGAACAAAGTATGGAGATGAATGCTAGCGTATAGGGAGGGTACGATTGAATTTTTGGTTGGTGTTACTAAAATGAACAATGTGTATGAAGATCAGTGGTAGCGTATAGGAAGGGTACGATTGAATTTTTGGTTGGCGTTACTAAATTGAATAAATGAATTTTAATTCTATATTTTTATAGTTATAAATGCAGTCAGCAGTTTATTGTGCAGCTATAACTATGTGTTGGCAGTTTAAAAAAAATGGCTTGAAAAGAAAATGTATGTAGAAGTGCAAAATAATGTTTTTTTTAAAATTTGAATTATAGAATAGGGCTTTTATGTGAAATGGTCGAAAAGCCAAAAATCTAAATGAGATGTGCTAGAGTGACAATTTTTTTGTTAATCGATAGTAACGTTTGATATAACAATTTCGTTCATATATTTTGAAATTCCAAGAAATCTACGAAATGAGATATTAAAGGTTGTAACTTCAAAATTCAAAAATAGATGGTTCATAAATTATTTACTACACATTAGGGTTAGGTCTGATTGTAATAAATTTTATAGTTTGAGAATAATAAATAATAAATAACTAATTGTTTTTCTTTGAGGAAATTTTTATTAATTTCTTTTTAATATTTTTTACAATTTTTTTTAGATATACTAATTTTTGTTGATCGATTTTTGGCAGTTATATTTTTTGTCTTTTTAACGATTGTATTTAAAAATCTCAAATTCATACAGGTGATAGATTACATAGATCTACATATAATATGTAAAATTTGAATTTTTTGAAAGTATTTTCGTTGACATAATTACATATAACTGTTCATTAACATACCACCTAATAACTCATTGGTCTGTGCACCTATACAATTAGTTTTTTTTATTCGCAAATTCAATAATTGACAATTAATTTGATGTATCATACGTAGCCGTAGGTTCTTGAAAAGCCTCACAAATCTAAAATACAATAATTAAAAAGTTGTTCTTAATATTCAATCAATATTCCTATAGTTCATCTTCATCGTTGATTTGCAAGTTTGTGTGCGGGAATCAGCCCAAATAAGAAGAACACAAATATTTCCCATAGTGCCACAGTTCATTCAAAATGTCTATCTCTCTGTTCATTATGTTTTTTGATTTGTTTCATTATTTGTCTCTCTGTCAGTGAATTACTGAAGAAAATGACTTTTCATTCAAGTTCAGTATTCATGTTCACTCGTTCAATGTTCTTGTGTTGCTTGTTCACTGTTTGTTTTGTTCAGTCGTATAGATGCTCCAATGAGGGAAGGTTTGTTCTGCTGCTCGGAATTTTTTTTTTTCATCTAGTACCTAACTACGAGTAGTTAAATTAAATGCAATTTGCGTTTGTGTTTTGTTACTTCGTAGGTAGTAGGGTTAGATGCTTATGGGATATGTTTGGTTAGTAGGTAGGTAATTTAGTAAGTTAGATAGGATGCTTGTGATATTTGTTGGAATATTTTTTGTTATATAAATTTTTTTACTTTTGAGTTTTATTTAGCTATGATAAAAAAGATTAACTAAGAAAATTAATATATGAAATAAGAAAACAAGCGGAAATAAAAATATAGGTCAATAAAATCTGAAAACTAAATTATTTTTAAAGTTAAGTCAACCGCATATTAAATTAGATTTTATATGCGGTTGACTTGTTAGAAAGTTTTTTTAGAAGTCCTTAATTGTTGGAAATATGCCTTATAATAATACAATAAAACGTCAATTTAGACAAATCTTAGACAACCGAAGTCTTTGTCTAAGTGAGACAACTTTATGACAACAGTAAACAAAGTTTACTAATAACTTTTTTCAGTTGGACGGCTGCCTAAAGATAGAAAAAGTTTATAAACACGACTGAAAATGTGTTTTCTATTTTTGAAAATGAAGAAATGTCCTTATTGGGATAGTTTAAAAAAAAAAACTTGTTGAATAGACTAAAAGTCGATTTATCGCTATTGTGAATTTAAATTGGTAAATACTTTTATATATGATTATCATGTATTCTTATATTTTCCTTTTTAATAGAAATTTGAAGTCCATCAAGAATTTCTTACCGACTTTTGTCCTTTCGAATTTTTCGGAATAGACTCGCAAAAAGTCCCAAAATTAAAAAAAAAAACACAATGGTGAAAAATTGCGGAAACGTTACACTCACCAGCATTGAATATTTGTTTGTAGGCATATATTTGGGGGAAAATCAATTTATTTGCTAGCGTTGCCTACAACACACGTCATAAGAGCTACGAAAAATAAATTCAAATACAAGAAAAAAGTAATATTGAATTTTTGGTTGGTGTTAAAACAAAGCTAAATCAAAAACAAAAATAAAGTTACCACACAAAGAAAATGAAAATATAAAGATAGAAGACAAGTGGGAAAAATAAAGGTCAGTAAAATGATAAAAGGTGGGAAGTGTACAGCCTCTCTGTTTAAAAGAAGGTTCTTTCTTGTAATTTTTAAATGAAACAAAATTAAAGACCCACAAAAATAATAAGTTAAATAATATGTTGTGCAGACGTAAAAACCCCTAGCATTTAATGTTTGTTCGTAGGCATGTATTAAGAGGAAAATTAAATTTAAGTTAGCGTTGCCTACTACAAACGTTAAAGGATTTAGGAAAAATAAATACAAATACAGACCGAAAAAAAAAAAACAAGGAATAAGGGTTGAAATTTTGAATTTTTGGTTGGTGTTACAACAAAGCTATAGAAAAAAGAAAAAGTGAGTTACCCCACAAGGATAATACAAATATGAAACTAGGAGACAAGTGACAGAAAATATAGGTCAATAAAATGACATAAGGAAAATATTAAATGTCTTTTTTATTTTTGCAAATGAAACAAAATTTGAAAATAAAAAGCTAAAACGAATTGGACAAATAATATTTGTTTGAGACGTAACAACTACCAACATTGAATATTGTATTTTTGGAAAATCAAATTTTAGCTAGTGTTACACAAAACGAGGAAAAACCAATACACAACAAAATAACAAAACAAAAATAGCAATGTGTACATGCTAACATCATTTTGTCCATAGTCAAAATTTTGTTGATGATAGAACAAAGGGAATATGAAATATTTAATCGAATTTTTAAAAGAAAAAGTAAACGAAAATCATGCAATAGTATAGCCTTATTTTGGGTGTTGTATCATCTTTGTATATTTGGGTATTTGATAATTTATTTTATTCTGTTTTATTTGTATGAAGCAATGAAAAGTTCAGATGATAAAACTTTTGTTGAGACAATGGCTCAAGAATGATCAAAATACGCAATGATGAAATGGCTTCAAATTCCTTAAGTGTTCTTAGAGCTGTAGAAAAAAATCTATTTATGTGTAACTATGTATGTGCAAGTAAAGATAGAAATCCCAAATTAATTTTGGTTAAGAATTTTTTTAATTTTTTTTTTGTTCAATATAATTTTTTTTTAGATTGGTCTTAGTAAAAATCATGATTAAAATTGGCATAAATTGATGTGCTTGGAAACCGGTAAAGATAACATTCAATATAAAAGAAAGATTACTAATTATAAAGATTAAAGATTTATCTAGCACAAATAAGTCATTTTCAATGTCCCCATTGTTACTCAAGGAGTGAAATCTGTAAATTTTTTGCCTCAAATATCTTGAGAACAGACAACGATATTGGCTCCCGGTTAAATTAATTCTACATATAAGTTGCAACGGTCCGAGGTGTCGTCGGCAAAGAACTCTAGACGGGATGTTTCATATTCTCCTAACCAAGAGGTGCTATAGCCCCAAAACATACATACACGTCAGCACATAGTCGAAACAAGACTATCGAAAAGTCCTTATTATCTTTCCCTCTAATGCTACCACTACAACCCACTGCTTACATGCACAGTGGGCTGATCCTGGCAGCGCCAGCGGAAGGAAAGGGTGTTCACGTTGTAATGGCGTGGCATGCTAGCTTCATGCCCATCCTAGCTCGTGGGAATGGGGGGGGGGTCTTGCCATCAAAACTCTGAACGGTCGTTACGTTAAAATCATGCCGGTAAATATTAAAGAAAACATCGGGATCATAAAAGAGCCTGAATTCGTCCTGATATTTCAACCCGGGGAAAAACAATAAAAAAAAACTTTCAAGTGAGGAGAGAGCTTTGTGTTATCGCCTCTCAGAGTGGTAGCCCACCCACGCTTCGCAGAGGATGCAACCATGGCTGATATTTCCTCAATTTTTTATTAGAGCCCTTAATGTGAAGATTAAATCAGGATCCAGAAAATCATTTCAAACAATGACTCAAATTATAAGAAAAAAAGACAAACTTAGCTTACGTGGTTTCATACTCTAAGACTTTCCCGTCTGCAAAATAGGTATAGAATTTTTCATTTGTTACTTATGCTTCTAGTCTTCATCCATCTTTAATGCCCTGCCACATCCATCTGTGACGTCACTTAAAAGAAATCCATGCTAAAATTCAAAACTTTCCGAAAAATCTTGCCAAAAGGAAAAGGAATCAAAACCATAAAAAGATATGACAAAGAGATCAAAAGTTCAGATTATCAAAATTCGTTTTATTAGAATTAAAGTCTTAACCTAACATTGTTTAATATGCTTAATTTAAAATTAAACAATTCTGACTGTCGTACTTTAGCAATAACTACTTAATTTCTTGAAAAACCAATTTCAAATTCTTACAAAATGTCAATCAATTCCTAAATAATTTAAATTTCACAAAGGTATAATGGACTTAATCAAAAAACTTTTTTAAGTGTTTGTAAAAAAATTATAAATAAATTCACTACAATTTCTACGATTTAATGAAAAATTATTTCCTATTGAGATTTCTCTAGGATATGCAAATATTGCATAATTCTTGGGTAACTTTTAATTTTGGCTCTAATTAATTAAATTTGAGTTCTTTTGTTGTTGTGGGTTAAATACGTTTAATTCAAAAATTTGTTCAAAAGTAAAAAAATTAAAACAAAATAGGAAACTTACCACAGTTTTATTACAAGTTGAATATCCTCGAGGTGGTGCACCGCTTTGGAGGCTGTATTGATAGTAACTTTTGTAGTAAATGCACTGCAAATAACTACACAGTTGACCGAATTTTAAAATGTAACCTTTACCCCTTTATTTCTCAAAGAAAATGATATTGAACCGTGGATATCTTGATATTTTTTTCTTATATAAAAGATCACTTTAATGATTTGTACACCAAAAACTAAACTGTGTGGTCAATACAGTTGGAGAGAGATAGAAAAAAATTACATAAAAGTAGAACAGAACATGCAAAAAAAAAAAACTGGGAGGTAAGTGTACCAGTACCCGGCCAATCACAAGTATCCGTCCACTTTCAATTAAATGGTTGATATTAAGAAAATAAGACATTGTTTGCATGGGCAAATATATTCTGACAAAAATTCCAGGTACATTTTACGTTTTGATAAAGTCTGACAGATCTGTTCAAGACAGGTCCATGTCATAAAAACGTTAAGTTTACGAAGTAAACGGCGAGAGTTAAAACTGCATTTTATTTTCAGCACTATCCGTGAGTATACAAACTTGTATTTTGTTTTATAGTATCAACAATATAATAAACCATCTTAAAATTTAAAAAAAATTGAATCTAATTTTCCAAATAATTAAAAATATGGTGGCCGGTTACTGGAACACCATATTTATAAGATGTTTTAGTAACCGGTCAGGGTGGCCGGGTACTAGATTTTTGCTTGAAATCAACTTTTGTATCTCTTTTACGCTTAAATGAAGCAAAATACTTCTGGCTTTCTCTACTATCAACTAAAATGTATTTTACATGTAAGATTTCAGTATCCGGCCACTGTTTTTGTTCAAGGGATTAATATGGCCGGTTTTTAGAACAAACGTCACCAGTTGGCCACATAACTTATTGTATGTAAATTTATACATTTTTGAAGAAAATGAGTCAAGAAACAGCTGTACAAGAACCAAGGGCGGATCCAGACTTTGCCCCAGGGGGGGTCACGTTTCTTAAAATTTCATTAAAGTATTGCACCCAAAAATAATTTGTACTTACGATATAAGGCAAGCTTTGTTTTCGAGCAAAGCGGGTGGCACAATTCTGTATGGTTCTTTGTCTGTCTATTCCTTGACTGCCTACAGCTACAGCCTAAACCACTGAAACGATTTTCTTCAAATTTTTAAATATTTTTTTTTTTTAATTCTTTGGAGGGGATATTTTTTACCTTTTAAAATTACGGTACTTGCTATACAACCATTAAGAAAAAGCTTATTTATCTGAAAAACGGCTTCAACGAATTTGATAAAAAACAGTAGATTACTGTAGGTATGGTGAACATTCTGGAAAAAAAATCCGAAAAACTGTTAATAACGATACATGCCATTTAAGGGTTTTTGAACTTCGATTTGTTCAAAGAATTTCAATCAAAATTTGCATGCAAAAACTCCATAAAAATCTCAATAATATTGCATATCAAAATAAAAAAAATAAATGTTGGCCTTTTAACCCTGAGGCCACACGAGCCAGTACTGGCTAGCCATTCGCATTACACTCATATTTGTTTACTAACACATTCAAAGCCTGAGCAACTGTCTCGTCAACTGGCTTGCTTTTTTCGTAGCAAGTTGGGAAGCCAGTAGAGCAGCCAGTAACAGGGTTCGGCAGTACTTTTTCCGAGCAGATTTGGAAAATTTGGTAACTAGAATTGACTCACATTTTATTCCAAAAAATATTAATAAAATAATAATTGGGAAGTTCATATGTCCAGTCCCAAAGAACTCAAAGATTTATGTGATTGTGTTTGTGGTAATTATTTTAAGTTTTCATCCTTAAGAAATTAAATGCTAATAGTGACAAAGTGAATAGAATATAATTTCTTTCACATATGATAATAAAAATAAAAAGTATCAATAAAAGGCAATAACAGGATGGTTGTTTTCATCTTCATAGGTTGCTTTTTTTTCATTTCCTATACATGAATAGGCATGAATAGGTGTGATAAAAGTTCTTGAAAAAAAGCACAAATACTTATTCAAAAGTGTTAATTTACCAATACATACACCAAGTCACTGCTGAATTATCCACTGACAAATCTGAAATTTCATTTCACTGGTCCCCTTATGCCGGATTTACACAAGTGACAAATTTGACAAATTTCCATTCATTCACGTCATTAAAGTGGTAAAATAATGGTAACATAAAATCATTAGTGACATGAATTTACCCGAACGCAAAATAATGGCGTTTTCATGCTCTGTTATCATAATGGCTAAGAATGAGCAGGTTCATTCTTTATTCTGTATTGTCATTATTTGCAAAATAGTGTAACTGTGCATTTACATGGCTTCATTTTAATGTCAATGAATATTAGGACACATTTACAATTCATTTACACGATTATGTCATTAATGTCGTGAAAATGGGAGAATTTATGACAATTAGTCACTTGTGTAAATCCGGCATAACTAATTTTAACTAGCTAAATCGATTTTCGGCGAAAAGTGACTCATCTTAATCACTACTTGCGGTTTCGAATTAGCTAGATCTCCGCACAGCACCAACGCAAAACATTCGTACCGCTCTGTTCTTTTGCTAGTTTCGTCGCATAGCAATAGAGTATTTTTAGTTCATTTAATTTTGAAAAAGTGGAATATCGTAGCAGTTATACTTCTTTCCCTAAAATCGGACTATATTTATTCCATTTGGACTAACATCCGAACCCTGGCCAGTATAGAAGCCAGTACAGCATGCCGCCAACGTCACAGCAAATACACGAATAGGAATTTGACAGTCAATGTATGTTGCCAATTGGCTAGCCAGTACTGGCTCGTGTGGCCTCAGGGTAAGAAGATATTAATTTTGGTTTTGAAAATTCAATATTTCAAAAACGCGTGGATGAATTGTTTTGAAACTACTCGTAGTTTATAAATGTATTTTAAAATTAATTATTATTTAATTTAATATAAAAAAAAACTTTTTGAGAAAATCGCTACAACGATTTTAATTTTTTTTTTTTTTTCATATTTCTTCAAGTTATCAAATTGGTTTTAAGCTTTAAGCTATTTGAAAAGTTGTTAAATAATTAAAAGAACAATAATTGCCCTTATTTTATATATTTTTATATTCTTTATGTATGTAATTACTGGCATATTTTAAAAGTTCTTAATTACAGACAACTGGAACATCAGGGCAAGTACCTGCAATACAGTCGTACATTTTTATTTCCATTGAAAATATTTTTTTTAAATAAATTAGTTAATTGAGGAATTGAAGCCAGAACCATCATGCCACTAGATGCTAAAAATATTGTTTAGGAAAAGTTTATTTTTGCCCTTAAAATCTTAACTCATTTACAATAAGATCGTATTTATTCTACAAGATCTATTTTGATCTTTTGCCTGGCAACTAGAAGCTACTTTTGTTATACTTACCACTTTCCTTAATGACATCCCCCGAACAAAACAAATTCATGAAACGTCAAAATTACAAAACAAAAAACTTTGTATTCCCAAAATGGTGCACCCAAGTTAGTGGGAAAGCGTAAGCAATTACTGTCTTGGGAAAACGAAGTAAAATGAGGTAGTTTTTCCATAAAAGAAGGCTTGCTACCACTCATGTCTTCGAGTTGCTCTATGCTTTAAGTTACTTGATAGTGCTAGAAACTAAAAGTTGATCGCAATTAACAACTTAGTTGCCTAGTGGTTGCTTGACCTTGATTTTGAGATTAAGCAAGCGATATGTCATTTAGGATATTTGCAAAGAATGTATGCGATCAGTAAAAAGCCCAAAAAGTTTAATTTTATAAATTTGTTGAGTTGAAAATTTTGAATCAACTGTTAAAGTTTTTCCAAGTACCGCCCAATTTTTCGCACTCCACGTGAGAAATTTGCAAGATACCAAAATCTAAAATATCGAAACTGCATTATTTACAGATCTTGAAAAATGATATCTCACACTAAGTAAAAATAAAACATAGCATTCTCTCCTTACAATCTTGCAAATGTCAACCAAAATCTCGAAAATTATAATCTCATTTGCACGGTTTTGTAATTTGTGCCCAATTCAAAAGGCCGTTGATAAGGTGAACTAGCTACATTTATTGTTTGTGGATTTGTTCTAATGGGATTTTAAAGTTTTTTTTTTTAAAGTCATTCCAGGTCACTGAATAAAATTTTTAGGTACCTTATTAAGGTTATCTTAAGAAACAAATATTTCTTTTCAAAGGTCACTAAATTGTTATTAAAGGTCACCTAGATTCATTGGTGACATACATTTTCTTAAATGAATTTTCAAAGTTTTTTCATGGTTCAGTATTACTTTTTGAAAATTATATGTCTGAAAAATTATCTACTGTTACTACCTGCTCTTTTATGACCAGTAACCTTTCGAAGAGTACACATACGGGATGCCATGAAATTTGTCATCTGATTCGGTGTACAGTGTCAGAAATGTTCACAAAATCATCAAATCAATTTCAAATTATTTGTACGGTAAAACAAAAGGTAGAGTTCTGTATTATTCTGAAAATTTTTATTGTTTTTCTGGCAGAAGAATTATTTTTTCAACTTTTCACGAACGATGTACATATCGTCGGCTTTCTGTCAAAACCTAGCAAGTCCTTAAATGACATTTTAATGTACTTTTGGTCAACAATAATTACTGAATTCGAATATAAATGTCTAGTAACTGTGCCATGGTTTCTTTTGGCTCTATCAACCAGTTTTAAAACCTTTCATTATCTTAAAATTCCATTTTATTACCTTTTAAATCGGTGTTTTGTGTCTTCTAAGCAATTTTTTAAATTTGAAATTTGTTTTGACAGAAAGCCCACGATATGTAGTTTTTACTTTGATTTTTGTGTTTTAACTCTTTAAATATGCACGTTTAATTAAAATAAATTTGAAGGCGGATTATATCCTTTGAGTAGTGAAATTTTTGTTTATGATTGAATTCATCTGTATAATATTTTTGTATCTGGGAAAAGCCCCAGGGGGGGGTCATGACCCCCATGACCCCCCCCTTGTATCCGCCAATGACAAGAACCGAAAGACCTTTAGCGAATTGGTTTTAGATTTCCTTAGAAATAAAATGCACGACTGGGTCGTACGTTGTTACTATTATGTTCAAGACGCAGGAGATTCAAAAACATGAGAACTATGAGACAAAAATCTTTAAGAGCATGAAATGTGTATCATATTGAAAATAGCATAAACAACTTCTTTAGTAGTTTGAAGTGAAAAAAGATAATGCCATCTAAATTCTTGATAAAATATGATTGTATGAAAAACAAAAATTTAAGTCATTGCAACGATTTTTTTAAAAAATAATGTTTTTTAATATATTTCAAACTTGAAAAATTTTATCAGAAAAATTTTGGTATGCAAATTATAAGTATTTATTTTTTTATTATTAGATCTTATTTGAAATTTGAATATAGGGAAATTGATCTGAATTCGTTGAGCCGATAATGAAAAAATTCAAAACAATAAAAACCAATAGGTTTTATCAAAAACATAGCAACCGTTTTAGAGAAAAAATAACTTTTTCATTAACGGTTTTTTTTTAACATTTGTGTGGAAGGTACCGTTATTTTTTCGTTAAAGTACAGTAGAAGACAAATACAAGAAAATCTCATATAAGAAAAACTCGCTTATAAGACAGACATTCTAAAATACCGTGCACATTTCCATGAAGTAACGTGTAAAAGAAAAACACTGATATAAAAAACTTATTCTAGTACAAAATTTAAAAATTTAACGTCTTTAAGAATCCACAATTTGATTTTGAATGATTTTGAAGCACATTAATGACTCAATGATTGTTTTTGCCACGTTATGAGCGATTTTTATGAATTAATGCAACTACAAGATACATACAATTTTTCAGTGAGGAGGTTCTTTAGAAACTTATTTCAATTGATTTAGTGATATTTTAAGGAAATTTTCTTTCTCATAATGCATTTATCTAGTAAAATAAATTATCGTTCTTATATACAATTTTTTATATAAGAAAATACAGTTATTAGAAAGAAATTCTCTGCATTTTTTGACTTTCTTATATCCGTCATCTACTGTAAAACTTTTCCTTAAATATTCTAAAAAAAAAGTTAATTAAAAAATACCCTTAACTACGTAGTTTAAAAAAAAATCTAAGTCGTTTTTGAAATATTTTATTAAAAAAAAAAATTTGAATAATTTTTTTGAAAATCCAAAACATATTTTTTGAATTTTAATTAAAGTCTTTAAAGAAACTATTGTTTATAATGGATTAATCCAACAAAGATCTTAAAGGATTTGAACTTTATTTTGTAGTCGCGTTAAATTATTGAGTAAAAGCAAGGGACACCTTATTGACCACAAGCGATTAAAAAATAAAACAAACAAAAAACACAAACAATTTTGTTTAGATATTTATTTTATTTTATTAATATTGAATGCATTTCGAACCAACTGTGGTTCATCTTCAGCAATACACTAATTTGGCAAAAAAGAAAGAAAGAAAATACAAATCAAAACAAAGAAAAGAAATTAAAGAAAGCCTTACATATAACAATTGGAGTGAAAGAGAAACATTAAATAAGGTTAAACAAAGGTGACATAATATTTCCATTATCACTGTTCATGGTGTTGTTGTGGTTGTTAATGAAAAGGCTTTCATAGGCATCAAGTCGTCGGTGGTTTGTTACATGCTTTATGAGCTTTACATCTTCTAAGCGCAAATTGAAGTGGTTGTTGGTGAGGGCATGTGCAGCAACGGAGGATTTTTCGGGTCTGTTGAACTTTATGTGATTCGTGTGTTCGTTGAAACGGACACCAATGCTCCGCTTTGTCTGGCCGATGTAAACAGCGTTGCAGTCTCCACATTGAATCTCATATATTCCAGATTTGTTGACATTTGTGGATTTGTCTTTGGTTGACCTTAGCATATTTTTGATTTTACCATTACTAGAGTAAACGCATTCTATATTTTGTTGTTTTAATTTTGTGTGCATTTTGTTTGTTATTGGTGGGAAATACGTCATCGATGCTCTATCTGTATTGTTGTTGTCCTGAAGTTGTTTATTTTGTTTGTATAAGGTTGTTAATTCTGCTTTTTTGAGTTTTTTAGTATGTTTGTTTATAAGTTTATCTATAATAGATGAATTGTATCCATTTATGGTAGCGATGTCTTTTAAAAGGTTGTATTCTTTGGCATAATTGGTAATTGAAAGTGGTAGTTTACACAGGCGATTAACCATTGAATGAAAAGCAGCGAGTTTGTGTTGAATTGGACTAAAAGAGTCGTTTGTGATGTATCGATTCGTTGTTGTTGGTTTCGTGTAAATTGTAAAGTCTATTTTTCCGTGTTTTCTTTCCAGAATTAGGTCCAAAAAATTCAACTTTTGATTTTCTTAATTAAATTACAATGTCAACCAAGACTATTTTGAACAAATATTCCAATTTGGTGGAAAAAGTAAAAAGAATAAAAGCAGATATAACTTTCTTAAAAGAATGCCGCCGGTTTCGTGTCTATCCCCATTTCATCTAAATAAAATGTGCTGTAACAAATTCGAGGACCTCCGTTGTCATCAAAAAATCGAAGTACATATGGCTGAATTTAGAGATTAAACACCATTACGCACAAATAACTAAATTCGAGTTAGAAATTTATAATTTACATCTTCTAATCACAAATAATATGAACAGTGTCGAGTTTCTTGCATGGTTAGTTTTTCAAGACAAAGTGATAGAAAAATGCAATAACAAGTTTATTAAAAAACGGGAGACTCAAAATCTCAAAATACAAAAACTCAAACATGAAAAAAGAGAAATGCACAACACTCCAACTAAAAGTGCTCTTAAACCAAAATTCGTGGAAGATCTAATAGTTAACTTATCAAATGAAAATTTAACCCAAGAACAAGTCAATGTTTTAAATAAAGGTCTAAACTACACCCCAAAACCATTGAAAATTCCCATCATTGAATCGATCGTTGATCTGGAAACATGCTTAAAATTTAAACAAACAGAAACAAAACAACAAATTAGAGACGTTGCAAAACCCGTTTTAAGAAACGCAAAGAAAAGTTTTAAGTGTGATTTAGAATCAATAAAAATACATTCCATCATTCAAGAACTTAAACAAAAAGAAGTTTATTTCATGAAGGCCGATAAAGGGAACAAACTAGTGATAATGAACAAAAACGATTATGATGAAAGAGTCAGAGATTCGATAAATTCCAGTAATTTTAAAATTTTAAACAAAACACCACTACCTGGAATGATTCGCGAGTCAAAGTCATTAATAAAAGAAATAAATTCTGTTTTTGAAATTCCAAAATGGCGACTGAATATATACAACCCAGAGGTACCGAAACTCTACGCACTTCCAAAAGTGCACAAACCAGGAAATAAAATGCGACACATTGTTTCGAATATAACTTCACCTTCGGTTAAAATATCCAAGTGGTTAGTAAACGATATGAAAAAATATCCGTTAGAAAGCTGCTCAGTAAAAAATTCTTTTGATTTCGTGGAAAAAACTAAGGACATCCTCATAAAAGAAGATGAAATCATGATTTCATTCGATGTCGAAGCCTTGTTTCCAAGCATTCCGATTCCTGGAGCTATAATCGCTCTCCAAAAACACCTTGAGAAGTTTGATATTGATGGAAACAAAAAACTTATATACCTAAAAACAGCTAAAATATGTATGTCACAAAACTTTTTTCAATACAGAAATATCTTCTACAAAATTGAAACAGGAACAAGTATGGGAAACCCTTTGTCCCCACTGATAGCGGAAGTTTTCATGTCTTTTTTCGAAATTAACTTAAGAGAAAGAGGATTACTCCCAAGAATTTGGTTTCGATATGTAGATGATGTTTTTGCAGTGATAAGAAGGGATGAGATTGATTCGGTTTTAAAGACTCTCAACTCCGAGTTCAATAGCATAAACTTAACCTTTGAACTTGAAGAAAATCAAAAGTTGAATTTTTTGGACCTAACTCTGGAAAGAAAACACAGAAAAAAAGACTTTGCAATTTACAGGAAACCAACAACAACGAATCGATACATCACAAACGACTCTTTTAGTCCAATTCAACACAAACTCGCTGCTTTTCATTCAATGGTTCATCGCCTGTGTAAACTACCACTTTCAATTACCAATTATGCCAAAGAATACAACCTTTTAAAAGACATCGCTACCATAAATGGATACAATTCATCTATTATAGATAAACTTATAAACAAACATACTAAAAAACTCAAAAAAGCAGAATTAACAACCTTATACAAACAAAATAAACAACTTCAGGACAACAACAATACAGATAGAGCATCGATGACGTATTTCCCACCAATAACAAACAAAATGCACACAAAATTAAAACAACAAAATATAGAATGCGTTTACTCTAGTAATGGTAAAATCAAAAATATGCTAGGGTCAACCAAAGACAAATCCACAAATGTCAACAAATCTGGAATATATGAGATTCAATGTGGAGACTGCAACGCTGTTTACATCGGCCAGACAAAGCGGAGCATTGGTGTCCGTTTCAACGAACACACGAATCACATAAAATTCAACAGACCCGAAAAATCCTCCGTTGCTGCACACGCCCTCACCAACAACCACTTCAATTTGCGCTTAGAAGATGTATGGCTCATAAAGCATGTAACAAACCACCGACGACTTGATGCATATGAAAGCCTTTTCATTAACAACAACAACAACACCATGAACAGTGATAATGGAAATATTATGTCACCTTTGTTTAACCTTATTTAATGTTTCTCTTTCACTCCAATTGTTATATGTAAGGCTTTCTTTAATTTCTTTTCTTTGTTTTGATTTGTAACGGGTGATTTTTTAGCTGGTTTGGTTTTGGCAACACTGGTTTTGACAGCTGACGTGTGTTTAGTACCTTGTGTCACTGTCAAACAGCTTCAGTTTGGTTTGCAATTTAACCATGGATCGTCTTACAAATGAACAACGCTTGCAAATTATTGAATTTTACTATCAAAATTCGTGCTCGGTTCGAAATGTTCACCGCGCGCTGCTTCCATTTTATGGTCGGCATTCTCGACCTTCTGAGCAGTCTATTCGGAAGATTGTGACCAAATTTCGCACCAAATTTACTTTGTTGGACATTAAACCACCAACACGTTTACGTACTGTGCGTAGTGAAGAAAATATTGCGGCCGTATCAGCTAGTGTGACAGAAGACCGCGAAATGTCGATTCGGCACCGTTCCCAGCAGTTAGGCCTTTGTTACAGCACTACGTGGAAAATTTTGCGGAAGGATTTGGGCGTAAAGCCTTTTAAGATACAGCTGGTGCAAAAACTAAAGCCAGCCGACCTACCACAACGCCGAATTTTTGGTGAATGGGCTCTTGGAAAGCTGGCCGAGGATCCGCTTTTTTATCGAAAAATTGTGTTCAGCGATGAGGCTCATTTTTGGTTGAAT
This sequence comes from Dasysyrphus albostriatus, assembly GCA_946251815.1. Classification (NCBI taxonomy): domain Eukaryota; kingdom Metazoa; phylum Arthropoda; class Insecta; order Diptera; family Syrphidae; genus Dasysyrphus; species Dasysyrphus albostriatus. Next base: position 144,296,065 of record OX276335.1, on the reverse strand, counting down.
GGGTACGTAAATAAGCATAATTGCCGCATTTGGAGTGAAGATCAGCCAGAAGCATTGCAACAGCTACCAATGCATCCCGAAAAAGCCACTGTTTGGTGCGGTTTATGGGCCGGCGGCATTATTGGGCCATATTTCTTCAAAGATGATGCGAATCGCAGCGTTACTGTCATTGGTGAACGCTACCGAGCGATGATAACAAACTTTTTTTTGCCCGAAATGGAATTTATTGACTTGCATGATATGTGGTTTCAACAAGACGGTGCCACATGCCACACAGCACGCGAAACAATGGCGCAATTGCGAGGCGAGTTTGGTCAATTGGCCGCCTAGATCGTGCAATTTGACACCATTAGATTATTTTTTGTGGGGGTATGTCAAGGCTAATGTCTATAGGGACAACCCCGCTTCGATTGACGCACTGGAAGCCAACATCCATGCATTCATTCGTGAGATACCGGCCGATATGTGTGAAAGAGTATGCCAAAATTGGACTCAGCGGATGGGCTACCTGAGACGCAGCCGCGGTCAACATTTGCATGAAATTATCTTTAAACATTAAATTGCAATGTTCAAACTATCGATTCAAATAAATATTTCATTCATTTTTTCGAATTTTTTGTGTTTTTTTTTTTTCTTAAGTTCTAAACCTCTTAAAAAACCACCCGTTATTTTCTTTCTGTCTTTTTTGCCAAATTAGTGTATTGTTGAAGATGAACCACAGTTGGTTCGAAATGCATTCAATGTTAATAAAATAAAATAAATATCTAAACAAAATTGTTTGTGTTTTTTTTGTTTGTTTTATTTTTTAATCGCTTGTGGTCAATAAGGTGTCTCTTGCTTTTACTCAATAATATTTTCTGAAAATGTAAATGAATATTTATTTTCTACTGTTTTTTTGAAGATAATCGAAGATTAAAATGGTTTTTTGGGGGGTACCATCAATTATCATACCACTTAAATGTTTAGCCTTTACTTAATTAACTTATTAATTTTTTTTTAGAAAAGTTTGTAGCCTTTTTTTAGAAAGTTGCTTAAAAATGTATTGGCGATACCGCTATTTTTTGTTCTAAAAATTAAAAAACTGTGTGGGTGGATTTTCTAAAAAATGCTTAGTTACAAGTTGGAAGAAAATCGATCCAGCGGTTTAACCTGGTAGCTCAACGGACAAACAGACATAATCTCAGAATCCTGAGACCATATTTTTTCTTCTTCCCTATCATCGTAATAACAAGTTTGATCAAAATTTCGGGTTCGATTTTTTTCAACGAATGCATAACTTGCCATTAGTGCCTTGTGCCTATTCCAAATCGCAAGCAAAAAATTGCATGGCCAGACATTGGATCAAAGTGGCCGGATACTGAAATTTGGTGGCCGGGTACTGGTGAAAATTCACTTTTTTTAAAAATAAATCCATATTTCCATATAATGCAAGCAATTAAAGTTTATATTTTGTATGCAATACTAAACATGATCTTTAATTGGTCAAAACAAATAACCTAAACGAATAAAATCAGCTGAATTAGTTATCCAGCTTTAAAGTAGAAAAATGTGTTAGGTGGCCGGTTCAGGTGGCCGGTTACTGGTACACTTACCCAATATAAATTTAAAAAAAAATAAGCTGGTGGTAATGGTGGTTATAAATTTAAAAAAAATAAGCTGGTGGTAATGGTGATGATGCTATCAGCGGCGGCGGCGATGATGTTGGCTGCAAGCGTCGATGCTGTAGTGGAAATAGCGGATTGCGGGTGGCTGATCGGTATGGGCTTTTGATAAACTTGCACAAGAAGGTGCATGCTTTCTTTGTATTTTTGGTAGAGTAGGTGCCTCTGGTCGGATTCCTATCCAAAGTTAGGCAGTGACTGTACCTTAAGACAGTGCTCTAGTATCGTTTCTTTTGCGTGTCTTTTTTTCCTATTTATGGCGTCACTTTGGTCGTTTTGGTCATGGGGTCTTGCGTAGTTTTTTTTTGGGGGGATGAATCAAGCACTTATATATTTCCGACGTGCAATTTGCTTTTTTGTTACTTTTTCAGATTTTATTGCTAGAGTTTGGTTTAGATTGGTTTGATGTTTTTTCCCCTTTTTTTATTTTTGGAGTAGGTTGGTGCACGGGGTTTTTAAAATATGTTTTTTTTTATACTGACGCACCTTTTAGCGATTTTATTTAGGAGACAGTACCTTTTGACCACGTACCTACCGACATTTTTTTGAAGATATTGTAATATTTTCTTAGGTTCGTAAATAAAACTTTTTCACTTTATTTAAATTCTCCACTTATTTACTCCACAAAATAAAACACTTTACTTTTATAACCACAAACTGAAATTCACTAACTTGACTTGACATGTTCTGACATGTGCTTTTATACTTTTCACAAGGTTCCCGAAAAAGCTGGAATGTTCTAGTATTTGCTTCCAGAGCTTTCCATAGGGGAAATTTCCCATAAATTTTCCTTTCCAAAGCTTTCAATTTGACGTTTAGTATTGGAAGTTCGAAAGTTCACCAAAGCTCTCCGTAGGTTGGTTTGTGTCTGTTTTATTTGAAATTCGGTGTTTCTTTCATTCGAGAGTGGTTATAGTTCATTCAAAAGTCGTTATAGTACAAATGTGACAGTCGTTACACTGCCCCCTCCGTAAGATATTAAGATTGATCGTCCTGAGCAAATCTATCACATCCTTCACCATTATATCGGTGTAAACGGTCACTGTGAACTACTTTCATTTTACCTATATGTCCTCATCAGAGAACCTTGGTTTCACCGGGTTCAATGAACATCATTTGGCAAACGCCATAATCACCAAGCAAAATGGGCCCAATTGCCTGTTAATTACGAAGGTGGAGCTCCAGCTCTTCTTCAATTCATTAAAGAAGAAGAAGTCAGCAGGAGTCGATGGCATATCCAACATTGTACTTCGACATTTACCTCAAGAAGCAGTAGACACTTATACCACTCTGTTTAACAACGCTCTGAATGATGCATATTATCCAGTGCGGTGGAAGACAGCTGTGGTGCATCCTCTCCCGAAAAAGGGAAAGGACAACTCCAATTCGGCGAATCTCCGGTCGATAAGTCTTCTTCCGAGTATCAGCAAGGTATTCGAAAAGGTTATCAATAGAGCTCTGTCTAAGTGGGCAGAGGACAATAATATCATACTGGACAATCAGTTCGGTTTTGAGGCGGGACATGACACTGTTCATGCCGCGTCTAAGCTCGTTTCTGATGTCCAATGGAACAAATCTAAGAAGCAGTATACAAGTGCCTGTCTGATTGATTTGGAGAAGGCCTTCGACACCGTTTGGTTAGAGGGTCTTTATCTAAAGCTGACCAGACTTGCCATTGCTAAACCACAATTATATATGCTTTATGATATGCTCAATGGCAGAAAGTTTGTTGTCAAAAGTGGCAATGTAACTTCTGCCACAACCTTTAATATTAAAAATGGTCTTCAGTAGGGAGCGGTCAACTCGCCGATTCTATTCAGCATTTACACCAGCGATATGATAAGTAGTCTAACTCAGGCAATTGCGTATGCCGACGATCTAATTGCGTACAGAACAGCTCCAAAAGTCGAGGTCATCAGGATTCTTTTGCAGCGTGACTTCGAGAAGATTCAGCGATATTGCGATGACTGGAAGTTGAAAATCAACTTTCAGAAATCAGAAACTATATTGTTCAGGACTCCGTTGCTTAGAGCCACAAGGGATACGAGAAAGAACTAGCGCAAGCTGGTGATCGTAAGGCCAAATGGACATCCACTGGCGAGTAAAAGTATTGAAAAGTACCTTGGCATCTGGATGGATCAGTATTTGTATTTCGACAGACATATAAATGCTGCTCTGGCTAGGACTAGGGGAGCTTTTGCCCTGATGAAACGGTTGTTTTATAGCAGCCGGCTTGACAGCAGGGTGAAGGTGATTTGCTACATGGCCCTTATCCGACCGATGATTGCCTATGGATGCCCGGTTTGGTTCAACATTGCCCCATCTCAAATGGAAAAGATTCGGGTGTTTGAGAGGCAGTGTCTTCGACGCTGCCTTGGATTGCACAGAACACCAGAGTCGGAGTACAAACATTACTATTCCAACCTGGTTCTATACAACGGTTCCAACATAAACAGGATAGATAATTTCTTGCTGAAGCTTATTCGAGGTCACATTGCAAGAGATATGTCCTCGTCTATCAGCTTTATTTTCAGGGCTTATTACCCTAAATACGAATACTACAAAAATGTGCGTCTAAGCGACTTTATTCCGCCCGATGCATTCCTCAATCTATACAGTCCAGGGCTGATCCAAGATAGAGCGGCGGTTCCACTAATCTACCACGTCGGCCGTAGAACTGTAGTGTGGCGGCTCCTTTACAGTCGAGACGTCCTCGCACCAGACGGAGCTGAGCACCTTCGGTTCAGTAGGCCTGTGTCCGCACGGGACCGAAGAGATAGGGTAGGGCAGGAGAACCAGTTCTGGTGGTTAAAACATTGGGGCCAGTATGTTAGTTTTAAGATATTTATAAGTAGGCTAGTTTTTATGAATTTTTGTCTAGCTTTAAGATAGTTTTAAGAAAATCGAAAAATAAAAATTAATTTCAAAAAAAAAAAAAAAAATCTCTAAGTCCTCTCTGAAACCGGTAGACGAGATCGTTTATTCGTGTTACAACAGTATACGGGCCTTCCCAATTTTGTTAAGGTTTCGGGGAAAGTCCCGACGGTGGGAATTATAAAACCACACAAGTTCTCCCGCTTGGAATCCGTTCGTTGTTGCTTTTGGGTCGTATCGTGTTTTCATCCAATCACTTGATAGCTTTATATTTTCCCTCTTCCTTTCGTGAATGTCAAGAAGCTTTTCTTTCAGGTCTTCCACGTAGTCGTCTATTTCTTGGTGCTCATTACCCTAACATCCAAATTTTATTTCACTTGGCAGTCGTATTGTGTTCCCAAGCAGGATTTCTGATGGTGTATGTCTTGTTGAGCTATGTACTGCACTTCGAAAGGCCATCAAGAATAATGGAATTTGCCGATCCCAGTCTCGTTTGTTGTCGCTTACAACTTTGGAAAGGTTTTCTTTAAAGGTCCTGTTGAATCGTTCAACCATTCCATCAGATTGTGGATGAAGCGGTGTAGTTATCGTCTTTTTCTTTTTAATACCAAGAAGTGTACAAACTTCCTGAAAGATTTTGGACACGAAGTTTCTTCCTTGATCTGAATGGAGTTCCATCGGTACGCCAAACCTGCTTATCCAGTTGAAAACAATCTGATCCACGACTGTTTTGGTGTACTGGTTTGGGATGGAAAATGCCTCAGGCAATTTGCTGAAGTAGTTCATTAGTTTCTGGAAAAGGTCCCGCAACGTCTATTGCAATTCTCTCAAAAGCCCACCTTATACTGCTGCATTTCACTCCGGATTTTTCTGCTTGGTCCCTTGCTTGCAGCAGAAGTGTCACATTTCCGGCATCATTTTACAACGTCTTTTCTTGCATGTAGCCAGTAGAATCGCTGCTTTACCTTCTCCCTTGTCCTATTGATCCTCAAATTTCCTCCGGAAGCTCCCTCATGCATCTCTTCAAGAACTTCAATAACTTTGGATCGAGGTACGATTAGCTGCATCACATACGTCTTAGTAGTCCTTCTTGCACATGAAGTGAGACCCATTGTGCCCAATACGCCTTAAGAGTTGGACTTCTAACGGAGATGTCACCCCATTTTGGTTTCTCCTGGTGTTCTTTCCATACCAGAATGGGTTCAATATCCGAGTCTTCTGGTTAGGCCGTCCTAAGTTATTCATTACTCCAACCGTAAATGGGATCGATTCTTAATCGCTGGATGGCAGCAACCTTTTTTTATATATAAGAATGTATTGGTGACCTCTTCGTCTCGTACAGATAAAAGATTTTTAAGTAGGCTCCAGGTCAATACAAAATGTTGTTACTTGATAAGCGACGTTTCGTGCATGAATACACTCTTCATCAGACCTTTATTAATGAAAAAATATAACAATATAAATTCATGTATATAATTATTATGCAAATGTCGGTTAAACTTACAGCACAATTTAATAAACAAATTTATCACAGGATTTACATATTTTTGGGAAAAGAGATTGTAGATAAAAACACTTTAAGAATATATGTAATAATTAAAATATATGGAATTCAAACTAACGAAACAATATTAAATTTTCTTTTTTAATTTAAAATGTATAATACTTATTCCGAAACCTTAGTGTAGTTTTATTAAGCACTATACTGTAAGTCGCTGTTCTATTTGATTCTCCTAATAAACTGAGTATAGACAGTAGTAGTAACTAGAGGGTTCTAGGCCACCGGCATCACCGGCATCACCGGTACCAATTAGGGTTCTGATCTATGCTATGCTAAATACCGGTATTATTTTGGGTTCTAGACCATGCTTAGCAAACGTTAGAACGTAAAAACGTAAAATTCACGTTCACGTTAGAACTTAATATTCACGTTCACGTTAAAACGTAAAAACGTAAAATTCACGTTCACGTTAGAACGTAAAATTCACGTTCACGTTAGAACGTAAAAACGTAAGATTCACGTTCACGTTAAAACGCAAAAATGTAAGATTCGCGTAAAAACGTAAAATTCACGTTCACGTTAGAACGTAAAAACGTAAAATTCACGTTCACGTTAGAACGTAAAAACGTAAAATTCACGTTCACGTTAGAACGTGAAAACGTAAAATTCACGTTCACGTTAAAACGCAAAAACGTAAAATTCGCGTTAAAACGTAAAATTCACGTAAACTTTAGAACGTAAAAACGTAAAATTCACGTTCACGCTAGAACGTAAAATTCACGTTCACGTTAAAACGCAAAAAACGTAAAAGTAAAATTCGCGTTAAAACGTAAAATTCCCGTTCGGAACGCAAAAATCACCATAGGAAACTGAACAAAATCATGAACAGAACATGATGTTTAAGAGTTAAGTTTTTTCAGAAAAGGTTGTCCATATGAGTGAAGAGAGAAAAGAATCGTTAAGTAAAAAGACATGTTAATTTTTTAATATTTTTTAATTTTTTAATTAAATTTTAATATTTAATATTTTATATTTCATTTTCAAGTTCTATTCGATAATGACCCCAAGCTAGTGTATTTATATTATTAGTACACATAAATCTTTTGTCATCAGAACAACTTAAACTTAATTTGTTTATGTTTAGATCTAAAGTTCAACATTTTACTATAAAAGTTTTGTTTGTGTAGCAAACAGTCTCTGTAAATTTGTAAAGACATTTTTTGTACAGCTGCTGATTTAACACCCTTAGCCTTTTTTATTAGTGCTGCATCTTTTATGTCTATACTATACATTTTAGCTCTTAGTCCTATAAATTCCTTCATTATTCTACCATTATTTTCATCCTTCATAAATCCTTACTTTTTCACATTAAGCTGGGCAATACCGTAGCGGTTTTGGGGTGGATAGTCTGAAGTTTCAAATTTATCTATTATACCATTTCTTATATCATTGTAAAAATCATCTGTTCTTATTTTATAAATAAATGAATCGGTATCCATGTAGGCCAGATGTAGGTTGTCAGTAAATTTAGGTTTCATGTATGCATAATGAAAGTCGTACATTTTATACTTTGAAATCTCCAAAACACAAAAACCTAAGTATATAGGCTTATTATATACACTGTGAATTCGTTTTAACTGAATAGCAGCCATGGTTTCCGAAAATTCTAATATGCTATGAAAATTAGGTTTAGCTATAAGAGCGCGACTACCGGGATGGGTGCCTTTGCTTTCTATTGAATCGACAATTCGAACATCTTTCTGTTTGTCTACATTTTGAAATTCACCAACCTTTGATCTCATCTAAATTAGTTGGAGGTTCAACCCATTTAAAGTCTGAATGTGGGAGGTAATCAGACATGGCCTAACCGTATAGGTTATTAGCATCCAAGTACATTAAATAATCAGATGGTTTACTTGAATCATAATCAACCATATATTTATTATTTGCTTTACAATGTCGCAAGCTACATTGTGTTAAACCTCCTCTTATGCCCTTAGCGAAAAAGTTATACATGTTAATGTGTGTCAAAAGTTCAAGCTTAACACCTGTTTCTTTCAACATAGCATCCCACGAAAAACCTGGCAGTGTATAATAGTGACAGGGGTCTAGACCATAAATTGTTCTAGAATCAATTCTAAATTTTTCAAAAATGTCTGATAAAATTAAGACGTCTGTAATTAAATAGTGTCCCTCAAAATCATCGACTACATCGATTAAAAAACATGTCCCGATTGCTGTTTCATACTTTATCGAATGCTCATTTGATCCATCTCTAAATAAATTGTTCAAATACACCGGTAAGTAAATTTGTTTTAATGGATTTATCTCTTATGCTATATGAAAATTATGAGCGCTGTAATATACATTTTTTTTTACTATAGGTGAAGACTGTGCACGAGTTTTTGTTACGAACTTGATTGAAGACTCCAAACATATTCATCAACATCATTTGAGTAAGAAGATCAAAATTAACATGACACCCCAGGATGAAATCAAATTTTAGCAGGCAACAAGATGTCATATTTGTAAGAAGGCAGTATGGGGCGACGTAAAGGTACGAGATCATGATCACTTGACTGGTAAATTCAGAGGAGCAGCGCATTCAAATTGTAACTTAAACTATAAGATACCTAAATTCATTCCAATTTTTTTCCATAATTTGACCGGTTATGATTCTCATTTATTTATAAAAGAGCTGGGTAATATCAAAGGGCTTATCAATATTATTCCTCTCAACAAAGAGAAATATATATCTATATCAACAAAACTATTAATAAATAGTGAGCAGAGCGAGTTTCTAGAATTACGGTTCTTAGACTCATTTAGATTTTTACCTTCAAGTATAGATAAGATAGCAAAAACTCTTGATGAAAAAAAAGATTTTAAAATTTTATCAACATTTTTCAAAGATGATGAATCTATTCAACTTATGACTCGTAAGGGTGTTTTATGCTATGATTATTTAGATTCTATAGAAATATTAAGTGAGACGGAGCTTCCTCCAATAGAATCATTTAGAAATTCTTTGGTTGAAGAGGATTGTGACCAAGATGATTATAATCATGCTGAGAAAGTTTGGTCACATTTTAAATGTAGTAATTTAAGAGAATATCTTGAACACTATTTAATTACAGACGTCTTAATTTTATCAGACATTTTTGAAAAATTTAGAATTGATTCTAGAACAATTTATGGTCTAGACCCCTGTCACTATTATACACTGCCAGGTTTTTCGTGGGATGCTATGTTGAAAGAAACAGGTGTTAAGCTTGAACTTTTGACAGACATTAACATGTGTAACTTTTTCGCTAAGGGCATAAGAGGAGGTTTAACACAATGTAACTTGCGACATTGTAAAGCAAATAATAAATATATGGTTGATTATGATTCAAGTAAACCATCTGATTATTTAATGTACTTGGATGCTACTCGTAATAACCTATACGGTTGGGCCATGTCTGATTACCTCCCACATTCAGACTTTAAATGGGTTGAACCTCCAACTAATTTAGATGAGATTAAAGGCTGGTTAATTTCAAATATATACATTGGTTATGTTTTAGAAGTGGATCTCGAGTATCCCCTAGAAATACATGATAATCACAATGATCTTCCATTCTGTCCTTCAAACATTTCATTGTCTAGTAAATCCGATAAAAAATTAATTGCTGATTTGAATAATAAAGTTAATTATATAATTCATTACAAAACATTAATTCAATGCCTTGATAATGGTTTGATGCTTAAGAAAATTCATAGAGTAATGCAATTCAAACAATCTCAATGGCTGAACAAATATATTGATTTAAACAATGAACTAAGAAAAAAAGCCACCACAAAGTTTGAAAAGGATCAGCGTAAACTTTGCAATAATGCTATATTCGGAAAAACTATGGAAAATGTAGACAAACGAAAAGATGTTCGAATTGTCGATTCAATAGAAAGCAAAGGCACCCATCCCGGTAGTCGCGCTCTTATAGCTAAACCTAATTTTCATAGCATATTAGAATTTTCGGAAACCATGGCTGCTATTCAGTTAAAACGAATTCACAGTGTATATAATAAGCCTATATACTTAGGTTTTTGTGTTTTGGAGATTTCAAAGTATAAAATGTACGACTTTCATTATGCATACATGAAACCTAAATTTACTGACAACCTACATCTGGCCTACATGGATACCGATTCATTTATTTATAAAATAAGAACAGATGATTTTTACAATGATACAAGAAATGATATAATAGATAAATTTGAAACTTCAGACTATCCACCCTAAAACCGCTACGGTATTGCCCAGCTTAATGTGAAAAAGTAAGGATTTATGAAGGATGAAAATAATGGTAGAATAATGAAGGAATTTATAGGATTAAGAGCTAAAATGTATAGTATAGACAAAGAAGATGCAGCACTAATAAAAACGGCTAAGGGTGTTAAATCAGCAGCTGTACAAAAAATGTCTTTACAAAATTACAGAGACTGTTTGCTACACAAACAAAACTTCTATAGTAAAATGTTGAACTTTAGATCTAAACACCATACTATATACACCGAATGTATAAACAAATTAAGTTTAAGTTGTTCTGATGACAAAAGATTTATGTGTACTAATAATATAAATACACTAGCTTGGGGTCATTATCGAATAGAACTTGAAAATGAAATATAAAATATTAAATATTAAAATTTAATTAAAAAATAAAAAAATATTAAAAAAAATTAACATGTCTTTTTACTTAACGATTCTTTTCTCTCTTCACTCATATGGACCACCTTTTCGGAAAAACTTAACTCTTAAACATCGTGTTCTGTTCATGATTTTGTTCAGTTTCCTATGGTGATTGTGAACGTGAATTTTACGTTTTTACGTTCTAACGTTTACGTGAATTTTACGTTTTAACGCGAATTTTACGTTTTTGCGTTTTAACGTGAACGTGAATTTTACGTTTTTGCGTTTTAACGTGAACGTGAATTTTACGTTTTTACGTTCTAACGTGAACGTGAATTTTACGTTTTTACGTTTTTTTTTTTTTTTTTTTTAAATTCATTTTTATTTTCCATTTTCTTAAAACTATCTTAAAGCTAGACAAAAAATTCATAAAAACTAGCCTACTTATCAATATCTTATCTTAAAACTAACTTACTGGCCCCAGTCGGGCGCTCTAAGTTAAACTAGAATAACTTAATTCTAATGCCTTTCGGCCTAAGAACTATATTAATACTAAATCCAGGTCGGTTTTATTTTTTACCGAGAAGAATTTACAAAAAAACTCGGTATCATTGTCTTTATTTTTTTTTTTGGTTTTATATAAAACTTACAAACTACATAAAACTAAATTAAAGCTAATTAAAACTAATTAAAACTACTTAAAGCTACTTAAAACTATTTACAACCTATTTATAAGCTACTTACAGACTACTTACAAACTAGAACAGCCACAGCAAGCATTTTCCGGTTTTATAATTTTTTGTATTTTTGTGGATTTTATATATTTTTTTTTTTTTTTCTTTTTTTGGTGCCACCCTGACTGTCCCTACTTAAAACTAACTACCTAAACCTATGTAAGTCGGCCATACATAAGAAAATAGCAAGGTCAACTATTAAATGTCTGAAGGAACTTCATCTTCGTTTTTCAGCCACCAGAACTGATTCTCCTGTTTTACCCTATCTTTTCGGTCCCGTTCGGACACAGTCCTACTGAACCGAAGGTGTTCAGCTCCGTCTTGTGCGAGGACGTCTCGACTGTTAAGGAGCCGCCACACTACAGTTCTACGGCCGACGTGGTAGATTAGCGGAACCGCCGCTCTATCCTGGATCAGCCCTCGGCTGTCTAGGTGGAGGAATGCATCGGGCGGAATAAGGCCGCTTAGCCGCACACTCTCGTAGTATTCGTATTTAGGGTAATAAGCCCCGAAAATTAAGCTGTTAGATGAGGACATCGCTCTTGCAATGTGACCCCGAATAAGCTTCAGCAAGAAATTATCTATCCTGTTTATGTTGGCCCCGTTGTATAGAGCCAGGTTGGAATAGTAGTGTTTGTACTCCGACTCTGGTGTTCTGTGCAATCCAAGGCAGCGTCGAAGACACTGCCTCTCAAACACCCGAATCTTTTCCATTTGAGATGGGGCAACGTTGAACCAAACCGGGCATCCATAGGCAATCATCGGCCGAATAAGGGCCATGTAGCAAATCACCTTCACCCTGCTGTCAAGCCGGCTGCTATAAAACAACCGTTTCGTCAGGGCAAAAGCTCCCCTAGCCCTGGCCAGAGCAGCATTTATATGTCTGTCGAAATGCAGATACTGATCCATCCAGATGCCAAGGTACCTTACTACACTTTTACTCGCCAGTGGATGTCCATTTGGCCCTAAGATCACCAGCTTGCGCCAGTTCTTTCTCGTATCCCTTGTGGCTCCACGCAACGGAGTCCTAAACAAGATAGTTTCTGATTTCTGAAAGTTGATTTTCAACTTCCAGTCATCACAATATCGTTGAATGTCATCGAAGTCACTCTGCAAAAGAATCCTGATGTCCTCGACTTTTGCAGCTGTTCTGTACGCAATTAGATCGTCGGCATACGCAATTGCCTGAGTTAGACTACTTATCAGATCACTGGTGTAAATGCTGAATAGAATCGGCGAGTTGACCGCTCCCTGCTGAAGACCATTTTTAATATTAAAGGTTGTGGCAGAAGTTACATTGCCACTCTTGACAACAAACTTTCTGCCATTGAGCATATCATAAAGCATATATAATAGTGGTTTACTAATGCCAAGTCTGGTCAGCTTTAGATAAAGACCCTCTAACCATACGGTGTCGAAGGCCTTCTCCAAATCAACCAGACAGGCACCCGTACACTGCTTCTTAGATTTGTTCCATTGGACATCAGAAACGAGTTTCGACGCGGCATGAATGGTGTCATGTCCCGCCTTAAAACCGAACTGATTGTCCGGTATGATATTATTGTCCTCTGCCCACCTAGACAGATCTCTATTGATAACTTTTTCGAATACCTTGCTGATACTCGGAAGAAGACTTATCGACCGGAGATTCGCCGGATTGGAGTTGTCCTTTCCCTTTTTCGGGAGAGGATGCACCACAGCTGTCTTCCACCGCACTGGATAATATGCATTATTCAGAGCGTTGTTAAACAGAGTAGTATAAATGTCTACTGCTTCTTGAGGTAAATGTCGAAGTACAACGTTGGATATGCCATCGACTCCTGCTGACTTCTTCTTCTTTAATGAATCGAAGATGAGCTGGAGCTCCATCTTCGTAATTAACAGGGAACTGGGCCCATTTCGCTCGGTGATTATGGCGTTTGCCAAATGAACTTCATTGAACCCGGTGAAACCAAGGTTCTCTGATCGCCATTGCGTTATGTCATTCCGAAGGTAGAAGTGGTGGAGCAAGGCTCTGTTTTCCAGGTCATGATTGGGGCGAATGCAAGCATTCACCTTGTACACTTGCTGGAAAGCAGCCCCCACAGCCTCCACTTTCTCCTGCGGATCTTCGACAATGAAGAGGTCATCGTCCAAGACGGCGTCCTCTGGATTAATTCCTGCTGTCAGAAGTACGTCTCTGTTGTCTGTCGTTCTCTGAAACTTGAGACACGGAAGATCGTTCTGATCATTCCTTCTAAATATCTTGTTAATTTGCGGAAACATGCTCGGGTCGCTAGCATTAACGGCCCGAATTTTGTTATCCCAATACAAATTAATTGACAACCGATAGTTCTCTTTAATTAGTTGGTTGATGTTCTTGATCGACGACTTCAGTGTCCCAATCTGCAGATCGTGAGGGTCAGTAAACCGTCTGTACAAGAGTTTGAGTCTTGTTAGCAGTCCACTTTTTTGTCTGTGTAATGCGTCAATGGTCGCATTTCGGTACATGTCTGTTGCGTCCCGTTGTTTGTATTTCGGTATTGTTCGTTTGATTGTCTCGTCCATTTGTTCTAAGTATTGGTCTATTTCGTTATTTGTCAAATTCCTGTCATTTGGTGGGGATATATTGTTCGAACTGATTTCGCTCGATAAGGCGTTGGTAAAGCGTGGCCAGCGCACCTTACTGTAATTGTAAGTATGCACAGGTACATACTCATCCAACTCCACGAGCTCGTTCGGAAGCTGTATTACGGCGGCGAGTCCGCAGTGATCACTGTCGTACTCGATCGTTCGTAAGCAGTTTCTTGGTCTTTGACCCACAGTGTCAGTAATTGTCAGTCTTGCGTCTATTAGCAATAGATCCAGATAGGCACCGCTTCTTGGAAACGATGGCCGATCCGTAGCCAGCAGGTCGACACCATACTCAGTGTTGTATCGACTCATCCAATTGAAAAGATGAATACCTCTTTGATTTTGAATTTGATTTCCCCAATCTTGGTGTTTGGCATTCAAATCACCGGCCATGAGAAAGTAATTTTCTTCCAAGCTCAAGTGTAGACATTCGAAAAGTTTTTCAAGCTCTGTCATAAAATCAGTTGGCTGATGTGATGCCGGTGCATAAGCCGCGATCACATACATTCGCTTCCCCTGTTGGAGAGGAATGCATACGATGCACGCCTCTAACAGCCGAAATCTGCGCAGATCACTATTGTATATAACTTTATGATTAATGCCTTTTCGTATGAAGATTGCGACGCCCCCCCCCCCCCCTTGAGTGGAGTTGGGTCGATGTCTTCAAACGATATTGTAATTGTTGTTAGTCAACTTATGTTTCTGGTTCAGCTTAGTTTCGCTGGCCATAAACACATCTGGACTTTGGTCTTTCAACAATTGGAAAAGATTAGCTCTACGTTCGGTCCTTATCAGTGAATTTACATTCACAGCAAGGATCCTAAGAGGCCTCTCCGACAGCGCGCCTTTAACCTCTAATTTGCGTTAGGCTAGACAAAACAGAGTAGAGATAGTGTACCCTAGTCGCCTGCTCCTTTATCTGGTTATGAAGTCCTGTCAACTGGCTTTGAATTGCCAGCAACATGCTTCTTATTTCGGCCTGTGCGTCTGGCGCCGTTGGCACTAGGGCCAGTTGGGCTGTCTTTGCTGCAGGCTGTACCGTTTTTCCCCTTCCTGCCGCCATTTGGGCGTAGGAAATTTGGGGATTAACGGACGTTGCTGTAGGAGCACGCGTTGATGGGCGTATCTCTACCGCTGTCTGCTTAGCCGCTTTCTTGTTTCTTATTTGCTGGAAAGCTGAGCAACCCCGATAATTAGCAGGGTGCCCCTGTTTTCCGCAAAGTGCACACTTAAGCTGGGTCATGTCTTGGACCCGTTCCTCACCGAGCTTACACTCCCCCTTGTTGTGGTCCTCACCACACTTAACGCAGCGTGACTGCATTTCGCAGTTTGCTGCAGCGTGGCCAAACCTTTGGCAGCGCTTGCATTGAAGCATGTCGCCGCCTCTCTTTAATTTATCCCAAGTTACAACCTGGTAGTTGAGAACGGAGATACTTCTCAACCTATCCAGTTTGCTGCTGGGCGATAGCTGGACTAGGAAGAACGGCAAAGACCGCTTCTCCCGTCTGGCTCTGACTGTAGCGAACGGCTTGACCCCGATAAAGTCGAGATCGTCGTTCGCTTTTTGACGGAGCTCATTTAAGAGCACCTGTGGTTCCGTGCAGAAATCTATGCCCTTCAAGAGGACCGTTTGGTATTTATCCACTTTGGGGGTAAAACTGAAGAACTCAGTCGTGAATTTTTTCAATAATTCTTTAATAATTTTGTGCTGCTCCACTGTGGAGCAGTGGATAGCATGTCTATCTCTACTCAAACGTTTAATAAAAAAGTTTTGGCCTATGGCCGACTTACATAGGTCGATGGTTTCTTGCAGTTCCATTTTGTAAGTGTTGATCGGTGGCACTTTTTCTTTTTTGTTTTGGGGCGGCTGTGGCTGCTGCTGGTGTACTTCCTGCTGTTGCTCATTCCGCTGCTGCTGACTGCGCTCCTGTGGCTTTTGTTGCTGCTGCTGCTGCTGTGTTGTTTTCTTTTTTGGCCGTTGCTCCTTCGGCTGCTGCTGTGGTTGTTCCGTTGGCAGCTGTTGTTGTTGCTGCTTCTTTCGGTTCTGCATTGGCAGTTGTTGTTGCTGTTGCTCTAGCAGATTTTGCTCTAGCTGCTGGCTTTTCGGTGTTTGCTCAGGCTGTGGCGCCTGTACTGCTTTTTTCTGCTCGCGCTCCTGCCTTTCTCTTTCGCGTCGAGCTTCTTGTTTTTCCTTCAGAGCTTGAATCAATGGGGTCACAATGGCATTTAAACGATCCATTTCCCCCCGAGTTACATCGATTTTTTGGCTGATGGCCTGTTCATCCAGTGGTTCTTGCGCCTCATTTTCCTCTTCGGAGGACGCCTCTGGAGATTTGAGATCAACAAGCAGGTTGCTGTTGCTGTCCCCTGTTGTGTACAGTCCCTCGCCATCCTCTGACATATATTCGATGTCATCGTCGGATGGTGAGGTATCTAGTTGTTGATGTATTTTTGCTGCTGCTGACGTCTTCGCTGTGCGCGCCGTCTCCTTCACCCCAGCTGGCAGCTGGGCTGAGGTGGTGGTGGAGCGGCGCTTGACGAGGTTCGTCGCACAGCTTATCCTCTTCTTCCTCTTGTTTTTGGCATCGGCTGTTGATGCCGTTGCTTGTTTTGCCGTTGTTGCTACGGCACTAGTTGATGGTATGGCTGGTGGTGCCATCGCTTGCTTGCTTGTTGTTGTTGTTGATGCTACTGCACTAACCGTGACTTTGGCTGGTTGTGCCATAGCTGACTTTATTGTTGATGCTGGGGCACCTTTCGATGTCCCCGCGGTGTTGTTGGTTTGCATTTGCTGCTTTTCCCACTCAATGAAGTTTTCTACTTCACGATTGTGAAAAAAAGCAGCCAAATAATTTTTACCCGACTGGGACTCGAACCCGTGATCCTCTGGTTGTCGATCGGCCACCTCTACCACTGTGCTATTGCACTATTAAAAATAGCAGGGTATAATTAAAACTTTGAAAAGTCACTCCGATATTATTTAAAGAAAACTGTGAAAGCCGATAACGTGTGCACACTTCCACAGATCGAGATTGACTACGTTTTTACGTTCTAACGTGAACGTGAATTTTACGTTTTTACGTTCTAACGTGAACGTGAATTTTACGTTTTTACGTTCTAACGTGAACGTGAATTTTACGTTTTTGCGTTTTAACGTGAACGTGAATTTTACTTTTAACACGAATTTTACGTTTTTGCGTTTTAACTTGAACGTGAATTTTACGTTTTTACGTTCTAACTCGAACGTGAATCTTACGTTCTAACGTGAACGTGAATTTTACGTTTTAACGTGAACGTGAATTTTACGTTCTAACGTGAACGTGAATTTTACGTTTTTACGTTCAAACGTTTGCTAAGCATGGTCTAGAACCCAAAATAATACCGGTATTTAGCATAGCATAGATCAGAACCCTAATTAGTACCAGTGGTACCGGTGATGCCGGTGGCCTAGAACCCTCTAGTTACTACTACTTCCGATCTTAATTGGTTTATCGGATGAATACCAAATCGTCTTCTTTTTTGTATACGTTTAAGTAATTTGTACACATATAAACGATTTTCCGACAGGGCGAACTGTTCTTGACAACGGCATTTTAACTACTAATCGCTCAAAAGCAGTCGCTCAGTGCCTGGCCATACGTCACTTAGAGCTGCCACGCAGCCACTAGCCGCTCAGCCGCTTACTGCGTGGCCGCGGCCTTAATTAATACAAGAAAAAAATACAATATTTACGCTATTACATGAGAAAATTACATTGCAATATTTCATATTTCTTGCCGTTTAATATTGCCTCCACAGTCAGATTTTTATTGTTTCGTTTAGTCTGCGAGACCTGAATAGTGGTTCTGGGGCCATTGATACCAGAAACCAGCTTCTGCCCCTCGAAGTTGGTTCTTACTCGTTTCCCGGTTGGGAAACAGGTAGAGTTGGCATTTCTGCGTCCACAATGTTTACATGCAAGTCTTCTTAGTGGTAATCTGCACTGACTTTGGAGATATCCGGTCTTGTTACAATTCCAGCATCGAGCAGGTCTATCCCGCTGGTTCCTTTGCAAAGCTATTTTCTGGCATGAACGCTCCTCAATTTCTATTTCTCCTACTCGATGGACTCCTTGAGAAGCCTGTTTGGCTGCTTCCATAGTCAGGGCGAACGCTAATGCCTTTTTTTTTTTTTTTTTTTTTTTTAATTCATTTTTATTTTCCATTTTCTTAAAACTATCTTAAAGCTAGACAAAAATTCATAAAAACTAGCCTACTTATCGATATCTTAAAACTAACTTACTGGCCCCAGTCGGGCGCTCTAAGTTAAACTATAATAACTTAATGCTAGTGCCTTTTGGCCTAAGAACTATCTTAATACTAAATCCAGGTCGGTTTTATTTTTTACCGAGAAGAATTTACAAAAAAAAAACTCGGTATCATTGTCTTTATTTTTTTTTTTGGTTTTATATAAAACTTACAAGCTACATAAAACTAAATTAAAGCTAATTAAAACTAATTAAAACTACTTAAAGCTACTTAAAACTATTTACAAACAACTTACAAACTAGAACAGCCACAGCAAGCATTTTCCGGTTTTATAATTTTTTGTATTTTTGTGGATT
Organism: Dasysyrphus albostriatus; assembly: GCA_946251815.1. Taxonomy (NCBI): domain Eukaryota; kingdom Metazoa; phylum Arthropoda; class Insecta; order Diptera; family Syrphidae; genus Dasysyrphus; species Dasysyrphus albostriatus. The sequence continues at coordinate 144,277,407 of OX276335.1, read as the reverse complement.
TTATATATATTTTTTTTTTTTTTTTTTTTTTTTTTTTTGGTGCCACCCTGACTGTCCCTACTTAAAACTAACTACCTAAACCTATGTAAGTCGGCCATACATAAGAAAATAGCAAGGTCAACTATTAAATGTCTGAAGGAACTTCATCTTCGTTTTTCAGCCACCAGAACTGATTCTCCTGTTTTACCCTATCTTTTCGGTCCCGTTCGGACACAGTCCTACTGAACCGAAGGTGCTCAGCTCCGTCTTGTGCGAGGACGTCTCGACTGTAAAGGAGCCGCCGATCTACAGTTCTACGGCTGACGTGGTAGATTAGCGGAACCGCCGCTCTATCCTGGATCAGCCCTCGGCTGTCTAGGTGGAGGAATGCATCGGGCGGAATAAAGCCGCTTAGCCGCACACTCTCGTAGTATTCGTATTTAGGGTAATAAGCCCCGAAAATTAAGCTGTTAGATGAGGACATATCTCTTGCAATGTGACCCCGAATAAGCTTCAGCAAGAAATTATCTATCCTGTTTATGTTGGCCCCGTTGTATAGAGCCAGGTTGGAATAGTAGTGTTTGTACTCCGACTCTGGTGTTCTGTGCAATCCAAGGCAGCGTCGAAGACACTGCCTCTCAAACACCCGAATCTTTTCCATTTGAGATGGGGCAACGTTGAACCAAACCGGGCATCCATAGGCAATCATCGGCCGGATAAGGGCCATGTAGCAAATCACCTTCACCCTGCTATCAAGCCGGCTGCTATAAAACAACCGTTTCGTCAGGGCAAAGGCTCCCCTAGCCCTGGCCAGAGCAGCATTTATATGTCTGTCGAAATACAAATACTGATCCATCCAGATGCCAAGGTACTTTACTACACTTTTACTCGCCAGTGGATGTCCATTTGGCCCTACGATCACCAGCTTGCGCCAGTTCTTTCTCGTATCCCTTGTGGCTCCACGCAACGGAGTCCTAAACAAGATAGTTTCTGATTTCTGAAAGTTGATTTTCAACTTCCAGTCATCACAATATCGTTGAATCTCATCGAAGTCACTCTGCAAAAGAATCCTGATGTCCTCGACTTTTGCAGCTGTTCTGTACGCAATTAGATCGTCGGCATACGCTATTGCCTGAGTTAGACTACCTATCAGATCGCTGGTGTAAATGCTGAACAGAATCGGCGAGTTGACCGCTCCCTGCTGAAGACCATTTTTAATATTAAAGGTTGTGGCAGAAGTTACATTGCCACTCTTGACAACAAACTTTCTGCCATTGAGCATATCATAAAGCATATATAATAGTGGTTTACTAATGCCAAGTCTGGTCAGCTTTAGATAAAGACCCTCTAACCATACGGTGTCGAAAGCCTTCTCCAAATCAACCAGACAGGCACCCGTACACTGCTTCTTAGATTTGTTCCATTGGACATCAGAAACGAGCTTAGACGCGGCATGAATGGTGTCATGTCCCGCCTTAAAACCGAACTGATTGTCCGGTATGATATTATTGTCCTCTGCCCACTTAGACAGAGCTCTATTGATAACTTTTTCGTATACCTTGCTGATACTCGGAAGGAGACTTATCGACCGGAGATTCGCCGGATTGGAGTTGTCCTTTCCCTTTTTCGGGAGAGGATGCACCACAGCTGTCTTCCACCGCACTGGATAATATGCATTATTCAGAGCGTTGTTAAACAGAGTAGTATAAATGTCTACTGCTTCTTGAGGTAAATGTCGAAGTACAACGTTGGATATGCCATCGACTCCTGCTGACTTCTTCTTCTTTAATGAATCGAAGATGAGCTGGAGCTCCATCTTCGTAATTAACAGGGAACTGGGCCCATTTCGCTCGGTGATTATGGCGTTTGCCAAATGAACTTCATTGAACCCGGTGAAACCAAGGTTCTCTGATCGCCATTGCGTTATGTCATTCCGAAGGTAGAAGTGGTGGAGCAAGGCTCTGTTTTCCAGGTCATGATTGGGGCGAATGCAAGCATTCACCTTGTACACTTGCTGGAAAGCAGCCCCCACAGCCTCCACTTTCTCCTGCGGATCTTCGACAATGAAGAGGTCATCGTCCAAGACGGCGTCCTCTGGATTAATTCCCGCTGTCAGAAGTACGTCTCTGTTGTCTGTCGTTCTCTGAAGCTTGAGACACGGAAGATCGTTCTGATCATTCCTTCTAAATATCTTGTTAATTTGCGGAAACATGCTCGGGTCGCTAGCATCAACGGCCCGAATTTTGTTATCCCAATACAAATTAATTGACAACCGATAGTTCTCTTTAATTAGTTGGTTGATGTTCTTGATCGACGACTTCAGTGTCCCAATCTCCAGATCGTGAGGGTCAGTAAACCGTCTGTACAAGAGTTTGAGTCTTGTTAGCAGTCCACTTTTTTGTCTGTGTAATGCGTCAATGGTCGCATTTCGGTACATGTCTGTTGCGTCCCGTTGTTTGTATTTCGGTATTGTTCTGTTCATTGTTCGTTTGATTGTCTCGTCCATTTGTTCTAAGTATTGGTCTATTTCGTTATTTGTCAAATTCCTGTCATTTGGTGGGGATATATTGTTCGAACTGATTTCGCTCGATAAGGCGTTGGTAAATCGTGGCCAGCGCACCTTACTGTAATTGTAAGTATGCACAGGTACATACTCTTCCAACTCTACGAGCTCGTTTGGAAGCTGTATTACGGCGGCGAGTCCGCAGTGATCACTGTCGTACTCGATTGTTCGTAAACAGTTTCTTGGTCTTTGACCCACCGTGTCAGTAATTGTCAGTCTTGCGTCTATTAGCAATAGATCCAGATAGGCATCGCTTCTTGGAAACGATGGCCGATCCGTAGCCAGCAGGTCGACACCATACTCAGTGTTGTATCGACTCATCCAATTGAAAAGATGAATACCTCTTTGATTTTGAATTTGATTTCCCCAATCTTGGTGTTTGGCATTCAAATCACCGGCCATGAGAAAGTAATTTTCTTCCAAGCTCAAGTGTAGACATTCGAAAAGTTTTTCAAGCTCTGTAATGAAATCAGTTGGCTGAGGTGATGCCGGTGCATAAGCCGCGATCACATACATTCGCTTCCCCTGTTGGAGAGGAATGCATACGATGCACGCCTCTAACAGCCGAAATTTACGCAGATCACTATTATATATAACTTTATGATTAATGCTTTTTCGTATGAAGATTGCGACGCCCCCCCCTTGAGTGGAGTTGGGTCGATCTCTTCTTACGATATTGTAATTGTTGTTAGTCAACTTATGTTTCTGGTTCAGCTTAGTTTCGCTGGCCATAAACACATCTGGACTTTGGTCTTTCAACAATTGGAAAAGATTAGCTCTACGTTCGGTCCTAATCAGTGAATTTACATTCACAGCAAGGATCCTAAGAGGCCTCTCCGACAGCGCGCCTTTAACCTCTTATTTGCGTTAGGCTAGGAAAAACAGAGTAGAGATAGTCTACCCTAGTCGCCTGCTCCTTTATCTGGTTATGAAGTCCTGTCAACTGGCCTTGAATTGCCAGCAACATGCTTCTTATTTCGGCCTGAGCGTCCGGCGCCTTTTGCACTAGGGCCGGTTGGGCTGCCTTAGCTGCAGGCTGTACCGTTTTTCCCCTCCCTGCCGCCATTTGGGCGTAGGAAATTTGGGGATTAACGGGCGTTGCTGTAGGAGCACGCGTTGATGGGCGTATCTCTACCGCTGTCTGCTTAGCCGCTTTATTGTTACGAATTTGCTGAAAAGCTGAGCAACCCCGATAATTAGCAGGGTGCCCCTCCTTTCCGCAAAGTGCACATTTAAGCTGGGCCATGTCTTCGACCCGTTCTTCACCGAGCTTGCACTCCCCCTTAATGTGGTCCTCACCACACTTAACGCAGCGTGACTGCATTTCGCAGTTTGCTTCAGCGTGGCCAAACCTTTGGCAGCGCTTGCATTGAAGCATGTCGCTGCCTCTCTTTAATTTATCCCAAGTTACAACCTGGTAGTTGAGAACGGAGATACTTCTCAACCTATCCAGTTTGCTGCTGGGCGATAGCTGGACTAGGAAGAACGGCAAAGACCGCTTCTCCCGTCTGGCTCTGACTGTAGCGAACGGCTTGACCCCGATAAAGTCGAGATCGTCGCTCGCTTTTTGACGGAGCTCATTTAAGAGCACCTGTGGTTCCGTGCAGGAATCTATGCCCTTCAGGAGGACCGTTTGGTATTTATCCACTTTGGGGGTAAAACTGAAGAACTCAGTCGTGGATTTCTTTAATAATTCTTTAATGATTTTGTGCTGCTCCACTGTGGAGCAGTGGATAGCATGTCTATCTTTACTTAATCTTTTAATAAAAAAGTTTTGGCCTATGGCCGACTTACACAGGTCTATGGTTTCCTGTAGCTCCATTTTATAGGTGTTTATTGGTGGCACCTTTTCTTTTTTATTTTGGGGCGGCTGTGGCTGCTGCTGGTGTTCTCCTCGCTGCTGCTCGTTCCGCTTCTGCTGACTGCACTCCTGTGGTTGTTGTTGCTGCTGCTGCTGTTGCACTGATTTTTTTGGACGTTGCTCCTTCGGCTGCTGCTGTTGTTGTTTAGTTGGCAGTTGTTGTTGCTGCTGTTCTTGTGCATTTAGATTTGGATTTGGCTGCTCTTGCTGTGGCGCTGCCTTTTTTGGCGCCTGCACAACTTTTTTCTGTTCGCGCTCCTGTTTCTCTCTTTCGCGTCGAGCTTCTTGCTTGTGTCTGAGTGCTTCTATCAGTGGGGTCACGATGGCATTGATACGTTCCATCTCCCCCCGAATGACATCTATTTTTTGGCTGATGGCCTGCTCATCCAATTCTTCTTGCGCCTCGTTTTCCTCTTCGGAGGACGCCTCTGGTGAGGTTAAACCAACAAGCACATTGCTGTTAGATTCCCCTGTAGTGTATAGACCCTCGCCACCTTCGGACATGTATTCGATGTCGTCATCGGATGGCGAGGTATCAAGTTGTTGATGAATTTTTGCTGCTGCTGACGTCTTCGCTGTGCGCGCCGTCTCCTTCACCCCAGCTGGCAGCTGGGCTGAGGTGGTGGTGGAGCGGCGCTTGACGAGGTTCGTCGCACAGCTTATCCTCTTCTTCCTCTTGTTTTTGGCATCGGCTGTTGATGCCGTTGCTTGTTTTGCCGTTGTTGCTCCGGCACTAGTTGATGGTATGGCTGGTGGTGCCATCGCTTGCTTGCTTGTTGTTGTTGTTGATGCTACTGCACTAACCGTGACTTTGGCCGGTGGTGCCATAGCTGACTTTATTGTTGATGCTGGGGCACCTTTCGATGTCCCCGCGGTGTTGTTGGTTTGCATTTGCTGCTTTTCCCACTCAATGAAGTTTTCTACTTCACGATTGTGAAAAAAAGCAGCCAAATAATTTTTACCCGACTGGGACTCGAACCCGTGATCCTCTGGTTGTCGATCGGCCACCTCTACCACTGTGCTATTGCACAATTAAAAATAGCTGGGTATAATTAAAACTTTGAAAAGTCACTCCGATATTATTTAAAGAAAACTGTGAAAGCCGATAACGTGTGCACACTTCCACAGATCGAGATCGACTGAACGCTAATGCCTCAGGAAGTGTGTGTTTTCCGGCAGTTCGAATTGCTCGCAGAAGGTTGATATCAGATACAGCATTGATAAGGGCTTCTGTTGCAAATCGGTTAATGATTTCATCCCCTGCAGCCGGATATGCCAGATGTGCCAACCGTTCGATGTCCGCTTGGAGCTGTTGCAGAGTTTCTCCTCTTTACTGGACTCTAGTATTGAGTTGAACGCGGAAGACTTCTTGAATATGGCCATCTCCAAAGCGTTTGTCAATGGCCTGAACAAGCGCAGTGAAGTTGCCATTCTTATCTGCTGGTATGGTTTGTAGCAGTTCAGCAGCAGTTCCTCTAAGGGCAAGCTATATATTTGTCTTTCTCGTACCTCGTACCGGCCATTCGTTGCTGCGGCTGCCTCAAACTGTTTCTTGCAGATTGACAAAGAAGTTTGTTCATCAAAGGTTGGTGGATGCATCTCCTTTCTCCTTGGACAGTCGCCATAACTTTCTCGAACATTTATTCTCTTTACTTTATCCAATTCTATTGTAATGCATTCGATTTTATCTCCAAACTTTGCTTCTGTTGTCGATAATTGTTTATCGACAGTCGAAAATTGTTTATCGACACGCTCGTCAAGGGCAATAATTCTGTTGTCAAAGGCTTTTAACTTACGTTCGAGAAGATTCCGAAAATTCTTTTGTTCTTGGCCTTGTGGTTCTAGAAGATTCTTTTGTTCTTGGCTTTGTTGTTTGAATCGTTCAAGAAGGTTCATTTGCTCATTACGTTGTTCCTGGCTTTGTTGTTTTACAAGATTCTTGTGTTCTTGGCTTTGTTGATCAAATCGTTCAAGAAGATTCTTTTGTTCATTGCATTGTTCTTGGCTTTGTTGTTTGAATCGTTCGAGAAGATTCTTTTGTTCATTGCTTTGTTGTTGGCTTTGTTCAAGAATATTTTTTTGGCTGGCGAGCAGCAGAGACATCAAAGTTGTTATGTCTGGCGTACTTACTTGTTCTTGCCCTTCCTTAATTTAAATGTCAAATATAAACGTGCCTGGGTGTTCTCCACGTTTTCTTAAAGCTTAGCTTTTTGCAGACGAATTTCAAGATCATTTTTTGTTCCAGCAGTAGGAAGACCTCACTTGTTCAGCTCTGCCTTAAGTTCAACTAAATCTAAATCATTTAGAGTTTTACCCATTGTCTTTTTTTTCACTTTCACAGTCAAGTTCACTTTTTGCAATTATTGTCTGTTAAAGCACAATAAATTATCAAATTAACTAAGTTTTATTGCACTTCTAACACCAATGTAATATTTTCTTAGGTTTGTAAATAAATCTCTTTCACTTTATTTAAATTCTCCACTTATTTACTTTACAAAATAAAACACTTTACTTTTACAACCACAAATCAGTTTATTGTTCACCACTGAAATTCACTAACTTGACTATTATTACAAACAACGGTAGGGAGTAAACACCAACTTATCTTCAAAATTTGGTCGGAAAAAAGTATGCCCGATGAATGGAACCTCGGTATAGTGTGCCCCATCCACAAGAAAGGAGATGCTCTGAATTGTTCCAACTACAGAGGTATAAGTCTCCTCAACGTCGCATACAAAATCCTGTCATCTTTACTGTGTGATCGTCTAAAACCATTTATCAACAATCTGATCGGCCCCTATCAGTGTGGTTTTAGGCCCGGCAAATCAACCGTCGATCAAATGTTCACACTCCGACAGATTTTTGAAAAAAACCCAGAAGTTTCAAATCGATACACACCATCTCTTTATCGGTTTCAAAGTCACGTATGATAGCGTAAACAGAGACGAGCTGTACAGAGCCACGTCGCATCTCGGCATCCCTGCTAAACTCGTACGCCTGTGCAGGATGACGATGGAGAAATCTCGCTGCTCCGTCAAAGTCGGTAAGAACACCACCGAACCCTTTGATGTCGAGAAAGGTTTGAGGCAAGGCGATGCATTATCATGCAACCTCTTTAACATCGTACTTGAAGTAATTGTACGCAACTCGCAAGTCAACAACAGAGGTACAATTTTCCAAAAGTCCGTTTAGCTACTTGCTTATGCAGATGATATTGACATCATGGGAAGAACGAAGCGAGCTGTTACCAGCGCGTTTGCAAGTGTTAAATTGGAGGCGGCGAAAATGGGTTTGGCTGTTAATGAGGACAAGACGAAGTATATGCTATCATCGAGAAAGGAATCTCAAGATCGATGACTCGGGCAAAACGTCACGATGGATAGGTACAACTTCGAAGTTGTCAAGGACTTTGTCTACCTGGGCTCCACTATTACATCGCAAAATGACATCAGTGCAGAAATCAAACGAAGAATTACTCTGGCCAATCGCTGTTTCTTCGGACTAAGAAGGCATTTGAGTAGTAAAGCCCTCTCTCAAAGAACCAAGGAGACTTTATATAAGACCCTTATCATCCCGGTCCTGCTGTATGGGGCAGATAAATAAAATAAAATTTTCATGCTAGTGCTAATAGACTTGGGATAAGGGATGGTTTCCAATTTTAAAAATTCAATGATCGCAACCACAAAGCTTACAAAATGCGTTCTTGGCATTTGTATACAATTGTCCAAAAGTGATTAAGATGCTTCGCCTATGTAATCGCCCGACATTAACGTCATTGAAGATTTATGGAGTTATTCGGAAGACCACGTAAGATTGACCCATATTACCAGAAAAAATTATCTGAAGAAGGTGCTGCTGGAAGAATGGACCAAAATACCACCATCTTACTGCGAAAAATTGGTAAGATCTATTTCAAACTGGCTAAAAGCTTTAAAAGACAATAATTGTCGTCCAACAAAGTAAATACTTATTGTTTTTCTTCTATTTTCGAACTTAAATGCATCATGTACGGGTTTAACTTTGACTTGAATTTTCAAGTATCTTATTAAATGTTAATTTAAAACTATGATGCAATTTGTTTTTTTTTTTACTTAAATTAGAATATTTATGGTAAGCATATTTTTGTTAGAAAAAATATAAGTGATTACAAAAAAATGGTTACCAACAAAAAAAGTTCTTAGCAAAAAACTAAATCTTCACGCATTGCACGAATTTTGCTTTGATACACTGTACCAAATATTTTATTTTTAAAAATGTTTTTTTTTTTTTATACACTTAACCAATTAATTTTTGACATAACCGTTCTATTGATTTAAGATTTTTTTTAAATATGTAATTCATATTTTCTCAAGTTATCAATTGGCATTCTTGTTTTTGAACTCTAAGTTATTCAACGGGTTGCTTATACGGCTATGAACCTTTGGCACCTCATATATGGGAAATTTGATATTTTAGAATGTCATCTAATTGGTCAGTAATTGGTCAAGAAAGGTCAACTAGTCCTAGAAATTGGTCAGCCCTTGATAACTAGTTATAAAGACTTAAAGTTTCTCAAGGTCACTCAAGGTCACGCGTGATTTTTGGCACCTCATTTATGGGAAATTTACAAAAAAAAGATGCCATCTGAAAGATTTGTAGATAGTGATAAAAGGTCAACTATTTTCAGTAATTGGTCAGCTTTAGTTTTTTTTCTATGAATTTTCAAAACTCGTTTCAAGGTCACAAAAAAAACTTTTGGCACCTCATTTGGGTCATTTCAAATAAACAAGTATGCCATTTGAAAGGCCATTTCACGGTCATAAAAGGTCAGCTATTTTCAGAAATTGGTCAGGCATAGTTTTTTTTTAATGAATTTTTAATTTATTTAAAAAAAAATTTCAAGGTCATAGCGATTTTTGGCACCTCTTTTATGGGAAATTTGCAAAAAATATATACCATCTGAAAGATCTCTAGATCTATATAAAAGGTCAGCTATTTTCAATAATTGGTCAGCGATAGATTTTTTTTAATATTTTTTTTTTAAATTTCAAGGTCATAGCGATTTTTGGCACCTCATTTATGGGAAATTTGGGAAAATTGCATACATTCTGAAGGATCTCTTGGTCTATATAAAAGGTCAGCTAGTTTTAGTAATTGGTCAGCCATAGATTTTTTTTAATGAATTTTTAAATTTTTGTTCAAGGTCATAGCGATTTTTGGCACCTCATTTATGGGAAATTTGGGAAAATTGCATGCCATCTGAAACATCTCTAGATCTATATAAAAGGTCAGCTAGTTTCAGTAATTGGTCAGCGATAGATTATTTTTTACGATTTAAACAAAAAATAAAAATTCAAGGTCACGAACGATTTTTGGCACCTCATTTGGGTAATTTTCCAAAAAAAAATATATTATGTGATAGGTTACTCGGTCATCATAAAAGGTCAGTTAGATTCAGGAATTGGTCAGTCATATTTTTTTTTTAATAAATTCTTAAAGTATTTGTATGTAGGTCACAGTATAGATAGATTCGGGTAATTTAAAAATTTTTTAAATAGATATAGATCCAATAGATTCTGAGAAAATCATGGTGGATTAAATTTTGTCAAAAAATTTATTAAAATTTCCATAATCGATGGGTACGATTTGAGTTTGGCTGCATCTCTTCTTTAAGAAACCAAGTTTTTGAGGTGCCGGGGTAAGGGAATGACCGCCATCTTGAAAAAGAAAGTGTTTGGTTTAATCCACCATGATTTTCTCAGAATCTATTGGATCTATATCTATTTAAAAAATTTTTAAATTACCCGAATCTATCTATACTGTGACCTACATACAAATACTTTAAGAATTTATTAAAAAAAAAATATGACTGACCAATTCCTGAATCTAACTGACCTTTTATGATGACCGAGTAACCTATCACATAATATATTTTTTTTTGGAAAATTACCCAAATGAGGTGCCAAAAATCGTTCGTGACCTTGAATTTTTATTTTTTGTTTAAATCGTAAAAAATAATCTATCGCTGACCAATTACTGAAACTAGCTGACCTTTTATATAGATCTAGAGATGTTTCAGATGGCATGCAATTTTCCCAAATTTCCCATAAATGAGGTGCCAAAAATCGCTATGACCTTGAACAAAAATTTAAAAATTCATTAAAAAAAATCTATGGCTGACCAATTACTAAAACTAGCTGACCTTTTATATAGACCAAGAGATCCTTCAGAATGTATGCAATTTTCCCAAATTTCCCATAAATGAGGTGCCAAAAATCGCTATGACCTTGAAATTTAAAAAAAAAATATTAAAAAAAATCTATCGCTGACCAATTATTGAAAATAGCTGACCTTTTATATAGATCTAGAGATCTTTCAGATGGTATATATTTTTTGCAAATTTCCCATAAAAGAGGTGCCAAAAATCGCTATGACCTTGAAATTTTTTTTTAAATAAATTAAAAATTCATTAAAAAAAAACTATGCCTGACCAATTTCTGAAAATAGCTGACCTTTTATGACCGTGAAATGGCCTTTCAAATGGCATACTTGTTTATTTGAAATGACCCAAATGAGGTGCCAAAAGTTTTTTTTGTGACCTTGAAACGAGTTTTGAAAATTCATAGAAAAAAAACTAAAGCTGACCAATTACTGAAAATAGTTGACCTTTTATCACTATCTACAAATCTTTCAGATGGCATCTTTTTTTTGTAAATTTCCCATAAATGAGGTGCCAAAAATCACGCGTGACCTTGAGTGACCTTGAGAAACTTTAAGTCTTTATAACTAGTTATCAAGGGCTGACCAATTTCTAGGACTAGTTGACCTTTCTTGACCAATTACTGACCAATTAGATGACATTCTAAAATATCAAATTTCCCATATATGAGGTGCCAAAGGTTCAGAGCCTGCTTATACAATAAAAAGAACGATTAAAATGCTTTTTTTTCATTTTCTATAATAACCTACTTGCATATTTCAAAAGCGCTGAAGCTCCAAGCAATTTGAACATTAGAGCAAGTAGCTACGTGCGATCCAGTAGTACATTTTATTTGTATACTTGTTCTTTAATGCAACTAGCATATTTTAAAAGTTCTAAAGTTCCAAGCTTTAGCTAAAACGCTTATTTTACACGCTTTATTTGATTGCATACGCATTGTCTAGCCGTAGTGAGGTTACTTTAACAACAGAATTGTGAATACAAAAAAGCGAAATTCGGAAATCTTACAATCGTAACAGTTTTCATTTGAGGTACAAAAATTATAGTTACTTGTTAAATATCCATAATTGATTTATACAATTATTAAGTTGTGGTTTTGTGGTACAGCCATCTGGTAGATTTGTTAAATTGTTTTAGCACTTGAAGCTTTGTAGCCCAGAGCATAGAAAAATTGTTTGATTGTACAATTGTTAGGCTCCATATTTACTTGTAGTTTTGTGGTACACAAACCATTGTAATTTGTTAAAATTGTCCTCTTTAACAATAAATATAGTTTTTTGGTACAGCCCCAGTTTGGATTTAGAAGCAAGCATTCGACAATTGATGAAGTGCATAGAATTACTGACGTAATTGAGAGAGCTCTTGAAGAAAAGAAAATCTGTTCCACAATCTTTTTGGACGTGTCGCAAGCGTTTGACAAGGTGTGGCACGAAGGCCTTAAATTCAAATTCTGTACCTTTTATTTACACGCGATATACCTCAAACAGATGACACTATTGTAGCCACATTTGCTGATGATACTGCAATACTAGCAGTAGGCAAAACGATTGGCGAAGCTACAATTAAATTACAAAATGCTCTTAATAATGTTAATGAGTGGACGAAAACATGGTGAATAGTGCTCATTGAACAACGTGGACCTTAAGTATAAAAAAATAAATAGATTACCCGTCTTTCTTAATACCGCTCGTGTTCCATTTGCAAATGAGGCAAAGTATCTGGGAATGAGTCTAGACACGAAATTAAAATGGAAACCGCACGTGAAAAAGAAATGCGAAGCTTAGTATTGAAAATAAATTGATTTTATATCGACAGGTTCTTAAACCTGTTTGGACTTATGGTATACAAATTTGGGGTTGTAAACTTAAATAACTTACAAACGTTTGAAAATAAATTGCCTTGGTCATTTGTAATTGCTCCGTGGTATATAAGAAACGAAGATCTCCACAGGGATCTCGGGATTCCTACGGTCCGGGACGAAATAAAAAGTTTCGCGCGAATACATAGAAATCGACCATTAGAACACGCTAATTCAACTATTATTGACATTCTTGACGAGTCAAATTTAGTCCGCCGTCTGCGAAGAACAAAACCGCCTTAAAATTGCGGATTAAGCAGGAACTTTCACCGGAAAGTAACCTGCAACACGTTTCTTAACTTCGTTAAAAATAAATTGCTAGATAAATTTCAACTTAGTTGAAAACGGGGAGTGGAGGTGGTTTTAGTGTAGTAAGAATCTCACACTTCTATGAACACGCGTTTTTCGGTCCTCATAGAGCCTGATATGCAGGTTTTGCACCTACCCACGGGAAAATAACCACACAAAAAAAAAAAACCTGGAATGTCCGGACCTTAAACAGACCACGTGCAGCCGAACAATTAGTGGAGAACCTGGAGAGGCTAATGGCTGATATAACAGCCATCCAGGAAGTGTGATGGGATGGAGATGGCATTCGAAGGATGAAGTCGTGTGACATCTACTTCAGTGAGTGCTGCAAGGGGCAGGGTCAGCGGCTCTTTGGTTGTGGTTTTGTGGTAAAAGGAAGACTTAGGCAAGAAGTCTTGGGCTTCAGAAATGTAAGCGAGTGCCTGGCCACAATCCGCATCAAAGCTAAATTCAAAACCATTACGTTGATCTGTGCCCACGCCCCAACGGAAGACAAAGATGACTCAACCAAGGAAGACATCTACAAACTCCTCGAGAGTATGTATGACATGTGCCCAAAGTACGACGTCAAGATCATTCTTGGCGACTTCAACGCCAAAATCGGAAAGGAGGGCATCTTTGGTTCGATAGTCAGAGGACACAGCCTGTACGACAACACTTCCGATAACGATAACGGTATCAGGCTGATTCACTTTGTGGCTAGGCGGAATGCCATCATAGCTAGCACTCGATTCCCACACCTTAATATACACAAAAGGTACCTGGTGGTGTCCAGATCAACGAACCGTCAACCAGATTGATCATATTGCAATAGACGCCAGACATGCTTCCAGTATTCTGGATGTCCGAACGTTCCGAGGGGCCAACATTGACTCGGACCATTACTTGGTTGTAGCCCAACTGCGTATGCGGATATCTATGACGCCACAACACTGAACGGATGCTGTGAACAGATTTGATGTCGCAAAGTTAAAATCGCAAGAGATTGCTAGGACCTTTACGGACCAAGTCTCCCGTAACCTTTCAGCAGCTCCGCCACCAGCACAAACTGCAGAGAACCAGTGGAAACACTATCAACAAGCCATCAGAAGTGCCGCCACTGATGTGCTGGGTTCCACTAGGCGACCACAACGAAACCCCTGGTTCGATGAAGAATGCCGGCTGGCGCATGCAGCCAAGAACGAGGCCTACCAGTCAATGCTGCAAACTAGAACCAGAGCTGCTTAGAGAGTGGCCCGTCAGCTCTACGGGCAAAAACGTAAGGAGGAATGCCAACTTCTCAGAAGGAAAAAGAGAGAGCATGCGAAGCGGGCGGTCGAGTCTATTGAGGACTGTAGTGGCAATCAGTCGATCTCGATCTGTGGAAGTGTGCGCACGTTATCGGCTTTCACAGTTTTCTTTAACTAAAATCGGAGTGACTTTCCAAAGTTTTAATTTTACCCAGCTATTTTTAATAGTGCAATAGCACAGAGGTAGAGGTGGCCGACCGACAACCTGAGGATCACAGGTTCGAGTCCCAGTCGGGCAAAAATTATTTGGCTGCTTTTTTTCACAATCGTGAAGTAGAAAACTTTATCGATTGGGAAAAGCAGCAAATGCAAGCCAACAACACCGCGGGGACATCGAAAGATGCCCCAGCAACAACAATAAAGACAGATATGGTACCACCAGCTAAGGCCACGGTCAGTGCACTAACAACAACAACAACCTAGCAAGCAATGGCACCACCAGCCATGCCATCAACAAGCGCCGTAGCAACAACGGCAAACCCACCAACGGCACCAATAGCCGATGCAAAAAATAAAAGAAGGAAGAGAATTAGCTGTGCGGCGAACTTGGTTAAGCGCCGCTCCACCACCACCTCAGCCCAGCTGCCAGCTGGGGTGAAGGAGACGGCGCGCACAGCCAAAACAACAGCAGCAGCAAAAATCAATCAACAACTGGATACCTCGCCATCCGATGACGACATCGAATATATGTCCGAAGGTGGCGAGGGATTATATACAACGGGGGATTCCAACAGCAACTTGCTTGTTGATCTAACCTCACCAGAGGCGTCCTCCGAAGAGGAAACTGAGGCGCAAATCGCACTTGATGAGCAAGCGATTAGCGAAAAAATTGATGCCATTCGGGGGGAAATGGAAAGGCTCAATTCCATTGTAACCCCTCTAATTCAAGCCCTGAAAAGCAAACAGGAAGCTCGACGAGAATGCGAGAGGCAGGAGCGCGACCTCAAAAAAGTGTTACAGGCGCCACAAAAAGCAACGCCACTAAAAGCAGCGCCACAACAAGAGCTGGCACAGCCAAAGCGAAAGCAAGTTCAACAACAACAACAGCAAATACCACAGCAGAACCAAAAAGAGCAGCAACAACAACAGCTACCAAACGAACAAACACAGCAGCAACCGAAGGTGCAACGCACGAAAAAACAGCAGCAACAGCAAGAACAAAAAGTCCAAGAGCGGAGTAACCAGCAGCGGAACGAGCAGCAGCAGGGAGTACACCAGCAGCAGCCACAGCCGCCCCAAAATAAAAAAGAAAAAGTGCCACCAATCAACACTTACAAAATGGAATTGCAGGAAACTATTGACCTATGTAAGTCGGCCATAGGCCAAAACTTTTTTATTAAACGCTTAAGCAAAGATAGACATGCTATCCACTGCTCAACAGTGGCGCAGTATAAAATAATTAAAAAATTGTTAAAGAAATCCACGACTGAGTTCTTCAGTTTTACCCCAAAAGTGGATAAATATCAAACGGTCCTCTTGAAGGGCATAGATTCCTGCACGGAACCACAGGTGCTCTTAGATGAGCTCCGTCAAAAAGCGAGCGACGATCTCGACTTTATCGGGGTCAAGCCGTTTGCTACAGTCAGAGCCAGACGGGAGAAGCGGTCTTTGCCGTTCTCATTAGTTCAGCTATCGCCCAGCAGCAAACTGGATAGGTTGAGGAGTATCTCCGTCCTCAACTACCAGGTTGTAACTTGGAATAGACTAAAGAGACGCGGTGACATGCTTCAATGCATGCGCTGCCAAAGGTTTGGCCACGCTGCAGCAAACTTCGAAATGCAGCCACGCTGCGTTAAGTGTGGTGAGGACCACATTAAGGGAGAGTGCAAGCTCGGAGAGGAAAGGGTCGAAGACATGACCCAGCTTAAATGTGCACTTTGCGGAAAGGAGGGGCACCCTGCTAATTATCGGGGTTGCTCAGCTTTTCAGCAAATTCGAATTAACAAAGCGGCTAAGCAGACAGCGGTAGAGATACGCCCATCAACGCGTGCTCCTACAACAACGCCCGTCAATCCCCAAATTTCCTACGCCCAAATGGCGGCAGGAAGGGGAAAAACGGTACAGCCTGCAGCTAAGGCAGCCCAACCGGCCATAGTGCCAAAGGCGCCGGACGCTCAGGCCGAAATAAGAAGCATGTTGCTGGCAATTCAAGGCCAGTTGACAGGACTTCACAACCAGATAAAGGAGCAGGCGACTAGGGTAGACTATCTCTACTCTGTTTTTCCTAGCCTAACGCAAATTAGAGGTTAAAGGCGCGCTGTCAGAGAGGCCTCTTAGGATCCTTGCTGTGAATGTAAATTCACTGATTAGGACCGAACGTAGAGCTAATCTTTTCCAATTGTTGAAAGACGAAAGACCAAAGTCCAGATGTGTTTATGGCCAGCGAAACTAAGCTGAACCAGAAACATAAATTGACTAACAACAATTACAATATCGTTAGAAGAGATCGACCCAACTCCACTCAAGGGGAGGGCGTCGCAATCTTCATACGAAAAGGCATAAATCATAAAGTTATATATAATAGTGATCTACGTAGATTTCGGCTGTTAGAGGCGTGTGTCGTATGCATTCCTCTCCAACAGGGGAAGCGAATGTATGTGATCGCGGCTTATGCACCGGAATCACCTCAGCCAACTGATTTTTTGACAGAGCTTGAAAAACTTTTCGAAAGTCTACACTTGAGCTTGGACGAAAATTACTTTCTCATGGCCGGTGATTTGAATGCCAAACACTTAGATTGGGGAAATCAAGTACAGAATCCGAGAGGTATTCATCTTTTTAATTGGATGAGTCAGTATAACGCTGAATATCGTATAGAACTGCTGGCCACGGATCGGCCATCGTTTCCAAGAAGCGGTGCCTATCTGGATTTATTGCTATTAGACGCAAGACTGACAATTACTGACACTATGGGTCAAAGACCAAGGAACTGTTTACGAACGATCGAGTACGATAGTGACCACTGCGGACTCGCTGCCGCAGTACAGCTTGATGAGTATGCTGCATGAGTATGTACCTGTGCATACTTACAATTACAGTAAGGTGCGCTGGCCACGCTTTACCAACGCCTTAACCAGCGAAATTAGATCGAACAACATATCCCCACCAAATGACAGAAATTTGACAAATAACGAAATAGACCAATACTTAGAACAAATGGACGAGACAATCAAACGAACAATGAACAGAACAATACCGAAATACAAACAACGGGACGCAACCGACATGTACCGTAACGCGACCATTGACGCATTACACAGACAAAAATGTGGACTGCTAACAAGACTCAAACTCTTGTACCGACGGTTTACTGACCCTCACGATCTGGAGATTGGGACACTGAAGTCGTCGATCAAGAACATCAACCAACTAATTAAAGAAAACTATCGGTTGTCAATTAATTTGTATTAGGATAACAAAATTCGGGCCGTTAACTCTAGTGACCCGAGCATGTTTCCCCAAATTAACAAGATATTCGGAAGGAATGATCAGAACGATCTTCCGTGTCTCAAGCTTCAGAGAACGACAGACAACAGAGACGTACTTCTGACAGCAGAAATTAATCCAGAGGACGCCGTCTTGGACGATGACCTCTTTATTGTCGAAGATCCGCAGGAGAAAGTGGAGGCTGTGGGGGCTGCTTTCCAGCAAGTGTACAAGGTGAATGCGTGCATCCGCCCGAATCACGACCTGGAAAACAGAGCCTTGCTCCATCACTTCTACCTTCGGAATGACATCACGCAATGGCGATCAGAGAACCTTGGTTTCACCGGGTTCAATGAAGATCATTTGGCAAACGCCATAATCGCCGAGCGAAATGGGCCCAGTTCCCTGTTTATTACGAAGGTTGAGCTCCAGCTCATCTTCGATTCATTAAAGAAGAAGAAGTCAGCAGGAGTCGATGGCATATCCAACGTTGTACTTCGATATTTACCTCAAGAAGCAGTAGACATTTATACCACTCTATTTAACAATGCTCTGAATAATACATATTATCCAGTGCGGTGGAGGACAGCTGTGGTGCATCCTCTCCCGAAAAAGGGAAAGGACAACTCCAATCCGGCGAATCTCCGGTCGATAAGTCTTCTTCCGAGTATCAGCAAGGTATTCGAAAAAGTAATCAATAGAGCTCTGTCTAAGTGGGCAGAGGACAATAATATCATACCGAACAATCAGTTCGGTTTTAAGGCGGGACATGACACTATTCATGCCGCGTCGAAACTCGTTTCTGATGTCCAATGGAACAAATCTAAGAAGCAGTGTACGGGTGCCTGTCTGGTTGATTTGGAGAAGGCCTTCGACACCGTATGGTTAGAGGGTCTTTATCTAAAGCTGACCCGACTTGGCATTAATAAACCACAATTATATATGCTTTATGATATGCTCAATGGCAGAAAGTTTGTTGTCAAAAGTGGCAATGTAACTTCTGCCACAACCTTTAATATTAAAAATGGTCTTCAGCAGGGAGCGGTCAACTCGCCGATTCTGTTCAGCATTTACACCAGCGATCTGATAGGTAGTCTAACTCAGGCAATAGCGTATGCCGACGATCTAATTGCGTACAGAACAGCTGCAAAAGTCGAGGACATCAGGATTCTTTTGCAGAGTGACTTCGATGAGATTCAACGATATTGTGATGACTGGAAGTTGAAAATCAACTTTCAGAAATCAGAAACTATCTTGTTTAGGACTCCGTTGCGTGGAGCCACAAGGGATACGAGAAAGAACTGGCGCAAGATGGTGATCGTAGGGCCAAATGGACATCCACTGGCGAGTAAAAGGGTAGTAAGGTACCTTGGCATCTGGATGGATCAGTATTTGTATTTCGACAGACATATAAATGCTGCTCTGGCCAGGGCTAGGGGAGCTTTTGCCCTGACGAAACGGTTGTTTTATAGCAGCCGGCTTGACAGCAGGGTGAAGGTGATTTGCTACATGGCCCTTATCCGGCCGATGATTGCCTATGGATGCCCGGTTTGGTTCAACGTTGCCCCATCTCAAATGGAAAAGATTCGGGTGTTTGAGAGGCAGTGTCTTCGACGCTGCCTTGGATTGCACAGAACACCAGAGTCGCAGTACAAACACTACTATTCCAACCTGGCTCTATACAACGGGACCAACATAAACAGGATAGATAATTTCTTGCTGAAGCTTATTCGGGGTCACATTGCAAGAGCGATGTCCTCGTCTAACAGCTTAATTTTCGGGGCTTATTACCCTAAATACGAATACTACGAGAGTGTGCGTCTAAGCGGCTTTATTCCGCCCGATGCATTCCTCCACCTAGACAGTCGAGGGTTGATCCAGGATAGAGTGGCGGTTCCGCTAATCTACCACGTCAGCCGTAGAACTGTAGATCGGCGGCTCCTTTACAGTCGAGACGTCCTCGCACAAGACGGAGCTGAGCACCTTCGGTTCAGTAGGACTGTGTCCGAACGGGACCGAAAAGATAGGGTAAAGCAGGAGAACCAGTTCTGGTGGTTGAAAAACGAAGATGAAGTTCCTTCAGACATTTAATAGTTGACCATGCTATTTTCTTATGTATGGCCGACTTACATAGGTTTAGGTAGTTAGTTTTAAGTAGGAACAGTCAGGGTGGCACCAAAAAAAAAAAAAAAAAAAAATTATAAAATCCACAAAAATACAAAAAAAATTATACAACCGGAAAATGCTTGCTGTGGCTGTTCTAGTTTGTAAGTAGTCTGTAAGTAGCTTATAAGTAGGTTGTAAATAGATTTAAGTAGCTTTAAGTAGTTCTAATTAGTTTTAATTAGCTTTAATTTAGTTTTATGTAGTTTGTAAGTTTTATATAAAACCAAAAAAAAATAAAGACAATGATACCGAGTTTTTTTTGTAAATTCTTCTCGGTAAAAAATAAAACCGACCTGGATTTAGTATTAAGATACTTCTTAGGCCGAAAGGCATTAGCATTAAGTTATTATAGTTTAACTTAGAGCGCCCGACTGGGGCCAGTAAGTTAGTTTTAAGATATTGATAAGTAGGCTAGTTTTTATGAATTTTTGTCTAGCTTTAAGATAGTTTTAAGAAAATTGAAAGATAAAAATGAATTATATATAAAAAAAAAAAAAAAAAACTGTAGTGGCAGGGGGGACGTTCGAAAGTTCTACCGAAGGGTGAGGCAATCTACCCAGAGTTACAAGGCTAGAACGGAAGCCTGCCCGGACGAGAGTGGGAATATGGTGGTTGACACACACGCGGTGCTGAGGATCTGGAAACAACACTTTTCTAGACTGCTAAATGGCGATGATAGCCTAAATTCCTCTGCGAGGCAGAATAATCCATTCAACCTGGATAACGATGGTCAAAATTTCAGTCCACCCGACCTAAATGAAGTGCGGTTAGCGATAGCTTAGTTTAAGGTCAAGGTTGCTGGTGCAGATGGCCTGCCAGCCGAGCTATTCAAAGCAGGGGAGATGACTTGGTAGGGAGTATACACCAACTTATCTTCAAAATTTGGTCGGAAGAAAGTTTGCCTGATGAATGGAATCCGGTATAGTGTGCCCCATCCACAAGATAGGAGATGCTCTGAATTGTTCCAACTACAGAGGTATAAGTCTCCTCAACGTCGCATACAAAATCCTGTCATCTTTACTGTGTGATCGTCTAAAACCATTTGTCAGCAATCTGATCGGCCCCTATCAGTGTGGTTTTAGGCCCGGCAAATCAACCGTCGATCAAATGTTCACACTCCGACAGATTTTGGAAAAAAACCCAGAAGTTTCAAATCGATACACACCATCTCTTTATCGGTTTCAAAGTCACGTATGATAGCGTAAACAGAGACGAGCTGTACAGAGCCACGTCGCATCTCGGCATCCCTGCTAAACTCGTACGCCTGTGCAGGATGACGATGGAGAAATCTCGCTGCTCCGTCAAAGTCGGTAAGAACACCACCGAACCCTTTGATGTCGAGAAAGGTTTGAGGCAAGGCGATGCATTATCATGCAACCTCTTTAACATCGTACTTGAAGTAATTGTACGCAACTCGCAAGTCAACAACAGAGGTACAATTTTCCAAAAGTCCGTTTAGCTACTTGCTTATGCAGATGATATTGACATCATGGGAAGAACGAAGCGAGCTGTTACCAGCGCGTTTGCAAGTGTTAAATTGGAGGCGGCGAAAATGGGTTTGGCTGTTAATGAGGACAAGACGAAGTATATGCTATCATCGAGAAAGGAATCTCAAGATCGATGACTCGGGTAAAACGTCACGATGGATAGGTACAACTTCGAAGTTGTCAAGGACTTTGTCTACCTGGGCTCCACTATTACATCGCAAAATGACATCAGTGCAGAAATCAAACGAAGAATTACTCTGGCCAATCGCTGTTTCTTCGGACTAAGAAGGCATTTGAGTAGTAAAGCCCTCTCTCAAAGAACCAAGGAGACTTTATATAAGACCCTTATCATCCCGGTCCTGCTGTATGGGGCAGAAGCATGAACTCTGTCAAAAACGGATGGGAATCTGCTTGGGTGCTTTGAAAGGAAAATATTTCGGGTGATCTTCGGTCCAGTCTGTATCGATGGAGTATGGAGGAGAAGATTTAATAATGAGCTGTACGGGCTATACAGCGACGTTGACCTGGTCAAAAAGCTGAAAATACAGCGGCTGAGATGGCTGGGACACGTGGAGCGTATGGACACCTACTTACCAGCCCGACGAGTCTTCGAATCCACCCCTGATGGTCTGCGTAGCAGAGGAAGAACCCACCTAAGGTGGCGCACGCAAGTGGAGAGCGATCTCAACCAACTTGGAGTGTGTAACTGGAGGCAGTTAGCTAGGGACCGGCCTAGCGAAGGGCTTGTTGGTTGAGGCCGTAGTCCATCCTGTACTGTGAGCTCCATCTAAAGTAAAGTAAAGTAAGCCTAATCCTATCCCAGCGTCCGTTTTGGAACCGTCTGTAAATAGCGATACATGATTTACTTTTAGGACCCGGTTTTCCTTCCATAATTCCCTTGTTGGAAAATCTGTAAGTGCGACTGGGTTAAAATCTATGTACGGTGAAATATAGTCTGTTTGAATCTCTGTGTCGGTGAAGTTCATTATAGTACTGTGACCACAGTGGCCCTTTTTCCAATGTTTGCACTCTTTAAGTCGTAGAGCACTTTTGGCCGCCAATTCTTTCGTGAACAGATCGATTGTGGCAAGTGAGAGAAAAGTTTCTAGGGCTGCGGTTGGAGTGGTTCTCATGGCACTAGTTATGCAGATACATGCCAGTCTCTGAATTTTGGTCATGGCTTTAAGATTTATTGCCTTATCCAAGGCTGGCCACCAAACCGGACAGGCGTACGTCAGGATAGGCCTTACAATGGCTGTGTACATCCAATGATTGTTCTTGGGGCTGTTTCCCCATCTCTTCCCAAAAATTCTACTGCATGTGTAGAAAGCTATTGCAGATTTTTTTCCCTTTCTTTGATGTTCTCTTTCCAGTTAAGTTTAGGATCTATAACTAAACCAAGATATTTGGCCGTACCCGTTATATGGAGTGGCGTCCCTTTGATGGTGGGGGGATTTTTACTTGGAATATTTCGTTTTCTTGTAAACAGAACCAGTTCTGTTTTCAGTGGGTTGACATTAAGTCCACAGCTACTGGCCCAATTACTTGTTAAGAGCTGTTTGTAGGAGCTCGCACAGAGTGGGGACAAATTTTTCTGATGCCATTATAACTATATCATCAGCGTACGCCACGATTTTGACGCCGCTTTGTCCTAAATTGACTAAAATCTGGTTAACGACAAAAAGCCAGAGCAGAGGAGATAAGACTCCTCCCTGTGGTGTACCTACACGTCCTAACTTTAAGCTTGCTACTGTTATAAACCATCTCCTTGCACCTTGCTAGTTATAAGAAACATGTTTATTCTAAGAATTATTATTCGATGATATAAAAATAAATTTGTTGGTTCTAAGAAACTTGTTTATTCTAAGAATTACTGACTTTTCAATCTAAAACTGCAAACGCGAAGATGAATTATTGTAACTTTAAACTGTAAATGTGAAGATGAATTTTAACTTGAAATAAATCTTCTTCTCCAGTCTTATTCGGAGAGTCAACCAGGAAACATTGTCTCATAATTTATAACTAGATCCTAACATAAATTGGTGTCAGAAGTAAAGATAATAATATACATTCATTCTTTAAAAGTTACAAGTATCTAAATCGACAGCCATACAAAATAAATCCAAAAAAAAATTAAACACAGAGCATCCAAAAACAATACAAAACAAATCAAAAAATAAACCAACCATCAGAGCATCCAAAAACAATACAAAACAAATCAAAAAATAAACCAACCATCAGAGCATTCAAAAACAATTCAAAACCAATAAAAAAAAAATAAAACACAGAGCATCCAACAACAATACAAAACAATTACAAAAATAAATCACTGAAAATAAGTGTTCGAGAATTCAACCATCAGAGCATCATCATCAAAACAAAAATGAATCAAGCAGTGACGTCTAAGTGCAGTGGAAGAAAAAAATGATAATAATATTTTTGTAAGTTTAAAGCATTAATAAAAAATTGAAAAACGAGTACCTAGTTACATAAATTTTATATCAATACATTTTGAATTCCTAGTGTACTAAGTTATTTTATATAAAAGAAAAAGAAAACAAAAATTAAACTTAAGTTATATGATTTTATAAATTCTAATACTTGAATAGATAACGTATTTAAAATGTCTAACGTGAATCAAGAACAAAACGAAGAATTCGAAGTAGACGGAAACGATGAAGCGATAACTGTTCCTCTACAAATACTTTTCAAATTTATAAAGCCATTCGATGGCGACAGACAAAAATTAATTCCATATTTAAATGCTGTAGATGCAGCTTTCAAAATCGCTACTCCCGATCAAATTGATATTTTGCTGGCTTATACCAAAACTAAGGTTAAGTGGCAAAGCAGAAGCAGCAGTTTCTAATCATGATTTTAATACTTGGTTAGAGTTGAAGAATTATTTTAGAAGCATATATGTTGATTCTAAGCATCATGGGCATTTACTTATAGAACTTTTATCTTGTAAACAGCAACCTTCAGAACAAATTTCGCAATACGTTTGTGGGCTTGAAACCGCGTTAAAACGTTTGTTAACATCAACTCAACAAAATACAATAGTACCCGCTGAGCTTTCGGGAAGACTTGCCGCCATGAATGACCTAGCTTTACATACATTTATATTAAATATCAAACCTGATATAAGCAACATGTTAAGAGCAAGAAACATTGGAAATTTAAAATATGCTTTAAATCTCGCGATAAAAATAAAACAATTCAATTTTAAACCTGCCGAATGTTCTATTTGTCATTAAAGAGGACATACAGCTGTTTTAAAAAAAACGAGTACAACTAAACCCATATTATATTCGACCTCTAATAATGACAATAATAGTTGCAATTACTGCAAAAAGTTAAGACATAATATCCAAGAATTTAGGAAGCTCAAATGGAAAAAGGAACAAGATTTAAAGAATTAAAGCAATTCTTCAAAGCCTTCGGAAAACATAAGAACCCTCGAAACAAACGCTGCAGGGTTTCGAGCGGAAATCATGACAGCAGCAGAACCTTCAGAATAATTTTATCTAATGACAATACAATTTACGCCAAAGTCAATTCCAATAGATCCAGATCAGGATATTTCAAATTTTTAATTGACAGTGGTGCAAGTATATCAATATTGAAAAAACTAAATATGAAGGAAAATACTAGATTCGATCCAGATAATCAAATAAAACTAAAAGGAATCAACGAGGGTACAAACCCTATTGAAAGCATAGGTTCCTTAAATCTCAAATTTTGTATTCATTCAGAAAATACTAAGATCTTACATTTTGATAATATATTTCATATTACCGACTCCCCGCCAAATATTCCATATGATGGTATATTGGGAAACGACTTTCTTGCCTCTAAAAAAGCAAATCTTAACTATAAAAATAAAACCTTAAGTCTAGGAAATGGAGAATCTATTCCATTCTTTATAAATAATTGCAAAAACGAATCGTTTATTTGTCTCCTTGATCAGAAACTTCAACAAGGGTAAATATATTAAATCCACGAATTAAGTAAGGGATTCTACAAGAACTTCCAATTTTAGAAGGAGTGTATCTAAGCAAAGCAATTACTAAAATCGATAAGCCTTAGCTACAATTCTGAACACACTTGATTACCAAGTTAAAATTTCTGAGGCAAATGCCAATTTAATTCCCTTAACATCAGAATTTGTTCAGTTTCAAAACGGAACTAATCAAATTACAGATCGACTAGATCTCTTAAATAAAGAAATAAGAACCGAACATCTTAACTCAGAGGAAAAACAAAGACTCTTAAACATATGTTAGCAATATTCGAATATATTTTTCCTCAAAGGAGATAAACTATCAGCGATGAAATCTGTCGAACATGAAATTCATTTAGAAAATAATAGACCGATAAATTGTAAAACATATACATAGATGCCCAGAAATACATAAGACTGAAGTATCAAAACAGATTTCAAATATGCTAGATCAAAAAATTATTAGACCTTCTAGTTCTCCGTGGTCCGCACCCTTGTGGGTAGTCCCAAAAAAGACTGATGCTTCGGGTATAAGAAAATGGAGGATAGTCGTAGACTATCGTAAACTTAATGAAATTACTATAGGAGACTCCTTTCCATTACCCAACATATGTGAAATATTAGACCAATAAGGTCATAGTAAATATTTCACAACCCTGGACTTAGCTTTCGGGTTTCATCAAATCAATGTAAAAGAGGAAGACAGGTCGAAGACCGCATTTTCCACTGTCAATACTCACTATGAGTTTTGTCGTATGCCATTTGGCTTAAAAAACACTCCCGCTACGTTTCAGCGTGCAATGAACCATGTTCTTGCCGGACTCGTAGGTGAAGTGTTTTGTTTACCTTGATGATGTAGTAATTTATGCACCCTCTCTTCAGGATCACGAAAAGAAACTTATTGAAATTTTCCAGAGATTAGAGCGTAATAATCTTAAGCTTCAAACTGATAAATGCGAATTTCTTCGAAAAGAAGTCGCATACCTTGGACACTTGATTTCCGAGAATGGAGTAAATCCCAACCATTTGAAGGTTGATGTAATCAAGGAATTTCCAAAACCAAAAAATCCCGATGAGATTCGATAATTTCTAGGATTGGTCGGGTACTATCGCCACTTTATTGAAAACTTTAGCAAAATAACTAAACCCCTTACTTGTTTATTAAAAAAGGATGTTAAGTACGTTTCGAATATAGAGCAGGATAATGCTTTTGAACAATTGAAAAATAAACTTTTAACCTAACCGATATAAGGCAAAATTAGGCAAAATGCAGACTGTTTGTCAACAATCCGATGCAATACTGATAATGAAAATCATGAGATCTTTTTAATTACACAAGAAACTTATGACGACTATTTATAGTTTTATTACTCCTCCCTAGAATTAAAAGTGTTTGACTTTTCAGATCAAAATTCTTATTTACCTAATTTAAAAGACAATATAGTATAGACCTCGGTGATGACAATAAATACGTCACTGATTTTTCTGAAATTGCTGACAATTATTGTCAATTAAAAAATCACCCTCATTAACTATATAGTGTTATTTCTTCAGGCAACATTAAAACACAGAAAAGAATTTATCATTGTTTCATAAAAAGATATAGTTGGGAAAAAGCAAGCTATCAAGATTTCTTTACTACAATTCAGAAGACAATATAGAAAGCATTTCGTTACCTACTTTCGAAGATAAATTTAATCAGTTCAAATATGAAAAAATTCGACACATAATTCAATATATATTCAGAAATTCCAAAATTAAAATAATTATATTCAAAGACGTAATAATTACGCCAAATAAGGATGAGATACCTTTGGTGCTTAAAGAAAATCATGATGATCCCCAATCCGGACATTCTGGTTTTCGAAAAACTAATATTATAGAGTCAAAAGTCGTTACCGTTGGCATTAAATGAAAAAACATATAAAAGATTATATAAAATCATGCGATAGCTGTCAAAGAAATAAAGTATTAAGGAAAACTTATAAGGTTCCTATGGAAATAACATCCACATCGAATCAACCATTTGAGAGATTAAGCTTGGATATAATTGGCACTCAACAAATACAATAATACCCGCTGAGCTTTCGGGAAGACCTGCCGCCATGAATGACCTAGCTTTACATACATTTATATTAAATATCAAACCTGATATAAGCAACATGCTAAGAGATTAGATATAGTTGGCACTCACCAAAATACAATAATACCCGCTGAGCTTTCGGGAAGACCTGCCGCCATGAATGACCTAGCTTTACATACATTTATATTAAATATCAAACCTGATATAAGCAACATGTTAAGAGCAAGAAACATTGCAAATTTAAAATATGCTTTCAATCTCGGGATTGAAGAAGAAAAAGTTCAATTGCTCATAAAAATAAAACAATCCAATTTTAAACCTGCCGAATATTCTATTTTTCATTAAATAGGACATACAGCAAACTACTGTTTTAAAAAAACGAGTACAACTAAACCCATATTATATTCGACCTCTAATAATGTCAATAATAGTTGCAATTACTGCAAAAAGTTAGGGCATAATATCTGTATAAACCACCCCGAATTATAACTCGAATAGATAAATTACCCAACGTTGTCGACAGATATCTTACATTATTTTAAATAAAAACACAGAGAATTTTGATTGGGAAAAAACATTCGAAAAAACCCTAATTTATTAACGTTGCAAATCACTCGCTGAACTGGCCGGCTCGAGAGTCAAACAAAGACTAAATTATATATTTCTCCTTAACAAAGTAGAGGCACATTTTCTTTTGTATGAGCCCTTGTATAAAGATAGAATAGAGGATAACGATAATAATGCATATAAAGACTATATAAAATATTTATGTTGGTGCTTGCTGACTTGCTGATGGTAGTGGTTTTGAACTCGTTCGCTTGCGTTCGATACAGTCCCGACGAAAAAGGAATCTTTTTCCTCTAGGTTCTCTCCAAATGATTGCCCCTCGCCGTTGATTGGTTAAGCTGCTCACTTTGCTTGCCATTGGTTGTGTTATTCTCCTTGCTATTAAACTCTGTAACGAAACTGAGAATTGAATTAACATAATCATATTTGATAAGCTTGCCTTCATTCAATTTGCTTTAGCTTGCATACCCCTACCTACTCTGCTTCGGATCTTTATTCCATTGGTAAGATACATATTTTCTGAACAGGTCAAGTTAGCTGCCCCGCTTCTGTTCGTAAAACTACGGACCTGACTACTCCATCCCTACTTTCGATTAGCTCGCTCATTCTGCCCATAGCCCATTGGGCTGGAGGCAAGTTTTCGCTTTTTATAATCACTAGCTGCCCTATTCTCAAGCTTTCCTTTTCTCTACGCCACCTTTTTCTCTCTTGCAATGTTACAAGATATTCTTCTCGCCACCTTTTCCAGAAATGTTCAAACATAATCTGTCTCTCTCTGAAAAGCTTTGTTCCCCTTGCACTTGATTCTTCAGCTGTTGAAAATGTTGGCGGGAACACAATGGGTTCACCTATCAAAAAATTACCTGGCGTCAAAGCTTGTATGTCACATGGATCATCGCTGAAAGGATGAATGGGACGGGAATTTAATATACCCTCTATACTGATTAACAATGTTAAAAATTGCTCGCTTTCTAGGATCTTTTGTCCAACTTTACGCTTTAAGTGATATTTCATCGACTTAACAGCGGCCTCGTATATGCCCCCTTGATGCGGAGCAGCTGGCACCATAAACATCCATTCCGTACCTTGCAGACTTAACTTGCTGAATAATTCATCCTTTTTCCATTCTTTCCAAACTTGCCGGATTACCCTTGCCGCGCCAACGAATGGTGTCCCATTGTCGCTGTACATATGCTGACAATGCCCTCTTCTACTGACAAACCTCTGATAGCATGCTAGAAAGGACAATGAGGTCAAATCCCCTATCATATCAATGTGGACCGGCCTTGTCCTTAAACATACAAATATTGCTACCCAGGCTTTCCTTGTGCTGATTCGTTTGCCATTTCTATCCAGCACCTTAACCATAAATGGCCCTGCATAGTCAACCCCGGTGTGTAAAAATGGCTTTCCAACTCGCAGCCTATCCGCTGGCAATTCTGACATTAATTGTTGCTCTAACCTATAGTTATAACGTGCACAAACACTTGTGTATATAATTTCGAAGCTCGCTGCGCAATCGTGGTATCCAGTACTGCTGTCGAATGAACTGCATCATTATCTGGGCAGCTCCATGTTTGGTTGACCGATGAGCATGATCAATTATCAGCCATGCTAGCCTCGATCCTGATGGTACTATAGCTGGATGACACATCTGATATTCTTCGCTCGCTCGATGTAGGCGCCCTCCTACTCGTAGAACACCCTCCTCATCAAAAACTGGATTGAGAGATTCGATCTTGCTATGCTCAGTCATCTTTCCTTTTGTCTGAAGTGCCACTATATCCTTGCCGTAGACCTCTTTTTGAGCTTTCTTAAGAAGATACCTCATACCTTGCATTCTTTCTGTAGCTGTATGTGTTTTTACAGTTGCCGAATCAACACTGTACCTAATTCGCTTGCTATGTCGCCCTAACTTGCGTTCCTTTGCCTTTGCCCTAAGCCGATTCAAGTAGTGGTATGCATTTGCTAACACACCTACTGCATTTTCAAGTTTCGAAGTGTATTCTTCTATCGGAACACTAGCTTGCTGCTCAGGTACCCATATACCTAAAGTTTCCCTAGCCTGTGCAACTACACATACTTGCATTTCGCTTGCTGCTATTGGTGAAATTTCACTCCCTATCGGATTAACTGGCCAATTATCTTCTTGCTCAACTAGCCATGATGGCCCATGTAACCATAGCTCGGTTTTGATTAACTCGGCTGGTGATAAACCTCTACTAAGTAAATCTGCTGGATTTTCCTTAGTCCCGACGTATCGCCAATTTTTAACGCAGGTATTTGTCTGAATTGATGATACGCGGTTCCCTACATATGTTTTCATATCACGAGGAATTTTTTGCAGCCAATGCAAAACCACCATGGAATCTGTCCACAGCGTATGCTTTACGTTCGCCCAATCCATTGCTTTAAATAATTCTATCAATAGCCTACCGAGCAACTCTGCTGCCGCTAACTCTAAACGTGGAATAGTAATTGTCTTAAGGGGAGCTACTCTTGTCTTGGAAGCAATTAACCCACTAGTAACCTTGCCATTTGGTTGTTCTACCCTTACATACAATACCGCTCCTTATGCCATTGTAGAAGCATAAGAAAAACCTTAAACTTCTACTCTTGCTCCCTCGCCTGTACCTAGCCATCTGGATATTCGAAATTGTTCTAAAAGCTTTATCTCTTGCCACAACCCTTGCCATCGATACCTAATCTCCGCTGGCACTTCTTGATACCAATCCGAACCAGTGCGCCATAAATCTTGTATCAGAATTTTACCGAGAATAATTACTGGCACGATATAACCATTGGGGTCATATAGCTGCGCTATATAGCTAAGCAGATTCCTTTTTGTAAGCTTATCCGCGATCTCAGGTGATTTTACCTCAAATGTAAATTGGTCCTGGTCAACCAACCATTTTAGACCCAATACAGTAGCTTGCTTCTTGCTGTCAAAAATTATATCCTTGCCTCTTTCAGATTGTAGCTTGCTGGCTAGCCATTAACTATTCGACTTCCATTTGCGGAGCTCGAATCCAGCTGTCCGTAACACATTATCCAATCGCCTTGTGTATAGTGCTCCTTGTTCACTATCCCGACCCGAAACGCAGTCATCCATATAAAAATCATTATAGATTACTTGCTCTATATCTGGATGCGTTTCCTTTGCATCCCGTCCACATTGGATCAATGCTCGCACTGCGTTGTATGCTGAGGATGTCATGCCATAAGTTACAACTGTTAGCCAATATTCTTGCAGCCTATCTCTTGGAGACTGACGCCAGAAAATTCTTTGCATGTCCCACTGATGTCTAACTATCTTTACTTGCCGAAACATCATTTTGATGTCTGCACTAAAAGCTATTCTTTGTCTTCGGAAACGTGTGACTATCTCAAATAAATCTCGTTGAAGCTTCTCACCTAGCTGCTGTACTTCATTGAATGAAATGCCCTTATCTGTCTGGCAACTACAATCGAATACTACTCTGAATTTTTTCGTCACACAACGATGTGGTATATAATACACAAATCTCCCTTGCCCGGCTTGCTGAGGTCGTCTACCTTAACCATGTGGCCTAGGCTTTTATACTATTGCATGAAACTAATGTACTTTTCTTTGAGAGCTGGGTCCCTTTCCAATTTCCTTTCCAACATGAAACATCTTTTCAATGCTATCGCCCTTGAATCGCCTATGTCATGAATGTCAGGTTTAAGAGAAATTGTGACGACGAAGCGTCCTTCACTATCACGTCTTGCCGTATTTATAAAATTTTCTTCTACAGCTTGCTCTTCTGCCGACCTAAACTTAGACCTCCCCAACTGATCCAATTGCCAAAGCTGCCTTACTAAGCTATTCAATCTGTCGACTTCAACACATCTTAGTATGGGTGAACAGTCATCTTGTCCCTCTATCGTACCCATTGAATCACCCCCAAATATAACTATACCAAAACTTGTCTCAATGGCCGTCATCGTACCACACATTCGTGGTAGCGAACATACTATTACCCTTGCAAAAAACTTTACTCCTAGCAGAATATCAACTCGTGCTTGCCTCCAATAGGATGGATCCGCGAACGGAGCTTCAAAACTTTCTGTCATTTGCTCTACATTAACTTGCGGAGTCACTAATGACCAGCTCGCTTCTTTTGGCAGTACCAAAAAATCTTCTTCAATGTGTACTTCAGAATCGTACCATGGAACTATTCCAACCCTTGCCTGCTTATGAATTTGTATTGTATTACCTTCTATGCCGATGACCTTTCTCGTAGCTTGCCGCGTAAAAATATTGAATGCTCGCACCGTTTTGTGTGGAATTAAATTCAGTTGAGCCCCTGAATCTAGAAGCGCTCGCACTGGCCCAACCAAACAACTTTCAAATGACAATCTTACCAAAATTGTTGGCATCAAAGCTAGTTCATCAGTGGAAGAAGAATATAAATTAAATACATTAGAATATGTCTCAAGTAAATCTTTATTTTTATCTCCCTTCTGTAATTTTTGCCATTTTGCTGGCATTGTTAATTGTCAATCCGCTTTGCGTTTGGATTCTACTTTTGACACCATAGCTGATAACGGTACCTTATGATTTGCGCACAATAAACTATTGTGCATTAGTTTAAATGGACATCTCGGGCACGGAGACTGGAAGCATGTGGTTTCATTGTGCCCCTGCTTGAGGCAATTCTCGCATAGTACGTGCATACACACAAAGCGAAGTCTAGCTGGCTACTCGAAAGCCCTAAACTGCTTGCAGTGGTATAGCTGATGATCCCCACCGCATAGCTCACACTTATGTTGTATCCTCGCTGCTCTGTTTTCTTTCGTGGCTTGCCGTATTGGAGTTTGTGTCCTTGCTTGCTGTTGTTGTCTTGCCGTGTTTCTTTGCTGTACCGTTCGCTCGCTGCCAAACTTGTCAAAGCGTGTCCTTGACTCTCCCTTGCCGCTGCACCACTCATCACAGCCACTGCTCTTGCCTGGTGACTGCACTTGTGCATATGCTGCAGCCTGCCTATCCAAAAAGGCTAGCATCTCTTTTGTCGTAGGAGTTTCAGACTGACGCTGCAGCTCCCATTGACGTGCTGTGTCCGCATCTAGCCGATCATGTAACATGTGTACAATCATCATATCCCAGTGCTCCACCGGGATCCCTAGTGCCTTGAGCTGCCGAAGAGTTTCATGCGTCACATTTGACAACCGTTGAATATGGTCCGCACGAGGGACGGCTGGCAGAGCTGGCAGATTAATGAACTGCCTCAACAGCTCGCGACAGGTGTGGTATTTTTATCATACAGCTCATTGAGCCTGGCCCAGGCCTCTAAAAAGTTAAGGTCGGTTAGTTGCTATTCCCCCATCGTCCTGGCTGTCTTGCCAGTAAGAGATTTGTTCAAATGTTGAAACTTGAAAGCTGGTTTTACCTGGTCATTTTCGTGGACCGCCGCAATAAACCGGTCCTTGAAACCTTGCCATTTGGTGAGGGATCCATCAAATTCCCCCCACGTATTCTTCACCTCTTGCTGTTGTGGCATCTGGATAGAAACCTCGATGGGCTGGCCGCTCGCTCCTTGCTCCCTGGCTGTCCCTTGCTGAACCTCTTCTCCCCGTTTCATGTGTGCCAAAAGCTTTCGTAACTTTCCTTTCGTGCCGAGGTAGAGTTCCTCAGCTGCAGCTTGCTGCTTTTCAACTTCTTCGAAGTCATTCGCCTTGCCAGCTATCCATTTTATATGATTCACATTTACCTGGCTCCATATGTCTTTTAGCCGCTCCAGCCGTACTTGGAGGTCCTCGCTGTCACCATCGCCTGGTTGCTTAGTAGCCTCGGCAATGTAGCTCGCTATCCTTTCCATTGCTCTTAAACATGTTGTATGAATTTTATTGTTTGCCATTTTCTATGATAGTATAATAAGAAAGATATTGGAATTTAAAGGAAAATGTATGTGAACCTAATGTGAGCTTATGCAAGATGAATGTTATAAGCTTGGTGTAAAATAGCTTGCCAAATATTCAACAATCTTATTCACGCTTTAGCATTGTACTTATCGCTTTAAGGTAACTGTGAATAAATAAGAATAATCTAACTGTTAAAAAAGAGTATATATATTCGACTTAGCAATCGTTAAGATTATTCAACTTCCAATGGAAGTATGCCTTTCGTGTGAGATAAACTAATCAATTATTGGAGTTGTAAATTCCAATCACGCACCTCTGCCCTAAGAAGCTTGCTGGCTTGTCCTATTTGAATTGTAAAAATTCAAATACAAATTGACTTGCCGAATTTTAAATTGAACAAAATAATCTTTCCGAATTTAAATGTTCTTGCCGAATTTTGCCTACGGTCGCTGGTCTTCATCAAGAGATTTCTAGAAAATCTTAGCTTGCCATATTTGTGAGATTATTTTATCTTGTCATATCAATGATTTCCCCCTGTCAGGGTATGTATAATTGCCATAATTATACTGCCTTGCCACCTCGCTCGTCATGACAGCTGGCTATAGCTTATTTAGCTTTCGTAAATTTCATCGTATCCCGTGGATTCGGAAAAAGTATTAAACAATTTTGTTTGTTTATTTTGCTTGCCGCCGTAGCCACTACCCTTGCCACTCTTGTTTTGATACAAGGTTATTAAATTCAATTCATGAATAGAGCTTTCATTACCTTGCCAATGGCTACGGTCGTCGAATAACCCCAAATATTAAAATATAATTCCCTACGATGACACTTGTGACACGCTGTACTACACCTATGTAGGATAAAGTCAGAGACTCACTCTACTTCATTTCCCTATACACACTCATGTAAATATACCTAGCAAGAGATACCCCTATGTCACAAGCACCACAGTCACAGCACAGCCCGAAACAACACAAAAGAAACGAGAAAAGAGAGAAAGAAAAAATATATGATGAAGACCCAGCCATCGCCGTCGCTAGCATGTGCCAAACAATATACATATCGCACTGTACATATTTGCTTTCGTTTTTCGCCTAGCCGATGTAATTTAATTACGCTTATCCGATATAACTTTCACAACTTGCACTGTTACCTCATAAAGAATAATATAGCTCAAAGCAACACAGAATTTACTTACTAGTATTGCCCTTATCTGAACTTTGCTTTTTAGCTTGAGAAAAAAACACCAACTTCACACTTTTTCCTTTTATTTTATAAAAACACAGAAAACTGAACTATGCAATGTGCCGGTCACAATACTAATGAAAATAATTAGATAAAATAAGCAGCTGCAGCTTGCCATTCTACTCCTTGATTTTGCTCGCCAGTGTGTGGGTATACATAAGTGCTTATATACCTATCCGTTGCATTTCGTTCTACTCACACTGATCGTGTAATGTATTTTGTTTTTTCTCAGTGCTCGCTATCTATATACCTATGCATACATAAAAAATACTTTCCGTTGTGAATTTTGTTTTCGTTGGCTTGAATTTGCCAACGGCTGGCAGATTCGTGTCTGGACTTGCACATTAATGATTTTACAAAGAAAGAAACTGTACATACATTACCATAAGGCAGCTTGCTGTGGCAAAATTCTTACTCAATATACATGATGTATCAAGGGTGCTGCTCCAAAATAATTCATTTATTTAAAATAAAGGAATTTATCACTTGCCGAATCAAAACAACACTTGCTCAAAACTCGCGACTTCGATGTGGGCTTGAGCTCGCCTCTTTTTATTTTGAATCTGTTTTTTAGCCCGCGGTATTTATTTATTTATTGCTATCCGATTTTAATTTTTCAACTCGCGGACTTTTCACCATAGGTTGCTTGTCGCTATCCGGCTCCTATGCACCAAATGTAAAAACCACCCCGAATTATAACTCGAATCTTATATTATTTTAAATAAGAACACAGAGAATTTTGATTGGGAAAAAACATTCGAAAAAACCTAAATTTATTAACGTTGCAAATCACTCGCCGAACTGGCCGGCTCGAGAGTCAAACAAAGACTAAACTATATATTTCTCCTTAACAAAGGAGATGCACATTTTCTTTTGTATGAGCCCTTGTATAAAGATAGAATAGAGGATAACGATAATAATGCATATAAAGACTATATAAAATATTTATGTTGGTGCTTGCTGACTTGCTGATGGTAGTGGTTTTGAACTCGTACGCTTGCGTTCGATACAATATCCAAGAATTTAGGAAGCTCAAATGGAAAAAGGAACAAGATTTAAAGAATTTAAGCAATTCTTCAAAGCCTTCGGAAGACATAAGAACCCTCGAAACAAACGCTGCAGGGTTTCGATCGGAAATCATGACAGCAGCAGAACCTTCAGAATAATTTTATCTAATGACAATACAATTTACGCCAAAGTCAATTCCAATAGATCCAGATCAGGATATTTTTAATTTTTAATTGACAGTGGTGCAAGTATATCAATATTGAAAAAACTAAATATGAAGGAAAATACTAAATTCGTTCCAGATAATCAAGTAAAACTAAAAGGAATCAACGAGGGTACAAACCCTATTGAAAGCATAGGTTCCTTAAATCTCAAATTTTTTATTCATTCAGAAAATTCTAAGATCTTACATTTTGATAATATATTTCATATTATCGACTCCCCGTCTAATATTCCATATGACGGTTTATTGAGAAACAACTTTCTTGTCTCTAAAAAAGCAAATCTTAACTATAAAAATAAAACCTTAAGTCTAGGAAATGGAGAATCTATTCCATTCTTTATAAATAATTGCAAAAACGAATCGTTTATTTTGTCTCCTCGATCAGAAACTTCAACAAGGGTAAATATATTAAATCCGCGAATTAAGTAAGGGATTCTACAAGAACTTCCAATTTTAGAAGGAGTGTATCTAAGCAAAGCAATTACTAAAATCGATAAGCCTTAGCTACAATTCTGAACACACTTGATTACCAAGTTAAAATTTCTGAGGCAAATGCCAATTTAATTCCCTTAAAATCAGAATTTGTTCAGTTTCAAAACGGAACTAATCAAATTACAGATCGACTAGATCTCTTAAATAAAGAAATAAGAACCGAACATCTTAACTCAGAGGAAAAACAAAGACTCTTAAACATATGTTAGCAATATTCGAATATACTTTTCCTCAAAGGAGATAAACTATCAGCGATGAAATCTGTCGAACATGAAATTCATTTAGAAAATAATAGACCGATAAATTGTAAAACATATACATAGATGCCCAGAAATACATAAGACTGAAGTATCAAAACAGATTTCAAATATGCTA
The DNA here is from genome assembly GCA_946251815.1 of Dasysyrphus albostriatus. Lineage (NCBI taxonomy): Eukaryota > Metazoa > Arthropoda > Insecta > Diptera > Syrphidae > Dasysyrphus > Dasysyrphus albostriatus. Next base: position 144,240,391 of record OX276335.1, on the reverse strand, counting down.
GATCAAAAAATTATTAGACCTTCTTATTCTCCGTGGTCCGCACCCTTGTGGGTGGTCCCAAAAAAGACTGATGCTTCGGGTAAAAGAAAAAAAGGATAGTCGTAGACTATCGTAAACTTAATGAAATTACTATAGGAGACTCCTTTCCATTACCCAACATATGTGAAATATTAGACCAATTAGGTCATAATAAATATTTCACAACCCTGGACTTAGCTTTCGGGTTTCATTAAATCAATGTAAAAGAGGAAGACAGGTCGAAGACCACATTTTCCACTGCCAATGGTCACTATGAGTTTTGTCGTATGCCATTTGGCTAAAAAAACGCTCCCGCTACGTTTCAGCGTTCTTGCCGGACTCGTAGGTGAAAAGTGTTTTGTTTACCTTGATGATGTAGTAATTTATGCACCCTCTCTTCAGGATCACGAAAAGAAACTTATTGAAATTTTCCAGAGATTAGAGCGTAATAATCTTAAGCTTCAAACTGATAAATGCGAATTTCTTCGAAAAGAAGTCGCATACCTTGGACACTTGATTTCCGAGAATGGAGTAAATCCCAACCATTTGAAGGTTGATGTAATCAAGGAATTTCCAAAACCAAAAAATCCCGGTGAGATTCGATCATTTCTAGGATTGGTCGGGTACTATCGCAGCTTTATTGAAAACTTTAGCAAAATAACTAAACCCCTTACTTGTTTATTAAAAAAGGATGTTAAGTACGTTTCGAATATAGAGCAGGATAATGCTTTTGAACAATTGAAAAATAAACTTTTAACCTAACCGATATAAGGCAAAATTAGTCAAAATGCAGACTGTTTGTCAAGAATCCGATGCAATACTGATAATGAAAATCATGAGAACTCTAAAAAGACAATATAGAAAGCATTTCGTTACCTACTTTCGAAGACAAATTTAATGAGTTCAAATATGAAAAAATTCGACACATAATTCAATATATAGAGTCAAAAGTCGTTTCCATTGGCATAAAATGAAAAAACATATAAAAGATTATATAAAATCATGCGATAGCTGTCAAAGAAATAAAGTAGTAAGGAAAACTTATAAGGTTCCTATGGAAATAACATCCACATCGAATCAACCATTTGAGAGATTAAGCTTAGATATAGTTGGCCCATTGCCAACAACAGTAGATAATAACCGATTTATACTTACAATGCAGGATGATCTTACGAAACTCACACAAGCTTACGCTATTAAAGATCACACAGCTGAAACAGTTGCAGAAAATTTACTTAAATTTATTAGTCATTATGGAATTCCAAAAACTTTGCTTACCGATCAAGGTTCAGATTTTATGTCAAATCTACTTAAAGAATTTTCAAAATTCTTTCACATGAAACAAATCCATACCACTGCATATCATCCGCAGAGTAATGGAGCCTTGGAGCGATGTCATTCGACAATCAAAGATTATTTGAAACATTATACAAATGATAACCAAGATAATTAGGATTCTTGGCTTCCAACTGCAATATTTTCATATAATAATTCAGTACATAGTACAACAAAGTTCACTCCATACGATTTAGTATTCGGACATAAACCGATCCTTCCATCTTCTTTAACCCAAGATCCAGAATTCAAATACACATATGATGACTATTTAGATCAATTAAAGTATAGGTTAAATAAATAACACGAAATAGCTAAAGAAAATATTCTGAGTTCAAAGGAACGATCAAAATCATATTATGACAAAAATACGCAAAATCACTTCCTATAAAATAGGAGATAAGGTATATTTACAAAATAATGGTATTCGAAAAAACAAAGGGCTATCCCCAAAATAAAAAGGACCGTATGAAATTGTTAACATCAACGATAATCAAAATATAACAATCAAAATTAAAAGAAAACTAATAAAAGTACATGTAAATAGATTGAAACCAGCTTCTTAATTTCAGGTTATTACTGATTGCATTCTCAGTTTTCGAAACGAACGCACAAATGTTCAAGCTCGACAATATTAAGAATGGGAGCGGTATATACTTTGAGAACCTAGGACATCTTAAAATTTCATCCACGAAGTGGAAAATGGTAACATATACCAATATTTCAACATATTATGAAAAATTATACCTTATTAATAATGCTTATTCTGTCACTGTATTTATGTAATTTTAAGAGTCTCGTTCATGTATATTTCTATTTTTGCCAACAGTCTCTCAATTATTTAAAATTCAAAATTCCTTACACATACTCAAAATATCAATCAATTGCAAACCTTATAGGAAAAAATGATATTAGAAAGAAAAGAGGCCTTTTCAATGGAATCGGAACTGTATTTAAAACTATATTCTGTACCCTTGACTATGAAGATGCTGAATATTTTGAAAAATCTATTAACCCGCCACCGGTGACGTCAATTTGACTTACATCAATGGTGACGCCGGTCTCATAGACCGGGTTTTTCAACTGAAGATTCTTTCCAATCGTGTTATTACAATTTAATTTTTTTTGTTTAATATAATATTTTACAATAAAACAAAAATATTTTATCGACTATGGCTCATTAATTTCAATTTTAATAGTTTAAAAAACTATTTTGCGTAGAGCATTAAGAATAACCATGTTTTTAAACTTGACTTTTTTTAAATTAAGAAAAAAATAAAAAAAACACATTATTTTAAAACCAAATTACTGCAAGGAGTCTTTCCATATTAGAAACTTCTAAAAATTAATGAAAACTGGTATCCTTCCATATAAGAAACAACAACAAATTCGATTCCAAAAATAACTATTTTTCATACAAAAATGGTTGTTTTTTCGAATAAAAATATACAATCTCATAAATCATAAAAAAAAAATACTAGAAAACACTGAAAATAATAAGAAAGTAGAAAAGATTCTTGAAGAAATTTTAAGAAAATTTTAAGAAAAATTATTTAACTATGACTACTTCACTTGCATAAACGGTGACGCACAGTCTCATGCACCGGGCTTGTACCAAAAGAACAGAATTTCTCCTCTTTTTGCCGTTTTGTTGTGAACAGTTGATGAAGGATGTGAAATGCGGCAGCTACACGAAATCACGGCGAAAATCAGTGAGAGAGGACAAAGTTATTCAAATTTTTAAGAACACCTGGTCTCACAGACAAATAGGTCACAATTGGCGGGTTAATGACGTTAAAAAAGATGATAGTGAAATATTGAAATTAATGAAAGAACAGGTCCATGTCATAAAGACAACAATTGCAAATTTCAACGAGTCAATAAATAATCTCAAGGTTTCTGAAAATATCTTGAACGAAAGTATAAGAAATTTAATATATTTATGGCATTAGCTTCTAATAAAATAAATAAATTAGAATTAGCTGAGCTTGCATCTCAGCACGTAAACCTCCTTATATACCTGACAAATGAGTTAAATGAAGAATTAGACAATATAATAAACTCAATCTTATTCGCAAAACGTAATGTACTACCTATTCAGCTTATTACTGAACTTAGTAACAATAATTTCCTTCTCAAATCCGGTATTAATTTTCCCTTGTTTCCAAATATCGAAAATGCACACACTTTTATGGATATCGTTGATCTACAAGTTTTCTATATAAATAGTTAACTTATGTTTATTATAAACATTTCCTTAACAGATCCAGCAATTTTTACTCTTTATCAATGCATACCATTGACAATACCATACAAAGAAAATACCCAAAGATATGCCTTTATTCAACCAAATTTTAACTTCTTAGGTAGCTATTTCTGAAAACAACCAAAAATATGTAAAACTATAAGAATTAAACTCATGCCAGAAAATTTCGCAATCTGATTGCATTTGTCAACAAGATGTTTATTATTCCACTACTATGAACGCTAACTGTGAAGTTACTCTATTAACCGGAAGAACAAAAACTATCCCAAAAAACCGCGATCCTAAAATCTTTAACGGACTTTTAGACATTACACATAAACTGGATGATAATAAATGGATACTTATCACATCCGAAAACAAACATTTAACTATCCTTTGTGAAAATGAAGATCGTATTAACGATGTTAAAATAGTAGGTTGTAAGGGTAATTGTGAAGCATATTTTGGCTCAAATCTTCTTAAAAGTGAAAACTCTGTTATAATACAACACGAAGCTGTTATTCCTCAAATTGACATAATCAAAGAGGATTGCTGCGATAAAATTCCATATAACATTTCACACGAATATATTTCACACGAATAAATAAATAACAAAATAAATTTGGTGGCACAACAGCTCGTGAAGAACCAAGGCCTAGTGACTTACAACTCTCAACCATTCTTGTGTGCGTATATTGGCAGGAATGGAGGGGACCTACAATTTTTTGCCGAGTCCGAACGGCTAGATGAGAAAGCACTTATTCATGACAATTATATTCTTGGAGGATTTGTCAGTTCCTCGCAAGAGGCAGTACCTCGCGAAAAAAACATTTCTGTTTCTCATACGTTATCCTTCAATATATTCAAGTACTATTTACATTATAATTATTATAATATTTTTCTATATACTCTTAAAATGTTGCAAAAGATATAAGAATTATAAAAAACCCATCAGAGGGTCACACAATCAGAAAATTCTGTTTGTTTAGTTCAAACTATTAATAAATGTTTTACAATCAAGGAAGCAAGTCGTCCCGAAACCCCTGATATTCCAGGTGTTCATTACTTAGCGGAAAGCCCAAAAATTACTCCGAGGCGTTCTTTGAAATCACAAGTCTCAAATTTACGATCTAATTTTAACCTTTCAAATTGATTGTTTTTTACAATAAAATCAATTTTTTTAAGGGGGAAGGTGTTATAAACCATCTCCTTGCACCTTGCTAGTTATAAGAAACTTGTTAATTCTAAGAATTATTATTCGATGATATAAAAATACTTTTGTTAGTTCTAAGAAACTTGTTTATTCTAAGAATTATTATTTGATGATATAAAAACACTTTTGTTAGTTCTAAGAAAATCGTCTGACTTTGTAATCTAAAACTGCAAACGCGAAGATGAATTATTGTAACTTAAAACTGTAAATGTGAAGATGAATTTTAACATGAAATAAATATTCTTCTCCAGTCTTATTCGGAGAGTCAACCAGGAAACATTGTCTTATAATTTATAACTAGATCCTAACACTATCACCCATTTCTGCATTAACAATTCTGCAATAACAATTCTAGTTTGAAGCATGGAGTCAATCCAGTTTGACATCATCGGTTCGATGCTGACAGAGTCTAGGGCTTGTCGTATTGACCGATTTTCAACGTTGTTCAAGGCCCCTTCTATGTCAAGGAATAATCCCAAGGTATATTCTTTAAAATGGATTGATTTCTCAATCGTGCCGACCACTTCATGAAGTGCCGTCTCAACAGATTTGCCCACGATGGTGTAGCATTGAGTGAGTGATCATTCGAAGCCAAGTACGGGGCTGTCACCATGAAATCTTGCGGGGTGATAGCCATGGATGGTCGTAGTTTACAGAAACTCGACTGAGGGAGGGGTATCTCATCCAAAACCAATAACATCTCTTGGTTTCGAAACAAATTCAAAGTAAAAGTAAAAAGTAAATGAAGCAATCTATTCGTGTGTTTTCTCAAAGCGAAGCATTTTGATTTTTCCGGTTTATTATCGATTCAGGCATGTAAAATAACACGGTGTCCAGTAACAGTGCAAGTACCCACGACTCCGTCGAGCTAGTGTCGTGCACATACAAGCATGCCTGCTGCACTCCCCTACTAAGACAACCTACCCTATGTTCCGGCCGTCGGAGTTCCTGTCCATCGCGGATGTTGGCGGGTGGCATAACATCGTCTATTGTAGGGTAAGGTCAACTTACCGTTACAGAACATAGGAAGAGTGTCCAAAACGTAGTCCCTGATACTCTTTCATAAGTCCATATGGAGGAGATCACGACCGAAGATTTAACGCCTGAAGTTGACTTTAGCTCACCATGTTTTTCTTCGGAAGAATATGTTGAGTTGAAGAAAATAACAGCACGACCAAGACAAACTACCCGATATTTGTATATCTGATAGATTTATTTAAAACGACCAGACATACGAACTGGTGATGCAATACTGGAAGATCGGGCATGGAAGATCTGAGTGCCGGTGGAGGTGCGTGAGGGGCTTTTGATAGCAGCACATGACTTTCCAGCGTCTGGACACGGTGGTATTAACAAAACTGTGTCACAATTGGGACAAATATATGTTTGGCCTGGATGTTCAACGTTGGGTGAGTTCATGTGTAGTAAGTCTGTAAACACTACGACTGGACCGCCGATGGGACAACGAAGACTGACAGAACGACCATTCCAAAGACTATTTATTGATTTTCTTGGACCCTATCCACGCACAAGAAATGGTAACACACACAAGTTAATTGCCCTTGACCATTTAAGTAAATATGTGTTTCTGAAAGCAATTCGAAAAGCAACATCACCTGAGGTAGTGAAGTTCTTGGAGGAAAATGTTTTTCATGTATTTGGTGTTCCAGAATATATTCATTCCGATAACGGAAAACAATTTGTATCGGAGTTGTTTACTATTTTTTGAAACGATATGGAGTCAATCATATAAGAACGGCAATTTATTCTCCTCAAGCTAACGCGTCTGAAAGAGTAAACCAGTCGGTGTTATCAAAGATTCGATCATATCTCGGTAGTGACTAAAAGCATTGGGATCAGCAGGTTAGCAGTGTTGCATTTTCATTGCGAAGTGTGGTGCATAATTCCATTGCTGTTGAACCATACTACGCAATTTTTGGCACTCCAATGATTCAGAATGGCAAGTCATATGAGTTACTTCAGAAACTCGGCGTTGTAAAAGAATCAAAAATCGAAATTTTAAACAATGATGATAGACTTGAGCTAGTAAGAACAAAAATATTTGAAAATTTGAAACTTGCTCACCAAAAAAGTGAAAAAGTTTATAATACAAGAAGTAAGGATATTATATATAGGCCAGGGCAAATAGTTTACCGTCGTAACTTTAAACAAAGCAGTAAAATAGAAAATTATAATGCAAAACTATGTGCAAAATTTTTAAAATCTATTATTTTGAAAACGATAGGAAGTTCTCTTTACGAGGTAGTAAACCTTAAAGGTGAGAGAGTAGGTGTTGTATCATGCGAAAGACCTCCATGTATAAAACAAACAAAACCGTATTAATGCACTCAGATGATGTTACTTTAAGCCCACTGTGATATTAGTTTTAGTTAAATGTACTTCAGTTAGGATTGTTTGACTTTATTTATATAGGTGTAACTTATTTTATAGTTTTTATATTTACTCTTCTCAACTACGATATTTTTTTTTTTTTGTTAAAGGAGCTAAGCTTTGTCGCATCTGTGTTATTTTTTTGTTAAAGGAGCTGAGCTTTGTCTGTGATCTGTGATCATTTTTTTTTTTTAATTTAGTCAGATTACCTGATTTTCTTCAAAAGATAGTTTATTTTAAGTCCTACGGTGGTATTAGTTATCAAGTTTAAGTACCTGAGCTTATCTGTGATAGTAAGTTAGAAAACTGAAGTACCTGATTTTTGTTATTAGCTTGTAGAATTACGACTGATTTTTACCGGTGATAATAGCATAGATAGATAGTAGTTAAAGTATCTGATTTTGTAGCTTCGAAGTGTTATTTATTTGTTTTATTAGTATATCACCGATATACCAGACAAAGATACCTTTTTTTATTTGCTTACAAAGTTTCTGGGACAGATCTTTAAGTTAGTCATAGAGAATACAACAACAAAAGATTAGTATGCAAAATGTACTACATCTTATGAAGAAAAAGTGTAATTAGAATTATTATTAGAACATGCTCGACAATTGACTTAATCTAGCATGAGATCTCTGGAAATGGCCTCAGCCACACTACGAGACCATTTGAATTGAAAAGATATAAGCAAACCTACTATGACCACTTTTTTTTACGATGTAAGTGTCCCCACGACCACTCAGCCACTTCCTTCGAGCCTATTACGTGGCCATATGAATGACCTTGTTGGCCGCGCAGCAGCGCGACGAATGCTTTCGCATGCGAATCTTTGCAACAAAAATCGGTATTAGATACATATGTTACTTACCTGGAATGCATTTTTGAATATGCTTTATCACCTGAAAAACAAATGAGAATAACAAAAATATTATTAAAATCATAATAATCAATTTTTTAAAAATAAATACTTACAAAGTATGAATCCTGGCATCTGTGGACCTCCTGTTAATTGTTTTGTTTTGACGTTTTATTTATTTCTTTATTTAGTCATGTGTAGCTGGTTTCTCCTGCGCATGCAATATTAGCTAGGTCTCTTCACCCTAGAGAAAAAGGGTCAAATAACTATTGCTAGCGCATGCGCAGAAGACTTTCGCTAAGATATATTCACTGACGAAATTAATTCTAATGAATTTTTAAGGTTCGGGTCTAGAATAAGTGCTAATACATGTAAAGGTAATTTCAATAAAAGGAAATTTTAGTAATTTAAATAGTTTATTCAACTTAATAGATAGATAATGGCCATGTTTTACTATCATCGGGATCTGGATCTGGATTATCATTTCACATGTACTACAAAAACAATTTTTGAAAATTTTCCATTATTTCGTTTTTGTATTACGTGTAAAAATTAATCCAGATCCAGATCCCGATGATAATAAAACACGCTGTTGCGTCCAAACTATAAATGTTGAAACCCTGAACGTAGATTGATCGAAACAAAATCGACCTGTCAAACAAAATATCGAAGGATATCACTTCCTATTCATCTTCGTTATCAACCGGTCGAATTTATATAATTGCGCTTTAACACAACTTGAAATATTGTATTATTTTAATCTAAACGTATTTTATGAATCATTTATATTTTAACTATATAAAATCAATTTTAAGTATCCGCGTTCTTACTTCTTTGAAATATAAAAGTGGCGACGAGGATGGGATCGCTGGGAAACCTTCAATAAATCTAATATGTCAGAAACTCATAAAAAGAGTAATTATTCCAGCGATCAAGTTGAAAGTGACGAAAAAAAAGAAATCAAAAATCCATTGGCGGCTACTTCTAATTCTTCCAATAAAATAAATTCGACCAGCATGCCGCACAATTAAGTTTTTTCAGTCGGACACGTGGAAGTCTTTGATGTCACAAAACAGAGTTCTTAGGGATCATATAAACGTCGATTGGACATTTTTATGGAGGCAAACGACATAACAGACCCCAACCGTAAGCGAGCTACGTTCTTAACTCTTTGTGGAGCTGCTTTATGCGACCTAATCGAGTCATTAATTTCACCAAGTAAGGTAACAGATCTTGATTACGATACACTTTGCAAAACACTTTCTGACCATTTTTCACCTCCACCTTCGGAGATCGCATCTTTCTTCAAATTCTTCAAAAGAGACCAGCTTCCAGATGAGAAAATTGTCGATTACATTGCTGACCTTCAGAGAATGGCAAGTCAATGTAACTTTGCCACGTCACTCGACCACATGTTACGTGATCACTTCGTTTGTGGACTTCGTGACTCTCGACTTCAGGAAGAGCTTTTAGCAACAACGGACTTAACCTTCAAAACAGCTCAGGAAAGAGCAGTTGCAGCAGAGTCGGCAAACAGGAGTCTTCACATGATTAAATCGAATTCATCCACATCAAATGCAGTCGATCAACAAGTTAATCTTGTGCGAAAGGGAGTCATTAAAAATAAAAACTACAAAGATTCTAATGTTGGTACACTACGTGCTGGTGCTTGCTACAGCTGCGGCGAGGCGCATACAAGGGCGACGTGTTGATTCCGAACAGTTGTCTGTGACAATTGTGGTAAGCTTGGACACATAAAAAAGGTATGTAAATCCAATTCAAATTATACAAAGCCAACTCAAAGACAAACAAGGTTCAAAAAGAACAGTAGACATTCCAGCATCAACCTCGTTACAGGTATGGAGAGTCTTAAAAAACAGACATCTGTTCGCATAAATGGGAAAAATTGCAATTTTGCAGTAGATTCTGGCTCAAATTTTACTATTATTTCCGAAGATACATTCAATAAATTATGGCCAAAATTTAAACCAAAATTGTTTTGCGTAGAAACAATATTCATAGACTTCCAAGGAAAGCCTAATGGAACAGTTCGTATTTGTGGGGACTATAAGTCTACAATAAATAAAGCTCTTGATCCTCATACCTTCTCGATTCCTTCTATGCATGACTTAATAGCAAACCTTCCCCGTGGTTCAGTTTTTGCCAAACTTGACCTTGCTCAAGCGTACCTACAGTTAACTGTTGATGATGACACAGCTAAGGCACAAACTAGTATTACTCTTAAAGGAGCTTTCAAGGTGCAGCACCCGGGGAGTTTCAAAAGACAATGTCTAATTTATTGAAAGGGTTAGAAGGGGTAGAGTTTTATTTGGATGATCTTATTGTAGTTGCAGAAAACTCGGAAGCACTCGCAAATATTCTTCAGGAGGTTTTCCAGAGATAAGATAAATATGGACTACGACTACGGAAAGAGAAGTGTATTTTTGACGTTCCATCAGTAACTTTCTTAGGCTTCCGTATTGATGCTGAAGGCATTCATCCCCTAGCAGAAAAAATAGAAGTTATTCGAAACACTCCAGCACCAAAAAACAAAGTCAAACTTCAGGCTTTTCTTGGACTTCTAAACTTTTACCATTCCTTCCTTCCTGCAAAAGCCACCTTAGCAGAGCCACTTCACAGACTGTTGGACCAAACGAAAACATTTAAGTGGGATACTGTTCATCAAAAAGCGTTTGATGAAGTTAAAAGTTTGCTATCATCAGACAGTGTTCTCATACCTTATGATGTAAGGTTAACAGTTGGACTGACTTGCGATGCTTCACCATATGGAATTGGCTCTGTTCTTGCTCATCGTCTGCCAGATGGCTCTGAGCGTCCTATTTCTTTTTATTCAAGAACTCTTTCAGATTCCGAAAGAAATTATGTCCAGATAGATAAGGAGGCTCTGGCAATTATAGCAAATATAAAAAAAATTTCATGATTTCCTTTATGGACGACACTTTGAAATCTTTACGGACAATGGGCCCCTACTAGGATTGTTTTCCTCTTCAAAGCCTACTCCAAACATCTTATCTCCAAGGATGCTTCGGTGGAACATCTTCTTAAATGCCTACAACTACGATCTTATATACAAGCCTGGGAAAGAAATCGCACATGCCGATGCATTTAGTCGTTTGCCTGTCCAATTACCTAGCACTTCAGAAGAAGAAGTTGTTCTAATGATTGAAACGTTGGACACTCCAATAATACAAGCTAGTGATATTTCGAAAGATACAAAAAAGGATAAAGTCCTTTCCCGTATTTCACACTGGGCGTTAAGGGGTTGGCCTGCTGCGGTCGACCCAGAATTCAAAACATTTTTCAACAGGAAAGATGAAATTTCCTACATAAAAGGATGCTTAGTGTGGGGTCCAAGAGTATTGATTCCAAAGGTTCACCAGTCAACAGTTCTAACTGCCCTCCATGCAAACCATCCCGGTATAGTCCGGATGAAGGCCCTAGCGAGGAGTTACGTATGGTGGCCTAAAATTGACGAAGACATCGAAAGGACCGTTAAGCAATGTTCTACGTGCCAACAAATGCGACCGGATAATTCTCCAGCAAACGGTTATACCTGGGAAGGTACAAAAAATCCCTGGTCTAGGATCCACATTGATTTTGCTGGTCCATTCAAAGGGAACTTATTCTTCTTGGTAGTGGATTCTTATTCCAAGTGGTTGGAAGTTCATCCAGTTTCTGCTACGTCCTCTTCATGTGCGATGTCAGTTTTGAGACAACTTTTTGCTACTCATGGCTTACCCGATATCATTGTTTCTGATAACGGAACAGCCTTCACTTCTTTTGATTTTAAAACTTTTTGTGAAAATAATTTAATAAAACATTTATTTTCAGCTCCATTTCATCCGTCTACGAATGGGCAAGTGGAGCGAATGGTCCGCACTACGAAAGACTATCTGAAGAAAGTTACACAAGGAGATATTAAATTACGCCTTGCGAGATTCCTTCTGGACCAACATGTTACTCCGCATTCAGCAACCTTCCGTTCCCCTGCTGAGCTACTTTTTAACTGAAGGCCGCAGACTTACTTCGACAAACTTCATCCAGATGCCATATCCATACAAGCGAATTCAAAAATGGTTATTTCAAAAACGCCACAGTATACTAATTTAGACCCAGTTTGGTATCGTAACTATACTGCTGCAGGAACAAGATGGATGCCCGGACATATATCTGAGACGACAGGCCCAGTTTCAGTCGTTGTCAGTACTGATACTGGCCAAATGATTCGCCGACATGCAGATCAGGTACGACGTCGATCAACAGAGCAGGTGACACCCCAGAATGTAAATGAAACACCTATTATACCTGAACCGAATATTGATGCAGCAAAACAAGAACCTACAGAAATAGCAGATACGTCAATACCACGACGCTCAGAAAGGATCCAGGAATTGTTTGATCCAATCAAGGGCAAAGGAGTGTTGCGTCCAAACTATAAATGTTGAAACCCTGAACGTAGATTGATCGAAACAAAATCGACCTGTCAAACAAGATATCGAAGGATATCACTTCCTATTCATCTTCGTTATCGACCGGTCGAATTTATATAATTGCGCTTTAACACAACTTGAAATATTGTATTATTTTAATCTAAAAGTATTTTATGAATCATTTATATTTTAACTAAATAAAATCAATTTTAAGTATCCGCGTTCTTACTTCTTTGAAATATAAAACACGCCTAATAAGATTAGATTAGGAGAAATAATAGGATTATGGTAGAATTATGTGATATTAGATTAGTGGAAGAGAACAAAGACTGAAATAGATGTATAAGAATGTATTATCAGTGGTTATGTGTATGTGCGATTTTTTGGCCGTGGATGAGGGGGGTAAATATGTTTGAAAATAGTTGTCTCACTCAGATTTAGTGGTAACTATTTATTTACTATTTATAATAGGAGAGCGACTAGGAGCTAGCCTAAGGGTCATTATTGGTTATTTTGCGAGCTAGAGATAAAGAAGTGCGTTTAGGTGCAACTTTAGGCCATTTTTTGAAAGAAATAATTTCAAAGTGAAATCTTCAATTTTCTCATCGAACATTAAGAAAAAAAATATTCTTGTTGTTTTAATTAACGCAAAATAATTAAAGAAACATTTTTAGAAAGCCTTTTCAAAAGGCTTGAGGTAAATTACAAAATGAAAAGAGTTTCTATAGAAAGTATAATTTTGTATATATATATATAATTATATCAATTCAGATTTGTCTAGAACATCAGCAATCACTCTGTGAGTTCTTGTGGGAGTTAATCTTTATAGCAGAAAGCAGAGGTATGTGACCTTCAGTGAGGGCATTCTTTGAAGGAAAAAGCATTCATTTGTTCAAAGAAGCAAGGGAATAAGCTATTGAAGGAGACAAACACCAGAAGATCGACAGAGGGTATTATACATATAGCACATATATATATAAATAGATATCTCACTGCAAACAACTAAGGGTATTCGTAACAGAAAAGAGTGCTTCGCTAAACAAGAAAAGAAAAAAGAGTGAAGACCAGGATCAGGAAGAAAAAGTGAATTAAGGGTGAAGAACTGAAGAAAGAAGTGAAGCAGGAAGGAAGGAAAAAGGAGTGAAGAAAAAGAAGAAAATAAAGAACAATAGATTTTTTTGTTGTTAAATTTAATTAGTTGAATTTTTTTTTTTAATCTAACGTAGTTTAAAATTGTGTGTTTTTTTTTTTCATTTTTATATATGTAACTTTATTTTGCTTGATTTTGAATTAAAAGTAAAGAGTGATAGTGATTTTAAAATTCGTGAAAGATAGAATTGCCCCAAATAGAGCAAGTGCCAGTTCTTCTACGTGCTGCCGGCAGAACGACGAGGGATCAGTGCAACGGTGAGTAAACATTTTATTTGTTGAGATAAAAAGATCTTGCTAGTGTTTTAAGGTCAAATTCTTTTTTCTGATTCTGAATATATTTATCTCTAGATTTTAAGATTTTTGAATTTATATTGGAGTTATATAAGAAAAGAAACGAGTTGTAGAACTCAATTTCTTTGTTTTTCTTTTTTTTATAATAAATGAATTGGTTCAAAAGAAATTATAATTCGAAATGAAAATATTAAGAAAAATGGTGTGCTAATTTAATAAGCTAGTGGTGTGTGGAGGCTTGGTAAAGCCGTCCAGATGTAAATTTTGGTTTGAGGACGTGATAGACGGACTTTGCTCTACGGACTAACCCGTGACTGGTTGGGTCATTTCAGGGGCTATTTCCACGAACAGGGGCCATGGATATAGCGAAGGAAATATCTTCAAGATACTTGGGTGGGTGGACAGACTTTCGTCAAAAACACCAGGCGAACGTTTGAGATTCAGGTTGACGGTATCTAGGAGGGATAAGAAAAAGGTGCTTTAGTTAAAAGTCTTATTATTTTTGGGTTTTGGGATAAGATTTAGTTTAGGGTTTATTTTTGTCTTGTTTACAGGGTAACGGCTTACTACCAACTAGTTAATAGTTTTTTTTTTTTGTTATTTTTCTTAGGTTCGTTAGGTTATTTTTTTTTTAGTTTTGTTTTTACTTCAGATTTTTGTTGAGCGTAGAGCAAGCTGCAAACCTACAATCAGAGGCTCATCATAAGTGCATGTGTTAGTGGTTAGTAAAATAATGCGAGCTAACACATGCATACAAATAAAATTAATACATTTACATAGCTAAGCAAACAAACAAAAAACATAAATAAACAATATATATCCCATTTGAATTAAATATGATCTAAAAGGAAAAAAAAAACAATCACGAAAGTGGAGCATTGGTTCGAAACAATTTTTTCAATCCCATCTTATTAACGTTAAAATCCACCAAGGAGCCATTTAAATTAAATATCCTGCTCATACGGTTAAGAGGCTCATGTAAAACGCAGTTAGTTCTATGGAAATTTACATGTAAAAGTTCTAATCTTCTCAGATGGTGGGATCCTCCACGGAAATTTATGCCAATACAGGC
Source organism: Dasysyrphus albostriatus (assembly GCA_946251815.1). NCBI lineage: Eukaryota > Metazoa > Arthropoda > Insecta > Diptera > Syrphidae > Dasysyrphus > Dasysyrphus albostriatus. Next base: position 144,225,367 of record OX276335.1, on the reverse strand, counting down.
CAACAAATCAGGAGCATCGATTTGACCATTTATAAGTTGGTGAAGAAAAATTAGATTATTATTCACCCACCTTTTATATAAGGTTTGGACTTGCAGTAGCTGGATCCCATGTTCATATTTTGGAAGGTTGAATGGATCTGCACAAAGAAGACCTTTCAGAGCAAAGCAAATGAATTTATGTTGTATCGATTCAATACGATTTTTATGAATTTCATAAAAGGGAGACCATACTTGAGACGCGTACTCTAGATGAGGTCGTATATAGCAATTGCATAAGGAAAGCGTAACGTACGGATCGTCAAATTCCTTTGCCTAACGTTTTATAAACCCAAGTTTGAGCTGAAGTTAACACCCAAGTCCTTGAAACTAAAGACTCGACAGAGTTTGTGTTGTGAAATAGTATAATTAAAAGCATTTGCTTTCTAGACAAAGTTATTGTTTGACTTTGGCATGGCTAAGAGAAAGACCGTTTTTATCACACCAAGTAGCAAAACTATCAATATCGGCTTGCAAAAGAATATGGTCATGGTTAGCTTTTATTGTTTTAAAAATTTTCATGTCATCAGCGAAAATAAGAATATCACTTGAATGTATACTTGAGACAACATCATTAATAGCAATTCATATGACTTCCCTAGGGCACACCGGTGTGAGCCTTGAATGAGTTTGAAAGGCAGTTTCTAAATTTCACCTAGTACGATCTATTTTCAAGGTATGATTTTACCCAGGTGATAAAAAATGTTGGAAATCCTAAAGATTTTGGTTTGAAGATAATAAGGTTGTGACTAAGTTGGTCGAACGCTTTAGAAAAATCAGTATATGTACAATCCATTTCACTTCCATTTTCTAATGCGTTAGAACATTTATGCAAGAATGTAAGGAGGTTTGTTACTGTTGATTTTCTTCTCACGAACCCATGCTATTTTTCACATATTATATTCTTAGTATGGAATGCTAAAGTCTCACACAGAACTTGTTCAAAGAGCTTTGGAATAGGTTTGGATATAGGTCTTTAATTCGAAATATCAGCTTTATCACCTTTTTTAAAAACTGGAGTTAGAAATGAAGTTTTCCATAAACATGGAAATTTCCCTGATTCAATCGAAAACTCAAACAAAAATTGAAGAGGCTCAGCCAGTATATGCCTACAATGTTTCAATAATATTTGGGGAACTCCATTTGGCCCAGCAGAGAAATCATCATTTAACGATGAGAGAAGGTCTAAAGCAGTACTTTGTTGCACAGCGAAATTGTTGCAACTTGTTTGCGTAAAAGAATGCGAATTTCTGAAATAATGTTTATCAATATCAAGAGGTGTGTCTACGAAAGAGTTACGAAAATTGTTCGCAAAGGCGTTGCAAATATTAATAGTTTCTTTCAGCACACAATTTTCATATATGAAATTTGCGGGGTAACTATCGGAATTTTTCTTTGAATTTACAAACTTCCAAAATGCCTTAGGGTCTTCTTTAAGAGATCTTCCTATTTCATATACATGATTAGTATATAGAGACTTTGAAAGAGATTTAAATTCTTCGAAAATGACAATGTAGGAGTTGTGTTCAACTAAAGAAAGAGTTTTTAAATATGTTTTCCAAGCTCTATTTCTTTTATTTCGTAGTATCCTCAACTCTTTTGTATACCATGAGTGGCAAAAGCTCGTATTTTTAAATAATTTTTAAAGGGATAATATTATTTATGCAGTTATAAAGTATGGTATGAAAACTAGTAACTGCATCAATATTACCAGAAATTGATATACTGTCAATACCAGATCTAGCTAATTCGTCTGAAGGCAACTGAAAGTTTGCCTTTCTAAAGTCAAAAGTATATGAGTGATCATAAGCGTTGCTAATTTCAATTATATAACTGCTGAAGTCAAGAACTATATCCAGAGGAGGGTGGTAACTATCTATATTAGTGATTCCTGAACTAGATTCTAGAACACGTGTACTAATACCGTCGGAAGAATAAACTTAATCGAGAATTCAATTTTTTGAATTTTTAATACAGCTTACTTGCTGTAAGTCAGTTGTAATAATTCTATCCAACAACTGAAGCTCAGTTTGTGAAGAAGTTAAGGACGCTTCATGACAAGATTCATCCTCGTTCTCGGATAAATGTCATTTTTGCATCAAATAGTGCCTTAAATAATGTTTAGTCGAGCAGGAGGTGTATTGAGAGGTGGCAAGATCTACCCCACGTGACGAGCTAGGCCGAGCAACCACAAGCGTGCCGTAGCCTCCTCTAGTACACCGAAGCATTCCCCCGTAGAAACCTGGCTCCTAACAAAATGAACAAAAAAGACTCGAAACAATTTGTTTATCCAGAACTAATTAATTGCGAATAGGTTCCGTAAACATAAATTTTGTACTCTTTTGGGTTTTTGAAAAAATTGGTGTCCTGCTAACTTCATATAAACTTAGGAGGACAACTTTCTCAAAAATACAGATAAACGATCCATTAAAAGTTCATTGTTAAGAACTAATTTATTGCGAATAAGTTACTTAAAGAGATTCGATTGAATTTTTGGCTTACGAAAAAATTGTTGTACTGCTGACTTCATTTATGAACTTTGCAGGATAACTTTCTCAAAAATGATGACAGTCGAGCTGAGCTGAACAATTCCAAAATTGATCGTTCCTTAATGAAATGTTGCAAAGTGTATCTAACATTCTTAACAATAGTCTTGTACGAAATGATACCAGTTTGTTGTTGTAATTAACATGCTACTTTTTTCAAGCGAAGATAAAACGCATTTAAAAACATGGCTATTATCATTTTTGCTTATTTCAAACCAAACACACGTTTTGAAACCCTAGGCAGTGCAAAGTTAACTCTGAGTTAAATCAGAGTTAAGTTTATTCAGAAGTTGAGGATTAACTTTATTTTTCAGTTGTGGAAAATAAGTTACTCACGATTCAAGTTCATTAGGTTATATGAGTGAACCAAGCTGTTGGCAAAATTAAGTTGCTTCGTGTTGCTAACGAACCGAAAGCAATCAATTTTAGTTGATTCATTTTTCAAGCAACTTAAAGCAACTTAATAATGAATGAATGAATGACTTAATTTCAGGTAATATTATTTTACAAAAATTTACAATGTTTTACAGTTTTTGTATTCAATAGTAACTATCAATTTATAAAGAAAAGAAAACATAGTTATTCAACCATGAAGATGGATTGTATACCTAATACACTTTGTGGCAAGATGTGCCAGTATCAAGTGTTTTTGAAAAAAAGAGAAGTTATTTAAAAATTAATATTCAATGTTTTTTTGTATTTTATTGTTTTTTTTTCACTTTGAAGCGAAGAAGAATTTTTGGAGAGAAGATTTACGATCTATATGTTTGCGTATATCCCATGGTAGCTTGTTGTAAATAAAAAGAGCAATTATAGTAACGAAATGTCTACATCGTTCCGTCCTTACTCTAGGAACAACAACCGAGGCTGAATTTCGTAACAAATGGGTAGCATCTCTGCGTCTGATGTTATGTCCTCCTCGTGAAAAGAAAATTCTCAATACCTTAAAAATATATACAGGGTGGCGCACGAATCGTGCTACAAAAATAAAACGTAATAATTTTTTTCTGTGTGAGTAGTCGGCTTATTTTTTTTTTTATTTTGTAGGTTACTATTTAGATTTATAAAAATGGATGCTTGGGATACGGAGAAAAGAATTTGGATAGTGCAACGGTACCATGCTTTGCATTCCGTCATTTCCGTCCAAAGGGAATTTAGGCGGGAGTTTGGCGGTAATCCCCCGAGTAGATGGACCATTATGAGGTTTGTAAACATGTTTGCCGAATCTGGAAGCATCGCACGAAGGCCGTACCATCGAGATGCCAATGTTCGGGTTCAGGATACAATCGCAGCAGTAGCATCTGCAATACAGGCCAATCCGAGCGTTTCGACCCGAAACTTATCGGGGCAAATTGGAGTTAGTAGACGGTCATTACAACGGATACTTCATGACGATTTAAACTTGTTTCCGCACAAAGTCCAAATTACTAGCAAGTTAAACCCTCAGGATTTGCCTGTTCGCCTGCAATTTTGCCAAAAAATGATATCAATGGCCGAAGAAGACAACACATTGATCAATTGTTTGTTCATGTCTGATGAGGCCCATTTTGATCTTAACGGCAATGTAAACATGCAAAATTGCCGTATATGGAATGAGTCTAATCCAGAAATGCTCTATGAGATGGAACTGCACCCAGAACGAGTCACTGTGTGGTGCGCAGTTTCATCAAGGTGTATTGTCGGGCCGTACTTCTTTGAAGAAAACGGTGTAACCTTTACTGTCAATGGGGACCGTTATTTAAAGATGTTGAAGGAGTTTTTTTACCCAGAACTGCGCCGAAGAAGTATACCATTCAACAGCGTTTGGTTTCAGCAAGATGGAGCAACTGCACATATAGCCAGACCAGTTATGGCGGAGCTAAACAAAAAATTCGCAAACAAATTAATTTCTAGGAACTCCACTCTTCGCTGGCCCCCAAAGTCACCTGACCTGACTGCACCAGACTTCTTTTTATGGGGTTATATCAAACAAAAGGTGTATAAAACGAAGCCCAGGAATTTAACTGAATTAAAGCAGTCCATAACGACAATAATTGAGGCGATCCCAACTTCAACTCTTCAGGCCGCAATGAATAATTTTTTGATCAGGTGCCGCATATGCGTGGGAGAGCGTGGAGGTCATTTGCGGTCTATAATCTTTAAAAACAACTAACTATTTAAAACAAAATTTTATTTTCTAACCAATAAAAAAAAATAAATGAAATACATCGATTAAAGAAAAAGTTATTTGAATTTCTTATTGTAGCACAATTGGTGCGCCACCCTGTACATAAGTAACGAAGGGGCAAAATGTCAAGAGTTTTGAATAGAGGAAGCGAAGGCTCCCATCTTGATTTGAAAACCATTACTCTTAATACCTTTTTTTGTGCAGTAATGAGTGGTTGCAAGTTGCTTGTAAATGCGCTTCCCCAGCAGGTTAACCCATACTCAAGTCGGGAATTTACAGGAGCATAGTAAATTGTTTTTAAAAGATTTGATGGTACAAATTAACGAAAATGATATATCTTATTTAAGCTTATATATATTATTTGTTTTACATAAGCAATGAGGTATTTCCAGTTTAAATTACTATCCAGATTTCATCCAGATTGTACATTTTTGAAAGCGAAAATGACATGACCTTGGACTTACTACTTAGAACAATATCATGATGTTTGAAGCAAAAGTTCAATGAAGCTAGGTCAAGATTTATTTGTTGCTTTAAATTGACTATGTCAGCTGCAGAATAGGCCAGAGCCAGGTCATCCTCAAATGCAACAATATTTCCATTTAACGGCAAATTAAAAATAGAGTTAATATATATCAAAAAGAGGACCCCTGACCCCTGAGGAGCACCAGCTTCTGAGCAAGGTAATACCTCACTCATCATTGCATTTGCAGAGACATATTGTTTCCTATTCGAAAGATACGAAGAGACCCAACAGAGGATATTATTTCTAAGACCAAACCTATAGAGTTTTTGTAACAAGATGTTATGGTTAACCAGGTCAAATGCTTTTGTTAAGTCAAGAAACATGCCAGCTGATTACTGATTTTTGTATAAAGTCTCATAAATGTTTTCTAAAAACGCTATAATAGTTTCTCCTGTTTATTTTCCTTTCCTAAATCCAAATTGGGAATCATTAAGAAGCTTGTACTTATCAATAAATTTAATCATTCGAAAGGAAATTAGATGTTTTAAGACACTCAGGAAAAATTCCTGTCTCGAAGCTTTTATTGGTTAGATATGACAAGGGACGAGAAATATGCGGATAAATTTTTTTCAAGATTACGCTGTTAATTCCATCAGGCCCACTTGAATATTTAGGTTTCATATTAGATATGACTTTCGCTATATCGGATTTGAAAACTGACCCTAGAAAAATGAGGATGTTATTTGAGAATCTAAGTAAGACTCTTCTTCTAATCTGTCGTTTATAATAGGTTTTTTATCAATTCAAAAATATTTTTCTTGAAAATTGTTTTTATTCCTCCTGTAGAAGACATTTTTTTCATTAATTTTTGTATTTATTTTGTTAAGTTTCCATGATTCTTTTGAAAGACAATCATTGAGCGCACCAAAATTAATTTTTAATATTAAATCAGTATTTTTGCCGCATTTAAGACTTTTGTTACCAATAGCGTAAAACAGATCATGGAACAAAACACCGGTAGTATAGTGGTCAGTAATATCCCAATCTAGTACAAAAGGGCTAATTTTTAAAGTATTTCTCCCACTGAGAAAAATGTGATCAATACAAGTTTTAGTATTTCCAGTTACCCTGGTAGGAACATTTATAAGCGATTCAAAACCCATTGAGGACAAAAGGAGATAATACTTATCGCTACTTGAGGGTAAACTCAAAATGTCGATATTTATGTCACCCACAATGCAAGTATTTTCATGGTTTAATAAAGGTATGATAACGGGTGATTTTGTAAGAGGTTTAAAACTTAAAAAAAAAAAAACACACAAAAAATTCGAAAAAATGAATGAAATATTTATTTGAATCGATAGTTTGAACCTTGCAATTTAATGTTTAAAGATAATTTCATGCAAATGTTGACCGCGGCTGCGTCTCAGGTAACCCATCCGCTGAGTCCAATTTTGGCATACTCTTTCACACATATCGGCCGGTATCTCACGAATGAATGCATGGATGTTGGCTTCCAGTGCGTCAATCGAAGCGGGCTTGTCCCTATAGACATTAGCCTTGACATACCCCCACAAAAAATAATCTAATGGTGTCAAATCGCACGATCTAGGCGGCCAATTGACCGGCCCGAAACGTGAAATTAACTGTTCACCAAACTCGCCTCGCAATTGCGCCATTGTTTCGCGTGCTGTGTGGCATGTGGCACCGTCTTGTTGAAACCACATATCATGCAGGTCAAGAACTTCCATTTCGGGCAAAAAAAAGTTTGTTATCATCGCTCGGTAGCGTTCACCATTGACAGTAACGCTGCGATTCGCATCATCTTTGAAGAAATATGGCCCAATAATGCCGCCGGCCCATAAACCGCACCAAACAGTGGCTTTTTCGGGATGCATTGGTAGCTGTTGCAATGCTTCTGGCTGATCTTCACTCCAAATGCGGCAATTATGCTTATTTACGTACCCATTCAACCAAAAATGAGCCTCATCGCTGAACACAAGCAGCGCGCGATGAACATTTCGAACCGAGCACGAATTTTGATAGTAAAATTCAATAATTTGCAAGCGTTGTTCATTTGTAAGACGATCCATGGTTAAATTGCAAACCAAACTGAAGCTGTTTGACAGTGACACAAGGTACTAAACACACGTCAGCTGTCAAAACCAGTGTTGCCAAAACCAAACCAGCTAAAAAATCACCCGTTATATTCAGTCTCTTTAAGGAAGGTTTCCCTAGCAACAAACTGCAGACGATATATGCAAACAACATTTAATATAAAATTATTTAAAATTACCGTGAATATAATGCAATCGGCACTTTCAAGATTCGGTGTGAAAACATTTTCTATTTCAAGTGTATTTTTAACGAATACAGCTATTCCAACCGATGGATAGTTTTCATTGCAATTTGCCAAGAGATCATAGCCCGGAAACGAATAATGAGAAATTTCATGGTTGAATATCCAGATTTCTGACAAAACAATTATTTGAGGTAGATGAACAAAACAATTTTGCAAATAAGAACATGTTGGGTTCTTTCACGAACACAAAAAACAACTTCTTTCTTTTATGTTTAAAATGAGAGTGACTCAAACTCTACTCATTATTTCCTTCGTTACCTATTCCGAAGCCTAGATCATCACTTCTTTCAAGTCAACCACGCATTCTACCCTATTTCGTTTGCCTTGACACAGTTTGTTTATTTAAACAATGAATGCGCCATATGTTGTAATTGACATACTTGCACTCCATGGGTCAGTATTGTTTATGTTTGCAATATGACCCATGTCGTTGTTTTGTTGTTTGGTTGACATAGTTCGATTTCTTTTTTGCTTTTAAAGTGTAACGTATGACACATGAGGGGCTCTGAACCTTTGGCACCTCATATATGGGAAATTTGATATTTTAGAATGTCATCTAATTGGTCAGTAATTGGTCAAGAAAGGTCAACTAGTCCTAGAAATTGGTCAGCCCTTGATAACTAGTTATAAAGACTTAAAGTTTCTCAAGGTCACTCAAGGTCACGCGTGATTTTTGGCACCTCATTTATGGGAAATTTACAAAAAAAAGATGCCATCTGAAAGATTTGTGGATAGTGATAAAAGGTCAACTATTTTCAGTAATTGGTCAGCTATAGTTTTTTTTCTATGAATTTTCAAAAATCGTTTCAAGGTCACAAAAAAAACTTTTGGCACCTCATTTGGGTCATTTCAAATAAACAAGTATGCTATTTGAAAGGCCATTTCACGGTCATAAAAGGTCAGCTATTTTCAGAAATTGGTCAGGCATAGTTTTTTTTTAATGAATTTTTAATTTATTTAAAAAAAAATTTCAAGGTCATAGCGATTTTTGGCACCTCATTTATGGGAAATTTGCAAAAAATATATACCATCTGAAAGATCTCTAGATCTATATAAAAGGTCAGCTATTTTCAATAATTGGTCAGCGATAGATTTTTTTTAATAATTTTTTTTAAAATTTCAAGGTCATAGCGATTTTTGGCACCTCATTTATGGGAAATTTGGGAAAATTGCATACATTCTGAAGGATCTCTTGATCTATATAAAAGGTCAGCTAGTTTTAGTAATTGGTCAGCCATAGATTTTTTTTAATGAATTTTTGAATTTTTGTTCAAGGTCATAGCGATTTTTGGCACCTCATTTATGGGAAATTTGGGAAAATTGCATGCCATCTGAAACATCTCTAGATCTATATAAAAGGTCAGCTAGTTTCAGTAATTGGTCAGCGATAGATTATTTTTTACGATTTAAACAAAAAAAAAAATTCAAGGTCACGAACGATTTTTGGCACCTCATTTGGGTAATTTTCCAAAAAAAAATATACTATGTGATAGGTTACTCGGTCATCATAAAAGGTCAGTTAGATTCAGTAATTGGTCAGTCATATTTTTTTTTAATTAATTCTTAAAGTATTTAAATGTAGGTCACAGTATAGATAGTTGGCACCTCATTCGGGTAATTTAAAATTTTTTTAAATGGATATAGATCCAATAGATTCTGAGAAAATCATGGTGGATTAAATTTTGTCAAAAAATTTATTAAAATTTCCATAATCGATGGGTACGATTTGAGTTTGGCTGCATCTCTTCTTTAAGAAACCAAGTTTTTGAGGTGCCGGGGTAAGGGAATGACCGCCATCTTGAAAAAGAAAGTGTTTGGTTTAATCCACCATGATTTTCTCAGAATCTATTGGATCTATATCCATTTAAAAAATTTTTAAATTACCCGAATGAGGTGCCAACTATCTATACTGTGACCTACATTTAAATACTTTAAGAATTAATTAAAAAAAAAATATGACTGACCAATTACTGAATCTAACTGACCTTTTATGATGACCGAGTAACCTATCACATAGTATATTTTTTTTTGGAAAATTACCCAAATGAGGTGCCAAAAATCGTTCGTGACCTTGAATTTTTTTTTTTGTTTAAATCGTAAAAAATAATCTATCGCTGACCAATTACTGAAACTAGCTGACCTTTTATATAGATCTAGAGATGTTTCAGATGGCATGCAATTTTCCCAAATTTCCCATAAATGAGGTGCCAAAAATCGCTATGACCTTGAACAAAAATTCAAAAATTCATTAAAAAAAATCTATGGCTGACCAATTACTAAAACTAGCTGACCTTTTATATAGATCAAGAGATCCTTCAGAATGTATGCAATTTTCCCAAATTTCCCATAAATGAGGTGCCAAAAATCGCTATGACCTTGAAATTTTAAAAAAAATTATTAAAAAAAATCTATCGCTGACCAATTATTGAAAATAGCTGACCTTTTATATAGATCTAGAGATCTTTCAGATGGTATATATTTTTTGCAAATTTCCCATAAATGAGGTGCCAAAAATCGCTATGACCTTGAAATTTTTTTTTAAATAAATTAAAAATTCATTAAAAAAAAACTATGCCTGACCAATTTCTGAAAATAGCTGACCTTTTATGACCGTGAAATGGCCTTTCAAATAGCATACTTGTTTATTTGAAATGACCCAAATGAGGTGCCAAAAGTTTTTTTTGTGACCTTGAAACGATTTTTGAAAATTCATAGAAAAAAAACTATAGCTGACCAATTACTGAAAATAGTTGACCTTTTATCACTATCCACAAATCTTTCAGATGACATCTTTTTTTTGTAAATTTCCCATAAATGAGGTGCCAAAAATCACGCGTGACCTTGAGTGACCTTGAGAAACTTTAAGTCTTTATAACTAGTTATCAAGGGCTGACCAATTTCTAGGACTAGTTGACCTTTCTTGACCAATTACTGACCAATTAGATGACATTCTAAAATATCAAATTTCCCATATATGAGGTGCCAAAGGTTCAGAGCCCACATGAGGAACCTTTAATAGCAATTGAACTATGTCATGTGTCTTGTAAGCGATTCTTGGGAATTGTGTGTGGTCTCCAGTTTAATGGCACAACACTCCTCCCCCCCTAAAATTAGAAAGGCGTACGAGGTGACGAGTGAGATCTTTCGGCTTCAGGTGCGGAAGTAAATAGCTCATAGGTCTTTATCACAATTGTATTTATTAATTTGCAATCTTTTGTTTTTTTTTTCTTATACTTATATACATACATACATTACAATTTTAGTTTCCTCTTTATTTGTAAACGTTTTTTTTTTGTTTTTTTTTTGTAACATTGAAAATGTTTATAGGGTCGTTTTGGATAAATTATGGTGTTACTAAAATGAATAAAGTGAATAAATGTGTATATGAGATGAACGCTAGCGTATACGGGGGGTACGATCGAATTTTTGGTTGGTGTTACCAGAATGAATAAAGTGAACAGATGAACGCTAGCTTATACGGGGGGTACGATTGAATTTTTGGTTGGTGTTACTAAAATGAACAAAGTATAGAGATGAATGCTAGCGTATAGGAAGGGTACGATTGAATTTTTGGTTGGTGTTACTAAAATGAACAATGTGTATGAAGATGAGTGGTAGCGTATAGGAAGGGTACGATTGAATTTTTGGTTGGTGTTACTAAATTGAATAAAGGAATTTTAATTCTATATTTTTATAGTTATAAATGCAGTCAGCAGTTTATTGTGCAGCTTTAACTATGTGTTGGCAGTTTAAAAAAATGGCTTGAAAAGAGAATGTATGTAGAAGTGCAAAATTATGTTTTTTTTTTAAATTTGAATTATAGAATAGGGCTTTTATGTGAAATGGTCGAAAAGCCAAAAATCTAAATGAGATGTGCCAGAGTGACAATTTTTTTGTTAATCGATAGTAACGTTTGATATAACAATTTCGTTCATATATTTTGAAATTCCAAGAAATCTACGAAATGAGATATTAAAGGTTGTAACTTCAAAATTCAAAAATAGATGGTTCATAAATTATTTACTACACATTAGGGTTAGGTCTGATTGTAATAAATTGTATAGTTTGAGAAAGATAATAAATAATTAATTGTTTTTCTTTGAGGAAATTTTTATTAATTTTTTTTTAATATTTTTTACAATTTTTTTTAGATATACTAATTTTTGTTGATCGATTTTTGACAGTTATATTTTTTGTCTTTTTAACGATTGTATTTAAAAATCTCAAATTCATACAGGTGATAGATTACATAGATCTACATATAATATGTAAAATTTGAATTTTTTGAAAGTATTTCCGTTGACATAATTACATATAACTGTTCATTAACATACCACCTAATAACTCATTGGTCTGTGCACCTATACAATTGGTTTTTTTTATTCGCAAATTCAATAATTGACAATTAATTTGATGTATCATACGTAGCCGTAGGTTCTTGAAAAGCCTCACAAATCTAAAATACAATAATTAAAAAGTTGTACTTAATATTCAATCAATATTCCTATAGTTCATCTTCATCGTTGATTTGCAAGTTTGTGTGCGGGAATCAGCCCAAATAAGAAGAACACAAATATTTCCCATAGTGCCACAGTTCATTCAAAATGTCTATCTCTCTGTTCATTATGTTTTTTGATTTGTTTCATTATTTGTCTCTCTGTCAGTGAATTACTGAAGAAAATGACTTTTCATTCAAGTTCAGTATTCATGTTCACTCGTTCAATGTTCTTGTGTTGCTTGTTCACTGTTTGTTTTGTTCAGTCGTATAGATGCTCCAATGAGGGAAGGTTTGTTCTGCTGCTCGGAATTTTTTTTTTTCATCTAGTACCTAACTACGAGTAGTTAAATTAAATGCAATTTGCGTTTGTGTTTTGTTACTTCGTAGGTAGTAGGGTTAGATGCTTATGGGATATGTTTGGTTAGTAGGTAGGTAATTTAGTAAGTTAGATAGGATGCTTGTGATATTTGTTGGAATATTTTTTGTTATATAAATTTTTTTACTTTTGAGTTTTATTTAGCTATGATAAAAAAGATTAACTAAGAAAATTAAAATATGAAATAAGAAAACAAGCGGAAATAAAAATATAGGTCAATAAAATCTGAAAACTAAACTATTTTTAAAGTTAAGTCAACCGCATATTAAATTAGATTTTATATGCGGTTGATTTGTTAGAAGGTTTTTTTAGAAGTCCTTAATTGTTGGAAATATGCCTTATAATAATACAATAAAACGTCAATTTAGACAAATCTTAGACAACCGAAGTCTTTGTCTAAGTGAGACAACTTTATGACAACAGTAAACAAAGTTTACTAATAACTTTTTTCAGTTGGACGGCTGCCTAAAGATAGAAAAAGTTTATAAACACGACTGAAAATGTGTTTTCTATTTTTGAAAATGAAGAAATGTCCTTATTGGGATAGTTTAAAAAAAAAAACTTGTTGAATAGACTAAAAGTCGATTTATCGCTATTGTGAATTTAAATTGGTAAATACTTTTATATATGATTATCATGTATTCTTATATTTTCCTATTTAATAGAAATTTGAAGTCCATCAAGAATTTCTTACCGACTTTTGTCCTCTCGAATTTTTCGGAATAGACTCGCAAAAAGTCCCAAAATTAAAAAAAAAAAACACAATGGTGAAAAATTGCGGAAACGTTACACTCACCAGCATTGAATATTTGTTTGTAGGCATATATTTGGGAGAAAATCAATTTATTTGCTAGCGTTGCCTACAACACACGTCATAAGAGCTACGAAAAATAAATTCAAATACAAGAAAAAAGTAATATTGAATTTTTGGTTGGTGTTACCACAAAGCTAAATCAAAAACAAAAATAAAGTTACCACACAAAGAAAATGAAAATATAAAGATAGAAGACAAGTGGGAAAAATAAAGGTCAGTAAAATGATAAAAGGTGGGAAGTGTACAGCCTCTCTGTTTAAAAGAAGGTTCTTTCTAGTAATTTTTAAATGAAACAAAATTAAAGACCCACAAAAATAATAAGTTAAATAATATGTTGTGCAGACGTAACAACCCCTAGCATTTAATGTTTGTTCGTAGGCATGTATTAAGAGGAAAATTAAATTTAAGTTAGCGTTGCCTACTACAAACTTTAAAGGATTTAGGAAAAATAAATACAAATACAGACCGAAAAAAAAAACAAGGAATAAGGGTTGAAATTTTGAATTTTTGGTTGGTGTTACAACAAAACTATAGAAAAAAGAAAAAGTGAGTTACCCCACAAGGATAATACAAATATGAAACTAGGAGACAAGTGACAGAAAATATAGGTCAATAAAATGACATAAGGAAAATATTAAATGCCTTTTTTATTTTTGCAAATGAAACAAAATTTGAAAATAAAAAGCTACAAACGAATTGGACAAATAATATTTGTTTAGACGTAACAACTACCAACATTGAATATTGTATTTTTGGATAATCAAATTTTAGCTAGTGTTACCAAAAACGAGGAAAAACCAATACACAACAAAATAACAAAACAAAAATAGCAATACATGCTAGCATCATTTTGTTCATAGTCAAAACTTTGTTGATGATAGAACAAAGGGAATATGAAATATTTAATCGAATTTTAAAAGAAAAAGTAAACGAAAATTATGCTATAGTATAGCCTTATTTTGGGTGTTGTATCATCTTTGTATATTTGGGTATTTGATAATTTATTTTATTCTGTTTTATTTGTATGAAGCAATGAAAAGTTCAGATGATAAAACTTTTGTTGAGACAATGGCTCAAGAATGATCAAAATACGCAATGATGAAATGGCTTCAAATTCCTTAAGTGTTCTTAGAGCTGTAGAAAAAAATCTATTTATGTGTAACTATGTACGTGCAAGTAAAGATAGAAATCCCAAATTAATTTTGGTTAAGAATTTTTTTAATTTTTTTTCAGTTCAATATAATTTTTAGATTGGTCTTTGTAAAAATTATGATTAAAATTGGCATAAATTGATGTGCTTGGAAACCGGTAAAGATAACATTCAATATACAAGAAAGATTACTAATTATAAAGATTAAAGATTTATCTAGCACAAATAAGTCATTTTCAATGTCCCCATTGTTACTCAAGGAGTGAAATCTGTAAATTTTTTTTTTATAAATTATTATACCTGCAATGTTTCTTCAAGGTCAGGTGTTACATTCATGTCGGGATTGTTTACATTTTCCGTTGACTTTTTGTTAAATGTACATTTTATTTTAATGGTTTTTTTAAATATTACATATAAAGCTAGAGCTACACAAAGAAGAAAAATAATAGAAACAGAAATAGAAGCATGTTCATGTGAGACATGGAATAACAAATTTTTTTTTCCTTAACAAATCTTTAACATTTATACTGTACATATCTAAATCCAGTTTTTCTATATGGGTGGTATGAGGTGAAATTTGGGATAAATTGGTGGGAATTATTATGTTTGCAGGTATGATTTGTTCTCCTAAAAAGTATGAAATAGGAGTTTTATTTTTTATGGTATTTGATGCCTGGAGGTAAACTTCTTTTGTTATTGCTTTACAAAATGGGTATAGACTTAGAATTCCACTGTCTGATATTGTGATCGTTTTTGGTACGTCTCCGCACAAAATCCTAACGTTCGTTGGCTTTGGCATGACATACAGCCATGAATTCCTACTCATTAGATTGAACCAAACTTCTTGTTCAAGCGCAAATATTATTGTTTCGCAATTAGCATAGTTTTGCATCCCTGATACTAATTGTATAATGCAGTTGTTGGTATTATGGTTGTGAACTACGAAGTTTTTCTCACATATGAAGTGATTGGAGTCAGTTTTGATACATTTATTTAGATCTTCGCTATTCAAAAATATGTATCGTCTATAATTTTCGTTTATAGCTACAAACTCACTATATATTGAGACATAGCTATACGTGTTCTCTTTGTATTTTGAAGGTAATGGTGTAAGTTTTACTAAGTTAAATTCTTCATCTACCAATGGAATAGTAACTTGTATCATGAGATTTTGATTTACGAAAATCGGACTCGTCGTAGTGATTCTGTCTATGATTGGAAGATTCATTCTAGATATTTTTATTGGGAATCTTATATTGTTCGGTAGTTCTAATTGGATTTCTTTTAATGTAGAAATTAATACTTCTGAATTGAGGAATTTACTATCCAGCTTATTCACTTTTGCTCCTTGTAAGATGTCAAGTATTTGAGATTGTTTTGAGAGAATTTGTGTAGCAAATGAAAGTGCTAAATTGGATATTTGGTTAAAGTTATGTAGGGTTTTTTCGAAACTAGTAAGATTTTGGAGTTTTAGTGTGTTCTGTCTAATTTCTTCTGTAACAGAGTTGAAATTTTTATTTATGTTTTCAGCTGTTTTGTTAAGTGCGTCCAACACGTCAGTGATTATTGTCATTTGGTTTTCTGTTATATGATGCAAGTTATTCTGGTTTTCTTGAACTAGTCTTAATGCATCATCTATTTTTTCCGCGTCTTCAGAATCCATTGTTCCAAATAAAAACTTTTCTGCCATTCCTATTCCATTGAATAAGCTGCCGTTTACTATGCTTCTTTTTGAAAGCTTGTTTTTGAATAGTATACTGTCAAGGACTTCGTTATTATAATTGATTTCTTTGAGGGAATTTTGTAAAAGTTTTAGGGTAATTTTGCAATGATCTAAAGGATACTCTTTTATGCTTAGGATACACAATTCGGAAAAAGTATTTAGGTTTTGCTCCAATGACTTTGTGTTAGTTATAATATTAGTATTATTAATGTTGAAGAGAAATGTCCATTTTGTGAGGGACTTTTCTAGTATTCCAATGGCTTCCAGGTATACTCCTGTTCTATTCAGAGGTTATATCATTATTTCAGCTCCGCCTGTGTTTATAAATGTTGCTAATACGATAGTTATGATGACTTTACTGGAAATGAAAACAACACCAATATTATATGAGTATTTGGGTATTGTACTTATGTATGTGTTGTTTTTCTTTTTTTTATTGAGTTTGGGTGTGTTTAAACTGTTGTGTGTATTGTGTCTCTTTGGTTGTAGTGTTTGATTATATTATTGTGAATAACTTTTTCTTTTCTTCCTACTTTTATTTTTGAGTTTTCTGGGGACAAAACTTCGGTTATTTCGTATGGTCCTTCGAAAATTGGAGAGAGTTTTTTATTCGATCGATTCTTGATTTCCACTAATACTTTGTCACCAACTTTATAGCTCGTCTGTTTAGAATTTTTATCGTAATATGCTTTAGATTTCTCTTTAGCCTTTATTTGATTGTTACGAGTTAACTCATAACCAGTTTGCATTTTTTTCTTAATTTCTGAGGCATAATCGTCATAGTTGTACGTTGGTTGTACGCTTCTGTTCAGCACGGAAGGAATCGGTGCTTCGAAACCGAAGAGAACTTCAAATGGACTGTAGTTTGTGCTGGAATGTGGGGTTGTGTTGTAGCAAAATATTGCATACTCCAGATAGCTATCCCAATTTGATTAATCATTGCTTGCATAATTTCTAAGATAATCACCTAATGTTCTATGTGACCTTTCAAGGGCACCATTTGATTGTGGGTGGTACGGACTAGTTTGTATTTTATTGATTTTTAAGATTTTGCAAACATTTTTAAATAATTCGCTTGTAAAATTTGTCCCTTGATCTGTAAGAATTGTTTGAGGAATCCCATACGTACAAATTATTTTCTTTACTAGTGCTTCGGCTACCGTTCTGGCTTCTTGATTGGGTATGGCTATGGCTTGTGCAAATATTGTCAGATCGTCTTGGAACTTGATTATGTATTTATTTTCGTTATCTGAAATAGGAAGTGGTCCAACTATATCGAGAGCTATTCTTTCGAATGGAGTTTTTGCTGTTGTAGTGATGACCATTGGTAATTTGTTACGTGCATACAATTTATTCTTTTGGCAAAGTTCACATGACGCAATGTAATTCTTTATATCTTCATACATATTTTTCCATTTGTATGTCCTTTTAATTCGTTTGAATGTACGTTTGACTCCTTGATGACCGCCTAACAGTGTGTCATGAAATTCATGTAAAATTTTCTTAATCTCCTCTGGACTAGAGACTTCTACAATGTTCTGACTTACATCTTGTTGTTGATTTGGCGAGTTTTTGCTATGACTGCGTGTTATCACATTAACTTCAGCTGTTTTCATACGAGAGAGAGCGTCTGCGTTTGTGTTTAAGCAACCTGCTTTATGAGAAACCGTGAAGTCATATTCTTCAAGTTTAATACGCCAGCGCATAATTCTCGAAGAAGGATCTTTAAGGTTAAAAATCCATACAAGTGGCTTGTGATCGGTAATTACTTCAAAGTGTCTTCCGTACACATATGGTCGGAAATGCGTTACTGCCCAAACAACAGCTAAAGCTTCTTTTTCTATGGTGGAATAGTTTTTTTCTGATTTATTTAATATTCTACTAGCAAATGCTATGGGTAGATCGTTTTCGTTGTTGTCTTTCTGTGACATAACTGCACCTATAGCTTCATTGCTTGCATCTGTTGTTATATAGAAAGTTTTTTCGAAACTAGGATATTGTAGAATAGGGGGTTCGATAATTGCTTGTTTTAATTGATTAAAGGACTCATCGCAAAATGCATCCCATTTAAAGAGTACATCCTTACGTAAAAGTTTGTTCAGGGGATTAGCTATTTTAGAAAAGTTTTTTATGAACTTTCTGTAATATCCTGCTAAACCAAGAAAAGATTTAATATCTTTTTGGTTTTTGGGAATCTCTATATTTTGAATAGCCGAGATCTTTTCTGGATCAGGTTTTACTCCTGATTCTGAAATAACGTGTCCTAAATACATCACTTCTTTCTCTAGAAACTTGCACTTCTCTAAATCAATTTTGAGATTGTATTTATCTAAAGCTTGAAATACTTCAATTAGTTTTTTGTTATAATCATCCAAGTTTTTCCCATATATCATTATATCATCCAGATATACTTAACATTTTATGCCTTGTAGTCCCGTGAGGACTTTATTCATCAACAGTAGGGGGAGCATTACGAAAAGTAGGGGGAGCATTACGTAAACCAAATGGCATTCTATTGAACTCGAAATGTCCGTTAGGTGTACTGAATGCTGTTTTCTCTTTGTCTTCCTCATTAACTTCAATTTGATGAAATCCACTGGCTAGATCCAATGTTGTGAAGTACTTCGAATCACCCAGTTCTCCGAGGATGTCTTCGATGTTTGGTATTGGATAAGCATCCGCTATGGTCACTTCGTTAAGTTTTCTGTAGTCCACTACTACTCTCCACTTCTGTTTTCCTTTCTTGGGCACGACTAATAGAGGAGAGTTCCATGGACTTGAACTTGGCCTAATTATTTCATCATGCAACATTTTGTCTACTTGATTATTTATTTCTTGAGTGTGAATTTGTGCTAAACGGTATGGTCGAATGTTGACTGGATGTATATTTGGGTTTGTTTTTATTTGATGTGTAATTCCAGATGTAGTTGACAAGGTATCGCCAGAAAGAATAAATGGTTGAAATTTCGGCAAATATCGACAATAGATTTCTTTTCTTCACTATTTACGTGATTTAATCGGAGTTGGTTTTGGATCTTACTCAATCTGTCGGTTATAACAAATTGAGTATCAAATGAATTTAAACTATAAATGTAATTGTCATTACTGTTAGCAAATTCTAAATTAAGATCTTATAGGATGACATCTTCATTGTTGGCGTTTAACACGGATATATATATGTATCCGTTAGTAGGCTCTGTAGTTGCTGAAGAGGTATAAACTTGAGGACGAATATCTTGTGAAAAACATATTTGATTTGTTGGTTCGCGGTCCATATTTTATTATTTTTTGAGATCTAGCAGGTATGGTAATAAACTTTCGTTTACTAATGAAATCTGTTGTATATCTTTTATCTTTGAAATGGTATATTAGAGTATTGTCTTTATAGTTAAGTATAGCGTTAAAGTTTCGAAATAGGTCTTCACCTAAAATTCCATCTTGAATAATTGGAAAATTTTCGGGCACTACATGAAATAAGAATTTTAGTTTTACTCCTGGTGTTATTTCTATATTCAAAAAAAGTGTGCCCAGTGTTGATGTAGGAGTATTACCTATGCCTTTTAATTCAGTTATATTGTTAGTATGAACCCAAAGTTCTTTGTTCAATTTATTTATTTTTATTAAACTCAGGCTTGCACCCGTGTCTAAAAGCATAATGTTTTTGTTGGAGATAGTATCTCTTGAATGTATATTAATTTCACTCTTGAAATTAGAAGCATTATTTAAACAGCCTATATGAGCAACGCATTTCGATTTCGATTTTTCGAAGAAGCAATACTGGTCTATAAATACAAAAACATCAAAATCAAAATTATAAAAACTACGATGAACATCAAATTTAATAAAAAATGCCTTAAAATAAACGTAACCCCCAAGTACGCTCAAGTAAACATCAAACAAACATCAACTGCAGCCTCAAGAGCTCAATTAATTGCAGAAAAGACTTGGATAAAGAAGAAATTAAACTACTTTACATTAAAAAAGTCAAATTTAACCAAGAAATGTATGTAACCCACCTACAATTTCTAAACAATATTCACCCCGCCATTATAAACCAAATTATTGAAAAAATAGAAGAACAAATTTATATAATCACCAGAAAAATAGCAAAAAAACACAAATTTAAAATACAAAAACTTTCATCAAAACAAAACAGCATTCCAGAAATAAACAACCATCACCACAAGTTCTACCCTAGAGTAGTAAATTGTATAAATATTCAATTAACAGAATCGGAAAAAACATTACTGAGTAAAGGCTTGAAATTCAATTTACCAAAAATAAATAAAAACAACATAATAAGAGAAGTCACTAACGCAGAAGCCACAATTAAAATAATTCCAACATTCCAAATCCAAAACGAAACAAGAGCAGTCATCAACAGAAAACTAAAACAAATTTTAAAACACAACCGTAACTATAATACTCCAAAAAGTTATAAGGAAAACATTAAGAACATAAAAAACATACAAAAGAAGTTGGAAGATAACAATGCAATATTAACAAAAGCAGACAAAGGAAACACCGTTGTTATTATAGACAGCCAAGAATACATTAACAAGACGGACACATTTATAATCGACAACAATATAGATACATTACCAAATGACCCTACTAAACAATACGTTAAAGAAATAAACAACACAATAAATAAATGCAATAACCTATTTACAAACATAACAAAACAACAACTTAAACAACCAAACGCAAAAGCTCCACACTTCACAGGACTTCCAAAATTACACAAAGATGGAACACCGATAAGACCTCTAGTTAATTATACCACAGCCCCTAGTTATAAAGTCGCTAAAAAACTAAAAACATTAATAAAAAACAACATCAAATTGCACAACAACAATAGCCTGACTAACTCAACGCAACTTATAGAAAAACTAAAAGACATACATATATCATCACAATATAAATTGATATCATTTGACGTCACGAACATGTATACTAACATTCCCATAGAAGAAACAACAAAAATACTACAAGACAATCTAGAAAATAATGCAACAATAAATCAACAACAAATCGACGAATTAATACTATTATTAAAAATAGTATTAAAACAAAATTACTTCACATTCAACGAAAAATTTTATAAACAAAAAGAAGGCTTGGCAATGGGATCACCACTCAGCGGTTTAATGGCTGATATATATTTAAACCTCTTTGAAAACAAATATATTCTATCGACGAACAATAAACAACAACATAAAATAATTTCGTACTCAAGATACGTTGATGACACATTCATCATTTTTGACGGAACATATAGACAGATAGATCTATTAAAGAATTACATTAACAAAATAAATAACAACATTAAATTTACAATCGAAGTGGAGAACGAAAATAGTTTAAATTTCCTCGACTTAAACATCCAAAAAAGCAACAACAAACTAAAATACAAAATTTACAGAAAACCGACAACCACAGACATCACAATCCATAAAGATTCACACCACCCACAAACGCAAAAAATGGCCGCATACAACTCACTCATCAACAGATTATTAACAATACCAATGGATAAGGAAGATTTCAACGACGAACTGAACACCATAAAACAAATCGCAATTTCAAATGGATACAATAATGAAACAATCGACAAAATACTAACAAAACAGAAAAGGAAAATCATGAACAAATATAATAATAGAAATAATGACAATAACAATGCAAACGAAAAATTCATTTCGATGGAGTACACGAACATCTTGCCACAAAAAATAAAAATCGAATTCAAAAAACTAAACATAAACGTATCTTTCAAAACAAATAATAATTTACAAAAACTAATGCAACCCAAACAAAATTTCGACATAAAAACATGCACAGGAGCATATAAAATAAAATGCAACGATTGCAACAAATATTATATAGGACAAACAGGTAGAACTTTTTACGAACGATTCACAGAACATTTACCAAAACCTAACACAAAATCAAACTACGCTTTACACTTAATTGACAACAAACATAACTATTCAGACTTTGACCAAAACTTCAGCCCATTACACTTTTGTAAAAAGGGAAGACTACTAGACGCACTAGAAAAGTACGAGATTTACAAAGCAAACAAAACAGAACAGGACAAACTACTTAACGACAAATTAACATTTAAAGCAAACGCACTATTCGACACCGCAGTAACATACTACACGAGATAAAAGAAGACAAAAACATAAATCAACATTAAATATAATCACAGTGACAACAAATCTAACAACAAAATTCAATCAAACAAAAAATCGCCTGATGATGGAAATTTATTTCCGAAACGCGTAGCAAAAAATCAAAATTAAGTTGTGATATAAATTAGTAAATAAACAAACAAAACTATAAAATATAAAAAATTTTCTTTTTATTTTATTTTCATATATAACAAACACAACTTGGAGACCGAAAAACTAACAATGAATACTTTTAGGGTTTTGAGAAGAAGTGGAATTTATATCATAGCTAAACTGTTCCTTCAGAAAATCTTGTAGATTATTTATTTGTGTGGCACTTCTATTTTGCCGGTGGCTTTGATTTAATAAAATATTTCTATTTCTTGTAGAGTCATTGTTATATCCAAGATTTTTAGGTACGTTGTCTCGTTTTCTATTGAAATTTGGCAACTCAACGTCTTTGTTTCTAAATGGATTGGGATATGTAGGTATTTTTTGTTTAGAATTTTCTTGATTTGGCTTTAGGTTTGGAATAGAGGATTTAGGAATTTGAGACCGATTTTGTGATTTTTGCAGAGGAATTTTATCGCGTTCTGAATTAATAGATTTGTAATTTAGATTTATTTATTTAGTTTCTTATTTTGAGACAGTGAACAAAATGGGTTTGATTTTTTGTATTGAGTCGGTGAATTCAGTGAACTTGATTTGTTGCTTTGAGACAGAGGATTCAGTGGGTTTGATTTGTTTTTATGCGACAGTGGATTCAGTGAATTGGATTTTTTGTTTTGGGACAGTGGATTCAGAGTGTTTGATTTGTTGTTTTGAGACAGTGGATTCAGAGAAATTGAATTTTCATTATGAGATTCTTGATACAGTGGATTCAGAGAAATTGAATTTCGATTCTGAGATTGTGGATATATTGGATACAGTGGTTTAGCTGATTTACTATCGTTTTCACACCTTAATTCATGTGCTTTACCTGGTTCCGGGTGTTGGACGGGCCAGGTCTTTGGTAGTTTCCCGAACTTTGTGAGATTCCACGTTGAGGTGTATTGTCTTGCCTACTATTGTTGGATTGCCTTTTTCTGCACTGGTCTATTGTATGACCCAGATTTTTGCAATACCGACATGTGATGGTATTTTGTACATTATTAACCTTCGCAAACTGATTCGTATTAGAATTCAGTCTATTAGTTCTTGAATTGTTAAAATATCTGTACGTGCTTTGCTGAAAGCGACACTCTATTGTGTTGTGTCTCTTTGTTCGGCAGTTGTGGCAATATTTGTTTTCAGCAGTGGTAAGAAGTTTTTCTCCTTCCATTGCTATGTTTAACCCAACTCATAACAACCCAGCTCATCACGAACCGACTCATCACAACCCATCTCATCACAGGGTACAGCTCATCACATGGACAACTCATCCTGGCGTATGAATGTTCATTCAATTGCATGAAGAGTTCATTCTATTTTGTATTCAAACATGTTATTTGAAAGGAATCTCCCCTTTTCATACCTGTTTGTTTTCTTATAAAACAAATTTACTATCATTCTCTTCGCAGCAGCGATGAGCACAACAATTAAGGGTGTTGTTACTCGCGCTTCTTTTTTTAAAATGAAATGTCATTAAACGTATGTAAGTAGGTAGTTAAGTAAAGTTATTGTTATAGACCGATACAAATATTTCCTTAGGTTGAAAAAGTTATTTTATAATATAACATTAAGATATTATAAAATAACTTTTTTACTTAAGGATATTGAAGGATGTTAGTAGATATATACATAGGTATCTATTTAAAACTAATAGTTATTTTAATTAAAATTTTCAAATATGTAGTTTTTGTTTGATGGAGTAGACACTACTGGGGATAGTTTGGAGGTGGGTCTGGAACTGGGACAAATAACTTCCACAGATTTGTTTTGTTGGTGGGTACAAAGGAGTCTTTCTTGTCATCTGAATTCGTAGCTAATCAAATGTTAATTTATTTCGCTTGGATAGCGGACGAAAATATGAAAATCATATACCTATGCATAAAATGTATGCCTTTATTGCTTCTTCGGGGTTGGGTACAGCTCATCACAATCCAACTCATCACGACGCAACTCATAGCAACGCAGGTCATCACAATCGCAACTCATCACATTCCCACCTCATCATGACCCAACTCATCATGGCTTAACTCATCACAGGACAACTCATCCCAGCCATGAAGATTCATTTTCAGAATGAATTTTTTTGGAATCGAATATGATTGGTTAAGTTTGTGTAAAATGAATGGAGTATATTAACTCAGTGGGATGGAACCAATTTTTTTGGTGTTATGATAGGGTAGGTATAATGAAATAAGAAAAGAAAGGAATAAATCGTTTCAACATCGTTGTTGCAATGGGAGTGAAGACAAAGTCAAATTAGTTTTGTGTATCTAACATTTGAATGTAAAGATATATTTGTGTTGCTTAGTTGGCAGGTGGGTAGGTAAATTCAATGGCAGGAATTGAATATAATAGTATAGATATAAAAATAGTGCATATATGAATAAAAGAGACATACATATAACTTGTTACCTACATTTTCTTTAATAGATAGACGCCATTAACTTCAATTCTATTCGTCAATTCATCAAATATAATGACTTAAAATAAAGAGGTATAGATATAATAATGTAAGTGTATCAGGCTATTATAGGTAGGTATACTAGCAGAATGATAGGTAGGTATTGTCGCAAAACTTTGATCATTCTATGATTGCCTACAAAAAAGAAATAAAAAAATAGTTTTTTATGGTGGTAGGTCCAATGGCATGGAAAATAGGTAGGAACCTAGTGTCGGGCCGACTAGAGTCTGGACTTGGGTCTGGAACTGGGACAAATGAATTTTCTTTTTTAATAACTTTCATTAATTTTTTTAGGTGGTGGGTCTGATGTACTAAGGTTTGACGGAGGAGTTTCTGAAGTGCGTCTGGAACTAAGACAAAAAACACCTTTTTTTAAATATCAAGGTAGATAGGTGCCTCACTTAATGGATTTTTCTTTGTGGTAGGTGTGGTGGCTCTGGAATTGGGATAAGGGTTTTTTTTTGTTTTAATCACTTTCATAGATTTTATTTAGTGGTGGGTCTGATGGAATATGTAAATTTAGCAAATATTTTAATGAGAGTTTCTTAGGACCTTAATTTTAAAGATCCATGCATTATTTCTTCAGTTATTGATTAATAAATGATGCCATGCCGATAATAAAAATAAATATCAAATATTAGTAAAAAAAAACTCAAAAACGATATAGAAAAATATGTTCATATTTCAGTATCACCTTTGGATGTTGTTCAAATTAATTGAAATTTATACCTGATTTAAAAATTTACTAATTCTATCTGATTCAAAAATTAAAGATTTTTTGACCAACTTCTTTAAAAGATAAAAATAAAAACCACGAAAAAGCCGCTAATCATATTGGGATTTTCAAAAACTCCCAGCACTCAAAATACGATGGTATTCAAAAAAATTTAAACTTAAACTTTTTTGAACAATCCCTTGATTTATGGTGAATTATTTTTGAAACATCGATTTTCTCATTTTTGAGCTTAAAACAACAATAAGTTTAAGACGATAATTTTGAATTTTTTTAATTATAATTGCCATTCTTTAAAATTGAAAATCTATACATTTTATGAGAAGAAATTTCTCTGAGCCTCTCCGTCTAGAAAATAGAAATCAGACTTTACCCCACATTTACCCATATAAGGTACCTAGGTATGCCTATTTTTCGAAATCTAGCAAAGAAATTTCAAGTCAATCACAAAAACAAAACCTACCCTGAATGATGCGGCATAAAGGTAAACTTGGTTCGAATGCATGAGTCGATCTTGTACTGTGGAAGTGTGTAGACGTTTTCGGCTTCCCAGTTTATTCAAATTAATTATCTCGGAGTGACCTAGTCAAGTTTTATTTAATCCAAACGATCCTCAATTGTGTTGATAGCACAGAGGAAGAGGTGGCAGACCGTCAGTTGATCTCGATCTGTGGAAGTGTGCGCACGTTTACGGCTTTCACAGTTTTCTTTAACTAAAATCGGAGTGACTTTTCAAAGTTTTAATTTTACCCAGCTATTTTTAATAGTGCAATAGCACAGAGGTAGAGGTGGCCGACCGACAAGCTGAGGATCACAGGTTCGAGTCCCAGTCGGGCAAAAATTATTTGGCTCCTTTTTTTCACAATCGTGAAGAAGAAAACTTTATCGATTGGGAAAAGCAGCAAATGCCAACCAACAACACCGCGGGGACATTTAAAGATGCCCCAGCAACAACAATAAAGACAGCTGTGGCACCACCAGCTAAAGCCACGGTTAGTGCCGTAGCACCAACAACAACAACAACAACCTAGCAAGCAATGGCACCACCAGCCATGCCATCAACAAGCGCCATAGCAACAACGGCAAACCCACCAACGGCACCAACAGCCGATGCAAAAAATAAAAGAAGGAAGAGGATTAGCTGTGCGGCGAGCTTGGTTAAACGCCGCTCCACCACCACCTCAGCCCAGCTGCCAGCTGGGGTGAAGGAGACGGCGCGCACAGCCAAAACAACAGCAGCAGCAAAATACATCAACAACTGGAT
Source organism: Dasysyrphus albostriatus (assembly GCA_946251815.1). Classification (NCBI taxonomy): domain Eukaryota; kingdom Metazoa; phylum Arthropoda; class Insecta; order Diptera; family Syrphidae; genus Dasysyrphus; species Dasysyrphus albostriatus. The sequence continues at coordinate 144,198,442 of OX276335.1, read as the reverse complement.
ACCTCGCCATCCGATGACGACATCGAATATATGTCCGAAGGTGGCGAGGGATTTTATACAACGGAAGATTCCAACAGCAACTTGCTTGTTGATCTAACCTCACCAGAGGCGTCTTCCGAAGAGGAGACTGAGGCACAAATCGCATTTGATGAGCAAGCGATTAGCGAAAAAATTGATGCCATTCGGGGGGAAATGGAAAGGCTCAATTCCATTGTAACCCCTCTAATTCAAGCCCTGAAAAGCAAACAGGAAGCTCGACGAGAACGCGAGAGGCAGGAGCGCGACCTCAAAGAAGTGCTACAGGCGCCACAAAAAGCAACGCCACTAAAAGCAGCGCCATAACAAGAGCTGGCACAGCCAAAGCGAAAGCAAGCTCAACAACAACAACAGCAAATACCACAGCAGAACCAAAAAGAGCAGCAACAACAACAGCTACCAAACGAACAAACACAGCAGCAACCGAAGGTGCAACGCACGAAAAAACAGCAGCAACAGCAAGAACAAAAAGTCCAAGAGCGAAGTAACCAGCAGCGGAACGAGCAGCAGCAGGGAGTACACCAGCAGCAGCCACAGCCGCCCCAAATTAAAAAAGAAAAAGTGCTACCAATCAACACTTACAAAATGGAATTGCAGGAAACTATTGACCTATGTAAGTCGGCCATAGGCCAAAACTTTTTATTAAACGTTTAAGTAAAGACAGGCATGCTATACACTGCTCCATAGTGGCGCAGCACAAAATAATAAAAGAATTATTAAAGAAATCCACGACTGAGTTCTTCAGTTTTACCCCCAAAGTGGATAAATATCAAACGGTCCTCTTGAAGGGCATATATTCCTGCACGGAACCACAGGTGCTCTTAAATGAGCTCCGTCAAAAAGCGATCGATGATCTCGACTTTATCGGGGTCAAGCCGTTCGCTACAGTACAGTCTGGTACAGCTATCGCCCAGCAGCAAACTGGATAGGTTGAGGAGTATCTCCGTCCTCAACTACCAGGTTGTTACTTGGGATAAATTAAAGAGACGCAGCGACATGCTTCAATGCATGCGCTGCCAAAGGTTTGGCCACGCTGCAGCAAACTGCGAAATGCAGTCACGCTGCGTTAAGTGTGGTGAGGACCACATAAAGGGAGGGTGTAAACTCGGAGAGGAGCGGGTCGAAGACATGACCCAGCTTAAATGTGCACTTTGCGGAAAGGAGGGGCACCCTGCTAATTATCGGGGTTGCTCAGCTTTTCAGCAAATTCGAATTAACAAAGCGGCTAAGCAAACAGCGGTAGAGATACGCCCATCAACGCTTGCTCCTACAACAACACCCGTCAATCCCCAAATTTCCTACGCCCAAATGGCGGCAGGAAGGGGAAAAACGGTACAGCCTGCAGCTAAGGTAGCTCAACCGGCCCTCGTGCCAAAAGCTCCGGACGCTCAGGCCGAAATTAAAAGCATGTTACTGGCAATCCAAGGCCAGCTGACAGGGCTTCACAATCAGATAAAGGAGCAGGCGACTAGGGTAGACTATCTCTACTCTGTTTTGCCTAGCTTAACGCAAATTAGAGGTTAAAGGCGCGCTGTCGGAGAGGCCTCTTAGGATCCTTGCTGTGAATGTAAATTCACTGATTAGGACCGAACGTAGAGCTAATCTTTTCCAATTGTTGAAAGACCAAAGTCCAGATGTGTTTATGGCCAGCGAAACTAAGCTGAATCAGAAACATAAATTGACTAACAACAATTACAATATCGTTAGAAGAGATCGACCCAACTCCACTCAAGGGGGGGGGGGGGCGTCGCAATCTTCATACGAAAAGGCATTAATCATAAAGTTATATATAATAGTGATCTACGTAGATTTCGGCTGTTAGAGGCGTGTGTCGTATGCATTCCTCTCCAACAGAGAAGCGAATGTATGTGATTGCGGCTTATGCACCGGAATCACCTCAGCCAACTGATTTTTTGACAGCTTGAAAAACTTTTTGAAAGTCTACACTTGAGTTTGGACGAAAAATACTTTCTCTTGGCCGGTGATTTGAATGCCAAACACTTAGATTGGGGAAATCAAGTACAGAATCCGAGAGGTATTCATCTTTTTAATTGGATGAGTCAGTATAACGCTGAATATCGTATAGAACTGCTGGCTATAGATCGGCCATGGTTTCCAAGAAGCGGTGCCTATCTGGATTTATTGCTATTAGACGTAAGACTGACAATTACTGACACTGTGGGTCAAAGACCAAGGAACTGTTTACGAACGATTGAGTACGATAGTGACCACTGCGGACTCGCTACCGTAGTACAGCTTCCGAACGAGCTCGTGGAGCTGGATGAGTATGTACCTGTGCATACTTACAATTACAGTAAGGTGCGCTGGCCACGCTTTACCAACGCCTTAACGAGCGAAATTAGATCGAACAACATATCCCCACCAAATGACAGAAATTTGACAAATAACGAAATAGACCAATACTTAGAACAAATGGACGAGACAATCAAACGAACAATGAACAGAACAATACCGAAATACAAGCAACGGGATGCAACCGACATGTATCGAAACGCAATCATTGACGCATTACACCGACAAGAAAGTGGACTGCTGACAAGACTCAAACTCTTGTACCGAAGGTTTACTGACCCACACAATCTGGAGATTAGGACACTGAAGTCGTCGATCAAGAACATCAACCAACTAATTAAAGAAAACTATCGGTTGTCAATTAATTTGTATTAGGATAACAAAATTCGGGCCATTAACTCTAGTGACCCGAGCATGTTTCCCCAAATCAACAGAATATTTAGAAGGAATGATCAGTACGATCTTCCGTGTCTTAAGCATCAGAGAACGACGGACAACAGAGACGTACTTCTGACAGCAGGAATTGATCCAGAGGACGCCATCTTGGACGATGACCTCTTTATTATCGAAGATCCGCAGGAGAAAGTGGAGGCTGTGGGGGCTGCTTTCCAGCAAGTGTACAAGGAGAATGCATGCATTCACCCGAATCATGACCTGGAAAACAGAGTCTTGCTCCATCACTTCTACCTTCGGAATGACATAACGCAATGGCGATCAGAGAACTTTGGTTTCACCGGGTTCAATGAAGATCATTTGGCAAACGCCATAATCGCCGAGCGAAATGGGCCCAGTTCCCTGTTAATTACGAAGGTGGAGCTCCAGCTCATCTTCGATTCATTAAAGAAGAAGAATACAGCAGGAGTCGATGGCATATGCAACGTTGTACTTCGACATTTACCTCAAGAAGCAGTAGACATTTATACCACTCTATTTAACAACGCTCTGAATAATGCATATTATCCAGTGCGGTGGAAGACAGCTGTGGTGCATCCTCTCCCGAAAAAGGGAAAGGACAACTCCAATCCGGCGAATCTCTGGTCGATAAGTCTTCTTCCGAGTATCACCAAGGTATTCGAAAAAGTTATCAATAGAGCTCTGTCTGAGTGGGCAGAGGACAATAATATCGTACCGGACAATCAGTTCGGTTTTAAGGTGGGACATGACACCATTCATGCCGCGTCAAAACTCGTTTCTGATGTCCAATGGAACAAATCTAAGAAGCAGTGTACGGGTGCCTGTCTGGTTGATTTGGAGAAGGCCTTCGACACTGTATGGTTAGAGGATCTTTATCTAAAGCTGACCAGACTTGGCATTAATAAACCACTATTGTATGTGCTTTATGATATGCTCAATGGTAGAAAGTTTGTTGTCAAGAGTGGCAATGTAACTTCTGCCACAACCTTTAATATTAAAAATGGTCTTCAGCAGGGAGCGGTCAACTCACCGATTCTATTCAGCATTTACACCAGCGATCTGATAAGTAGTCTAACTCAGGCAATTGCGTATGCCGACGATCTAATTGCGTACAGAACAGCTCCAAAAGTCGAGGTCATCAGGATTCTTTTGCAGCGTGACTTCGAGAAGATTCAGCAATATTGCGATGTTTGGAAGTTGAAAATCAACTTTCAGAAATCAGAAACTTTCTTGTTTAGGACTCCGTTGCGTGGAGCCACAAGGGATACGAGAAAGAACTGGCGCAAGCTGGTGATCGTAGGGCCAAATGGACATCCACTGGCGAGTAAAAGTGTAGTAAAGTACCTTGGCATCTGGATGGATCAGTGTTTGTATTTCGACAGACATATAAATGCTGCTCTGGCCAGGGCTAGGGGAGCCTTTGCCCTGACGAAACGGTTGTTTTATAGTAGCCGGCTTGACAGCAGGGTGAAGGTGATTTGCTACATGGCCCTTATCCGGCCGATGATTGCCTATGGATGCCCGGTTTGGTTCAACGTTGCCTAATCTCAAATGAAAAAGATTCGGGTGTTTGAGAGGCAGTGTCTTCGACGCTGCCTTGGATTGCACAGAACACTAGAGTCGGAGAACAAACATTACTATTCCAACCTGGTGCTATACAACGGTGCCAACATAAACAGGAGAGATAATTTCTTGCTGAAGCTTATTCGGGGTCACATTGCAAGAGCGATGTCCTGGTCTAACAGCTTAGTTTTCGGGGCTTATTATCCCAACAACGAATACTACGAGAGTGTGCGTCTAAGCGGCTTTATTCCGCCCGATGCATTCCTCCACCTAGACAGTCGAGGGTTGATCCATAGAGCGGCGGTTCCGCTAATCTACCACGTCTGCCGGAGAACTGTAGTGTGGCGGCTCCTGTACAGTCGGTACGTCCTCGTGCAAGACGGAGCTGAGCACCTTCGGTTCAGTAGGACTGTGTCCGAACGGGACCGAAGAGATAGGGTAAAGCAGGAGAACCAATTCTGGTGGTTGAAAAACGAAGATGAAGTTCCTTCAGATATTTAATAGTTGACCTTGCTATTTTCTTTTGTATGGCCGACTTGCATAGGTTTAGGTTGTTAGTTATAAGTAGGGACAATCAGGGTGGCACAAAAAAAAAAAAAAACAAAAAAAAAAAATAGAAAAACACAAAAAAATTATAAAATCCACAAAAATACAAAAAAGATTATAAAACCGGGAAATGCTTGCTGTGGCTGTTCTAATTTGTAAGTAGTCTGTAAGTAGCTTATAAGTAGGTTGTAATCAGTTTATAATTAGTTGGAAATAGTTCTAAGTAGCTTTAAGTAGTTTTAATTAGTTTTAATTAGCTTTAATTTAGTTTTATGTAGTTTGTAAGTTTTATATAAACCAAAAATAAAATAAAGACAGAGATACCGAGTTTTTGTAAATTCTTCTCGGTAAAAAATAAAACCGACCTGGATTTAGTGTTAAGATAGTTCTTAAGCTGAAAGGCATTATCATTAAGTTATTATAGTTTAACTTAGAGCGTCCGATTGGGGCCAGTAAGTTAGTATTAAGATATTGATAAGTAGGCTAGTTTTTATGAATTTTTGTCTAGCTTTAAGATAGTTTTAAGAATATTGAAAATAAAAATGAATTTGAAAAAAAAAGAAAAAAAAAAGGTGGCAGACCGACAACCAGAGGATCACGGGTTCGAGTCCCAGTCGGGCAAAAATTATTTGGCTGCTTTTTTTCACAATCGTGAAGTAGAAAACTTCATTGAGTGGGAAAAGCAGCAAATGCAAACTAACAACTTAACGGGGACATCGAAAGGTGCCCCAGCAATAATAATAAAGCCAGCTATGGTACCACCAGCCAAAGCTACGGTCAGCGCCGTAGCAACAACAACAACAACAACGAAGCAAGCGATGGCACCACCAGCCATGCCATCAACAAGTGCCGTAGCAACGGCGAAACAAGCAACGGCACCAACAGCCGATGCCAAAAACAAGAGGAGGAAGAAGATAAGCTGTGCGTCGAACCTCGTGAAGCGCCGCTCCACCACTACCTCAGCCCAGCTGCCAGCCGGGGTGAAGGAGACGGCGCGCACAGCCAAAACTACAGCAGCAGCCAAAATCCATCAACAACTGGATACCTCGCCATCCGATGACGACATCGAGTATATGTCCGAAGGTGGCGAGGGATTATATACAACGGGTGACTCCAACAGCAACTTGCTTGTGGATGTAACCACACCAGAAGCGTCCTCCGAAGAGGAAAACGAGGCGCAAGAAGAAATGGACGAGCAGGCCATCAGTCAAAAAATTGATGTCATTCGGGGGGAGATGGAACGTCTCAGTTCCATTGGGACCCTACTAATAGAAGCTCTCAAAAGCCAGCAAGAAGCTCGACGCAAAAGAGAGAAACAGGAGCGCGAGCAGAAAGAAGCGGGCTAAGCGCCAAAAAATGCAGCGCCAGAGCAAGAGCTGCCTTCGAAAAACAAGCAGCAGGATCTAAATCCAAAAGAACAGCAGCAACAACAACAGATGCCAATTGAACAACAACAGCAGAAGCCGAAGGGGCAACGTCCAAAAAAGCAAATGCAACAGCAACAACAACTACAACAGCAGCAGCAGCAACGAAAACCACAGGAGCAAAGTCAGCAGCAGCAGCAGCAGGGAGATCACCAGCAGCAGCCACAGCCGCCCCAAAATAAAAAAGAAAAGGTTCCACCTATAAATACATACAAAATGGAACTTCAGGAAACCATTGACCTATGTAAGTCGGCCATGGGCCAAAACTTTTTTATAAAACGATTAAGTAAAGATAGACACGCTACTCACTGCTCCACAGTGGCACAGCATAAAATTATAAAAGAATTGTTAAAGAAATCCACGACTGAGTTCTTCAGTTTTACCCCCAAAGTGGATAAATTCCAGACGGTCCTCTTGAAGGGCATAGATTCCTGCACGGAACCACAGGTGCTCTTAAATGAGCTGCGTCAAAAAGCGATCGACGATCTCGACTTTATCGGGGTCAAGCCGTTCGCTACAGTCAGAGCCAGACGGGAGAAGCGGTCTTTGCCGTTCTTCCTGGTTCAACTATCGCCCAGCAGCAAACTGGATAGTTTGAGGAGAATCTCCGTCCTCAACTACCAGGTTGTAACTTGGGACAAATTAAAGAGACGTGGCGACATGCTTCAATGCATGCGCTGCCAAGGGTTTGGCCACGCTGCAGCAAACTGCGAAATGCAGTCACGCTGCGTTAAGTGTGGTGAGGACCACATTAAGGGAGAGTGCAAGCTCGGAGAGGAAAGGGTCGAAGACATGACCCAGCTTAAATGTGCACTTTGCGGAAAGGAGGGGCACCCTGCTAATTATCGGGGCTGCTCAGTTTTTCAGCAAATTCGTAACAATAAAGCGGCTAAGCAGACAGCGGTAGAGATGCGCCCATCAACGCGTGCTCCTACAGCAACGCCCGTTTATCCCCAAATTTCCTACGCCCAAATGGCGGCAAGAAGGGGAAAAACGGTACAGCCTGCAGCTAAGGCAGCCCAACCGGCCCTAGTGCCAAAGGCGCCGGACGCTCAGGCCGAAATAAGAAGCATGTTGCTGGCCATTCAAGGCCAGTTAACAGGACTTCAGACCCAGATAAAGGAGCAGGCGACTAGGGTAGACTATCTCTACTCTGTTTTGCCTAGCCTAACGCAAATTAGAGGTTAAAGGCGCGCTGTCGGAGAGGCCTCTTAGGATCCTTTCTGTGAATGTAAATTCACTGATTAGGACCGAACGTAGAGCTAATCTTTTCCAATTGTTGAAAGACCAGAGTCCAGATGTCTTTATGGCCAGCGAAACTAAGCTGAACCAGAAACATAAGTTGACTAACAACAATTACAATATCGTTAGAAGAGATCGACCCAACTCCACTCAAGGGAGGGGGGGGCGTCGCAATCTTCATACGAAAAGGCATTAATCATAAAGTTATATATAATAGTGATCTACGTAGATTTCGGCTGTTAGAGGCGTGTGTCGTATGCATTCCTCTCCAACAGGGGAAGCGAATGTATGTGATCGCGGCTTATGTACCGGAATCACCTCAGCCAACTGATTTTTTGACAGAGCTTGAAAAACTTTTCGAAGGTCTACGCTTGAGCTTGGACGAATATTACTTTCTCATGGCCGGTGATTTGAATGCCAAACACTTAGATTGGGGAAATCAAGTACAGAATCCGAGAGGTATTCATCTTTTTAATTGGATGAGTCAGTATAACGCTACGGATCGACCATCGTTTCCAAGAAGCGGTGCCCATCTGGATTTATTGCTATTAGACGCAAGACTGACAATTACTGACACTGTGGGTCAAAGACCAAGGAACTGTTTACGAACGATCGAGTACGATAGTGACCACTGCGGACTCGCTGCCGTAGTACAGCTTCCGAACGAGCTCGTGGAGTTGGATGAGTATGTACCTGTGCATACTTACAATTACAGTAAGGTGCGCTGGCCACGCTTTACCAACGCCTTATCGAGCGAAATTAGATCGAATAACATATCCCCACCAAATTACAGGAATTTGACAAATAACGAAATAGACCAATACCTAGAACAAATGGACGAGACAATCAAACGAACAATGAACAGAACAATACCGAAATACAAGCAACGGGACGCAACCGACATGTATCGAAACGCAACCATTGACGCACTACACAGACAAAAAAGTGGACTGCTAACAAGACTCAAACTCTTGTACCGACGGTTTACTGACCCTCACGACTTGGAGATTAGGACACTGAAGTCGTCGATTAAGTACATCAACCAACTAATTAAAGAGAACTATCGGTTGTCAATTAATTTGTATTAGGATAACAAAATTCGGGCCGTTAATTCTAGCGACCCGAGCATGTTTCCCCAAATTAACAAGATATTTAGAAGGAGTGATCAGAACCACCTTCCTTGTCTTAAGCTTCAGAGAACGGCAGACAACAGAGACGTACTTCTAACAGCAGGAATTAACCCAGAGGACGCCGTCTTGGACGATGTCCTCTTTATTGTCGAAGATCCGCAGGAGAAAGTGGAGGCTGTGGGGGCTGCTTTTCAGCAAGTGTACAAGGTGAATGCGTGCATTCGCCCGAATCACGACCTGGAAAACAGAGCCTTGCTCCATCACTTCTACCTTCGGAATGACATCACGCAATGGCGATCAGAGAACCTTGGTTTCACCGGGTTCAATGAAGATCAGTTGGCAAACGCCATAATCGCCGAGCGAAATGGGCCCAGTTCCCTGTTAATTACGAAGGTGGAGCTCCAGCTCATCTTCGATTCATTAAAGAAGAAGAAGTCAGCAGGAGTCGATGGCATATCCAACGTTGTACTTCGACATTTACCTCAAGAAGCAGTAGACATTTATACCACTCTGTTTAACAATGCTCTGAATAATGCATATTATCCAGTGCGGTGGAAGACAGCTGTGGTGCATCCTCTCCCGAAAAAGGGAAAGGACAACTCCAATCCGGCGAATCTTCGGTCGATAAGTCTTCTTCCGAGTATCAGCAAGGTATTTGAAAAAGTTATCAATAGAGCTCTGTCTAAGTGGGCAGAGGACAATAATATCATACCGGACAATCAGTTCGGTTTTAAGGCGGGACATGACACCATTCATGCCGCGTCGAAACTCGTTTCTGATGTCCAATGGAACAAATCTAAGAAGCCGTGTACGGGTGCCTGTCTGGTTGATTTGGAGAAGGCCTTCGACACCGTATGGTTAGAGGATCTTTATCTAAAGCTGACCAGACTTGGCATTAGTAAACCACTATTATATATGCTTTATGATATGCTGAATGGCAGAAAGTTTGTTGTCAAGAGCGGCAATGTAACTTCTGCCACAACCTTTAATATTAAAAATGGTCTTCAGCAGGGAGCGGTCAACTCGCCGATTCTATTCAGCATTTACACCAGCGATCTGATAAGTAGTCTAACTCAGGCAATTGCGTATGCCGACGATCTAATTGCGTACAGAACAGCTCCAAAAGTCGAGGTCATCAGGATTCTTTTGCAGCGTGACTTCGAGAAGATTCAGCAATATTGCGATGACTGGAAGTTGAAAATCAACTTTCGGAAATCAGAAACTATCTTGTTTAGGACTCCGTTGCGTGGAGCCACAAGGGATACGAGAAAGAACTGGCGCAAGCTGGTGATCGTAGGGCCAAATGGACATCCACTGGCGAGTAAAAGTGTAGTAAAGTACCTTGGCATCTGGATGGATCAGTATTTGTATTTCGACAGACATATAAAGGCTGCTCTGGCCAGGGCTAGGGGAGCCTTTGCCCTGACGAAACGGTTGTTTTATAGCAGCCGGCTTGACAGCAGGGTGTGAAGGTGATTTGCTACATGGCCCTCATCCGACCGATGATTGCCTATGGATGCCCGGTTTGATTCAACGTTGCCCCATCTCAAATGGAAAAGATTCAGGTGTTTGAGAGGCAGTGTCTTCGACGCTGCCTTGGATTGCACAGAACACCAGAGTCGGAGTGCAAACATTACTATTCCAACCTGGTTCTATACAACGGGGCCAACATAAACAGGATAGATAATTTCATGCTGAAGCTTATTCGAGGTCACATTGCAAGAGCGATGTCCTCGTCTAACAGCTTAATTTTCGGGGCTTACTACCCCAACAACGAATACTACGAGTGTTCGGCGTTAAAAGCTTACTTGAAACAAAATGCAAATTTGCACTCAACTCTTTTAAAATACTTTGGTAAAACTCTCTAAGAAAACTCTCAAAATAAAACACATCTAAATCGCTTGCTGATAAAATTCCAGTGACCTTTTATTACTGCCCTTCACATAACCTTCGTTTTTCATCAATATCGTAAGTATTAAATGGTATACATTTTAGGGGACTGCTCCAAAAGTCAACCAGGTGGTCATGTTCAGCAGCTTGTAGGTTGATGTGTATCGACAGCATCCAACATTTTCCCCCACCAGTGAACGTAGCTTACGATTTGAGTTGTCATCAGACGCCTGCGCTGGTCCAGATGCATCACAAAGAGTTGGTTAAATCTTTTTATAAATGTATGGTTTGTCTCATATGCAAAGAGAGATTTTATTAATACTTATAAGAGAATATTAATTGAAGTTTAAAGAAAAAACAAGCCTTCAGTTATAATAAGCATAAATTTTAATTTGACTATCGCCGCTTACAAAAAAACCCACATTAAACACGAACAGTGTAACATGGCCCAATTATTCTAACATTGTGCAAAGCTGACTGAAAAGAAAGTTGTTTTCCAGTCTCCTTCTGTTGAACCTCAGCCAACTTCACATTTCATATTTGTCATTGGCCTCTTTGATGGTTGTTCGTGTTGGTTTGTTTCCTTTTTATCGTTTTATCGTTTTAATTTAATATATTGGATAAGGTAATTTTTATAAAATTTAAGTTATTTCGTGAGTGCAGTGTATGTTTGTGATGTGATTTTGGTTGGCTTCATGGTGCTTTTGACTGCTTTTTAAAACCCATTATTTGTACGTACTAAGTACGTAGTAGATACATGGGCGCCATTGAAGCTATGTTTTTTTTTCTTTTTTAATATTTCGTTTGATATTTTACCTTGTTTGTCGCATGTGGTATTCCAGCACAGGAACAAACAAAATTATTGTTTTGGTGAATTGTGTATTAATTGAATTATAAAGATAATAATTAAATTGAATTCGATACAATTAATGAATTTTGTGTGTAAGTGTGTATGTGTGTGTGATGATTCTGTTTCTGATGGCTGCATTGATAATTTGTTGAATGTGAACGGGCATGGCTGCCACCATGGGTGAATGCGAATGATGTGTTCTGATTTCCATTTTATGCGATAAGTTTAAATTAACTATTTAATTATTAATTCATGATTATTTAAGTTCGTAATTCATATTAATAAATTATTTTAAGATCTTTAATATAAATTTCCTTATTTTATTTACAGGTATTTCTTCCTTTATGGTTTCCTTTTTATTTCAGCTTTTCATTTAATTTTTTTTTTTTTTTTTTTTTTTTTTTTTGTGTTGGGTTTTAGATTTGGTTTTTGAATAATGGTAGATTGATTGTGTGTGTGTTGGATGTTTGTTAAGTTAATATTTTTCTTTTAATTTACTTTTCCTTATGACTTGTGCAACTTGTTAATGATGTTTCATAAGATTTTAATTTAAGATTGTGTTCTGTTTTCCTTTTAGTAAATTTTCAATCATTTGTTTCTTCCTCTTTCATCTTGATTTACTGTGTCGGTTTCTTCTTAGGTGGACTGTATATTTGTATTGACTATCTACTTGTGTGAGTTAGGAATGAGTGACTGATGGACGATAACTGAGTGAGCATAGAGTGAGTGAGTGATTGAGTGAGTGAGGGAGTGAGTGATTGAATGCTGAGTGAGTGAGTAAATAATTTATTGATGAATGAGTGAGTACTTGAATGATGAGTGAGTGATTGTATGGATATTCTTTTAAGAGTGAGTTTTATTTTGTTTAATTCATGATTTTACTACGCTTTACTGTGTTTTATTTTTCATTATAATTGTTAGTGGGTTAGTTTCTTCAACGTATTGCTTTTTTAGAGTTTTAACTGTATATATTTCGTTTCATGTTGTGTTGGGGTTTCCCTTTTAGATTATTGTGTCTTCGGTATTTGTGTGGTTTGATGGAAGTGGACATATTTTGGTTATGGGCCTTTTGAATTCCACATTTTGGGTTTTTACTTTCACTACTCGGATGAGTTCATCTTCTCCAGGATAGGTTACTGTGATTCGAGCCATGAGCCATCTTGAGGTTGGAAGCCTTTCATCCTTGAGTAGAACTTAATCTCCTACTTTTGGTTGTTGTTTTGTTTTAAGCCATTTTGGACGATGCTGGAGCCTGTTTAGATAGTCGCTGCTCCATTGTTTCCAAAATGTTTGCAGTGATGCTTGCACACGTTTCCATCTATCAAGGTAACCTATTCTTTCAGCTGCTAGATCTGCTTCGGGAACAACATGACTTGAAGTGCCGATCAAAAAGTGCGCTGGTGTTAGGGCAGTAAAGTCGTCGAAGCTATCGGTTAATGGGCAGAGGGGTCTCGAGTTGAGACACGCTTCTATTTGAGTTAGAAGTGTGCTGAGCTCCTCAAAGGTTAACGCTTCGTTACGGGCAACACGTCTTAGATGGTATTTCACCGATTTCATACCGGCTTCCCATAATCCACCGAAGTGAGGAGAAGCTGGAGGAATGAATTTCCATTCAGTGCCTGATTTGCTTAACGATTCGGCTATTTCCTTGTAGTCGTGGTTGGCAGCTTTTAGCATTTTTTGGAGTTCCGTACTGGATCCTTTGAAGTTGGTTCCGCAATCACTGTATATGTGGGAACAAATTCCCCGTCTAGCTGTAAATCTTCGGAATGCGGCAATAAAGGCTTGGGTTGTTAAATCCGTTACAGCTTCCAAGTGAATTGCCTTTGTAGCAACACAAACAAATATGGCAAAATATCCCTTAAAGGTTTTTGATCCTCTTCCTTTCCAGGCTTTTACCTCCATGGGTCCAGCGTAGTCAACGCCTGTGTGTGTGAATGGCCTTGATATGTTGGCTCTTGGTGCTGGTAAATTTCCCATTAATTGTTCCATGGGCAAACAAGTGGTACATTTATTAATAATCTTTCTTACTATGTTTTTAATATTGAATATCCAAAATTGATTTCTAATGCATAGGATCACTTGTTGCAACCTACCATGAAGCGTTTTCTCATGTGCATCATCGATGATGAGCTTGGAGAACACATGATTTGCTTTCAAAATAATTGGATGTTTCTGATCGTATGTAAGGGAAGAGTTTTGAAGTCGGCCTCCGACCCTTATGATGCCAGTTCTGTCCATAAACAGGTTGAGTGATTTGTAGAGTTTAGTTGTTTTACTTTTCTTTAACTCTTTGATGACTTCAGGAAACATTTCTTGTTGTACAAGACGTGCGGCAGTAAGCAAAGCAATTTGTTTTTCTCTGGGTGACAAAATAGAAATCATCCTAAACTCTTTGGCCTTTCTTACGTTGTAGACAAACCTATTTATAAACGCAAGACTTCTCAAAACTTCAATGAGTGTTGAATATTTGTAAATCAGATGTATTAAACCTTCTTCATCATTGATAACGAGATGTACTTTAATGTCCTTTTCCTCTTCTTCCGTTACTAAATGAGTGGGTTGTGGTGGGACAGAGAAATCCCATTTTTCTTGGAGAACTGTTGGTCCTTTCCACCAAAGAGCACTATGTAGTAGCTTTGATGGCAGCAGACCGCGGGATGCGAGATCCGCTGGGTTTAATTTAGTTGGAATGTGACGCCATATGCTCAAATTCGCAAGTCACTGGATCTCAGTAACCCGATTTGCAATGAAGGTTTTCCATCGTGAGGGTTGTGCAGTGATCCAGCTGAGGGTAATTGAGTCAGTCCAAGCATATGTTTTCATGGTTTTAAATGGAAGCACTGTTTGAGTATAGCTCAGAAGCTTTGCAAGCATAACCGCTCCACAAAGCTCTAATCTTGGCAATGAAACAGCATTTACTGGAGCAACTCTAGTTTTGGAGATAAGTAAATGAGTGTGAATGCAACAGTTATGGTCCAAAACACGAATGTAGATGGCAGCTCCATACGCCTTAATCGATGCATCGCTGAATCCATGGATTTCGATCTCCTTAATATCACCTTGGGTATTAATCCACCTGGGAATCTGGATATCTTGTAAAATGGACAATTCTTCTTGAAAGGATAGCCATTCCTGTTGCAGCTCCACTGGAATGTTTTCATCCCATGAGAGACCATTTAACCATAGCTGCTGCATAATAATTTTGGCCTTTATAATACAGGGTGCAATCCATCCTTGCGGATCAAATAAACGTGCAATCGTGGATAGTATTGTACGTTTCGAAACTGTTGCTTCGACGTCAATTTTCTGGAATGAAAATGAATCAGAAGAAGGGTACCAACTGATGCCTAATGTTTTTGTATGATCCTGCGATTCTAGGGTGAGTGATACACTTTTGCCTCGATCTTCTTGTGGTACCACATTAAGAAATTCTTCATTATTACTCATCCATTTACGAAGATGAAATCCAGCTGATCCTAATAATGTTGAAATCTGATTATATTTTTCTTTAGCTTCTTCTAGTGAATCTGCACCTGAAACTAAATCATCAACGTACATATCTTCACGAATCATTTTGGCGGCTAGTGGGTATATACTCTCTTCATCACAAGCAAGCCTTTTAAGTGTACGATTCGCAAGATACGGTGCAGGAGCCGTACCAAACATCAACACTTTCACCTTGTAAAGTTTGACGGGTATTCCCGGATTGTCACGCCAATAAAGCAGTTGGTAGTAGGCATCATCTGGATGAATTTTGATTTGCCTATACATTTTTTCAATGTCGGCAGTGAAGGTAATTTTGTTTGTCCTTTACCTTAGAACAATTGATATTATGTCCGTTTGAGTTTTAGGCCCCGTCATCAAATGGTCATTTAAAGAACTCCCGTCCGAAGTCTTGAATGAGGCATTGAAAACTACTCGAAGCTTAGTTGTTGTGCTTGACTCCTTGATGACTGCATGATGTGGTACGACATATTGGTAAGGTGAATTTAATGTGATGTCCTGATTTATGTCAACTTCTTCCATATGATTGAGTTCGAGATACTCAGCTATACATTTGTTATAATCATTGTAGAGTGTTGTGTTGTAGAGTAGCTTCCTTTCTTGCTTGTAGAACATGGCTAAAGCATTTTTATGTGTGGACTTTAGCTCTGGGCGATGATTCTCTTTGAAGGGAAGTGAGACTTCAAAGCGCCCTCCCGGCAACCTTTTGGTGTTGTGTAAAAAGTGTTGTTCGCACTCCAAATCTTCCTCCTTTTCGGCTTCCTTGTATGGGGATTCCTCAATCTCCCAAAATTGTCGCAATTGGGTGTCAATATCGACAAACTGACTGAACACTTGTAGTGTGTGAGGTCTTTCAAAAGGAACTTTTCCCAAAATCATCCAACCAAACTGGGTTTTTTGAGCAATCGGCGAAATAGGTTCTTCACCCCTTATAATATCGGGTAAAATGGTCTCGCAATACACGTCATTGCCCAGCAAAAGATCGATGTTGGCAGGTTGATTAAAGGTAGGATCGGCCAATCTCAAACCTTGAATGTGTTTCCAGTTGGTTGTGTTCATTTCTTGACTTGGTAGAAGTCCTGTAAGGGTCTTGTAAACATAGCCTCTTGTCGACGTCTCAAAGTCTGAACATGTTGAACTGATGTTTAATTCGACATAGTTTTGGCAAGAACCACTCTTAGTATGGCCTACCACCGAGACATCTAAAAACGTGCGGTGTTTTTTCAAACCTAAAAGCTGAGCAGCAGACTCCGTTATGAACGACGCCTGTGAACCGGGATCAATTAAAGCTCTTAACTTGATGAAATCACCTTGTGCTGTTCTTGCTTTAATAATTGCTGTAGCTAATAGAATTTGAGTATTTCTATATCCATTCAGATGGAAACAATTTGCAGATGTTGACTGTTGATGTATATCAGAAGGGTGAAAGGAAGCTGCATTTGGGTTAATTTGACTGGATAAATGATGGGTTTGAGCTAAATTTTGATTATTAGTGTGTGTGTTAGGGTGAGTAAATGAGTTTGGATTATTATTTGAATGTGTAGTGTTTGAGTGTGATTGTGGTTGAGAACGAGTGAATGTGTTAGGATTATTTGAATTGTGTGTTAATTGATTAGACTGATTGAGTGACTGTTGTGTGTTTGAGTTGTTTTGTGAAGCATTTCCGTAATTATTACTAAAACGTGTATTGTTATTGCCAAAATGAAGTAAAGAATTGTGTGGTCTTTGGCAAAAATGGCAGGTCTTATTACTTGGACAGTTATTTGTGCGATGGCTGTAAGCTAAGCAATTAAAACAATTGCCGAACTGTTTCACAACTCGCTGTCTTGCATTGGTGTCCATTTTCAAAA
Source organism: Dasysyrphus albostriatus (assembly GCA_946251815.1). Taxonomy (NCBI): domain Eukaryota; kingdom Metazoa; phylum Arthropoda; class Insecta; order Diptera; family Syrphidae; genus Dasysyrphus; species Dasysyrphus albostriatus. The sequence goes on along the minus strand of OX276335.1, from coordinate 144,181,677 downwards.
ACTTAGTGCAGGAACGTAATGAGTGAACACCCCTATGACATACTTTGCATGTAAATTTGTCTGTGGGTTCAGAATTTACATGGAAAACGTTTTTTGTCTGCCTCTTATGTGCTGATGTTGATTTCTCATTAATCTGCTGCTCCACCATCTCTAACGTTCTAAACTTTGTTTCTAAAAATTCAGAAAATTCTTTAAAGGTGGGAATCTCTTTTTTTGTTCCCAATGAAGTTTCCCATAAAGACTGGATTTTCGATGGCAATTTTTTCACAAGCAAAAAAATGATTATCGCATCCCAATGATTGACGGGCAAGTCTTAATTCTTTAAGGCATGTAAGATTTTTGTCGAATTATCCAACAGTTCACGAATTCCTTTGGCACTTTCTTCAGAAACGCTTGGCAAATCGTAAAACAACTTAAGCTCTTGGTTTACCAAAATCCGCTTAAAATCATAACGAGACTTTAAAAGTTCCCAAGCTTGGTCATAACTAGCGTCATCTACATTTACGTGATCAAGTAAAGTGCCCGCACTTTCCTTACAGCATGACTTTAAATAATGTAACTTTTCTATTTTAGTAAGAGACGAATTCCTGTGTACAAGTGAAACAAATTGGTCATGGAAGGAACGCCAATTCTGGTATTCACCTGTAAATGTGGATAGATGAATTTTTGGAAGCCGTACATCGTGTGACTTCTGAGATGCACTTTGCTGTACAGGGACCACCGTTTCATTTGTTTGAATAGTTGAAGGAAATTTCTCTAACTCATCCAAAAGAGTAGATTTGTACAACGTGTAAATTTCCTTTGTTTCGTTGTGAACTTCCTCCAGAGATTTGATAACATCTTCCTCTAGTTCGTCATCGCAAATAATATCTTCATACTTCTTTTGAATAACTAACAAATTACTTTTTAACAAGTCGAGACGTGTGGTGACATAATTTCTTGTTCGACGACTTGGGCTCACAGTCTTCTTGAAATTTTCAAAATCTTTTGAAATTTGTTTGCAGGTATTTTTAAAAATCTTAGCTTAGCTTAAAAGCTTACTTGAAACAAAATGCAAATTTGCACTCAACTCTTTTAAAATACTTTGGTAAAACTCTCTAAAAAAACTCTCAAAATAAAACACATCTAAATCGCTTGCTGATAAAATTCCAGTGACCTTTTATTACTGCCCTTCACATAACTTTCGTTTTTCATCAATATCGTAAGTATTAAATGGTATACATTTTAGGGGACTGCTCCAAAAGTCAACCAGGTGGTCATGTTCAGCAGCTTGTAGGTTGATGTGTATCGACAGCATCCAACAACGAGAGTGTGTGTCTTAGCGGCTTTATTCCGCCCGATGCATTCCTCCACCTAGACAGTCGAGGGTTGATCCAGGATAGAGCGGCGGTTCCGCTAATCTACCACGTCTGCCGGAGAATTGTAGATCGGCGGCTCCTGTACAGTCGGGACGTCCTCGTGCAAGACGGAGCTGAGCACCTTCGGTTCAGTAGGACTGTGTCCGAACGGGACCGAAGAGATAGGGTAAAGCAGGAGAACCAGTTCTGGTGGTTGAAAAACGAAGATGAAGTTCCTTCAGATATTTAATAGTTGACCTTGCTATTTTCTCTTGTATGGCCGACTTGGATAGGTTTAGGTAGTTAGTTTGAGGTAGGGACAGTCAGGGTGGCACAAAAAAAAAAAAAAAACATAGAAAAACACTAAAAAATTATAAAATCCACAAAAATACAAAAAAATTTTAAAACCGGGAAATGCTTGCTGTGGCTGTTCTAGATGTAAGTAGTCTGTAAGTAGCTTATAGGTAGGTTGTAACTAGTTTAATTAGTTGTAAATAGTTTTAAGTAGCTTAAAGTAGTTTTAATTAGTTCTAAGTAGCTTAAATTTAGTTTTTTGTAGTTTGTAAGTTTTATATAAAACCAAAAAAAATAAAGACAGAGATACCGAGTTTTATGTAAATTCTTCTCGGTAAAAAATAAAACCGACCTGGATCTAGTATTAAGACAGTTCTTAGGCCGAAAGGCATTATCATTAAGTTATTATAGTTTAACTTAGAGCGTCCGATTGGGTTCAGTAAGTTAGTATTAAGATATTGATAAGTAGGCTAGTTTTTATGAATTTTTGTCTAGCTTTAAGATAGTTTTAAGAAAATTGAAAATAAAAATGAATTAAAAAAAAAAAAAAAAAAAAAAATGGTTCAAATGCATTTTATGCATGGGAGAGCAAAATCAAGTGTTTTGATTTTTCTCCAATCAGATAAACGAATTTTACTAATCCACTCTCCCATACATTTGAACAGTGTAAAATGCCGCTAAAAAAAGATACCTTCTTTATTTATACCCTTGCCTTTTTTCTCATTGGCATACCTACCTACATCTGTGCAAAATATGTTCGGCTCATTGGTAAGTTCCAAGGCAAGTGGCTCACCTAGGTACCTAACCTATCTCTTTTTGCCGCCTTGTTTAATTTGTCTTTTCTTCTCCTTCTTTTCTCTTCTTCAAAAAATATTTACTAAATAAAACAACAAATAACCTTGAATTCAAGAAGATATGACAAATATTTTCTAACTTTCTTTTCTTGCTTCCTGTATAATACCATATAATACAAATGGAAATTAACAATGGAAAAAAATAAGAACATTCCAAAACACTCCTCCTCTTATGCCTATTTTAAAGTTTCGCTCACCGCTCTCGACACAAAATTATTTTGGTTGGGACGAAGAATGTTGTGTCCGATCCGAACAATGAAGTCGTAAACAAAAAGTTACTTGTACTAAAAGGTATAAGGTTTCACAAAAAAATTTAGTAGCCATATGTTCTTTAAGAGCCACCACTGACTCCCAAGTAGGTTCGCTGAGAAACAAAATGGTGCGTCATAAAGAATTTTGAGAGAGAAAATATTCGAACGCATTAGCTTAAATATTAATCATGGTATCTCCCTTCCGAAATGAATTATAACCGAATTTTAGTGTGTAAGAGGAAAACAAGGTATTAAAAACCTATATATCTAATATCATTATTATAAAGATATACTTATAGCTTTGTAGAGAAGTTGTTGTCTATTACTCTGTTGGAATGATAAAGACCTATTAAGTTCTTGAAAGAGAATGACTATATTTCCCTGCGCATGAAGCTTAAACCTATAGTTATTATTAATGTATCATTATATAAGTTAGGTATACCTACCAACAAACCTAAAAATATTTCTAAATAGCACCTATACTTACGTAAACCATCACGTACCTATACCAACTTATTTTTTTAGTATTCGCTTTGAATGCTCATACCTAGAATACAATCACAATACACATATTATTTGTTGACTATGGAATACAAATGGCTTTTACATTTAATTTAATTTAGCTACAAATTCAGGATAGCTAAATTCGTGCCGTTAATTCTAGCGACCCGAGCATGTTTCCCCAAATTAACAAGATATTTAAAAGAAATGATCAGAACAACCTTCCGTGTCTCAAGCTTCATAGAACGACTGACAACAGAGACGTACTTCTGATAGCAGGAATTGATCCAGAGGACGCCGCATATCCAACGTTGTACTTCGACATTTACCTCAAGAAGCAGTAGACATTTATACCACTCTGTTTAACAACGCTCTGAATAATGCATATTATCCAGTGCATTGGAAGATAGCTATGGTGCATCCTCTCCCAAAAAAGGGAAAGGACAACAGTCCTTCCGACAAGTATGGTGTCGACCTGCTGGCTACGGATCGGCCATCGTTTCCAAGAAGCGGTGCCTATCTGTATCTCTTGCTAATAGACGCAAGACTGACAATTACTGACACTGTGGGTCAAAGACCAAGAAACTGCTTACGAACGATCGAGTACGACAGTGATCACTGCGGACTCGCCGCCGTAATACAGCTTCCGAACGAGCTCGTGGAGTTGGATGAGTATGTACCTGTGCATACTTACAATTACAGTAAGGTGCGCTGGCCGCGCTTTACCAACGCCTTATCGAGCGAAATCAGTTCGAATAACTTATCCCCACCAAATGACAGGAATTTGACAAATAACGAAATACAAGCAACGGGACGCAACCGACATGTATCGAAACGCAACCATTGACGCACTACACAGACAAAAAAGTGGACTGCTGACAAGACGAAAACTCTTGTACCGACGGTTTACTGACGCTAACCATCTGGAGATTAGGACACTGAAGTCGTCGATCAAAAACATCAACCAACTAATTAAAGAGAACTATCGGTTGTCAATTAATTTGTATTGGGACAACAAAATTCGGGCCATTAACGCTAGCGACCCGAGCATGTTTCCCCAAATTAACAAGATATTTAGAAGGAATGATCAGAATGATCTACCGTGTCTCAAGCTTCAGAGAACGACAGACAACAGAGACGTACTTCTGACAGCAGGAATTAATCCAGAGGACGCCGTCTTGGACGATGACCTCTTTATTGTCGAAGATCCGCAGGAGAAGGTGGAGGCTGTGGGAGCTGCTTTCCAGCAAGTGTACAAGGTGAATGCGTGCATTCGCCCGAATCACGACCTGGAAAACAGAGCCTTGCTCCATCACTTCTTCCTTCGGAATGACATCACGCAATGGCGATCAGAGAACCTTGGTTTCACCGGGTTCAATGAAGATCAGTTGGCAAACGCCATAATCGCCGAGCGAAATGGGCCCAGTTCCCTGTTAATTACGAAGGTGGAGCTCCAGCTCATCTCCAATTCATTAAAGAAGAAGAAGTCAGCAGGAGTCGATGGCATATCTAACGTTGTACTTTGACATTTACCTCAAAAAGCAGTAGACATTAATTCCACTTTGTTTAACAACGATCTGAATAATGTATATTATCCAGTAAATTTTTTTTTTTTTTTTTTTTTTTGTAAATTCATTTTTATTTTTCAATTATCTTAGAACTATCTTAAAGCTAGACAAAAATTCATAAAAACTAGCCTACTTATCAATATCTTAAAACTAACTTACTGGCCCCAGTCGGGCGCTCTAAGTTAAACTAGAATAACTTAATGCTAATGCCTTTCGGCCTAAGGACTATCTTAATACTAAATCCAGGTCGGTTTTATTTTTTACCAAGAAGAATTTCACAAAAAAAACTCGGTATCTATGTCTTTATATTTTGGTTTTATATAAAACTTACAAACTACATAAAACTAAATTAAAGCTAATTAAAACTACTTAAAACTACTTACAACTAATTTTAAACTAATTACAACCTACTTATAAGCTACTTACAAACTAGAACAGCCACAGCAAGCATTTTCCGGTTTTTATAATTTTTTTGTATTTTTGTTGATTTTATAATTTTTTTGGTGTTTTTGTATGTTTTATATATATTTTTTTTTTTTTTGTGCCACCCTGACTGTCACTAATTAAAACTAACTACCTAAATACTACCCAGTGCATTGGAAGACAGCTGTGGTGCATCCTCTCCCGAAAAAAGGAATCCGGCGAATCTCCGGTCGATAAGTCTTCTTCCGAGTATTAGCAAGGTATTTGAAAAAGTTATCAATAGAGCTCTGTCTAAGTGGGCAGAGGACAATAATATACCGGACAATCAGTTCGGTTTTAAGGCGGGACATGATACCATTCATGCCGCGTCGAAACTCGTTTCTGATGTCCAATGGAACAAATCTAAGAAGCAGTGTACTGGTGCCTGTCTGGTTGATTTGGAGAAGGCCTTCGACACCGTATGGTTAAAGGGTCTTTATCTAAAGCTGATCAGACTTGGCATTAGTGAACCACTATTAAATATGCTTTATAATATGCTCAATGGCAGAAAGTTTGTTGTCAAAACTTTAAATATTAAAAATGGTCTTCAGCAGGGAGCGGTCAACTCGCCGATTCTATTCCGCATTTACACCAGCGATCCTATAAGTAGTCTTACTCAGGTAATTGCGTATGCCGACGATCTAATTGCGTACAGAACAGCTCCAAAAGTCGAGGTCATCAGGATTCTTTTGCAGCGTGACTTCGAGAAGATTCAGCAATATTGCGATGACTGGAAGTTGAAAATCAACTTTCGGAAATCAGAAACTATCTTGTTTAGGACTCCGTTGCGTGGAGCCACAAGGGATACGAGAAAGAACTGGCGCAAGCTGGTGATCGTAGGGCCAAATGGACATCCACTGGCGAGTAAAAGTGTAGTAAAGTACCTTGGCATCTGGATGAATCAGTATTTGTATTTCGATAGACATATAAATGCTGCTCTGACCAGGAGAGGGGAGCTTTTGCCCTGACGAAACGGTTGTTTTATAGCAGCCGGCTGGACAGCAGGGTGTGAAGGTGATTTGCTACATGGCCCTTATCCGGCCGATGATTGCCTATGGATGCCCGGTTTGGTTCAACGTTGCCCCATCTCAAATGGAAAAGATTCGGGTGTTTGAGAGGCAGTGTCTTCGACGCTGCCTTGGATTGCACAGAACACCAGAGTCGGAGTACAAACACTACTATTCCAACCTGGCTCTATACAACGGGGCCAACATAAACAGGATAGATAATTTCTTGCTGAAGCTTATTCGAGGTCACATTGCAAGAGCGATGTCCTCGTCTAACAGCTTAATTTTCGGGGCTTATTACCCCAACAACGAATATTACGAGAGTGTGCGTCTATTCCGCCCGATGCATCCCTCCACCTAGACAGTCGAGGGCTGATCCAGGATAGAGCGGCGGTTCCGCTAATCTACCACGTCGGCTGTAGAACTGTGGATCGGCGGCTCCTTTACAGTCGGGACGTCCTCGCACAAGATGGAGCTGAGCACCTTCGGTTCAGTAAGACTGTGTCCGAAAGAGACCGAAGGGATAGGGTAAGGCAGGTGAACCAGTTCTGGTGGTTAAAATATGAACAATGAATGCATATCCTTCAGATATTTAAAAGTTGTCCTCGGTTTTTCTCTGTCATGGCCGACTTACGTAGGTTTAGGTAGTTAGTTTTAAGTAGGGACAGTCAGGGTGGAACCACAAAAAAAAAAAAAAAAAAAAAAAAAATATAAAACATACAAAAACACCAAAAAAAAAATTATAAAATCAACAAAAATACAAAAAAAAAATATAAAAACCGGAAAATGCTTGCTGTGGCTGTTCTAGTCTAGGTTGTAATTAGTTTAAAATTAGTTGTAAGTAGTCTTAAGTAGTTTTAATTAGCTTTAATTTAGTTTTATTTAGTTTGTAAGTTTTATATAAAACCAAAAAATAAAGACATAGATACCGAGTTTTTTTTTGTGAAATTCTTCTCGGTAAAAAATAAAACCGACCTGGATTTAGTATTAAGATAGTTCTTAGGCCGAAAGGCATTAGCATTAAGTTATTATAGTTTAACTTAGAGCGCCCGACTGGGGCCAGTAAGTTAGTTTTAAGATATTGATAAGTAGGCTAGTTTTTATGAATTTTTGTCTAGCTTTAAGATAGTTCTAAGATAATTGAAAAATAAAAATGAATTTACAAAAAAAAAAAAAAAAAAAAAAAAAGCCATGATGAGTTGGGTCATGATGAGTTGGGAATGTGATGAGTTGCGATTGTGATGACCTGCTTTGTTATGAGTTGCGTCGTGATGAGTTGGAATGTGATGAGTTGTACCCAACCCCTATCCCAATAAGGGCGTTTGTTTGTTTGTTTCAAAAATAGAAAACACATTTTCAGTCGTATTTATAAACTTTGTCTAACTCCAAAAAGTTGTTAATAAACTTTGTTTACTGTTGTCCTAAAGTTGTCTTACTTGGACAAAGGCTTCGACTGTCTATATAATATATATAAGGCATATTTTCAACTAATGAAGACTTCTAAAAAAACTAAAAAACTGTCTAACTAGTCAATCTTATAAAAATTCTAATAAATAAGGCGGTTTATGTTTTAGTTTTCAGATTTCATTGATCAACATTTTTATTTTCTCTTGTTTTCTTATTTCATATCTATATTTTCTTGGTAAATCCATGTTATCATAGCTAAATAAAACTCAAAAGTAAAATAATTAACAAAACAAAAACAAAAAACAGCGAATCTCACAAGCATCCTATCGAACTTACTAAAGTACCTACCTACTAACCAAACATATCCCATAAGCATCTTACCCTTCTACCTACTTAAGTAATTACCAAATGCAGAAGTAAATCGCATTCTATTAATCTAACTAGGAAGGTATTAGCTGAAAAAAATAATACGGAGCCACCGAGTAGCAGAGCGAACCTTCCCCCACCGAAGCATCTTCACGAATGAACAAACAGTGAACAAGCAACAAGAACATTGAACGAGTGAACATGAATTCTGAACTTGAATGAAAAGTCTTTTTCTTAATTCTTTTTTTTAATTCACTGACAGAGAGAAACAAATCAAAAACATAATAAACAGACAAGACATTTGGAATGAACTATGACACTATGGGAAATATTTGTGTTCTTCTTATTTGGGCTGATTCTCCGCACACAAACTTGCAAATCAACGATAATGATGAACTATAGGAATATTGATTGAAGATTAGTAACAGTTTTTAATCAAATTGTATTTAAGATTTGTGAGGCTTATGAAGAACGTACAGCTACGTATGATACATCAAAAGAATAGTCAATTATTGGAGCTGCGAATAAAGAAACTAATTGTATAGGTGCATAGAATAAAGAGTTATTAGGTGGTATATTAATGAACAGTATTATGTAATTATCGTCTCAAGTACTTTTAAAAAATACAAATTTTACATAGGTATTATATGTAGATTTGTGTAATCTATCACCTCTGTATGAATTTGAGATTTTTAAATGCAGTCGTTAAAAAGATAAAAAATAAAACTGCCAAAAATCGATCAACAAAAATTAGTATATTTTAAAAAAATATAATGAAAATTTCCTGAAACGAAAAGCAATTAGTAATTTTTGTATCTTTCTTGAATTATAAAATTTATTGCAATCAGACCTAACTCTAATGTGTAGTAAATAATTTATGAACCATCTATTTTTGTTACAATCTTTAATAGGTATCTCATTTTGTAGATTCTTTGGAATTTCAAAATATATGAACGAAATTGTTATATTAAACGTAACTATCGATGGACAAAAAAGTTGTCACTCACATCTCATTTAAATGTTTGGGTTTTCAACCATTTCACATTAAAGCCCTATCTTAAGCTACTTATAATTCAATTTAAAAAAAAACATATTTTTGCACTTCTAAATACATTTTCTTTTCAAACGGTTCTTTTTTAAACTGCCAACACTTATAGTTTAAGCTGCACAATTAACTGCTGACTGCATTGACTCTCGCAGTTAAAATTATAAAAATATAGCATTCAAATTCATTTTATTCAATTTAGTAACACCAACCAAAAATTCAATAGTACCCCCCGTATACGCCAACGTTCATCTGTTCACTTTATTCGTTCTGGTAACACCAACCAAAAATTCGATCGTAACCTCCCTATACGCTAGAGTTCATCTCATATACACATTTATTCACTTTATTTATTTTAGTAACACCATAATTTATTCAAAACTACCCTATAAACATTTTCAATGTTAATAAAAACACTAAACATCCGCATCCAGTTCACCCGATTCCACACCTCAAAAATTAATTAACACGGAACCGAGTGAAAAGTCAAAAATATGGACCAACGTTTTAAAGAACAGAGCGACTAAATAATTAATCTTCTATCAAAACATATAACCGATTCCGAAAAAAGAATTTCAAGTAACATAAGTAACCAAATAAAGGAACAACAAAACTCCATTGGTAACACCCAATTAAAAGTCCCAGAACTCGAATCAGGGGCATATACCACAAAACTACAATTTAACAATTGTATTAGCAAATGTCAATTATGGAGATTCAACAAGTAATTATAATTTGAGTACCACAAAAAAAAGGTTACATTTGTAAAATTTGCAAACTTCCCTTTTTGTCTCACAGAATGACAGCATATAAATTCGTTTTGATTTGCTTTGCTTCATTAAAGCACCATTTTTTTAAAATAAATATGAGATATCAGAAGGTTTTTTTTATAATACAAATTCTATATACTACTGAAATAAATCAGCCAAGTAGAAGACTTAGCATTAAAGTTGGACTTGTTGAATTATTGATTCAAAATAGCTTTTTATGGCCTTTAGTCCTACAAATCGGCGTTTCGTCCGGCTTACTCACTTGGACTCATCAGTGACGTAGTGAGGGCCTTGTCATACGCAATTTGTATTAAGTTCAGTTCAACTTACATGAATTCTTTTACAAAAATCCACTGTAAACTATATCCAACAAGATTAGAATTCCTAATCATTAAGCTGGAAATTTTTTTGCCCGGGGCCAGGCAGAGTTTCTATTAGAAGGTTTTTTTTATAATACAAATTCTATATACTACTGAAATAAATCAGCCAAGTAGAAGACTTAGCATTAAAGTTGGACTTGTTGAATTATTGATTCAAAATAGCTTTTTATGGCCTTTAGTCCTACAAATCGGCGTTTCGTCCGGCTTACTATGATTAGGAATTCTAATCTTGTTGGATATAGTTTACAGTGGATTTTTGTAAAAGAATTCATGTAAGTTGAACTGAACTTAATACAAATTGCGTATGACAAGGCCCTCACTACGTCACTGATGAGTCCAAGTGAGTAAGCCGGACGAAACGCCGATTTGTAGGACTAAAGGCCATAAAAAGCTATTTTGAATCAATAATTCAACAAGTCCAACTTTAATGCTAAGTCTTCTACTTGGCTGATTTATTTCAGTAGTATATAGAATTTGTATTATAAAAAAAACCTTCTAATAGAAACTCTGCCTGGCCCCGGGCAAAAAAATTTCCAGCTTAATGATTAGGAATTCTAATCTTGTTGGATATAGTTTACAGTGGATTTTTGTAAAAGAATTCATGTAAGTTGAACTGAACTTAATACAAATTGCGTATGACAAGGCCCTCACTACGTCACTGATGAGTCCAAGTGAGTAAGCCGGACGAAACGCCGATTTGTAGGACTAAAGGCCATAAAAAGCTATTTTGAATCAATAATTCAACAAGTCCAACTTTAATGCTAAGTCTTCTACTTGGCTGATTTATTTCAGTAGTATATAGAATTTGTATTATAAAAAAAACCTTCTAATAGAAACTCTGCCTGGCCCCGGGCAAAAAAATTTCCAGCTTAATGATTAGGAATTCTAATCTTGTTGGATATAGTTTACAGTGGATTTTTGTAAAAGAATTCATGTAAGTTGAACTGAACTTAATACAAATTGCGTATGACAAGGCCCTCACTACGTCACTGATGAGTCCAAGTGAGTAAGCCGGACGAAACGCCGATTTGTAGGACTAAAGGCCATAAAAAGCTATTTTGAATCAATAATTCAACAAGTCCAACTTTAATGCTAAGTCTTCTACTTGGCTGATTTATTTCAGTAGTATATAGAATTTGTATTATAAAAAAAACCTTCTAATAGAAACTCTGCCTGGCCCCGGGCAAAAAAATTTCCAGCTTAATGATTAGGAATTCTAATCTTGTTGGATATAGTTTACAGTGGATTTTTGTAAAAGAATTCATGTAAGTTGAACTGAACTTAATACAAATTGCGTATGACAAGGCCCTCACTACGTCACTGATGAGTCCAAGTGAGTAAGCCGGACGAAACGCCGATTTGTAGGACTAAAGGCCATAAAAAGCTATTTTGAATATGAGATATCATTTGAAATACCATTGACAGAGAATCTATAGATCTTAAATTAGTTATTCAAACTCGTTTAATGATCTCGGGTTTGTAAATTTAAAATTTAAATCAATTTGTGAATGATGATGATGTAAGAATACTTGGGTAAATAAAAATAAAATGCATGACTGCATCGCACGTACTTGCTCTTATGTTCAAGTTGCTTGGAATTAACAACTTTTAAAATGTAACGGAAATATAAAAAAAATATTTTAAAAGTATATTTAAATCGTTTTTTTAACTGTATAAACAACTAGTAAAATAACTTAGAGCTCAAAAACAAGTATGCTTTTAATTAATTTGAAAAAATATAAATATATGAAAACAAAAATTTTGAATAGTTGCAGCTATTTTTCTTAAAAAAATATTTTTGTATATGTATTTAAAATTTTGGTTACATTTAAAAAAGTTTTTGTATACCAATTTTGAATATATATTAATATATATTTCTAAGCCTAGTTTCAAAAAAATTCACCAATCCATTTTTAAATTATGGAATATTAAAAAAAATTCGTAAAAATTAAAAATTCATTTTTTTAATGATTTTGATATGTAGTATTATTGACATTTAAGAGGAGATTTAGCATAAGAACTTTGATTGAAATCGTTTCAGCCATTAATGAGAAAATCGAAAATAAAAATGAAAAAGAAATTATATGGCAGGTACCCTTAATAACGGTTTTTGGTAATTTTTTTTTTTACTAAAACGTACACCATACCTACAGTCCAATGATTTTCTTAAATCGAAATCGTAGGAAGCTTTTTTGAAATTAATAAATTTTTCCTTAATGGTATGGCAAGTACTGTCATTTTTGGAGCTAGCAAAAAATTCCATTTCCTTCTCTAAAAAGTTACAAGAAACTTTAAGTTCAAAATTTGAAGGGAACCGCTTCAGTGGTTTAGGTTTTTTCGAAAATTCAATATTTAAAAAAATAGGTTGATAAATTTTTTTGAACCTAACTTTATAAATGTATATTATGTAAATACTCAAAATTCACGTACCAAATATATGGTGGAGGATCAGTCAGGTTGTATGGCAACATCAGGGCCGGAAAACTTGCATTCCAAAGAAAGAATAATGGACCAACACATGTACCTTAACATTCTTAAATAAAATTTTCATGCTAGTGCTAATAGACTTGGGATAAGGGATGGTTTCCAATTTTAAAAATTCAATGGTCGCAACCACAAAGCTTACAAAATGCGTTCTTTGAATTTGTATACAACTGTCCAAAAGTGAATAAGATGCCTCGCCTATGTAATCGCCAGACATTAACGTTATTGAAGATTTATGGAGTTATTCGGAAGGCCACGTAAGATTGACCCATATTACCAGTAAAAATTATCTGAAGAAGGTGCTGCTGGAAGAATGGACCAAAATACCACCATCTTACTGCGAAAAATTGGTAAGATCTATTTCAAACTGGCTAAAGGCTTTTAAAGATAATAATTGCCGTCCAATAAAGTAAATACTTATTGTTTTTCTTCTATTTTCTTACTTAAATGCATCATGTACGGGTTTAACTTTGACTTGAATTTTCAAGTATCTTATTAAATGTTAATTTAAAACTATGATGCAATTTGTTTTTTTACTTAAATTAGAATATTTATGGTAAGCATATTTTTGTTAGAAAAAATATAAGTGATTACAAAAAAATGGTTACCAACAAAAAAAGTTCTTAGCAAAAAACTAAATCTTCGCGCATTGCAGGAGTTTTGCTTTGATACACTGTACCAAATATTTTATTTTTAAAAATGTTTTTTTTTTTTTATACACTTAACCAATTAATTTTTGACATAACCGTTCTATTGATTTAAGATTTTTTTTAAATATGTAATTCATATTTTCTCAAGTTATCAATTGGCATTCTTGTTTTTGAACTCTAAGTTATTCAACGGGTTGCTTATACGGCTATGAACCTTTGGCACCTCATATATGGGAAATTTGATATTTTAGAATGTCATCTAATTGGTCAGTAATTGGTCAAGAAAGGTCAACTAGTCCTAGAAATTGGTCAGCCCTTGATAACTAGTTATAAAGACTTAAAGTTTCTCAAGGTCACTCAAGGTCACGCGTGATTTTTGGCACCTCATTTATGGGAAATTTACAAAAAAAAGATGCCATCTGAAAGATTTGTAGATAGTGATAAAAGGTCAACTATTTTCAGTAATTGGTCAGCTTTAGTTTTTTTTCTATGAATTTTCAAAACTCGTTTCAAGGTCACAAAAAAAACTTTTGGCACCTCATTTGGGTCATTTCAAATAAACAAGTATGCCATTTGAAAGGCCATTTCACGGTCATAAAAGGTCAGCTATTTTCAGAAATTGGTCAGGCATAGTTTTTTTTAATGAATTTTTAATTTATTTAAAAAAAAATTTCAAGGTCATAGCGATTTTTGGCACCTCTTTTATGGGAAATTTGCAAAAAATATATACCATCTGAAAGATCTCTAGATCTATATAAAAGGTCAGCTATTTTCAATAATTGGTCAGCGATAGATTTTTTTTAATAATTTTTTTTTAAATTTCAAGGTCATAGCGATTTTTGGCACCTCATTTATGGGAAATTTGGGAAAATTGCATACATTCTGAAGGATCTCTTGGTCTATATAAAAATTTTTTAAATAGATATAGATCCAATAGATTCTGAGAAAATCATGGTGGATTAAACCAAACACTTTCTTTTTCAAGATGGCGGTCATTCCCTTACCCCGGCACCTCAAAAACTTGGTTTCTTAAAGAAGAGATGCAGCCAAACTCAAATCGTACCCATCGATTATGGAAATTTTAATAAATTTTTTGACAAAATTTAATCCACCATGATTTTCTCAGAATCTATTGGATCTATATCTATTTAAAAAATTTTTAAATTACCCGAATCTATCTATACTGTGACCTACATACAAATACTTTAAGAATTTATTAAAAAAAAAATATGACTGACCAATTCCTGAATCTAACTGACCTTTTATGATGACCGAGTAACCTATCACATAATATATTTTTTTTTGGAAAATTACCCAAATGAGGTGCCAAAAATCGTTCGTGACCTTGAATTTTTATTTTTTGTTTAAATCGTAAAAAATAATCTATCGCTGACCAATTACTGAAACTAGCTGACCTTTTATATAGATCTAGAGATGTTTCAGATGGCATGCAATTTTCCCAAATTTCCCATAAATGAGGTGCCAAAAATCGCTATGACCTTGAACAAAAATTTAAAAATTCATTAAAAAAAATCTATGGCTGACCAATTACTAAAACTAGCTGACCTTTTATATAGACCAAGAGATCCTTCAGAATGTATGCAATTTTCCCAAATTTCCCATAAATGAGGTGCCAAAAATCGCTATGACCTTGAAATTTAAAAAAAAAATATTAAAAAAAATCTATCGCTGACCAATTATTGAAAATAGCTGACCTTTTATATAGATCTAGAGATCTTTCAGATGGTATATATTTTTTGCAAATTTCCCATAAAAGAGGTGCCAAAAATCGCTATGACCTTGAAATTTTTTTTTAAATAAATTAAAAATTCATTAAAAAAAAACTATGCCTGACCAATTTCTGAAAATAGCTGACCTTTTATGACCGTGAAATGGCCTTTCAAATGGCATACTTGTTTATTTGAAATGACCCAAATGAGGTGCCAAAAGTTTTTTTTGTGACCTTGAAACGAGTTTTGAAAATTCATAGAAAAAAAACTAAAGCTGACCAATTACTGAAAATAGTTGACCTTTTATCACTATCTACAAATCTTTCAGATGGCATCTTTTTTTTGTAAATTTCCCATAAATGAGGTGCCAAAAATCACGCGTGACCTTGAGTGACCTTGAGAAACTTTAAGTCTTTATAACTAGTTATCAAGGGCTGACCAATTTCTAGGACTAGTTGACCTTTCTTGACCAATTACTGACCAATTAGATGACATTCTAAAATATCAAATTTCCCATATATGAGGTGCCAAAGGTTCAGAGCCTGCTTATACAATTAAAAGAACGATTAAAATGCTTTTTTTTCATTTTCTATAATAACCTACTTGCATATTTCAAAAGCGCTGAAGCTCCAAGCAATTTGAACATTAGAGCAAGTAGCTACGTGCGATCCAGTAGTGCATTTTATTTGTATACTTGTTCTTTAATGCAACTAGCATATTTTAAAAGTTCTAAAGTTCCAAGCTTTAGCTAAAACGCTTATTTTACACGCTTTATTTGATTGCATACGCATTGTCTAGCCGTAGTGAGGTTACTTTAACAACAGAATTGTGAATACAAAAAAGCGAAATTCGGAAATCTTACAATCGTAACAGTTTTCATTTGAGGTACAAAAATTATAGTTACTTGTTAAATATCCATAATTGATTTATACACTTATTAAGTTGTGGTTTTGTAGTACAGCCATCTGGTAGATTTGTTAAATTGTTTAAGCACTTGAAGCTTTGTAGCCCAGAGCATAGAAAAATTGTTTGATTGTACAATTGTTAGGTTCCATATTTACTTGTAGTTTTGTGGTCCACAAACCATTGTAATTTGTTAATATTGGTCTCTTTAACAATAAATGTAGTTTTATGGTACAGCCCCAGTTTGGATTTAGAAGCAAGCATTCGACAATTGATCAAGTGCATAGAATTACTGACGTAATTGAGAGAGCTCTTGAAGAAAAGAAAATCTGTTCCACAATCTTTTTGGACGTGTCGCAAGCGTTTGACAAGGTGTGGCACGAAGGCCTTAAATTCAAATTAAATTTAAATTGCTTAGGTCATTTGAAATGCTCCGTGGTATATAAGAAGTGAAGATCTTCACAGACAAAAGTTTCGCGCGAAAACATAGAAATCGACTATTAGAATACGCTAATTCAACGATTTTTGAAATTCTCGACGAATCGAATTAAGTACGCCGTCTGCGAAGAATAAACTGCTTTAAAATCGCGGAATAAGGAGGAACTTTCACCGGAAAGTAACCTGCAATACGTTATTTAACTTCGTTAAAAATAAATTGCTAGATAAGTTTCAACTTAGTTGCAATCGGGAAATGGAGGTGGTTTTAGTGTAGTAAGAATCTCACATAGAGCCTTATGCAGGTTTTGCACCTACCCACGGGAAAATAAATACAAAAAGCAAAAACATTTTGTTTGTTCTTCTACATCAAAAATATATATAAAAAAATTTGAGGATAAGCATTGTATTAACAAGTGTCACAATTAGTTTGAAAAACCGAAGAAAACTGGGGGCTATTAAAAGTTTGACTTACAAAATTAAGGAAGTGCAATTTCAAATCTGTTACCTATTAAAGCTTAGAAAAAAATGAACGACTGGGTCGCATGTGCTTGCTCAAAAAGATTAAATGCTTGGAAATTTTGAAAATTATCAAGTAATGATACAAACAATCGCTTCAGCCGTTTTTGAGATAAATAAGCTTTTTTAAACTATTGCATTGATTTGATAGTGGAGATTTTCAAGGTGTTTTTTATAAAGTAAATAAAAGATTAGTTTAAATAACTGAAAGCACTTTAAGATCAATGCGACACGTGTTATCGTGGTTTAAATATGCATTTATAGTAAAATATACTGACATATTTACGAACGACTTATTACTTAAGAAACTTCATGATTCCTAAAACTAAATTGATCCTTTGTCTATAAAGTGTTTACAAACAAATAGTGCGTTTTCGTGGAAAAATTAGACCTAATCATATCATATATGAGAGGTGTATAGTTTCAAAACACTTCTATTCCAGTTTTTTTGAGTTGAGTATGAGGATGTTTTCTTTAGATCCTTTATAAAAATAATGACTTAAAATTTATGTAAATTTATAATTTCATATACCTACTTTTTGGTACTATCTTTTTGATATTTTTTTCAAAACTACACTTTTACCCTGAGTGGTTTGATTAAAAACTCATCTTTTGACATACAAATCATATTCCGCACCAAAACTTTTCTATTTCTTTGCAAAACAAAAAAGTCGCTATTAAAACTCTTCTATATTTTAATGACAATGAAAAAGATGGAAAATTTTATTATTTTGAGTTTTAAGTATCTTATAAGAATATTAAGTATCATAAAAAGTAAAGAAAAAAATTATTTTCAATTTTTTTAAACAATATTTACCCCATTAAAAATTACAACAAATGCACAAAAATAAAGAAAGAAAGATTATGAAATATTATTTGTTGATTCATTGCTATCGCAAAATTTTATTCAGATAAATAATGTTTGTAATTCTATGCAAAGATTCCTTGATTTAGTTTTTACTTATAATAATTTAGCTTATGAAGTTAGTGAGGCCATTTTTCCGTTGGTGAGAAATACTGTTTATCATAAAGCAATTTGTATAATGTTAAGAGTTTATAAATATCATGTGTGCAATACAAGAAGTACTTTTAAGAATGAATTCAATTTTGCAAAAGGGAAATATCTTGAATTAGATGATTACTTTGTAACTTTAAACTGGTCATTAATTCTTTCTGGAACTCAAATTGAACTTATATATGAAAACTTTTTAAAATACTTATATGAAGGTTGTTTAAAATTTATCCCTCAAATAAGTAAGAAATCTGATTTTAAATTACCTTGGGATAATCGTAGACTCAAAAATCTTAAAAACGTTAAAAACAAAGCTTTTAAAAAATTTAAAACATCAAA
Organism: Dasysyrphus albostriatus; assembly: GCA_946251815.1. Lineage (NCBI taxonomy): Eukaryota > Metazoa > Arthropoda > Insecta > Diptera > Syrphidae > Dasysyrphus > Dasysyrphus albostriatus. The sequence continues at coordinate 144,163,363 of OX276335.1, read as the reverse complement.
GTTAGAAAACGACAGAAATCGTTACGTTCAATTACGACGTGAATACGATTTTCTTAATCGATTTTTATATAAACAATATATGATGAATACTCAATCACAAATTGCAAGAAATCCAAAAGCCTTTTGGGCTTTTATAAATTCGAAAAAACAAAATTCCGGAGTTTTTACGAATATGGAATATAATAATCAAACCTCTTCTGATTTAGCTTCTACATGCAATTTATTTGCATCCTTTTTTGAGACTGTGTATAGGGATCATTCTACTGCAGTTATTCCAGACATTGATGTTGAACCAATCTCATTTTCAAATATGAATCTAGGATATCTTTTTTTGTCTGTTGATGACATAATAGAAGGAATCTTAAAACTGAACCCTAGTTTAAGCCCTGGGCCAGATGGTATTCCCTCTTTTGTAATAAAAAAAATGTTTATCGTTAGCTAAGCCACTTCAAATAATTTTCAATTTATCCCTTTCCCAAGGAATTTTTCTTGATTGTTGGAAATTGTCATACATAACTCCCATTTTTAAAGCCGGACAAAAGCATAAAATTGAAAATTATCGTGCTATTTCAAAACTTTCAGCTATACCAACGCTCTTCGAGTCCATTGTAAAACAAAAAATTTATTTTTATATAAAAGAACTTATATCTCCGTTTCAACATGGATTTGTAAGTGGTAGGTCAACAACTACAAATCTAACTTTGTTTACAAAATATATTTCTGATGCCCTAGAATCGGGTTTTCAAGTGGATGTTATTTTTACTGACTTTCAGAAGGCATTTGATAGTATTTGTATTTTGCAGCTTTTAAAAAAACTCGAACATTTTGGATTCCACTCAACGCTTCTTAAGTGGATCTCTAATTATTTGGTCAATAGAAGGCAATTAGTAAACATTTTGAACTTTACGTCAAAGGTAATAAATGTTTCATCTGGTGTTCCGCAAAGAAGCCATCTTGGACCTTTGTTGTTTTTAATTTATATAAACGAACTACCTTTAATGCTGGAATATACCACTGGTTTGTTATTTGCAGACGATTTTAAATTTTGTTCAACCATAAAAAGTACGAATGATTGTCTTAATATACAAAGTGACATAAATAAAATAGTTGATTGGTGCAAACTTAATTTTTTGTCACTTAACATTAAAAAATGTAATACCTTCTCGTTTCATAGGTCAAGAACAGTAGTTTTATATGATTATAATATTTCAAACATGGTTTTGGGTAGACTATCGGAAGTGAAAGATCTTGGGGTAGTTTTCGATGAAAAATTAAATTTCTCTTTGCATATGGATTTTATTGTTGCGAAAGCAAACTCAATGCTAGGTTTCCTAAAACGAAATTGCTCAGAATTTTCTAATCCATATGCAATTAAAGTAGTTTATACTTGACTTGTCCGCCCTCATTTAGAATATGCTTCAGTTGTTTGGGATCCATTTTACACAGTTTCAAAAAGCCGTATTGAAAAAGTTCAAAAATCTTTTACGAGGTTTCTGGTTCGACAGTTAAAATGGAATTTGCCAGAAATGCCAAGTTACTCCACCAGATGTGCTCTGGTTGGTATAAGTACTTTAGAAAATCGTCGCCGTGTAAATTGTGTTATGTTCATTTATGATATATTGTCATACCATATAAAATGTCCCTATTTATTAAATTTTTTAAATATCCATGTTCCAGGAAGAAATATACGATCCAGGAAATTATTTCATATTCCCTCGCATAGATATAACTATGGCCTTAAAGAACCTTTCACAAGATGTATGAGATTATTTAATGAACTACATTTTAATTTAGATTTAAGTCTAGAAAGAAATGTATTTAAACTACAATTAATTGATAATGTAAATACAAATGTAAATTAATCTAAGCAATTTGTAAGAGGAAACTCGATAGATGAATGAATAAATAAATTAAATTAAATTAAATTAAATTAAATAAGGATACTTACTGTTATTTTTAATGAGGTAAATATTGTTTAAAAACATTTTTTTATTTACTTATAATACTTTTCTGAGTTCTGAAAAGTCTAAGTTCTTAAAAGAATGAGTTCTGAAAAGAATAGGTTCTGGAAAGTCAAAGTTCTAAAAAGAAATAGTTCTGTATGGAAATAGTTCTGCTGGGTCTAAGTTACGAAAACCAAAATTATTTGGGTTTTGAGTTGGCAACAATAGAAGGAATAATATGGAATAAGAGCAGTATAAGCAAAGGAGATAATAGTTTTTGATTGGTCAAACCAAAATAAATATAGGAAGGGTGGGGGATATATCCAATTTGTCAATGGGGTCGCGGTCGCAGGTAGTTCGCCATACTCCATCAGTCGTAAAAACGGATTGATGAAATAGGAAGATGTAGGTGTTGCGTGTAGTTGTTTATTTTTTGTTACTCATAAATGATTTTTTTGTTGATGTTTATGATGGATTTGGGTCTTGCAGAGCAGGTTCTGGAACCGGGACAAAGGATCAATTTTTTTTATACTACTTTTTTCATTGATTTTGTTAGTGATCTGTATGATGGAGTTGGCTCTGAGGAAGCAGGTTCTGGAGGTGGGCCTGGAACCGGGACAAAGGATCAAATTTTTTTTATATTACTTTTTCATAGATTTTGTTAGTGATTTTTTTTTTTTTTTTTTTTTTGTGTAAACTCATTTTTATTTTTCAAATTTTCTTAAAACTATCTTAAAGCTAGACAAAAATTCATAAAAACTAGCCTACTTATCAATATCTTAAAACTTACTTACTGGTCCCAATCGGGCGCTCTAAGTTAAACTAGAATAACTTAATGCTAATGCCTTTCGGCCTAAGAACTATCTTAATACTAAATCCAGATCGGTTTTATTTTTTGCCGAGAAGAATTTCACAAAAAAACTCGGTATCTATGTCTTTATTTTTTTGGTTTTATATAAAACTTACAAACTACATAAAACTAAATTAAAGCTAATTAAAACTACTTAAAGCTACTTAAAATTACTTACAACTAATTTTAAACTAATTACAAGCTACTTACAGACTACTTACAAACTAGAACAGCCACAGAAAGCATTTTCCGGTTTTATAATTTTTTTTTTGTATTTTTGTTGATTTTATAATTTTTTTTTTTTTTTTGTGGTGCCACCCTGACTGTCCCTACTTAAAACTAACTACCTAAACCTATGTAAGTCGGCCATGACAGAGAAAAACCGAGGACAACTTTTAAATATCTGAAGGATATGCATTCATTGTTCATATTTTAACCACCAGAACTGGTTCACCTGCCTTACCCTATCCCTTCGGTCTCTTTCGGACACAGTCTTACTGAACCGAAGGTGCTCAGCTCCATCTTGTGCGAGGACGTCCCGACTGTAAAGGAGCCGCCGATCTACAGTTCTACGGCCGACGTTGTAGATTAGCGGAATCGCCGCTCTGTACTGGATCAGCCCTCGACTTTCTAGGTGGAGGAATGCATCGGGCGGAATAAAGCCGCTTAGACGCACACTCTCGTAGTATTCGTAGTTAGGGTAATAAGCCCCGAAAATTAAGCTGTTAGACGAGGACATCGCCCTTGCAATGTGACCCCGAATAAGCTTCAGCAAGAAATCATCTATCCTATTTATGTTGGCCCCGTTGTATAGAACCAGGTTGGAATAGTAATGTTTGTACTCCGACTCTGGTGTTCTGTGCAATCCAAGGCAGCGTCGAAGATACTGCCTCTCAAACACACTAATCTCTTCCATTTGAGATGGGCAACGTTGAACCAAACCGGGCATCCATAGGCAATCATCGGCCGGATAAGGGCCATGTAGCAAATCACCTTCACCCTTCTGTCAAGCCGGCTGCTATAAAACAACCGTTTCATCAGGGCAAAAGCTCCCCTAGACCTGGTCAGAGCAGCATTTATATGTCTGTCGAAATACAAATACTGATCCATCCAGATGCCTAGGTACTTTACAATACTTTTACTCGCCAGTGGATGTCCATTTAGCCCTACGATCACCAGCTTGCGCCAGTTCTTTCTCGTATCCCTTGTGGATCTAAGCAACGGAGTCCTAAACAAGATAGTTTCTGATTTCTGAAAGTTGATTTTCAACTTCCAGTCATCGCAATATCGCTGAATCTTCTCGAAGTCACGCTGCAAAAGAACCCTGATGACCTCGACTTTTGGAGCTGTTCTGTACGCAATTAGATCGTCGGCATACGCAATTGCCTGGTAAGACTACTTATAGGATCGCTGAAGACCATTTTTAATATTAAAAGTTTTGACAACAAACTTTCTGCCATTGAGCATATTATAAAGCATATACAATAGTGGTTCACTAATGCCAAGTCTGACCAGCTTTAGATAAAGACCCTTTAACCATACGGTGTCGAAGGCCTTCTCCAAATCAACCAGACAGGCACCAGTACACTGCTTCTTAGATTTGTTCCATTGGACATCAGAAACGAGTTTCGACGCGGCATGAATGGTATCATGTCCCGCCTTAAAACCGAACTGATTGTCCGGTATATTATTGTCCTCTGCCTACTTAGACAGAGCTCTATTGATAACTTTTTCGAATACCTTGCTAATACTCGGAAGAAGACTTATCGACCGGAGATTCGCCGGATTGGAGTTGTCCTTTCCTTTTTTCGGGAGAGGATGCACCACAGCTGTCTTCCAACGCACTGGGTAGTATTTAGGTAGTTAGTTTTAAGTAGTGACAGTCAGGGTGGCACCAACAAAAAAATAAAAAAAAAATATATATAAAACATACAATAACACCAAAAAAATTATAAAATCAACAAAAATACAAAAAAAATTATAAAAACCGGAAAATGCTTGCTGTGGCTGTTCTAGTTTGTAAGTAGCTTATAAGTAGGTTGTAATTACTTGTAAGTAGTTTGAAGTAGTTTTAATTAGCTTTAATTTAGTTTTATGTAGTCTGTAAGTTTTATATAAAACCAAGAAATAAAGACATAGATACCGAGTTTTTTTGTGAAATTCTTCTTGGTAAAAAATAAAACCGACCTGGATTTAGTATTAAGATAGTTCTTAGGCCGAAAGGCATTAGCATTAAGTTATTCTAGTTTAACTTAGAGCGCCCGACTGGGGCCAGTAAGTTAGTTTTAAGATATTGATAAGTAGGCTAGTTTTTATGAATTTTTGTCTAGCTTTAAGATAGTTCTAAGATAATTGAAAAATAAAAATAAACTTACAAAAAAAAAAAAAAAAAAAAAAAATGCACTGGATACTATGCATTATTCAGAGCGTTGTTAAACAAAGTGGAATTAATGTCTACTGCTTCTTGAGGTAAATGTCACAGTACAACGTTGGATATGCCATCGACTCCTGCTGACTTCTTCTTCTTTAATGAATTGGAGATGAGCTGAAGCTCCATCTTCGTAATTAACAGGGAACTGGGCCCATTTCGTTCGGCGATTATGGCGTTTGCCAAATGATCTTCATTGAGCCCGGTGAAACCGAGGTTCTCTGATCACCATTGCGTTATGTCATTCCGAAGGTAGAAGTGGTGGAGCAAGGCTCTGTTTTTCAGGTCATGATTCGGGCAAATGCACGCATTCACCTTGTACACTTGCTGGAAAGCAGCCCCCACAGCCTCCACTTTCTCCTGCGGATCTTCGACAATAAAAAGGTCATCGTCCAAACCGCGTCCTCTGGATTAATTCCTGCTGTCAGAAGTACGTCTCTGTTGTCTGTCGTTCTCTGGAGCTTAAGACAAAGAAGGTTCTCGGGTCGCTACCATTAATGGCCCGAATTTTGTTATCCCAATACAAATTAATTGTCAACCGATAGTTCTCTTTAATTAGTTGGTTGATGTTCTTGATCGAAGACTTCAGTGTTCTAATCTCCAGATCATGAGGGTCAGTAAACCGTCGGTACAAGAGTTTGAGTCTTGTTAGCAGTCCACTTTTTTGTCTGTGTTATGCGTCAATGGTCACATTTCGGTACATGTCTGTTGCGTCCCGTTGTTTGTATTTCGGTATTGTTCTGTTCATTGTTCGTTTGATTGTCTCGTCCTTTTGTTCTAGGTATTGGTCTATTTCGTTATTTGTCAAATTCTTGTCATTTGGTGGGGATATGTTATTCGAACTGATTTCGCTCGATAAGGCGTTGGTAAAGCGTGGCCAGCGCACCTTACTGTAATTGTAAGTATGCACAGGTACATATTCACCCAACTCCACGAGCTCGTTCGGAAGCTGTATTACGGCGGCGGGTCCGCAGTGATCACTGTCGTACTCGATCGTTCGTAAACAGTTTCTTGGTCTTTGACCCACAGTGTCAGTAAGTGTCAGTCTTGCGTCTATTAGCAACAGATCCAGATAGGCACCGCTTCTTGGAAACGATGGCCGATCCGTAGCCAGCAGGTCGACATCATACTCAGTGTTGTATCGACTCATGCAATTAAAAAGATGAATACCTCTTTGATTTTGAATTTGATTTCCCCAATCTTGGTGTTTGGCATTCAAATCACCGGCCATGAGAAAGTAATTTTCTTCCAAGCTCAAGTGTAGACTTTCGAAAAGTTTTTCAAGCTCTGTCATAAAATCTGTTGGCTGAGGTGATGCCGGTGCATAAGCCGCGATCACATACATTCGCTTCCGCTGTTAGAGAGGAATGCATACGATGCACGCCTCTAACAGCCGAAATCTATATAACTTTATGATTCATTCCTTTTCGTTTAAAGATTGCGACGCCCCCCATTGAGTGGAGTTGGGTCGATCTCTTCTAACGATATTGTAATTGTTGTTACTCAACTTATGTTTCTGGTTCAGTTTAGTTTTGCTGGCCATAAACACATCTGGACTTTGGTCTTTCAACAATTGGAAAAGATTAGCTCTACGTTCGGTCCTAATCAGTGAATTTACATTCACAGCAAGGATCCTAAGAGGCCTCTTCGACAGCGCGCCTTTAACCTCTAATTTGCGTTAAACTAAGCAAAACAGAGTAGAGATAGTCTACCCTAGTCGCCTAATCCTTTATCTGGTTGTGAAGTCCTGTTAACTGGACTTGAATTGCCAGCAACATGCTTCTTATTTCGGCCTGAGCGTCGGGCGCCTTTGGCACTAGGACCGTTTGGGCTGCCTTAGCTGCAGACTGTACCGTTTTTCGCCTTCCTGACGCCATTGTGGCGTAGGAAATTTTGGGATTAACGGGCGTTGCTGTAGGAGCACGCGTTGATGGGCGTATCTCTACCGCTGTCTGCTTAGCCGCTTATTGTTACGAATTTGCTGAAAAGCTGAGCAACCCCGATAATTAGCAGGGTGCCCTTCTTTTTCGCAAAGTGCACATTTAAGCTGGGTCATGTCTTCGACCCGTTCTTCACCGAGCTTACACTCCCCCTTAATGTGGTCCTCACCACAATTAACGCAGCGTGACTGCATTTCGCAGTTTGCTGCAGCGTGGCCAAACCTTTGGCAGCGCATGCATTGAAGCATGTCGCCACGTCTTTTTAATTTATCCCAAGTAACAACCTGGTAGTTGAAAACGGAGATACTCCTCAACCTATCCAGTTTGCTGCTGGGCGATAGCTGAACTAGGAAGAACGGCAAAGACCGCTTCTCCCGTCTGGCTCTGACTGTAGCGAACGGCTTGACCCCGATAAAGTCGAGATCGTCGCTCGCTTTTTGACGGAGCTCATTTAAGAGCACCTGTGGTTCCGTGCAGGAATCTATGCCCTTCAAGAGGACCGTTTGATATTTATCCACTTTGGGGGTAAAACTGAAGAACTCAGTCGTGGATTTCTTTAACAATTCTTTAATTATTTTATGCTGCGCCACTGTTGAGCAGTGGATAGCATGTCTATCTTTATTAAAACGTTTAATAAAAAAGTTTTGGCCTATAGCTGACTTACATAGGTCAATTGTTTCCTGCAATTCCATTTTGTAAGTGTTGATTGGTGGCACTTTTTCTTTTTTATTTTGGGACGGCTGTGGCTGCAGCTGGTGTTCTCTTCGCTGCTGCTGACTCCGCTCCTGTGGTTTTTGTTACTGCTGTTGCTGTTGTGTTTGTTTTCTCGGCCGTTGCTCCTTCGGCTGCTGCTGTTGGTATTCCTTTGGCATTTGTTATTGTTGCTGCTGCTCTTGAGCATTAAGGTCTGGCTGCTTGTTTTTCGGTGGCAGCTCTTGCTGTGGCGTTGCTTTTTGCGGCGCCTGTACCGCTTTTTTTTGCTCGTGCTCCTGTCTCTCTCTTTTACGACGAGCCTCTTTCTTGTTTTTTAAAGCTTGGATCAGAGGGGTCACGACGGCATTAAGGCGTTCCATCTCCCCTCGAATTTCATCGATTTTTTTGCTGATAGCTTGCTCGTCAAGTGCGTCTTGCGCCTCATTTTCCTCTTCAGAGGACACCTCTGGTGATGTAAGGTCAACAAGCGGATTGCTGTTGCTGTCCCCCGTTGTATACAATCCCTCGCCACCCTCTGACATATATTCGATGTCATCGTCGGATGGTGAGGTATCCAGTTGTTCTTGTATTTCTGCTGCTGCTGTGGTTTTGGCTGTGCGCGCCGTCTCCTTGACCCCAGCCGCAGCTTATCCGCTTCCTCCTCTTATTCTTTACATCGGCTGTTGGTGCCGTTGCTGTTTTTGCCGTTGTTGCTACGGCACTAGATGACGGTATGGCTGGTGGTACCATCGCTTGCTTGCTTGTTGTTGTTGTTGCTACAGCACTGACCATAGTTTTGGCTGGTGGTACCATAGCTGGCTTCATTGTTGTTGATGGGGCACCTTTCGATGGCCCCGCGGTGTTGTTGGTTTGCATTTGCTGCTTTTCCCAATCGATGAAGTTTTCTACTTCACGATTGTGAAAAAAAGCAGCCAAATAATTTTTGCCCGACTGGGACTCGAACCTGTGATCCTCAGGTTGTCGGTCGGCCACCTCTACCTCTGCGCTATGCACTATTAAAAATAGCTGGGTAAAATTAAAACTTTGAAAAGTCACTCCGATTTAGTTAGAGAAAACTTTGAAAGCCGATAACGTGCGCACACTTCCACAGATCGAGATCGACTGATTTTGTTAGTGGTCTATATGATGGAGTTGGCTCTGAGGAAGCAGGTTCTGGAGGTGGGTCTGAAACCGGGACAAAGGATCATATTTTTTTTATAACTTTTTTATACATTTTGTTAGTGGTGTGTGTTATGGAGTTGGCTCTGACGGAGCATGTTCTGGAGGTGGATCTGGTACCCGGACAAAGGATTACGTTTTTTTCAGAACTCTCAAAGATTTTTTTGCTGGTGTTTATGATGGAGTTGGGGCCAACGAAGGAGGTTCTGGAGATGGGTCTGGACAAAGAAACATTTTTTTTTTGATAAACCTTTTTAGATAGTTTTTTTTGGTGCGGTTTGTCTGATAGGAAGTGGAACAGTGAAAGAATATTTTCGTTAAAATATATTTTCCTAGATTTTTTGTTGGTGGTGTGTAGTATGGTCTGACGGAGGAAGTTTTGGAGGTAGGTCTGGATCTTTTGACAAAGTAAAATTTCTTAATAACATTTTTTGGGTCTGATGGATAACGTTCTGGAGGTGGTACTAAAACCGAAACAAAGGAGAACATTTTTGTATGTATCACTTTTTCAAAGATTTCTTTGGTTGTGAAAGTAAATACAGTGTACCGTATGATGGAGTTTGGTCTGTCGGAGTAGGTTCTGGTGGTGGGTTTGGAACCGGGACAAAAGATAGAAATGGATACAAATTGTGGAAGAGTTATGTTAAGTAACTTGCTAAATGGAATAGAGACAGAGCTGCAACTGGAATTGCAGCGGGAATAGCTATCAAAATGTTGAATAAACACAATGATACTAATAATCGAGACTTAAATGGTTGAAAAGTGAAAATTGAAAAATAGATTTTAGATACTCGTACATACAACACATCAGTATTTTTTTAGAAAGACAATTAACATATTCTCCACAAAAATTAAGAAATAAACTGATTAGTTGTTTATAGTCTTTGACTATAAATAATTTTTCTATTTATGTTCTTAAACATACTTGTACTAGATTATTAAAATAGAAATTATTCATGCTCCAGGAAATTTCTATAGCATTTTTGTTTCTACTTATTATTTGTTTTTTGAACTACACTAATTTTGTTGATCGATTTTTGACAGTTATTTTTTCTTTATATTTTTAGCGGTTGCATTCAAAAATCTCAAATTTATACAGGTAAATATTATTGTTTACATATCGTTGTTGATCAATAAGATCTCCCTTAAATTTTAGTTCTGTAATCAGTTGGTCTATTCCTATAGAAAACAATTCTCGAAATATCCACAAGACCCAATGTGGGCAAGCTTTACAAATCTAAAAAATAATTTATTTAAAGAACCAAAATCAATTGAAAAAATTGAGAAACTCTAGGTTCTGAGTTATGTGGAGAATCATCCCAAAGAAAAAAAAATACACATTTTCCATTCCATTCCACACATAGAATAAGAAACCTACAAAATCATTCATCCAATCATATCCCGATTTTGTATTTCGTAGCCGCCATCATGGATTTTGATTCATAATAAAAATACAACCAATGCATATAAAAAAAAAACAGGAATGAAACCTAGATTTTTTTAAATATTCCAATGTATGCGTTGATTTCAATAAAGCTCCGCCTCCTTCTCGGTTTGCTTTGATCGAAATAAAAATTATGTAGCTATACCTATTGAACTATGATAAGTTTTGGCTTTAGTGGGTTTCGGACCGCTTAAAGAAAGGGTTACAATATTTTTTATATAAAACTGTTGCATATCCTCAGGATCAAGCTTTTATCCCGATACAGCAGAAGGTACATAGGTAGTTAGGAACATGCTATCGAATTTTAAAAATAACTTCTAAAACTGATGGCGATGGAAGATTAAAAAAAATCTAGAAAACGTTTGATGAAAAAAACATGAGATTAAAAAAAAAAAATATGTATATTAGGGTGGTCCTTATATTGGGTTTTTTGAAATTCTGAGATAGGCATTCATTTTTTTCCTAATTTTTTTTTTCAGATTTTTATTTCACACCCCTGGTCTCCCTATTTTCACTTTAAAGCACTAACTATGGGGCTAGGGTGATTCCTATAAAATGCGAAAAAAATATTCAGAAGGTATAGATTAAATTTACGAGGAAAAAAATAGTATCGGAGGGGGGGTCTATTTTTCCTCGCTTAGGCAGGAGGGGTAATTTTCTCAAAATTTGGATCAAAACAGAAAAAAATTATATAAAAAAAACGGGAACACTTACAATGCCTTAGCCTTTTATAAAGCCAAAATTTCATTCTATAATGATTCCTAAAAAAAGTTTTTATTTTAAATAGTTTTTGAAAAAATAATTTTCAAACTTAAAAATTAAAAAAAAAACAAAAAATTATAATTTCTTAAGATAAAAATTATTTTTCAAAAACTATTTAAAATAAAAATTATTTTAAGTATACATATAATTATATATATTTTTATATTTTATAAATATATATTTTAAGTATATAATAGAATGGAATCGTGGTCTTAAAAAAAGCTAATGCGTGGTATTGTAAGTGTTCCCGTTTTTTTGAATAATTTTCTGTAATTTCAAGCTATATATTGCCCATGCCCTCGTCCTGTCTAAAATATGCTCCGAATATATTTATGAACACAATATCCACCCACTGTTTCCTTAAAATACCACCCACTGTGGCTTCTTCAAGTCATCATACTTCAAATAATTTTAAAAACCGAAACTCACACCTTGAAACAGGTTTTGCGGATTAACTAAGTATCCTAGTGACTTATAAAATGCATATTCGTAATCTAGGGAGTGCCACCTTTCAATCGGTACTATATATGTACATAATTTAATTTGTAATTCATTCTGTAATGGATTATCAACATTGAATGATATATATTTTCTAGCTTTAACCCGCGGCTTTGCTAGCCCTCCCTCACCTTTAAGTTTGATATATATAATCTCTCTCTTTAGAAGCTCTGTCCGTCCTTAAGTAACTCCGTTGGGTATATTCAGGCGCCAACAGTTTCCTTGGACAACATTACCCAGGGTCGCCCAGTCCCTACGATTTTTTTTATACCGCTCACACAATTTCTTTATAGTATCTATAATCATAATGAAAAGTTATAAACATTCTAAGTTTTCCCAGATCTTTTTTCGTTGGCGTCCAATTAACATTTGAAGTAGAAGTAGTGAAATAAGGCCCAACGAATTTTATTTCAGAGTGGCGATGAAATTTCAGTTATATGCAAGGCAATCTAAGAATTTATATCAGTTAATGATTCCTCTGGACAGTTTAGCACCGCCACTTTACCTTCGCCGCGCTGGTTTACCTCGACAGCAGGTCAGGTAGTGTGAATTATGACGAAGAAGTACCTATCTTTTTGCTTACAGGGTGCAATGAAACGGTGTCAATAAATAAGAGGTAGTATAATTTGAATTTTAGGCCTAACATAATTTGGCTAACAAAATAAAAATGGACAAAAGTGAGCATTGTAAAACTCATTTTTGGATTGTATTTTTTTATTGCAAAACATATAAATGTGGTGCAGAAAGCTTAAATTTTGGTAAACAAAATTTCCACGAAACAAACACAATTATTTTACTTTTGTAATTTTGCAAAAAGTGCCCAATGTAGTTGAGGCTTTATTCTAAAATCAATAAAACATTTTTTTTTAAACTAATAGCAAGTTTCCTTCATGAAAAGATTTGTATTTTTTGTCAAAAGATGTGGGCTTTTCTATTGACTTTTATCTTTGAACGCGATTTGCTGCCAAACTAAACGTTCTATTGTCATCAAAGTTGACACCTTGAAACAGGTTTTGCGGATTAACTAAGTATCCTATTGACTTATAAAATGCATATTCGTAATCTAGGGAGTGCCACCTTTCAATCGGTGTATCGCATGATATGAAAAACCCACATTAATCTTTAATCACGATTTGTGGCCAAACTAAACGTCCTAGACGCATCAAAGTTGACACCACTAAACATGTTTTGTGGTTAAACAACGTTTAGTTTAACCACTTTTAGATGCATATTCGTGATCTAGGAGGTGCCAGTTCAAAAACATGAACAAAAAAGTTGGTAAAAAAAGTTTTTTCCAAAACTTTCAACAAAATATTTTCAGATTTGCGACTAAACTTAGAGTCCAAGCGACTTTAAAAATGCATATTTGTTATCTAGATGTATTATAGAAATTATTTTTAGATTATTAATGACCTGCTCTCGAGGTAAACCGGAGCCGGCGAAGGTAAAGTGGCGGTGGTAAACTATCCAGAGGGATGCTTCAACCTATAAAAATAGGCTTTTGAATATAGCATTAGAAAGGAATAAAGATGTTCAAAGGTTTTTGTTGTTTGTAGATGAGAAAGCCGCGGAGTGCTAATAAATGAGATGGTGCAGTTTTGAGAGGGGGGTGCAAAAGCACCCTTTATTGTTTTGCTTGCATATAACTCGAAAGATTGAATGTCAAAACTGTGAAGTCACTGTATAAAGCTCCAAAAAAAAAGTGAATAAAACAATCTTTTTAATCATTAAAACACAAAATTCATCAACAATCTTAAATAAACAACATCATAAGTTTCTGATTTCAGTAAGTAATAGGCAATAAGTTACTACTTGGTACCAAAAAAACAATAAACAAAGTCTGCACTTAAACCTAACCTTAATACCTTAATTGCCGCGGCTAATGCATAAAAGAGGAATCTCGGCCACATCTCCCGAATCTCTTGGAGCGGAGAAGCGTTAGCAAATTAATAACACCATAAGCACCGTAAGCAGCATGACTATCACCGAACTGAATAGCCTTTTTGAAAGAAATTTAAGTAATCTGGCCACCAAGGATGACATTTCCGCGTTGGGTTATGACATTGCAGAATTGCGAGCCAACCAAGCCAAGTGTGTTGAAAAAATTTCCTATTTGGAAGCTCAGAATGCGGTTTGGAATCCGAAGTTGAGAGACTCTTAAAAAAGGAAACCGAAGCTAATCTAATCGTTCACTTGCCCAGCGACAACTCAAAAACATCTTTAGTCAAGGCGAAAGAGGTTTGTGAAGATCTTCTTGAGGGAGAATTTATAGGTGCGGTGAAAGAAACTTACCCGGTAAAATGCAACAAAGAAGGAATGGCTAATGTTGTCGTGCAATTAGCCAGCCGATCTGCTGTAAACAGTGTTCTTAAAAGGGCTAGTGAGTTGAAGGGGACGAATATTTTCATCCATAAGGACCTGCCTCTTAGGATTCGCCAGAAAAGGAGACCTCTGGTACAAATAAAGGCGGTGGTCAAGTCACAGCTTCCCAGCATTAAAACTTCCCTCAGAGATGATTGTTTGGATATCGATGGAACTCTCTTTACCTGGGACAACAACCTTGGGCTGAGATGTGGAGATAAAGATGGATATTTACTTTTGAGTGAAAAATTTTGCGTTTTAAATGAACTTCGAACAAAAATTGATCAACACAACAACCCAACTTTTCATTCTAAAACTATTACACCTGGTGCTGTCAGTTGAACTATCATTGGAGCTGTCGAATCTGTCTCCTATAATAGCCTAGCGCCATCTATATCACAACACCAAAATGATAAGAGAGCCGGAAGCTCATCGCTTTGATTTCCAGTCGTCGGTCAGTCGTTAATTTCAAATAAAATAAATATCAATAACATGAATTATAAATTTAAAATTTTAGGCTATAACACAACTGGATTATAAAACAAGCTTTTATACCCCGATTTTTTTAATTTTATTAGAGAATTTGATATTTTCATATTAATTGAAACTTTTTTAATAGAAAATCAATATGATATATTTAATAATATGTTTAAAGGTTATGAGTTGGCATGGACTTCTGAGAGTAGATCACACAATTTTGGAAGAGCAAGTGGCAGAATGGTGGTAGGTTTCAAAAGTGAACTCAAACACATTTTAAAATTTGAGAGCAACAGCGGAACCTCCATCATTACATTTGTAGATCAGGGGGAAAAATACTTAATTCTACCAATGTACCTTAACAGTAACCACTGGAGTGAAGATTTTAAAGAGCTTGGAGATTTGCTTGTGCGTTTGGATGAAACCAATCTTTTGTTGTTAGGTGATTTCAACGCAAGAATAGGAAACGAGCTTGGTTGGCCTCCATACTCCTCAGTTGTATCAATGTGCTTAAGTCACTCCCGGACATCCAAAGACAATCGAAAGGATACTAAAGGAACCAGATTTTTAGAGCTCTGCGAATCATTTAACCTTGTAATTGTGAATGGTAGAAGTGCAGGAGATCCCGCAGGGGAATACACTTTCATAAGATCATCAGGTCACTCAGTTATAGATTATTGTATAGCTGCAGGTGGTTGGTTAAAAATGATAACAGACTTTAAGGTAGAATCTAAAACTTTTTCGGAGCATATGCCATTGGTCATTACAAGTAACAGTAATATTCTTACTTCAAATATAATAACGGAACTGAAGCTGCCCCCGAAATTAAAATGGAATAGTCATTTTCTCCAGAACTACCATCAGATCTTAGATACGGAACTATCTCTTCTCAAAGAAATATCACCTAACCCCTGTATGGATGAACTGCTGGGTGTTATAAAGAAAGCTTATCCTCACCAGTTGAATCCTGTCAAGTTCGAAAATTCAAGCAAAACTGGTTTGACAAGGAGTGTGAAAATGCTCGCAATCTTTCCTTTTCGTTTCTCGCCTTGTTTCGCTCTTTTAATAGTTACAACTTTAAACTATGGTACGTGGACTCAAACAAAAAATAAAAAGCCCTGTGCTTACAAAAAAAGCAGACTATAATAGAAGCATTGTTAACTCACTGTCAATGGCTAGATCTTCTTCTGAATTCTGGAAGACTATGAATTTAGTAAATGGATCAAAGCATACTATTGCGTGTGATCTAAAGGCATCTGATTTAAAGGAATATTTTTCGTCGTTGTTAAATATTGAATGCAGAGCTTCAAGCTTTCACTATGCGGTTCCACTAATTGAGGATGATTTTTTGGATTCCACCTTTGCTGAAGATGAACTGAATGCAACGTTAGACAGAGCTAAAAACAACAAGGCAGCTGGAACAGACAGAATTCCGATTGAATTCTTCAAGTTTGCTACACCGGATTTTATATCTGTTCTCTTGAACTGATATAATTGTATTTTTTGAGTTTGGAAATATTCCTTCAAGTTTTCTGTCTTCGATTATTTTTCCGTTATTTAAAAAGGGAGACAAATCTGTAGCAGAAAACTATCGTGGGATTTCGTTTTTGAATGCATCAATGAAGCTGTTTACAAGTATGATTTTCAGTAGGCTAACAACTTGGGTGAGTGAGAACTCAAAACTCAGTGAACTTCAAGCAGGATTTCGACCATGTTACTCAACAACGGACCAAGTATTTCTACTAACAAATATTGCTGAAGTGTACCTCAATCGTGGGAAAAAACTATATGCGTTTTTTATAGATTTTAAAGCAGCGTTTGAAAGTATAAATAGAGAGGCCCTATTTCTTAAATTGTTAAATATCGGGATATCTACAAAAATGATCAGTATTCTAAGAGCTCTTTATGCAAACGACTCAATAGCTGTTTGGGATGGAGATTGCCTTTCTGAAGATTTCAGCTCTTCAATGGGTCTTAAGCAGGGATGTGCATTGAGCACTCTTTTATTTACCCTATTTATCGAGGATTTAATGGAGCACGTAGGAAGAGGGGTGACAATTGCTGATGAAAGCATGCCCGGTTTACTGTACGCAGATAACATCGTCCTGCTATCGGAATCTCACGAGCATCTCCAAAACATGATTTCCAATTTAGAAAAATATTGTGACACCTGGAATTTATCAGTTAACCTAAATAAATCAAGCATTATGATATTTACAAAAGGACACGGAAGATACGCCAGTTATGAAAAATGGAAGTATAAGTGGCAAGAAGTTAAAGTGGTTAAGGAATTCAAGTACCTCGGTGTCATTTAACAAGTAACCTCTGTATGAAAAAACACATCAAGTCAAAACTGCAGGAAGCAAAAGCTGCTCTTTGTGTTTCATGGAAAAACTGCATTGCAAATAAATCTATTCATCATTCAATGAAATACAAATTGTTTCAAGCGGTTGCAAAATCCATCATGTTTTACTGCTCACAGGTGTGACGATACAAAGAATATGAGGACGTTGAAAAATTCTTTTTGAAACGAGTTTTCGCTCTCCCCTCTACAACACCTAATTACATGCTTCATATCGAAACAGGAGTATCACCGATGTTCATCGACTCGCTTAAGATACACTTCGATTACTTGATTAAAATTCTGCAAATGGACTCCTCCCGACTGGTAAACAGAGTTTTAAAATTTCTCATCACAAACCGGCTCAATTTTGTGCAATCTTGGATCTGTATATCTAATTCGCTTGATGAATCCATCGCATTTGATATGGACCGACCAACTGATTTAAAAAAATATTTGTACACCCTCGTTTCCAAATTGGATGAAAAATATCGTCAAAATTATATCAACCAGGCCAAGTCATCGCAATACAGAGAATTCTACTGCAAATTGAACTATAATCTAGGAGAGCTAAATTATTTTAATGATAGTAATTCCACAAACATGATCTCTTCAATTCTTCTACCTCACAGACCGGAACGACCTATCAAATGTGAAATCTGCAATACCCTTGAAAGAGAAAATATCGCTCACTTTTTAGGAATGTTTTCAATTCTTCAGGAAATTCGACGAGATGTTTTTGGAAAGAACCGATTTGAGGCTGAAGAAGTAATACAAACTCTTAATGGGGCGAACGGCTGGCAAAAGCTTTACAAATTTATTCAATCTGCAATGGCTTACAGAAATAGAATTCTTACAGACAGCTTTTAACTTTTATTTCCATTTAAATTTTGCTATTAACTTCAACTTAATTTCATTTAAATATGTTTATTTTATAAAATGATTTTGTTTAAATTCACTTTTTTTTGTTTTCAATGGAGTGTATTCTGTCAATCTGACCGACGGTTTTTAAACCACGTCATATAAGACCTGCAATCAAATATTGTAAAACTGAATTTTTGTTAAATAAAGTCTATTCTATTCTATTCTATTCTATTCTAATTCTATAACTCGAAAACGAAGCTAAATCTCAAGACAAGGCTGAAAAAAAATCTGTTTATTAAATTTAAAAAAAAGGTTCCAAAAAAATGTGAAAAATCACATGTTTTGTTTTTTTCCTTTTTGCCTATAACTCTTTTTGGAGCAGAGATAGGTATAGGCAATGCTCCACATTAAAGAAAGAAAATTAAATTTTCCTTAAAAATAACTCATTCAAAAAGATCATTGTCAAAAATCGATCCAGGTTCACTGCCACCAACATGGCACATGAAACGTTTTGACCAAGTTTCATGATGGGACCAAATTTTTTTATTTGAAGGAATTTCTGTACTATTTTACCTGTATTTAATTAAAAGATTGAAAAGCTGCATATTATTATGGTTTTCACATTATTTTTGTATTAAGTTATGAAAATATTAACAAATATTTCTCACTTAATTAATTGAATGTAAAATTTTTTGTAGTAAAAAATAAGCATTGAAATAATGTGGTTAAAAAACGCGATAAAAATCGAAAATTTGGCTTATTTTGAGAAACTGCCTTGGTCGATTTCTGACAAAACTTTTTTTGAATGAATTATTTTTAATTTAATTTAATTCCTTTCTTTTATAATGAGTATTGCCAACACCTGTCTCTGTTCCAAAAAGACTTATAGGCAAAAAGAAAAAAAAAGAAAATATGTGATTTTTGACATTTTTTTTTAATTTAATACCCAAATAATAAAGTTTTTTTTTTCAATTTTTTGAATGATGCATTTTGATGGTATTTTTTTTTTTGTAATCTCTACAAAAAAGATTTTCATTATTATCTCGAAATTTTGCTTCGTTTTCGAGTTATTTGCAAAGAACCAAAAAGGGTGCTTTTGCACCCCCTCTCAAAATTGCACGTTCTCATTTAATAGCACTCCACGGTTTTCTCATATTCAATGACCTATTTAATGATTTTTCAATAAAAACCCTTGAACATCATAGTTCCTTTCAAGTCTTAATTAATTAGTGGCCAGTTTTTCGGATATATTCAATGCCTAAAGCTACAACTTCAATATCTAACGCAATTTTTTTTTTAATTTTAAGAGAGTGACCGAGCGAGCAGAGTCCCTCCAAACAGTTATGTCTTCCCTTTCCCATATTCCTACGAGATACGATGCTGAAACAGAACACTGAAGTAAAAGAATAAAAAAAAAACGAAACACAATATACACCTACATAATTTCTGAAAAGAAATAATTCAATTAACACCACGCCAAACTGCAAACGTCATCACTGCATCAACACATTTATTCGTATTCAACTGATGATGAATTCAGGATTTAAGCAATGAGAAAAATAAATAAGAATAGAAAGAAATTTCGAATATTCATTATTGTTGTTGTTTTTATAATTTTGTGTTTTCTTCTTTGGGCCTTTTCTTCACCCGCGACTCCATTGACAAATTGGATATATCTCCTACCACCCACCCTTCCTTATATTTATTTTGGTTTGACCATTCACAATTTATTTTCTTTTGTGCATATACTGTTGTAATTCCAGACCCACCTCCAGAACCTGCTTCCTCAGAGCCAACTCCATCATACAGACCACTAACAAAATCTATGAAAAAGTAATATAAAAAAAATTGATCCTTTGTCCCGGCTCCAGACCCACCTCCAGAACCACCTCTGCCTGACTCAAATCCATCATAAACTAAACATCAACAAAAAAATCATCTATGAGTAACAAAAAATATACAACTACACGCAACACCTACATCTTCAAATAAATTATAATTAACGCCGCGCCGGTGTACAAACCCTACTTCATCAATCCGTTTTTACGACTGATGGAGTATGGCGAACTACCTGCGACCGCGACCCCATTGACAAATTGGATATATCCCCCACCCTTCCTATATTTATTTTGGTTTGACCAATCAAAAACTATTATCTTCCTTATCTTATATCTTCCTTGCTTATGCTCTTATTGCATACTATTCCTCCTATTGTTGCCAACTCAAAACCCAAATAATTTTGGTTTTCGTAACTAAGGCCCAGCAGAACTATTTCCATACAGAACTATTTCTTTTTAGAACTTTGACTTTTCAGAACCTAGTCTTTTCAGAACTTATTCTTTTTAGAACTATGACTTTTCAGAACTTAGTCTTTTCAAAACTCAGTCTTTTCAGAACTTACTCATGCATGACTTAGCCGTTCGGAACTTTTGTTTTCCAAACTTAGACGGGTTCCCCTTGCCGATACGTGTTAACATCGACCGATTTTTAATTTTTTTTTTTTAATTACCTTAATCACTTTTAGGGGGGGGGCGAAAGAAAATCAAACATTTCAAAAATAAGCGCCACCCTAATACATTAATACATATATATAATTTTGGTTGACATACCTTGTCTTAGGTACTATGCATCCCATCAAAAACGAATCGATTCTTAGATTATTCGTATATGTGTTTTCCATAAGTCAATTCTTTTTTGAGGTAATTCGACATTAAATATATTACCTATTACATAAGTTGAACTTTCAACTTACGTCCACTCGATAAATAAAAAAACCATTATGAATAATTAGCCACCTGCGGGTAAGGGGAAGAATATACCCGAGGTAGGCATGCCTGTCGTAAGAGGCGACTAAAATCCAAACTCCGTATACAGAGATTGATGTATACATAACCATGCAATGAGCAAAAAAATAAGATAAAGTACCCCAGATGGCAGTCCAGGTTCACCCTCTTCGGAGGTCGGCTCTATGTATTCTGGGGAGAGCCAATTATTGCATTTGATAAATCTCTTCCTAAAAAGTGCAAGGGTATCTCAATTACCACCATCTAAATCGAGTGTAAAACCATCTGAATTCGGGCAAAAGACTCCACCCGTCACTCCTGCGCCCTGCGCGCGCTTAGATAGACTCAGATAAAACAAAAAATATTGAAAAATAAAATAACGAACTTCGACAAAGACTTGATCAAGTAATGTAACTTTATCAAGATCTTCTTCAAAAAGAAAATAAGATATTGAAAAGCAAAAATCCTCCAATAAACTCAAAGTCTAGCTTGCCACAAGTCAATAATTGTAGATATGATATGCTAGCACGTGAAACAGATAAGTCTTAAAGAAAAGATTAAGTAAAAAGCGTAAAGCTGGCTCTTCACCAAAACATGAAACAGTAAATGAAAAGCCTGTTAAAGAACGGCCCCTGGCACCGATAAATGTTATCGGTATTGCTGAGTACAACAAGCTGCCAACCATATTAAAGTCTTTATTACCATCTGCTTTTAAAATTATTTCACTTAATAACAACAAATGGAAAGCTTGTGTGAAAGAAGAAAAAGTAGAATGGTATACCTATAAAAATAAGTCAGAAAACCCCTTACGTGTTGTGGCAAGAGGTCTACACGCATCATGTTGAAAAGACGATATCATTAGTGATCTAAAAGAGGGCAACCTCAAAATCTTAGATGCTAAGAACATCGTCAAAAGAGAGAAACAGAAAAAAAGAAAGTTAAGTTACAGTGGTAGAACGTGGTCTCCCACTATTTATACTTTCGTTCGATAAGACTGAAAAACTAGATGAAATTTATAAAATTAAAACAATTCTATACATCGTAGTTAGGATCGAAATCCCTAAGAAAGAGCACAAGGCTAATCCCTCAGTGTAAACGCTGCCGAGAATTCAACAACACCCGAACTTATTTCAAAAAGATCCTCGGTGTGTAAAATGCGCTGGAAAACATCTAACCGTTGACTCCAACCTAAAAAGTGAAAGCCCACCGATGTGCATTAATTGTAATGGAAATCACTCGGCAAACTATAGAGGCTGTGAAGTAGCCAAAGAATTTCAAAAGTGACGATCAAAATTTGCCCAAACGCAAAGAAACCAACCAAAGCAACTAAAAACCGTAATTCCTAAGAATGCCAAATCTACGAGAAGTTCAAAACCTAGTATCCGTAAGGAAAAGAAAACAGTGTCAGTACCTTCGAAGAAAATATCAAAGCAAGGAAATACAGAAACATATGCCCAAATAGCGGCAAAAAAAATCCCCGTATATAACAACACTGAAACAAACCCGGCTTCGAAAGCCTTTTCAATAATTTTGTCAAAACTTGAAGAACAATGTGAAACAAATAAACTTATCTTTGATACTCGTAAGTTAAGTAAACTCTAAAATTGTTTTCGACCCAAACCTCTTTCAAAACATATATGATGGAAAAGCTTAAAATTCTTACGTGGAATGCCACCAGATTATGGCAAAAACTTGGAGAATTGGAGATGTTTATGCGGGAAAATGATATCGAAATATGTTTGATATCAGACACGCATGCTAAAAATGAATCAAATCTTGAAATCCACGGGTTTCATGAAGAAAGCAAGAGGTGGATCATCATTGTATATAAAAGAGTGCATTAAACACTCAATAAGCCTGAAAATATAGGCGGACTAAATGCAATACTGTCAATGTCTCTTCCATATATTGCCCTCTGCATTGCAGAATTAATAAGAGGAATTAATTGAATTAATGGAAAATAATTGTGACTTTTATTCGACCGGCAAACCAATATACTGGCCAACTGATTCGTCAAAAATACCTTACCTAATCGATTTATGCATGGTAAAAAGAATACCCTCTAACCGTATAGAAATTTCAGAGGGCTATGACCTCTTCTCAGATCATTCTGCCGTCGTACTCACTATGAGCGAAAGCTTTGTTAAAATTGAAAACCATCCAGGTTTACAAACAGTAACACCAACTGGGTGGATTTAGAAAAGATCTCTAGAACCACGTTGAGTTAAGGGTATCATTACAAACGCCTCTAGAGCTGGAAGACGCAGTAGATACCTTTGTTGATACAATACAAAAAGCAGCTTCGGATAACACACCTTGTCAAAGGGTTATGCATTGCTATAAAAATATAAAATATCCTCAGGAAATAAAAGATTTAGTGAAAGAGAAACGAAAAGCACGTTGGGAATGGCAGTGAACCCGTGCTCCTCAACACAAAACTTATTTGAATCGTTCGAGTAATATGCTTAACACTGCGATATCAGATTTCAAAAAGCTTGAAGTTGAAAATTACCTTGAAGGCTTGACAGCCAGGAAAGAATCCAACTACTCACTTTAGAAAGCTATAAAAACAACGAAAAAACCAAAGCTTTCCGTGCCCCCGATTAAAAAAGCAAAAATGAATGGGCTAAAAGTAACAAAGATGATTACTTAGAGGAAACATTTAAGCCTTTCGATGGGCAAGAACTCAACGAAAATATTAATATAAATTTTATCTCAAATTAAAGCTACATAACAAGAAATGCTACACTTCCGAATTGAAAGAGAAATAAACAAACTTAAGTCCAAAAAAGCTCCAGGATATGACTTAATTACGGCAGAAATATTTAAAAAGCTCCCTCGTAAAGGATTTATTGACCTCCTCTACATAATAAATGCCGCTCTAAGGTTCCAGCTTGATCTAAAAGTTTCAAATGTACTTGGCAAAATATGCAAAACATTACATATAAGCATAAAGTCTGGTAGTGCCTTCTCGTTTTTATCTTTCAGACCGCTATTCAATTGGTTCCACAAATTTCGCAATTTTAGAATATGTGTCGAAACATTTTGGCTTGAATTCCAGCTGAATGCAAAAAGATCAGTGCATATCTTAAACAGCTGATCTGTTGAAGTTGCTTTTAATTGTTGTCATAGAGCATTCCATGTATCATGTGCAGTTTCTTATCCATGATTTTGTATATACTGCATCCGTTATTGAGCTCGTTATCATCGATTTCACATAGCTGTTTGCTTTTCGATATAAATTGCTCTTTTCTTTGTGCTTGTGGCAATTGTAGGTGCGAACGTTGTTCAAATTTTGATCGATAGTTCAGCAATTTTTACTCATCGATTTTGGTGAGCTTACTGAGGTTAAATAATAGCTCAAGCATTTAATTGGCTACTTTCACATGGTTGACCCTTGAACCATCGTCGAACCCCAGCTAATACGTCAAAATCAAATAAAAATCAAAATAAAATTGCTGACCCACGCAGGAATTTTAATCCACAGATTTCGGAGAGTTAAGTTTCAGTTGTACAAATATTTAATCCGTGGTTCAGCAATTTTAACTCACCAATTTAGGTGAACTTACGATGGTTTAATGCTTAAATGTGTTATAATAGCCGATTTAATGCGTGAACCATCGTTGAACCTCAGTAATTCCACCGAAATCAGTCCAGTAAAACTTTTTGAACTACGGATCAAAATTTGAACCATATTTGCACAACTGGTCCTAAGTGAGGTTTAACGATAGTTCAAGCATGTAATTGGCTCTTATCACATAACTGATAATCTACCGAAATCAGAGAGAGCAAATTGCTGAATCACGTCTGTACA
The DNA here is from genome assembly GCA_946251815.1 of Dasysyrphus albostriatus. Classification (NCBI taxonomy): domain Eukaryota; kingdom Metazoa; phylum Arthropoda; class Insecta; order Diptera; family Syrphidae; genus Dasysyrphus; species Dasysyrphus albostriatus. The sequence goes on along the minus strand of OX276335.1, from coordinate 144,138,986 downwards.
ATTAGCCATTAAGGTCATTTGTGCAATCCTTTAACAATGATTCAACCATAGTTGGTATGTGAAAAGTTCCAATTATATGCTTCAACCATTGTTGAATTTCAGTTAAATCGATACAAATTTTGACCACTTCATTTGTACAACTAGCCCTAACTTGTCCTTGGAATTCGCATGTACAAATTGGGCACTTTGCCAATTTATATAGAGTTTACTCTAAGCCGCCAAGAATAAACACGTATTTTTCTCTTTCTTTTTTTTTGTTTTATTTTCTTATCACAATGGTTGTTAAAATCTTATGTATATTAAAATGGTAAAATCACTTGCACTGAGTGTCGCGGCACTTTACATGCTTTGTGCGCAAAACTAAAGGTTGCAGAAGTAGAGAATATTGTGAAAAACAAAGATCCCTGGCGCTGTCAAGCTTGCAATAAGTCTAAATTAAATGACTCTCGTAGATTATCATTCCTATCGACCAGTGTAAGTGATCATACTTCTACGGACAAAATTACTCTGGAAGGTATACACCAGCAGGTCATTGGCTTAAGATCTACTTTAACATCAACCGCTGAATCTTTGAAAGCAATTCAATCACAACTTGATGCATTGGAAAAGGCCACTAAAATGCTAGCCATAGTGAAAAACGAGAACGAGCACTTGAAGTCCCAGTTAAATTTGACTATTGTGAAACTAAATAGTACCGAACATATATCATTACCCACGGTGTTGGCGTCGACGTAACTGATTCTGACTTGGACTCGTGCTACAGGAAAAAATTCAAAATAAAAATTTAAAAGCAAATCATCAAGCACGCAGCAAAAGAACAAAAGAGCGCACCTTGTCTGCTATATATGCCAAAAAAGCACCTATAGATGCTAAAGAAGTGTTTTCATCGAGCGAGGGACACATCTTTCTCAACGACTGGCTGTCAACTGATACTAAACTCCTACTCAATGAGGCGAAGAACAAATTTGTATGGGTGCGAAATGGGAGAATTATGATGAGGAGAGCCACTGGTCTGGTAGTAAGATCATATATATTCAGAGCATCAACGATCTTAATCACTTAGATTAAGTCATTTAACATTTTTTATTTTTTTCATTTTTAAACTATAATTATGCTTAATCCTAACGAAATTTTTGATCTTGATAATAGTAGTTATTGTAGTAAGATTTTTATTGGTTCAAATTTGAACGCTAATCTTAATGATTTCATAATCTTTTATCAAAACATTAGAAGTATTAGGAAAAATTTTGATTCTTTTTGTTTGCTGTGCCATTAAACTGGAGACCACACACAATTCCCAAGAATCGCTTACAAGACACATGACATAGTTCAATTGCTATTAAAGGTTCCTCATGTATCATACGTTACACTTTAAAAGCAAAAAAGAAATCGAACTATGTCAACCAAACAACAAAACAACGACATGGGTCATATTGCAAACATAAACAATACTGACCCATGGAGTGCAAGTATGTCAATTACAACATATGGCGCATTCATTGTTTAAATAAACAAACTGTGTCAAGGCAAACGAAATAGGGTAGAATGCGTGGTTGACTTGAAAGAAGTGATGGTCTAGGTTTCGGAATAGGTAACGAAGGAAATAATGAGTAGAGTTTGAGTCACTCTCATTTTGAACATAAAAGAAAGAAGTTGTTTTTTGTGTTCGTGAAAGAACCCAACATTTGGTGGCAGCGGTGGGATATTAAAACTAAAGCATCTGGTTTTAATCCCGAAACATTTACATATATTTTTTTTTTTTTTTAAAGTGAAAGCAAATAAAAAAAAAAGGAAGACAGTAACAATTTTATGTAAAAAAAAATATATAGTGACAGTGAGAGTGAAAAAAAAAAATAAAAAAAATAAAAATAAGTGACTGAAAAAACTTAACAAGTAAAAAAAAAAAGTGAACAATATCCCACAGAGGTAAGTGAATTCCTGTGGTCGAAAGAAGGAAGGAAGGAAGAAATTGCCACGCTGAGGCAATCAATATATCAACAACATCAACGACATCAGCAACACCATAACATCAACAATCAATAAATCAACAACATCAACGACATCAAGAACACCATACATCAACAAGAGCTAAAACAAACATGTTATCGTAAGATATAAATTAGTTATTCTTTGTTATTATTCTGTTTATTATTTTGCATACAAATTCATTTTACTTAAGCCAGTTGTTCCTCCCAAACTCATTGCCCATTTCCTTTTAAATTGTTTGTCCAATTTTTTGTTGTCTGTCGCCTTTAGTTGTTCTCTCCTCTTTTTGTTGGACATTTTATATGCCTAATTTGAAATTAAATATTTCTCTAAGAAATAGAAACATCGTGCGTCCCCGCAGATCTTCAGACAGTGAGTTGACTGTTGCTGTTAAAACAAATCGTGGTGACATAGAAAAATCAACTTCTAGCCCTCACCCTAAAAAAAAGATATAATCGTAATGACATTCAATGCTTCTCAAGCTATTAAACTCATACCAGAGTTTGATGGAAATATTAAGAATTTAGATAGATTTATTCAATTAATTGATCTTCAATCAAAAACAACCCCTACCGAACCCGAAAAAGCAGAACTTATTGATATAGTCAAATCAAAACTAACCGGCCGGGCATATAATATTATAATAAAATATAACGATTATAATGCCTGGGAAGCATTAAAAGAGGCTCTGATAAAGAACTTTCGGAAAACTAGGTCCGTACAAGTAATACAAACCGAAGTTTTCCAATTTAAACAGGGCTATAAAGAACCCATAAGTACTTACGCGGAAAGAGCTAGTGCCCTTTTCGATGAACTTAATAACGCTAATGCTAGTACTAAAGATGACGCTGCTAATGCAGCCATTAGAAATCTTAATAGCGTTACAATTCTTAATAGTTTCTGTAGCGGTCTAATCCCTCAGCTTAAAACCCTCGTTAAAAGCGCTAGATGCAAAGATCTAGATGATGATGAGTTGCGTTGACGCCTTTCTTAGGTACCTAGGTACTTCTTTATTGTCACCTGAATTTGTAGCTAATTAAATGTTATTTTTTTCCCTTGGATAGCGGATAAAAATATGAAAATCATATACCTATGCATAAAATGTATGCCTTTATTGCTTATTCGTTGCTTAAATTAAATGTAAAAGCCATTTGTATTCCATTGTCAACAAATAATATGTGTACTGTGAATGTATTCTAGGTATGAGCATTCAAAGCGAATACTAAAAAATAAGTTGGGATAGGTACGAGATAGTTTACGTAAGTATAGGTGCTATTTAGAAATATTTTTTGGTTTGTTGGTAGGTATACCTAACTTACATAATGATACATTAATAATAACTATAGGTTTAAGCTTCATGCGCAGGGAAATATAGTCATTCTCTTTCAAAAACTTAATAGGTCTTTATCATTCCAACAGAGTAATAGACAGCAACTTCTCTACAAAGCTATATGTATATCTTTATAATAATGATATTAGATATATACGTTTTTAATTCGTTGTTTTCCTCTAACACACTAAAATTCGGTTATAATTCATTTCGGAAGAGAGATACCAGATTAATATTTAAGCTACATGCGATCGAAATTCTTTATGACGCGCCATTTTGTTTCTCAGCGAACCTACTTGGGAGTCAGTGGTGGCTCTTAAAGAACATATGGCTACTAAAATTTTGTGTGAAACTAATACCTTTTAGTACAAGTACCTTTTTGTTTACGACTTCATTGTTCGGATCGGACACAACATTCTTCGTCCCAACCAAAATAATTTTGTGTCGAGAGCGGTGAGCGAAACTTTAAAAGAGGCATAAGAGGAGGAGTGTTTTGGAATGTTCTTATTTTTTTCCATTGTTAATTTCTGTTTGCATTTGTATTATATGGTATTATGCAGGAAGCAAGAAAAGAAAGTTAGAAAATATTTGTCATATCTTCTTGAATTCAAAGTTATTTGTTGTTTTATTTAGTAAATATTTTTTGAAGAAGAGAAAAGAAGGAGAAGAAAAGACAAATTGAACAAGGCGGCAAAAAGAGATAGGTTAGGTACCTAGGTGAGCCACTTGCCTTGGAACTTAGCAATGAGCCGAACATTTTTTTGCACAGATGTAGGTAGGTATGCCAATGAGAAAAAAGGCAAGGGTATAAATAAAGAAGGTATCTTTTTTTAGCGGCATTTTACACTGCTCAAATGTATGGGAGAGTGGATTAGTAAAATTCGTTTATCTGATTGGAGAAAAATCAAAACACTTGATTTTGCTCTCCCATGCATGAAATGCATTTGAACCAAGTTTACCTATATGCTGCATCATTCAGGGTAGGTTTTGTTTTTGTGATTGACTTGAAATTTCTTTGCTAGATTTAGAAATAGGCATACCTAGGTACCTTATATGGGTAAATGTGGGGTAAAGTCTGATTTCTATTTTCTAGACGGAGAGGCTCAGAGAAATTTCTTCTCATAAAATGTATGGATTTTTAATTTTTAAGAATGGTAATTATAATTAAAAAAAATCAAAATTATCGTCTTAAACTTATTGTTGTTTTAAGCTCCAAAATGAGAAAATCGATGTTTCAAAAATAATTCACCATAAATCAAGGGATTGTTCAAAAACGTTTAAATTTAAATTTTTTTGAATACCATCGTATTTTGAGTGCTGGGAGTTTTTGAAAATGCCCAATATGATTAGTGGCTTTTTCGTGGTTTTTATTTTTATCTTTTAAAAAAGTTGATCAAAACATCTTTAATTTTTGAATCAGATAGAATTAGTAAAATTTTAAATCAGGTATAAATTTCAATTAATTTGAACAACATCCAAAGGTGATATTGAAATATGAACATATTTTTCTATATCGTTTTTGAGTTTTTTTTTTACTAATATTTGATATTTACTTTTGAAATGAATGTGACTTGAATAAAAATTGAATCCCCACGGTCCGTTGAACGGATATAACGGTGAGTTAAAAGTGGTTATAGAGATAGGTTCATAGGTTTTTACTTCATGCATCTATAACTTTTTTTTGTTAGTCTTTTTTCTGATAATAAATTTAACTACCGTTATTTTGGTATCTCAATTATTATGCTACGACTTATACAAGCGTCACAATTAATTAATCAAATATGTGAAACAAATTTAAAAAATTCCATTTACATTTCCAAATTGGACCATCGTTGACAACCAGCCACCAGCGTGAATAATCCCGTTATCTACATCAATATTATTTTAATTAAAATTTAAAAAATTGTTTTTAAGAAATTATAGCTCCCATTCTACTGATCTGATCTTCAAGGGTCTTCAAAGTTCTTTAAAGAATTCTGACACAACAGGCTACATTGTGTAAAAATTCATTGAAAAGGGGCAAACATTTTCATACTGAAGGGGTGAAAAAAGCTTCCTTCAATTCAATTTATTTCATTCTAAATTCAAAAATTGATGAAAAATTTTACAGTTTTCAAAAACTAAAAACGCACAATTATTGCTTTATTTCTTTTCTTAAATTTGATTTTACAATGTTTTATCATCAATTTAACAAAAAGGGTGCTATAAGTTTTTTTAATTAATTTCTTGCTAGTAAAATGATAATGATAATCTAAAAAATGATCGGCATGGCATCATTTATTAATCAATAACAGAAGAAATAATGCATGGATCTTTAAAATTAAGGTCTCATCTATTAAGGAAAATGTAGGTAACAAGTTATATGTATGTCTCTTTTATTCATATATGCACTATTTTTATATCTATACTATTATATTCAATTCCTGCCATTGAATTTACCTACCCACCTGCCACCTAAGCAACACAAATATATCTTTACATTCAAATGTTAGATACACAAAACTAATTTGACTTTGTCTTCACTCTTCACTCCCATTGCAACAACGATGTTGAAACGATTTATTCCTTTCTTTTTTTATTTCATTATACCTACCCTATCATAACACCAAAAAAATTGGTTCCATCCCACTGAGTTAATATACTCCATTCATTTTGCACAAACTTAACCAATCATATTCGATTCCAAAAAAATTCATTCTGAAAATGAATCTTCATGGCTGGGATGAGTTGTCCTGTGATGAGTTAAGCCATGATGAGTTGGGTCATGATGAGTTGGGAATGTGATGAGTTGCGATTGTGATGACCTGCGTTGCTATGAGTTGCGTCGTGATGAGTTGGAATGTGATGAGCTGTTCCCAACCCCGAATAAGCAATAAAGGCATACATTTTATGCATAGGTATATGATTTTCATATTTTCGTCCGCTATCCAAGCGAAATAAATTAACATTTGATTAGCTACGAATTCAGATGACAAGAAAGACTCCTTTGTACCCACCAACAAAACAAATCTGTGGAAGTTATTTGTCCCAGTTCCAGACCCACCTCCAGACTATCCCCAGTAGTGTCTACTCCATCAAACAAAAACTACATATTTGAAAATTTTAATTAAAATAACTATTAGTTTTAAATAGATACCTATGTATATATCTACTAACATCCTTCAATATCCTTAAGTAAAATAGTTATTTTATAATATCTTAATGTTATATTATAAAATAACTTTTTCAACCTAAGGAAATATTTGTATCGGTCTATAACAATAACTTTACTTAACTACCTACTTACAAACGTTTTATGACATTTCATTTTAAAAAAAGAAGCGCGAGTAACAACACCCTTAATTGTTGTGCTCATCGCTGCTGCGAAGAGAATGATAGTAAATTTGTTTTATAAGAAAACATACAGATATGAAAAGGGGAGATTCCTTTCAAATAACATGTTTGAATACAAAATAGAATGAACTCTTCATGCAATTGAATGAACATTCATACGCCAGGATGAGTTGTCCATGTGATGAGCTGTACCCTGTGATGAGATGGGTTGTGATGAGTCGGTTCGTGATGAGCTGGGTTGTTATGAGTTGGGTTATGATGAGTTGCGTTGACGCCTTTCTTAGGTACCTAGGTACTTCTTTATTGTCACCTGAATTTGTAGCTAATTAAATGTTATTTTTTTTCCATTGGATAGCGGATACAAATATGAAAATCATATACATATGCATAAAATGTATGCTTTTATTGCTTATTCGTTGCTTAAATTAAATGTAAAAGCCATTTGTATTCCATTGTCAACAAATAATATGTGTACTGTGAATGTATTCTAGGTATGAGCATTCAAAGCGAATACTAAAAAATAAGTTGGGATAGGTACGAGATAGTTTACGTAAGTATAGGTGCTATTTAGAAATATTTTTAGGTTTGTTGGTAGGTATACCTAACTTACATAATGATACATTAATAATAACTATAGGTTTAAGCTTCATGCGCAGGGAAATATAGTCATTCTCTTTCAAAAACTTAATAGGTCTTTATCATTCCAACAGAGTAATAGACAACAACTTCTCTACAAAGCTATATGTATATCTTTATAATAATGATATTAGATATATACGTTTTTAATTCGTTGTTTTCCTCTAACACACTAAAATTCGGTTATAATTCATTTCGGAAGAGAGATACCAGATTAATATTTAAGCTACATGCGATCGAAATTCTTTATGACGCGCCATTTTGTTTCTCAGCGAACCTACTTGGGAGTCAGTGGTGGCTCTTAAAGAACATATGGCTACTAAAATTTTGTGTGAAACTAATACCTTTTAGTACAAGTACCTTTTTGTTTACGACTTCATTGTTCGGATCGGACACAACATTCTTCGTCCCAACCAAAATAATTTTGTGTCGAGAGCGGTGAGCGAAACTTTAAAAGAGGCATAAGAGGAGGAGTGTTTTGGAATGTTCTTATTTTTTTCCATTGTTAATTTCTGTTTGCATTTGTATTATATGGTATTATGCAGGAAGCAAGAAAAGAAAGTTAGAAAATATTTGTCATATCTTCTTGAATTCAAGGTTATTTGTTGTTTTATTTAGTAAATATTTTTTGAAGAAGAGAAAAGAAGGAGAAGAAAAGACAAATTGAACAAGGCGGCAAAAAGAGATAGGTTAGGTACCTAGGTGAGCCACTTGCCTTGGAACTTAGCAATGAGCCGAACATTTTTTTGCACAGATGTAGGTAGGTATGCCAATGAGAAAAAAGGCAAGGGTATGAATAAAGAAGGTATCTTTTTTAAGCGGCATTTTACACTGCTCAAATGTATGGGAGAGTGGATTAGTAAAATTCGTTTATCTGATTGGAGAAAAATCAAAACACTTGATTTTGCTCTCCCATGCATGAAATGCATTTGAACCAAGTTTACCTATATGCCGCATCATTCAGGGTAGGTTTTGTTTTTGTGATTGACTTGAAATTTCTTAGCTAGATTTCGAAAAATAGGCATACCTAGGTACCTTATATGGGTAAATGTGGGGTAAAGTCTGATTTCTATTTTCTAGACGGAGAGGCTCAGAGAAATTTCTTCTCATAAAATGTATAGATTTTCAATTTTTAAGAATGGTAATTATAATTAAAAAAATTCAAAATTATCGTCTTAAACTTATTGTTGTTTTAAGCTCCAAAATGAGAAAATCGATGTTTCAAAAATAATTCACCATAAATCAAGGGATTGTTCAAAAAAGTTTAAATTTAAATTTTTTTGAATACCATCGTATTTTGAGTGCTGGGAGTTTTTGAAAATGCCCAATATGATTAGCGGCTTTTTCGTGGTTTTATTTTTATCTTTTAAAAAAGTTGATCAAAAAATCTTTAATTTTTGAATCAGATAGAATTAGTAAATTTTTAAATCAGGTATAAATTTCAATTAATTTGAACAACATCCAAAGGTGATATTGAAATATGAACATATTTTTCTATATCGTTTTTGAGTTTTTTTTTTACTAATATTTGATATTTACTATTGAAATAAATGTGACTTGAATAAAAATTGAATCCCCACGGTCCGTTGAACGGATATAACGGTGAGTTAAAAGTGGTTATAGAGATAGGTTCATAGGTTTTTACTTCATGCATCTATAACTTTTTTTTGTTAGTCTTTTTTCTGATAGTAAATTTAACTACCGTTATTTTGGTATCTCAATTATTATGCTACGACTTATACAAGCGTCACAATTAATTAATCAAATATGTGAAACAAATTTAAAAAATTCCATTCACATTTCCAAATTGGACCATCGTTGACAACCAGCCACCAGCGTGAATAATCCCGTTATCTACATCAATATTATTTTAATTAAAATTTAAAAAATTGTTTTTAAGAAATTATAGCTCCCATTCTACTGATCTGATCTTCAAGGGTCTTCAAAGTTCTTTAAAGAATTCTGACACAACAGGCTACATTGTGTAAGAAATTCATTGAAAAGGGGCAAACATTTTCATACTGATGGGGTAAAAAAAGCCTTCTTCAATTCAATTTATTTCATTCTAAATTCAAAAATTGATGAAAAATTTTACAGTTTTCAAAAACTAAAAACGCACAATTATTGCTTTATTTCTTTTCTTAAATTTGATTTTACAATGTTTTATCATCAATTTAACAAAAAGGGTGCTATAAGTTTTTTTAATTAATTTCTTGCTAGTAAAATAATAATGATAATCTAAAAAATGATCGGCATGGCATCATTTCTTAATCAATAACAGAAGAAATAATGCATGGATCTTTAAAATTAAGGTCCTAAGAAACTCTCATTAAGATATTTGCTAGATTTACATATTCCATCAGACCCACCACTAAATAAAATCTATGAAAGTGATTAAAACAAAAAAAACCCTTATCCCAATTCCAGAGCCACCACACCTACCACAAAGAAAAATCCATTAAGTGAGGCACCTATCTACCTTGATATTTAAAAAAAGGTGTTTTTTGTCTTAGTTCCAGACGCACTTCAGAAACTCCTCCGTCAAACCTTAGTACATCAGACCCACCACCTAAAAAAATCGATGAAAGTTATTAAAAAAGAAAATTCATTTGTCCCAGTTCCAGACCCAACTCCAGACTCTAGTCGGCCCGACACTAGGTTCCTACCTATTTTCCATGCCATTGGACCTACCACCATAAAAAACTATTTTTTTATTTCTTTTTTGTAGGCAATCATAGAATGATCAAAGTTTTGCGACAATACCTACCTATCATTCTGCTAGTATACCTACCTATAATAGTCTGATACACTTACATTATTATATCTATACCTCTTTATTTTAAGTCATTATATTTGATGAATTGACGAATAGAATTGAAGTTAATGGCGTCTATCTATTAAAGAAAATGTAGGTAACAAGTTATATGTATGTCTCTTTTATTCATATATGCACTATTTTTATATCTATACTATTATATTCAATTCCTGCCATTGAATTTACCTACCCACCTGCCACCTAAGCAACACAAATATATCTTTACATTCAAATGTTAGATACACAAAACTAATTTGACTTTGTCTTCACTCTTCACTCCCATTGCAACAACGATGTTGAAACGATTTATTCCTTTCTTTTTTTATTTCATTATACCTACCCTATCATAACACCAAAAAAATTGGTTCCATCCCACTGAGTTAATATACTCCATTCATTTTGCACAAACTTAACCAATCATATTCGATTCCAAAAAAATTCATTCTGAAAATGAATCTTCATGGCTGGGCTGAGTTGTCCTGTGATGAGTTAAGCCATGATGAGTTGGGTCATGATGAGTTGGGAATGTGATGAGTTGCGATTGTGATGACCTGCGTTGCTATGAGTTGCGTCGTGATGAGTTGGAATGTGATGAGCTGTTCCCAACCCCGAATAAGCAATAATGGCATACATTTTATGCATAGGTATATGATTTTCATATTTTCGTCCGCTATCCAAGCGAAATAAATTAACATTTGATTAGCTACGAATTCAGATGACAAGAAAGACTCCTTTGTACCCACCAACAAAACAAATCTGTGGAAGTTATTTGTCCCAGTTCCAGACCCACCTCCAGACTATCCCCAGTAGTGTCTACTCCATCAAACAAAAACTACATATTTGAAAATTTTAATTAAAATAACTATTAGTTTTAAATAGATACCTATGTATATATCTACTAACATCCTTCAATATCCTTAAGTAAAAAAGTTATTTTATAATATCTTAATGTTATATTATAAAATAACTTTTTCAACCTAAGGAAATATTTGTATCGGTCTATAACAATAACTTTACTTAACTACCTACTTACATACGTTTTATGACATTTCATTTTAAAAAAAGAAGCGCGAGTAACAACACCCTTAATTGTTGTGCTCATCGCTGCTGCGAAGAGAATGATAGTAAATTTGTTTTATAAGAAAACATACAGGTATGAAAAGGGGAGATTCCTTTCAAATAACATGTTTGAATACAAAATGGAATGAACTCTTCATGCAATTGAATGAACATTCATACGCCAGGATGAGTTGTCCATGTGATGAGCTGTACCCTGTGATGAGATGGGTTGTGATGAGTCGGTTCGTGATGAGCTGGGTTGTTATGAGTTGGGTTATGATGAGTTGCGTTGACGCCTTTCTTAGGTAGCTAGGTACTTCTTTATTGTCACCTGAATTTGTAGCTAATTAAATGTTATTTTTTTTCCATTGGATAGCGGATAAAAATATGAAAATCATATACATATGCATAAAATGTATGCCTTTATTGCTTATTCGTTGCTTAAATTAAATGTAAAAGCCATTTGTATTCCATTGTCAACAAATAATATGTGTACTGTGAATGTATTCTAGGTATGAACATTCAAAGCGAATACTAAAAAATAAGTTGGGATAGGTACGAGATAGTTTACGTAAGTATAGGTGCTATTTAGAAATATTTTTAGGTTTGTTGGTAGGTATACCTAACTTACATAATGATACATTAATAATAACTATAGGTTTAAGCTTCATGCGCAGGGAAATATAGTCATTCTCTTTCAAAAACTTAATAGGTCTTTATCATTCCAACAGAGTAATAGACAACAACTTCTCTACAAAGCTATATGTATATCTTTATAATAATGATATTAGATATATACGTTTTTAATTCGTTGTTTTCCTCTAACACACTAAAATTCGGTTATAATTCATTTCGGAAGAGAGATACCAGATTAATATTTAAGCTACATGCGATCGAAATTCTTTACGACGCGCCATTTGGTTTCTCAGCGAACCTACTTGGGAGTCAGTGGTGGCTCTTAAAGAACATATGGCTACTAAAATTTTGTGTGAAACTAATACCTTTTAGTACAAGTACCTTTTTGTTTACGACTTCATTGTTCGGATCGGACACAACATTCTTCGTCCCAACCAAAATAATTTTGTGTCGAGAGCGGTGAGCGAAACTTTAAAAGAGGCATAAGAGGAGGAGTGTTTTGGAATGTTCTTATTTTTTTCCATTGTTAATTTCTGTTTGCATTTGTATTATATGGTATTATGCAGGAAGCAAGAAAAGAAAGTTAGAAAATATTTGTCATATCTTCTTGAATTCAAGGTTATTTGTTGTTTTATTTAGTAAATATTTTTTGAAGAAGAGGAAAGAAGGAGAAGAAAAGACAAATTGAACAAGGCGGCAAAAAGAGATAGGTTGGGTACCTAGGTGAGCCACTTGCCTTGGAACTTAGCAATGAGCCGAACATTTTTTTGCACAGATGTAGGTAGGTATGCCAATGAGAAAAAAGGCAAGGGTATGAATAAAGAAGGTATCTTTTTTAAGCGGCATTTTACACTGCTCAAATGTATGGGAGAGTGGATTAGTAAAATTCGTTTATCTGATTGGAGAAAAATCAAAACACTTGATTTTGCTCTCCCATGCATGAAATGCATTTGAACCAAGTTTACCTATATGCTGCATCATTCAGGGTAGGTTTTGTTTTTGTGATTGACTTGAAATTTCTTTGCTAGATTTCGAAAAATAGGCATACCTAGGTACCTTATATGGGTAAATGTGGGGTAAAGTCTGATTTCTATTTTCTAGACGGAGAGGCTCAGAGAAATTTCTTCTCATAAAATGTATAGATTTTCAATTTTTAAGAATGGTAATTATAATTAAAAAAATTCAAAATTATCGTCTTAAACTTATTGTTGTTTTAAGCTCCAAAATGAAAAAATCGATGTTTCAAAAATAATTCACCATAAATCAAGGGATTGTTCAAAAAAGTTTAAATTTAAATTTTTTTGAATACCATCGTATTTTGAGTGCTGGGAGTTTTTGAAAATGCCCAATATGATTAGCGGCTTTTTCGTGGTTTTTATTTTTATCTTTTAAAAAAGTTGATCAAAAAATCTTTAATTTTTGAATCAGATAGAATTAGTAAATTTTTAAATCAGGTATAAATTTCAATTAATTTGAACAACATCCAAAGGTGATATTGAAATATGAACATATTTTTCTATATCGTTTTTGAGTTTTTTTTTTACTAATATTTGATATTTACTATTGAAATAAATGTGACTTGAATAAAAATTGAATCCCCACGGTCCGTTGAACGGATATAACGGTGAGTTAAAAGTGGTTATAGAGATAGGTTCATAGGTTTTTACTTCATGCATCTATAACTTTTTTTTGTTAGTCTTTTTTCTGATAGTAAATTTAACTACCGTTATTTTGGTATCTCAATTATTATGCTACGACTTATACAAGCGTCACAATTAATTAATCAAATATGTGAAACAAATTTAAAAAATTCCATTCACATTTCCAAATTGGACCATCGTTGACAACCAGCCACCAGCGTGAATAATCCCGTTATCTACATCAATATTATTTTAATTAAAATTTAAAAAATTGTTTTTAAGAAATTATAGCTCCCATTCTACTGATCTGATCTTCAAGGGTCTTCAAAGTTCTTTAAAGAATTCTGACACAACAGGCTACATTGTGTAAGAAATTCATTGAAAAGGGGCAAACATTTTCATACTGAAGGGGTGAAAAAAGCCTCCTTCAATTCAATTTATTTCATTCTAAATTCAAAAATTGATGAAAAATTTTACAGTTTTCAAAAACTAAAAACGCACAATTATTGCTTTATTTCTTTTCTTAAATTTGATTTTACAATGTTTTATCATCAATTTAACAAAAAGGGTGCTATAAGTTTTTTTAATTAATTTCTTGCTAGTAAAATAATAATGATAATCTAAAAAATGATCGGCATAGCATCATTTATTAATCAATAACAGAAGAAATAATGCATGGATCTTTAAAATTAAGGTCCTAAGAAACTCTCATTAAGATATTTGCTAGATTTACATATTCCATCAGACCCACCACTAAATAAAATCTATGAAAGTGATTAAAACAAAAAAAATCCTTATCCCAATTCCAGAGCCACCACACCTACCACAAAGAAAAATCCATTAAGTGAGGCACCTATCTACCTTGATATTTAAAAAAAGGTGTTTTTTGTCTTAGTTCCAGACGCACTTCAGAAACTCCTCCGTCAAACCTTAGTACATCAGACCCACCACCTAAAAAAATCGATGAAAGTTATTAAAACAGAAAATTCATTTGTCCCAGTTCCAGACCCAACTCCAGACTCTAGTCGGCCCGACACTAGGTTCCTACCTATTTTCCATGCCATTGGACCTACCACCATAAAAAACTATTTTTTTATTTCTTTTTTGTAGGCAATCATAGAATGATCAAAGTTTTGCGACAATACCTACCTATCATTCTGCTAGTATACCTACCTATAATAGCCTGATACACTTACATTATTATATCTATACCTCTTTATTTTAAGTCATTATATTTGATGAATAGAATAGAATTGAAGTTAATGGCGTCTATCTATTAAAGAAAATGTAGGTAACAAGTTATATGTATGTCTCTTTTATTCATATATGCACTATTTTTATATCTATACTATTATATTCAATTCCTGCCATTGAATTTACCTACCCACCTGCCACCTGAGCAACACAAATATATCTTTACATTCAAATGTTAGATACACAAAACTAATTTGACTTTGTCTTCACTCTTCACTCCAATTGCAACAACGATGTTGAAACGATTTATTCCTTTCTTTTTTTATTTCATTATACCTACCCTATCATAACACCAAAAAAATTGGTTCCATCCCACTGAGTTAATATACTCCATTCATTTTGCACAAACTTAACCAATCATATTCGATTCCAAAAAAATTCATTCTGAAAATGAATCTTCATGGCTGGGATGAGTTGTCCTGTGATGAGTTAAGCCATGATGAGTTGGGTCATGATGAGTTGGGAATGTGATGAGTTGCGATTGTGATGACCTGCGTTGCTATGAGTTGCGTCGTGATGAGTTGGAATGTGATGAGCTGTTCCCAACCCCGAATAAGCAATAAAGGCATACATTTTATGCATAGGTATATGATTTTCATATTTTCGTCCGCTATCCAAGCGAAATAAATTAACATTTGATTAGCTACGAATTCAGATGACAAGAAAGACTCCTTTGTACCCACCAACAAAACAAATCTGTGGAAGTTATTTGTCCCAGTTCCAGACCCACCTCCAGACTATCCCCAGTAGTGTCTACTCCATCAAACAAAAACTACATATTTGAAAATTTTAATTAAAATAACTATTAGTTTTAAATAGATACCTATGTATATATCTACTAACATCCTTCAATATCCTTAAGTAAAAAAGTTATTTTATAATATCTTAATGTTATATTATAAAATAACTTTTTCAACCTAAGGAAATATTTGTATCGGTCTATAACAATAACTTTACTTAACTACCTACTTACATACGTTTTATGACATTTCATTTTAAAAAAAGAAGCGCGAGTAACAACACCCTTAATTGTTGTGCTCATCGCTGCTGCGAAGAGAATGATAGTAAATTTGTTTTATAAGAAAACATACAGGTATGAAAAGGGGAGATTCCTTTCAAATAACATGTTTGAATACAAAATAGAATGAACTCTTCATGCAATTGAATGAACATTCATACGCCATGATGAGTTGTCCATGTGATGAGCTGTACCCTGTGATGAGATGGGTTGTGATGAGTCGGTTCGTGATGAGCTGGGTTGTTATGAGTTGGGTTATGATGAGTTGCGTTGACGCCTTTCTTAGGTACCTAGGTACTTCTTTATTGTCACCTGAATTTGTAGCTAATTAAATGTTATTTTTTTTCCATTGGATAGCGGATAAAAATATGAAAATCATATACATATGCATAAAATGTATGCCTTTATTGCTTATTCGTTGCTTAAATTAAATGTAAAAGCCATTTGTATTCCATTGTCAACAAATAATATGTGTACTGTGAATGTATTCTAGGTATGAACATTCAAAGCGAATACTAAAAAATAAGTTGGGATTGGTACGAGATAGTTTACGTAAGTATAGGTGCTATTTAGAAATATTTTTAGGTTTGTTGGTAGGTATACCTAACTTACATAATGATACATTAATAATAACTATAGGTTTAAGCTTCATGCGCAGGGAAATATAGTCATTCTCTTTCAAAAACTTAATAGGTCTTTATCATTCCAACAGAGTAATAGACAACAACTTCTCTACAAAGCTATATGTATATCTTTATAATAATGATATTAGATATATACGTTTTTAATTCGTTGTTTTCCTCTAACACACTAAAATTCGGTTATAATTCATTTCGGAAGAGAGATACCAGATTAATATTTAAGCTACATGCGATCGAAATTCTTTACGACGCGCCATTTGGTTTCTCAGCGAACCTACTTGGGAGTCAGTGGTGGCTCTTAAAGAACATATGGCTACTAAAATTTTGTGTGAAACTAATACCTTTTAGTACAAGTACCTTTTTGTTTACGACTTCATTGTTCGGATCGGACACAACATTCTTCGTCCCAACCAAAATAATTTTGTGTCGAGAGCGGTGAGCGAAACTTTAAAAGAGGCATAAGAGGAGGAGTGTTTTGGAATGTTCTTATTTTTTTCCATTGTTAATTTCTGTTTGCATTTGTATTATATGGTATTATGCAGGAAGCAAGAAAAGAAAGTTAGAAAATATTTGTCATATCTTCTTGAATTCAAGGTTATTTGTTGTTTTATTTAGTAAATATTTTTTGAAGAAGAGGAAAGAAGGAGAAGAAAAGACAAATTGAACAAGGCGGCAAAAAGAGATAGGTTGGGTACCTAGGTGAGCCACTTGCCTTGGAACTTAGCAATGAGCCGAACATTTTTTTGCACAGATGTAGGTAGGTATGCCAATGAGAAAAAAGGCAAGGGTATGAATAAAGAAGGTATCTTTTTTAAGCGGCATTTTACACTGCTCAAATGTATGGGAGAGTGGATTAGTAAAATTCGTTTATCTGATTGGAGAAAAATCAAAACACTTGATTTTGCTCTCCCATGCATGAAATGCATTTGAACCAAGTTTACCTATATGCTGCATCATTCAGGGTAGGTTTTGTTTTTGTGATTGACTTGAAATTTCTTTGCTAGATTTCGAAAAATAGGCATACCTAGGTACCTTATATGGGTAAATGTGGGGTAAAGTCTGATTTCTATTTTCTAGACGGAGAGGCTCAGAGAAATTTCTTCTCATAAAATGTATAGATTTTCAATTTTTAAGAATGGTAATTATAATTAAAAAAATTCAAAATTATCGTCTTAAACTTATTGTTGTTTTAAGCTCCAAAATGAAAAAATCGATGTTTCAAAAATAATTCACCATAAATCAAGGGATTGTTCAAAAAAGTTTAAATTTAAATTTTTTTGAATACCATCGTATTTTGAGTGCTGGGAGTTTTTGAAAATGCCCAATATGATTAGCGGCTTTTTCGTGGTTTTTATTTTTATCTTTTAAAAAAGTTGATCAAAAAATCTTTAATTTTTGAATCAGATAGAATTAGTAAATTTTTAAATCAGGTATAAATTTCAATTAATTTGAACAACATCCAAAGGTGATATTGAAATATGAACATATTTTTCTATATCGTTTTTGAGTTTTTTTTTTACTAATATTTGATATTTACTATTGAAATAAATGTGACTTGAATAAAAATTGAATCCCCACGGTCCGTTGAACGGATATAACGGTGAGTTAAAAGTGGTTATAGAGATAGGTTCATAGGTTTTTACTTCATGCATCTATAACTTTTTTTTGTTAGTCTTTTTTCTGATAGTAAATTTAACTACCGTTATTTTGGTATCTCAATTATTATGCTACGACTTATACAAGCGTCACAATTAATTAATCAAATATGTGAAACAAATTTAAAAAATTCCATTCACATTTCCAAATTGGACCATCGTTGACAACCAGCCACCAGCGTGAATAATCCCGTTATCTACATCAATATTATTTTAATTAAAATTTAAAAAATTGTTTTTAAGAAATTATAGCTCCCATTCTACTGATCTGATCTTCAAGGGTCTTCAAAGTTCTTTAAAGAATTCTGACACAACAGGCTACATTGTGTAAGAAATTCATTGAAAAGGGGCAAACATTTTCATACTGAAGGGGTGAAAAAAGCCTCCTTCAATTCAATTTATTTCATTCTAAATTCAAAAATTGATGAAAAATTTTACAGTTTTCAAAAACTAAAAACGCACAATTATTGCTTTATTTCTTTTCTTAAATTTGATTTTACAATGTTTTATCATCAATTTAACAAAAAGGGTGCTATAAGTTTTTTTAATTAATTTCTTGCTAGTAAAATAATAATGATAATCTAAAAAATGATCGGCATAGCATCATTTATTAATCAATAACAGAAGAAATAATGCATGGATCTTTAAAATTAAGGTCCTAAGAAACTCTCATTAAGATATTTGCTAGATTTACATATTCCATCAGACCCACCACTAAATAAAATCTATGAAAGTGATTAAAACAAAAAAAATCCTTATCCCAATTCCAGAGCCACCACACCTACCACAAAGAAAAATCCATTAAGTGAGGCACCTATCTACCTTGATATTTAAAAAAAGGTGTTTTTTGTCTTAGTTCCAGACGCACTTCAGAAACTCCTCCGTCAAACCTTAGTACATCAGACCCACCACCTAAAAAAATCGATGAAAGTTATTAAAACAGAAAATTCATTTGTCCCAGTTCCAGACCCAACTCCAGACTCTAGTCGGCCCGACACTAGGTTCCTACCTATTTTCCATGCCATTGGACCTACCACCATAAAAAACTATTTTTTTATTTCTTTTTTGTAGGCAATCATAGAATGATCAAAGTTTTGCGACAATACCTACCTATCATTCTGCTAGTATACCTACCTATAATAGCCTGATACACTTACATTATTATATCTATACCTCTTTATTTTAAGTCATTATATTTGATGAATAGAATAGAATTGAAGTTAATGGCGTCTATCTATTAAAGAAAATGTAGGTAACAAGTTATATGTATGTCTCTTTTATTCATATATGCACTATTTTTATATCTATACTATTATATTCAATTCCTGCCATTGAATTTACCTACCCACCTGCCACCTGAGCAACACAAATATATCTTTACATTCAAATGTTAGATACACAAAACTAATTTGACTTTGTCTTCACTCTTCACTCCCATTGCAACAACGATGTTGAAACGATTTATTCCTTTCTTTTTTTATTTCATTATACCTACCCTATCATAACACCAAAAAAATTGGTTCCATCCCACTGAGTTAATATACTCCATTCATTTTGCACAAACTTAACCAATCATATTCGATTCCAAAAAAATTCATTCTGAAAATGAATCTTCATGGCTGGGATGAGTTGTCCTGTGATGAGTTAAGCCATGATGAGTTGGGTCATGATGAGTTGGGAATGTGATGAGTTGCGATTGTGATGACCTGCGTTGCTATGAGTTGCGTCGTGATGAGTTGGAATGTGATGAGCTGTTCCCAACCCCGAATAAGCAATAAAGGCATACATTTTATGCATAGGTATATGATTTTCATATTTTCGTCCGCTATCCAAGCGAAATAAATTAACATTTGATTAGCTACGAATTCAGATGACAAGAAAGACTCCTTTGTACCCACCAACAAAACAAATCTGTGGAAGTTATTTGTCCCAGTTCCAGACCCACCTCCAGACTATCCCCAGTAGTGTCTACTCCATCAAACAAAAACTACATATTTGAAAATTTTAATTAAAATAACTATTAGTTTTAAATAGATACCTATGTATATATCTACTAACATCCTTCAATATCCTTAAGTAAAAAAGTTATTTTATAATATCTTAATGTTATATTATAAAATAACTTTTTCAACCTAAGGAAATATTTGTATCGGTCTATAACAATAACTTTACTTAACTACCTACTTACATACGTTTTATGACATTTCATTTTAAAAAAAGAAGCGCGAGTAACAACACCCTTAATTGTTGTGCTCATCGCTGCTGCGAAGAGAATGATAGTAAATTTGTTTTATAAGAAAACATACAGGTATGAAAAGGAAAGATTCCTTTCAAATAACATGTTTGAATACAAAATAGAATGAACTCTTCATGCAATTGAATGAACATTCATACGCCATGATGAGTTGTCCATGTGATGAGCTGTACCCTGTGATGAGATGGGTTGTGATGAGTCGGTTCGTGATGAGCTGGGTTGTTATGAGTTGGGTTATGATGAGTTGCGTTGACGCCTTTCTTAGGTACCTAGGTACTTCTTTATTGTCACCTGAATTTGTAGCTAATTAAATGTTATTTTTTTTCCATTGGATAGCGGATAAAAATATGAAAATCATATACATATGCATAAAATGTATGCCTTTATTGCTTATTCGTTGCTTAAATTAAATGTAAAAGCCATTTGTATTCCATTGTCAACAAATAATATGTGTACTGTGAATGTATTCTAGGTATGAGCATTCAAAGCGAATACTAAAAAATAAGTTGGGATAGGTACGAGATAGTTTACGTAAGTATAGGTGCTATTTAGAAATATTTTTAGGTTTGTTGGTAGGTATACCTAACTTACATAATGATACATTAATAATAACTATAGGTTTAAGCTTCATGCGCAGGGAAATATAGTCATTCTCTTTCAAAAACTTAATAGGTCTTTATCATTCCAACAGAGTAATAGACAACAACTTCTCTACAAAGCTATATGTATATCTTTATAATAATGATATTAGATATATACGTTTTTAATTCGTTGTTTTCCTCTAACACACTAAAATTCGGTTATAATTCATTTCAGAAGAGAGATACCAGATTAATATTTAAGCTACATGCGATCGAAATTCTTTATGACGCGCCATTTTGTTTCTCAGCGAACCTACTTGGGAGTCAGTGGTGGCTCTTAAAGAACATATGGCTACTAAAATTTTGTGTGAAACTAATACCTTTTAGTACAAGTACCTTTTTGTTTACGACTTCATTGTTCGGATCGGACACAACATTCTTCGTCCCAACCAAAATAATTTTGTGTCGAAAGCGGTGAGCGAAACTTTAAAAGAGGCATAAGAGGAGGAGTGTTTTGGAATGTTCTTATTTTTTTCCATTGTTAATTTCTGTTTGCATTTGTATTATATGGTATTATGCAGGAAGCAAGAAAAGAAAGTTAGAAAATATTTGTCATATCTTCTTGAATTCAAGGTTATTTGTTGTTTTATTTAGTAAATATTTTTTGAAGAAGAGAAAAGAAGGAGAAGAAAAGACAAATTGAACAAGGCGGCAAAAAGAGATAGGTTAGGTACCTAGGTGAGCCACTTGCCTTGGAACTTAGCAATGAGCCGAACATTTTTTTGCACAGATGTAGGTAGGTATGCCAATGAGAAAAAAGGCAAGGGTATGAATAAAGAAGGTATCTTTTTTAAGCGGCATTTTACACTGCTCAAATGTATGGGAGAGTGGATTAGTAAAATTCGTTTATCTGATTGGAGAAAAATCAAAACACTTGATTTTGCTCTCCCATGCATGAAATGCATTTGAACCAAGTTTACCTATATGCCGCATCATTCAGGGTAGGTTTTGTTTTTGTGATTGACTTGAAATTTCTTTGCTAGATTTCGAAAAATAGGCATACCTAGGTACCTTATATGGGTAAATGTGGGGTAAAGTCTGATTTCTATTTTCTAGACGGAGAGGCTCAGAGAAATTTCTTCTCATAAAATGTATAGATTTTCAATTTTTAAGAATGGTAATTATAATTAAAAAAATTCAAAATTATCGTCTTAAACTTATTGTTGTTTTAAGCTCCAAAATGAGAAAATCGATGTTTCAAAAATAATTCACCATAAATCAAGGGATTGTTCAAAAAAGTTTAAATTTAAATTTTTTTGAATACCATCGTATTTTGAGTGCTGGGAGTTTTTGAAAATGCACAATATGATTAGCGGCTTTTTCGTGGTTTTTATTTTTATCTTTTAAAAAAGTTGATCAAAAAATCTTTAATTTTTGAATCAGATAGAATTAGTAAATTTTTAAATCAGGTATAAATTTCAATTAATTTGAACAACATTCAAAGGTGATATTGAAATATGAACATATTTTTCTATATCGTTTTTGAGTTTTTTTTTTACTAATATTTGATATTTACTATTGAAATGAATGTGACTTGAATAAAAATTGAATCCCCACGGTCCGTTGAACGGATATAACGGTGAGTTAAAAGTGGTTATAGAGATAGGTTCATAGGTTTTTACTTCATACATCTATAACTTTTTTTTGTTTGTCTTTTTTCTGATAATAAATTTAACTACCGTTATTTTGGTATCTCAATTATTATGCTTCGACTTATAACGGGTGATTTTTTAGCTGGTTTGGTTTTGGCAACACTGGTTTTGACAGCTGACGTGTGTTTAGTACCTTGTGTCACTGTCAAACAGCTTCAGTTTGGTTTGCAATTTAACCATGGATCGTCTTACAAATGAACAACGCTTGCAAATTATTGAATTTTACTATCAAAATTCGTGCTCGGTTCGAAATGTTCATCGCGCGCTGCTTCCATTTTATGGTCGGCATTCTCGACCTTCTGAGCAGTCTATTCGGAAGATTGTGACCAAATTTCGCACCAAACTTACTTTGTTGGACATTAAACCACCAACACGTTTACGTACTGTGTGTAGTGAAGAAAATATTGCGGCCGTATCAGCTAGTGTGACAGAAGACCGCGAAATGTCGATTCGGCGCCGTTCCCAGCAGTTAGGCCTTTGTTACAGCACTACGTGGAAAATTTTGCGGAAGGATTTGGGCGTAAAGCCTTTAAGATACAGCTGGTGCAAGAACTAAAGCCAGCCGACCTACCACAACGCCGAATTTTTGGTGAATGGGCTCTTGGAAAGCTGGCCGAGGATCCGCTTTTTTATCGAAAAATTGTGTTCAGCGATGAGGCTCATTTTTGGTTGAATGGGTACGTAAATAAGCATAATTGCCGCATTTGGAGTGAAGATCAGCCAGAAGCATTGCAACAGCTACCAATGCATCCCGAAAAAGCCACTGTTTGGTGCGGTTTATGGGCCGGCGGCATTATTGGGCCATATTTCTTCAAAGATAATGCGAATCGCAGCGTTACTGTCAATGGTGAACGCTACCGAGCGATGATAACAAACTTTTTTTTGCCCGAAATGGAAGTTCTTGACCTGCATGATATGTGGTTTCAACAAGACGGTGCCACATGCCACACAGCACGCGAAACAATGGCGCAATTGCGAGGCGAGTTTGGTGAACAGTTAATTTCACGTTTCGGGCCGGTCAATTGGCCACCTAGATCGTGCGATTTGACACCATTAGATTATTTTTTGTGGGGGTATGTCAAGGCTAATGTCTATAGAGACAAGCCCGCTTCGATTGACGCACTGGAAGCCAACATCCATACATTCATTCGTGAGATACCGGCCGATATGTGTGAAAGAGTATGCTAAAATTGGACTCAGCGGATGGGCTACCTGAGACGCAGCCGCGGTCAACATTTGCATGAAATTATCTTTAAACATTAAATTGCAAGGTTCAAACTATCGATTCAAATAAATATTTCATTAATTTTTTTGAATTTTTTGTGTTTTTTTTTTTTTTTAAAGTTCTAAGCCTCTTAAAAAATCACCCGTTACAAGCGTCACAATTAATTAATCAAATATGTGAAACAAATTTAAAAAATTCCATTCACATTTCCAAATTGGACCATCGTTGACAACCAGCCACCAGCGTGAATAATCCCGTTATCTACATCAATATTATTTTAATTAAAATTTAAAAATTGTTTTTAAGAAATTATAGCTCCCATTCTACTGATCTGATCTTCAAGGGTCTTCAAAGTTCTTTAAAGAATTCTGACACAACAGGCTACATTGTGTAAGAAATTCATTGAAAAGGGGCAAACATTTTCATACTGAAGGGGTGAAAAAAGCTTCCTTCAATTCAATTTATTTCATTCTAAATTCAAAAATTGATGAAAAATTTTACAGTTTTCAAAAACTAAAAACGCACAATTATTGCTTTATTTCTTTTCTTAAATTTGATTTTACAATGTTTTATCATCAATTTAACAAAAAGGGTGCTATAAGTTTTTTTAATTAATTTCTTGCTAGTAAAATAATAATGATAATCTAAAAAATGATCGGCATGGCATCATTTCTTAATCAATAACAGAAGAAATAATGCATGGATCTTTAAAATTAAGGTCCTAAGAAACTCTCATTAAGATATTTGCTAGATTTACATATTCCATCAGACCCACCACTAAATAAAATCTATGAAAGTGATTAAAACAAAAAAAAACCCTTATCCCAATTCCAGAGCCACCACACCTACCACAAAGAAAAATCCATTAAGTGAGTTCCATACGCACTTCAGAAACTCCTCCGTCAAACCTTAGTACATCAGACCCACCACCTAAAAAAATCGATGAAAGTTATTAAAAAAGAAAATTCCACCACCATAAAAAACTATTTTTTTATTTCTTTTTTGTAGGCAATCATAGAATGATCAAAGTTTTGCGACAATACCTACCTATCATTCTGCTAGTATACCTACCTATAATAGCCTGATACACTTACATTATTATATCTATACCTCTTTATTTTAAGTCATTATATTTGATGAATAGAATAGAATTGAAGTTAATGGCTTCTATCTATTAAAGAAAATGTAGGTAACAAGTTATATGTATGTCTCTTTTATTCATATATGCACTATTTTTATATCTATACTATTATATTCAATTCCTGGCATTGAATTTACCTACCCACCTGCCACCTAAGCAACACAAATATATCTTTACATTCAAATGTTAGATACACAAAACTAATTTGACTTTGTCTTCACTCTTCACTCCCATTGCAACAACGATGTTGAAACGATTTATTCCTTTCTTTTTTTATTTCATTATACCTACCCTATCATAACACCAAAAAAATTGGTTCCATCCCACTGAGTTAATATACTCCATTCATTTTACACAAACTTAACCAATCATATTCGATTCCAAAAAAATTCATTCTGAAAATGAATCTTCATGGCTGGGATGAGTTGTCCTGTGATGAGTTAAGCCATGATGAGTTGGGTCATGATGAGTTGGGTCATGATGAGTTGGGAATGTGATGAGTTGCGATTGTGATGACCTGCGTTGCTATGAGTTGCGTCGTGATGAGTTGGAATGTGATGAGCTGTTCCCAACCCCGAATAAGCAATAAAGGCATACATTTTATGCATAGGTATATGATTTTCATATTTTCGTCCGCTATCCAAGCGAAATAAATTAACATTTGATTAGCTACGAATTCAGATGACAAGAAAGAATCCTTTGTACCCACCAACAAAACAAATCTGTGGAAGTTATTTGTCCCAGTTCCAGACCCACCTCCAGACTATCCCCAGTAGTGTCTACTCCATCAAACAAAAACTACATATTTGAAAATTTTAATTAAAATAACTATTAGTTTTAAATAGATACCTATGTATATATCTACTAACATCCTTCAATATCCTTAAGTAAAATAGTTATTTTATAATATCTTAATGTTATATTATAAAATAACTTTTTCAACCTAAGGAAATATTTGTATCGGTCTATAACAATAACTTTACTTAACTACCTACTTACATACGTTTTATGACATTTCATTTTAAAAAAAGAAGCGCGAGTAACAACACCCTTAATTGTTGTGCTCATCGCTGCTGCGAAGAGAATGATAGTAAATTTGTTTTATAAGAAAACATACAGGTATGAAAAGGGGAGATTCCTTTCAAATAA
Organism: Dasysyrphus albostriatus; assembly: GCA_946251815.1. Classification (NCBI taxonomy): domain Eukaryota; kingdom Metazoa; phylum Arthropoda; class Insecta; order Diptera; family Syrphidae; genus Dasysyrphus; species Dasysyrphus albostriatus. Next base: position 144,112,921 of record OX276335.1, on the reverse strand, counting down.
CATGTTTGAATTCAAAATAGAATGAACTCTTCATGCAATTGAATGAACATTCATACGCCATGATGAGTTGTCCATGTGATGAGCTGTACCCTGTGATGAGATGGGTTGTGATGAGTCGGTTCGTGATGAGCTGGGTTGTTATGAGTTGGGTTATGATGAGTTGCGTTGACGCCTTTCTTAGGTACCTAGGTACTTCTTTATTGTCACCTGAATTTGTAGCTAATTAAATGTTATTTTTTTTCCATTGGATAGCGGATAAAAATATGAAAATCATATACATATGCATAAAATGTATGCCTTTATTGCTTATTCGTTGCTTAAATTAAATGTAAAAGCCATTTGTATTCCATTGTCAACAAATAATATGTGTACTGTGAATGTATTCTAGGTATGAGCATTCAAAGCGAATACTAAAAAATAAGTTGGGATAGGTACGAGATAGTTTACGTAAGTATAGGTGCTATTTAGAAATATTTTTAGGTTTGTTGGTAGGTATACCTAACTTACATAATGATACATTAATAATAACTATAGGTTTAAGCTTCATGCGCAGGGAAATATAGTCATTCTCTTTCAAAAACTTAATAGGTCTTTATCATTCCAACAGAGTAATAGACAACAACTTCTCTACAAAGCTATATGTATATCTTTATAATAATGATATTAGATATATACGTTTTTAATTCGTTGTTTTCCTCTAACACACTAAAATTCGGTTATAATTCATTTCAGAAGAGAGATACCAGATTAATATTTAAGCTACATGCGATCGAAATTCTTTATGACGCGCCATTTTGTTTCTCAGCGAACCTACTTGGGAGTCAGTGGTGGCTCTTAAAGAACATATGGCTACTAAAATTTTGTGTGAAACTAATACCTTTTAGTACAAGTACCTTTTTGTTTACGACTTCATTGTTCGGATCGGACACAACATTCTTCGTCCCAACCAAAATAATTTTGTGTCGAAAGCGGTGAGCGAAACTTTAAAAGAGGCATAAGAGGAGGAGTGTTTTGGAATGTTCTTATTTTTTTCCATTGTTAATTTCTGTTTGCATTTGTATTATATGGTATTATGCAGGAAGCAAGAAAAGAAAGTTAGAAAATATTTGTCATATCTTCTTGAATTCAAGGTTATTTGTTGTTTTATTTAGTAAATATTTTTTGAAGAAGAGAAAAGAAGGAGAAGAAAAGACAAATTGAACAAGGCGGCAAAAAGAGATAGGTTAGGTACCTAGGTGAGCCACTTGCCTTGGAACTTAGCAATGAGCCGAACATTTTTTTGCACAGATGTAGGTAGGTATGCCAATGAGAAAAAAGGCAAGGGTATGAATAAAGAAGGTATCTTTTTTAAGCGGCATTTTACACTGCTCAAATGTATGGGAGAGTGGATTAGTAAAATTCGTTTATCTGATTGGAGAAAAATCAAAACACTTGATTTTGCTCTCCCATGCATGAAATGCATTTGAACCAAGTTTACCTATATGCCGCATCATTCAGGGTAGGTTTTGTTTTTGTGATTGACTTGAAATTTCTTAGCTAGATTTCGAAAAATAGGCATACCTAGGTACCTTATATGGGTAAATGTGGGGTAAAGTCTGATTTCTATTTTCTAGACGGAGAGGCTCAGAGAAATTTCTTCTCATAAAATGTATAGATTTTCAATTTTTAAGAATGGTAATTATAATTAAAAAAATTCAAAATTATCGTCTTAAACTTATTGTTGTTTTAAGCTCCAAAATGAGAAAATCGATGTTTCAAAAATAATTCACCATAAATCAAGGGATTGTTCAAAAAAGTTTAAATTTAAATTTTTTTGAATACCATCGTATTTTGAGTGCTGGGAGTTTTTGAAAATGCACAATATGATTAGCGGCTTTTTCGTGGTTTTTATTTTTATCTTTTAAAAAAGTTGATCAAAAAATCTTTAATTTTTGAATCAGATAGAATTAGTAAATTTTTAAATCAGGTATAAATTTCAATTAATTTGAACAACATTCAAAGGTGATATTGAAATATGAACATATTTTTCTATATCGTTTTTGAGTTTTTTTTTTACTAATATTTGATATTTACTATTGAAATGAATGTGACTTGAATAAAAATTGAATCCCCACGGTCCGTTGAACGGATATAACGGTGAGTTAAAAGTGATTATAGAGATAGGTTCATAGGTTTTTACTTCATACATCTATAACTTTTTTTTGTTTGTCTTTTTTCTGATAATAAATTTAACTACCGTTATTTTGGTATCTCAATTATTATGCTACGACTTATAACGGGTGATTTTTTAGCTGGTTTGGTTTTGGCAACACTGGTTTTGACAGCTGACGTGTGTTTAGTACCTTGTGTCACTGTCAAACAGCTTCAGTTTGGTTTGCAATTTAACCATGGATCGTCTTACAAATGAACAACGCTTGCAAATTATTGAATTTTACTATCAAAATTCGTGCTCGGTTCGAAATGTTCATCGCGCGCTGCTTCCATTTTATGGTCGGCATTCTCGACCTTCTGAGCAGTCTATTCGGAAGATTGTGACCAAATTTCGCACCAAACTTACTTTGTTGGACATTAAACCACCAACACGTTTACGTACTGTGCGTAGTGAAGAAAATATTGCGGCCGTATCAGCTAGTGTGACAGAAGACCGCGAAATGTCGATTCGGCGCCGTTCCCAGCAGTTAGGCCTTTGTTACAGCACTACGTGGAAAATTTTGCGGAAGGATTTGGGCGTAAAGCCTTTAAGATACAGCTGGTGCAAGAACTAAAGCCAGCCGACCTACCACAACGCCGAATTTTTGGTGAATGGGCTCTTGGAAAGCTGGCCGAGGATCCGCTTTTTTATCGAAAAATTGTGTTCAGCGATGAGGCTCATTTTTGGTTGAATGGGTACGTAAATAAGCATAATTGCCGCATTTGGAGTGAAGATCAGCCAGAAGCATTGCAACAGCTACCAATGCATCCCGAAAAAGCCACTGTTTGGTGCGGTTTATGGGCCGGCGGCATTATTGGGCCATATTTCTTCAAAGATAATGCGAATCGCAGCGTTACTGTCAATGGTGAACGCTACCGAGCGATGATAACAAACTTTTTTTTGCCCGAAATGGAAGTTCTTGACCTGCATGATATGTGGTTTCAACAAGACGGTGCCACATGCCACACAGCACGCGAAACAATGGCGCAATTGCGAGGCGAGTTTGGTGAACAGTTAATTTCACGTTTCGGGCCGGTCAATTGGCCACCTAGATCGTGCGATTTGACACTATTAGATTATTTTTTGTGGGGGTATGTCAAGGCTAATGTCTATAGAGACAAGCCCGCTTCGATTGACGCACTGGAAGCCAACATCCATACATTCATTCGTGAGATACCGGCCGATATGTGTGAAAGAGTATGCTAAAATTGGACTCAGCGGATGGGCTACCTGAGACGCAGCCGCGGTCAACATTTGCATGAAATTATCTTTAAACATTAAATTGCAAGGTTCAAACTATCGATTCAAATAAATATTTCATTAATTTTTTTGAATTTTTTGTGTTTTTTTTTTTTTTTTAAAGTTCTAAGCCTCTTAAAAAATCACCCGTTACAAGCGTCACAATTAATTAATCAAATATGTGAAACAAATTTAAAAAATTCCATTCACATTTCCAAATTGGACCATCGTTGACAACCAGCCACCAGCGTGAATAATCCCGTTATCTACATCAATATTATTTTAATTAAAATTTAAAAATTGTTTTTAAGAAATTATAGCTCCCATTCTACTGATCTGATCTTCAAGGGTCTTCAAAGTTCTTTAAAGAATTCTGACACAACAGGCTACATTGTGTAAGAAATTCATTGAAAAGGGGCAAACATTTTCATACTGAAGGGGTGAAAAAAGCCTCCTTCAATTCAATTTATTTCATTCTAAATTCAAAAATTGATGAAAAATTTTACAGTTTTCAAAAACTAAAAACGCACAATTATTGCTTTATTTCTTTTCTTAAATTTGATTTTACAATGTTTTATCATCAATTTAACAAAAATTGTGCTATAAGTTTTTTTAATTAATTTCTTGCTAGTAAAATAATAATGATAATCTAAAAAATGATCGGCATGGCATCATTTCTTAATCAATAACAGAAGAAATAATGCATGGATCTTTAAAATTAAGGTCCTAAGAAACTCTCATTAAGATATTTGCTAGATTTACATATTCCATCAGACCCACCACTAAATAAAATCTATGAAAGTGATTAAAACAAAAAAAAACCCTTATCCCAATTCCAGAGCCACCACACCTACCACAAAGAAAAATCCATTAAGTGAGTTCCATACGCACTTCAGAAACTCCTCCGTCAAACCTTAGTACATCAGACCCACCACCTAAAAAAATCGATGAAAGTTATTAAAAAAGAAAATTCCACCACCATAAAAAACTATTTTTTTATTTCTTTTTTGTAGGCAATCATAGAATGATCAAAGTTTTGCGACAATACCTACCTATCATTCTGCTAGTATACCTACCTATAATAGCCTGATACACTTACATTATTATATCTATACCTCTTTATTTTAAGTCATTATATTTGATGAATAGAATAGAATTGAAGTTAATGGCTTCTATCTATTAAAGAAAATGTAGGTAACAAGTTATATGTATGTCTCTTTTATTCATATATGCACTATTTTTATATCTATACTATTATATTCAATTCCTGGCATTGAATTTACCTACCCACCTGCCACCTAAGCAACACAAATATATCTTTACATTCAAATGTTAGATACACAAAACTAATTTGACTTTGTCTTCACTCTTCACTCCCATTGCAACAACGATGTTGAAACGATTTATTCCTTTCTTTTTTTATTTCATTATACCTACCCTATCATAACACCAAAAAAATTGGTTCCATCCCACTGAGTTAATATACTCCATTCATTTTACACAAACTTAACCAATCATATTCGATTCCAAAAAAATTCATTCTGAAAATGAATCTTCATGGCTGGGATGAGTTGTCCTGTGATGAGTTAAGCCATGATGAGTTGGGTCATGATGAGTTGGGTCATGATGAGTTGGGAATGTGATGAGTTGCGATTGTGATGACCTGCGTTGCTATGAGTTGCGTCGTGATGAGTTGGAATGTGATGAGCTGTTCCCAACCCCGAATAAGCAATAAAGGCATACATTTTATGCATAGGTATATGATTTTCATATTTTCGTCCGCTATCCAAGCGAAATAAATTAACATTTGATTAGCTACGAATTCAGATGACAAGAAAGACTCCTTTGTACCCACCAACAAAACAAATCTGTGGAAGTTATTTGTCCCAGTTCCAGACCCACCTCCAGACTATCCCCAGTAGTGTCTACTCCATCAAACAAAAACTACATATTTGAAAATTTTAATTAAAATAACTATTAGTTTTAAATAGATACCTATGTATATATCTACTAACATCCTTCAATATCCTTAAGTAAAATAGTTATTTTATAATATCTTAATGTTATATTATAAAATAACTTTTTCAACCTAAGGAAATATTTGTATCGGTCTATAACAATAACTTTACTTAACTACCTACTTACATACGTTTTATGACATTTCATTTTAAAAAAAGAAGCGCGAGTAACAACACCCTTAATTGTTGTGCTCATCGCTGCTGCGAAGAGAATGATAGTAAATTTGTTTTATAAGAAAACATACAGGTATGAAAAGGGGAGATTCCTTTCAAATAACATGTTTGAATTCAAAATAGAATGAACTCTTCATGCAATTGAATGAACATTCATACGCCATGATGAGTTGTCCATGTGATGAGCTGTACCCTGTGATGAGATGGGTTGTGATGAGTCGGTTCGTGATGAGCTGGGTTGTTATGAGTTGGGTTATGATGAGTTGCGTTGACGCCTTTCTTAGGTACCTAGGTACTTCTTTATTGTCACCTGAATTTGTAGCTAATTAAATGTTATTTTTTTTCCATTGGATAGCGGATAAAAATATGAAAATCATATACATATGCATAAAATGTATGCCTTTATTGCTTATTCGTTGCTTAAATTAAATGTAAAAGCCATTTGTATTCCATTGTCAACAAATAATATGTGTACTGTGAATGTATTCTAGGTATGAGCATTCAAAGCGAATACTAAAAAATAAGTTGGGATAGGTACGAGATAGTTTACGTAAGTATAGGTGCTATTTAGAAATATTTTTAGGTTTGTTGGTAGGTATACCTAACTTACATAATGATACATTAATAATAACTATAGGTTTAAGCTTCATGCGCAGGGAAATATAGTCATTCTCTTTCAAAAACTTAATAGGTCTTTATCATTCCAACAGAGTAATAGACAACAACTTCTCTACAAAGCTATATGTATATCTTTATAATAATGATATTAGATATATACGTTTTTAATTCGTTGTTTTCCTCTAACACACTAAAATTCGGTTATAATTCATTTCGGAAGAGAGATACCAGATTAATATTTAAGCTACATGCGATCGAAATTCTTTATGACGCGCCATTTTGTTTCTCAGCGAACCTACTTGGGAGTCAGTGGTGGCTCTTAAAGAACATATGGCTACTAAAATTTTGTGTGAAACTAATACCTTTTAGTACAAGTACCTTTTTGTTTACGACTTCATTGTTCGGATCGGACACAACATTCTTCGTCCCAACCAAAATAATTTTGTGTCGAAAGCGGTGAGCGAAACTTTAAAAGAGGCATAAGAGGAGGAGTGTTTTGGAATGTTCTTATTTTTTTCCATTGTTAATTTCTGTTTGCATTTGTATTATATGGTATTATGCAGGAAGCAAGAAAAGAAAGTTAGAAAATATTTGTCATATCTTCTTGAATTCAAGGTTATTTGTTGTTTTATTTAGTAAATATTTTTTGAAGAAGAGAAAAGAAGGAGAAGAAAAGACAAATTGAACAAGGCGGCAAAAAGAGATAGGTTAGGTACCTAGGTGAGCCACTTGCCTTGGAACTTAGCAATGAGCCGAACATTTTTTTGCACAGATGTAGGTAGGTATGCCAATGAGAAAAAAGGGAAGGATATAAATAAAGAAGGTATCTTTTTTAAGCGGCATTTTACACTGCTCAAATGTATGGGAGAGTGGATTAGTAAAATTCGTTTATCTGATTGGAGAAAAATCAAAACACTTGATTTTGCTCTCCCATGCATGAAATGCATTTGAACCAAGTTTACCTATATGCCGCATCATTCAGGGTAGGTTTTGTTTTTGTGATTGACTTGAAATTTCTTAGCTAGATTTCGAAAAATAGGCATACCTAGGTACCTTATATGGGTAAATGTGGGGTAAAGTCTGATTTCTATTTTCTAGACGGAGAGGCTCAGAGAAATTTCTTCTCATAAAATGTATAGATTTTCAATTTTTAAGAATGGTAATTATAATTAAAAAAATTCAAAATTATCGTCTTAAACTTATTGTTGTTTTAAGCTCCAAAATGAGAAAATCGATGTTTCAAAAATAATTCACCATAAATCAAGGGATTGTTCAAAAAAGTTTAAATTTAAATTTTTTTGAATACCATCGTATTTTGAGTGCTGGGAGTTTTTGAAAATGCCCAATATGATTAGCGGCTTTTTCGTGGTTTTTATTTTTATCTTTTAAAAAAGTTGATCAAAAAATCTTTAATTTTTGAATCAGATAGAATTAGTAAATTTTTAAATCAGGTATAAATTTCAATTAATTTGAACAACATTCAAAGGTGATATTGAAATATGAACATATTTTTCTATATCGTTTTTGAGTTTTTTTTTTTACTAATATTTGATATTTACTATTGAAATGAATGTGACTTGAATAAAAATTGAATCCCCACGGTCCGTTGAACGGATATAACGGTGAGTTAAAAGTGGTTATAGAGATAGGTTCATAGGTTTTTACTTCATACATCTATAACTTTTTTTTGTTAGTCTTTTTTCTGATAATAAATTTAACTACCGTTATTTTGGTATCTCAATTATTATGCTACGACTTATACAAGCGTCACAATTAATTAATCAAATATGTGAAACAAATTTAAAAAATTCCATTCACATTTCCAAATTGGACCATCGTTGACAACCAGCCACCAGCGTGAATAATCCCGTTATCTACATCAATATTATTTTAATTAAAATTTAAAAAATTGTTTTTAAGAAATTATAGCTCCCATTCTACTGATCTGATCTTCAAGGGTCTTTAAAGTTCTTTAAAGAATTCTGACACAACAGGCTACATTGTGTAAGAAATTCATTGAAAAGGGGCAAACATTTTCATACTGAAGGGGTGAAAAAAGCCTCCTTCAATTCAATTTATTTCATTCTAAATTCAAAAATTGATGAAAAATTTTACAGTTTTCAAAAACTAAAAACGCACAATTATTGCTTTATTTCTTTTCTTAAATTTGATTTTACAATGTTTTATCATCAATTTAACAAAAAGGGTGCTATAAGTTTTTTTAATTAATTTCTTGCTAGTAAAATAATAATGATAATCTAAAAAATGATCGGCATGGCATCATTTCTTAATCAATAACAGAAGAAATAATGCATGGATCTTTAAAATTAAGGTCCTAAGAAACTCTCATTAAGATATTTGCTAGATTTACATATTCCATCAGACCCACCACTAAATAAAATCTATGAAAGTGATTAAAACAAAAAAAAACCCTTATCCCAATTCCAGAGCCACCACACCTACCACAAAGAAAAATCCATTAAGTGAGGCACCTATCTACCTTGATATTTAAAAAAGGTGTTTTTTGTCTTAGTTCCAGACGCACTTCAGAAACTCCTCCGTCAAACCTTAGTACATCAGACCCACCACCTAAAAAAATCGATGAAAGTTATTAAAAAAGAAAATTCATTTGTCCCAGTTGCAGACCCAACTCCAGACTCTAGTCGGCCCGACACTAGGTTCCTACCTATTTTCCATGCCATTGGACCTACCACCATAAGAAACTATTTTTTATTTCTTTTTTGTAGGCAATCATAGAATGATCAAAGTTTTGCGACAATACCTACCTATCATTCTGCTAGTATACCTACCTATAATAGCCTGATACACTTACATTATTATAACTATACCTCTTTATTTTAAGTCATTATATTTGATGAATTGACGAATAGAATTGAAGTTAATGGCGCCTATCTATTAAAGAAAATGTAGGTAACAAGTTATATGTATGTCTCTTTTATTCATATATGCACTATTTTTATATCTATACTATTATATTCAATTCCTGCCATTGAATTTACCTACCCACCTGCCACCTAAGCAACACAAATATATCTTTACATTCAAATGTTAGATACACAAAACTAATTTGACTTTGTCTTCACTCTTCACTCCCATTGCAACAACGATGTTGAAACGATTTATTCCTTCCTTTTTTTATTTCATTATACCTACCCTATCATAACACCAAAAACATTGGTTCCATCCCACTGAGTTAATATACTCCATTCATTTTGCACAAACTTAACCAATCATATTCGATTCCAAAAAAATTCATTCTGAAAATGAATCTTCATGGCTGGGATGAGTTGTCCTGTGATGAGTTAAGCCATGATAAGTTGGGAATGTGATGAGTTGCGATTGTGATGACCTGCGTTGCTATGAGTTGCGTCGTGATGAGTTGGAATGTGATGAGCTCTACCCAACCCCGAATAAGCAATAAAGGCATACATTTTATGCATAGGTATATGATTTTCATATTTTCGTCCGCTATCCAAGCGAAATAAATTAACATTTGATTAGCTACGAATTCAGATGACAAGAAAGACTTCTTTGTACCCACCAACAAAACAAATCTGTGGAAGTTATTTGTCCCAGTTCCAGACCCACCTCCAGACTATCCCCAGTAGTGTCTACTCCATCAAACAAAAACTACATATTTGAAAATTTTAATTAAAATAACTATGAGTTTTAAATAGATACCTATGTATATATCTACTAACATTCTTCAATATCCTTAAGTAAAAAAGTTATTTTATAATATCTTAATGTTATTTTATAAAATAACTTTTTCAACCTAGGGAAATATTTGTATCGGTCTATAACAATAACTTTACTGAACTACCAACTTACATACGTTTTATGACATTTCATTTTAAAAAAAGGAGCGCGAGTAACAACACCCTTAATTGTTGTGCTCATCGCTGCTGCGAAGAGAATGATAGTAAATTTGTTTTATAAGAAAACATACAGGTATGAAAAGGGGAGATTCCTTTCAAATAACATGTTTGAATACAAAATAGAATGAACTCTTCATGCAATTGAATGAACATTCATACGCCAGGGTGAGTTAGTTGTCCATGTGATGAGCTGTACCCTGTGATGAGATGGGTTGTGATGAGTCGGTTCGTGATGAGCTGGGTTGTTATGAGTTGGGTTATGATGAGTTGCGTTGACGCCTTTCTTAGGTACCTAGGTACTTCTATATTGTCACCTGAATTTGTAGCTAATTAAATGTTATTTTTTTTCCATTGGATAGCGGATAAAAATATGAAAATCATATACATATGCATAAAATGTATGCCTTTATTGCTTAATAGTTGCTTAAATTAAATGTAAAAGCCATTTGTATTCCATAGTCAACAAATAATATGTGTACTGTGACTGTATTCTAGGTATGAGCATTCAAAGCGAATACTAAAAAATAAGTTGGGATAGGTACGAGATAGTTTACGTAAGTATAGGTGCTATTTAGAAATATTTTTAGGTTTGTTGGTAGGTATACCTAACTTATATAATGATACATTAATAATAACTATAGGTTTAAGCTTCATGCGCAGGGAAATATAGTCATTCTCTTTCAAAAACTTAATAGGTCTTTATCATTCCAACAGAGTAATAGACAACAACTTCTCTACAAAGCTATATGTATATCTTTATAATAATGATATTAGATATATACGTTTTTAATTCGTTGTTTTCCTCTAACACACTAAAATTCGGTTATAATTCATTTCGGAAGAGAGATACCAGATTAATATTTAAGCTACATGCGATCGAAATTCTTTATGACGCGCCATTTTGTTTCTCAGCGAACCTACTTGGGAGTCAGTGGTGGCTCTTAAAGAACATATGGCTACTAAAATTTTGTGTGAAACTAATACCTTTTAGTACAAGTACCTTTTTGTTTACGACTTCATTGTTCGGATCGGACACAACATTCTTCGTCCCAACCAAAATAATTTTGTGTCGAGAGCGGTGAGCGAAACTTTAAAAGAGGCATAAGAGGAGGAGTGTTTTGGAATATGCCACTGAAGAAACTCCGCATCCTGACGTATAACGTTAATTCATTATACAGCCTAGATAAGAGGACGTCATTCAACATATTCATGAAGAACAACACCCCCGACATTGCCCTCATCAGTGAGACGAAAGTAACCAAACGTAACAACATCAACATCAAAGGATTCAAAACCTACCGGCAGGACAAAAACGATGATCGTGTTGGAACAGCAGTCTTCATAAGAGACAAATTCTCCCCCAATACAACAGAAGTCATCATCCCAGGACTACAGACTAGTGAAGCCACCGCCATAACAATGTCCCTTGGAAGAGGTGAGACCCTTACGGTCATCAGCACATACTTCAAGTGCACATCTTCTGCAAGGAACATACATATTGACCTGCTCATCCTCAACAACATTCTGAAGCAAAGCACGTACGGCATCATTGGAGGTGATTTCAACGCGAGACATCACCTATGGTTTGACTCCAAAATCAGCAGCGAAGGCAAAGCAATTGTTGACTGGTGGTTATATCCCAACCGAAACCCACATTCCCTAGAACGCCATCAACACTGGACTTCTTCCTGGCCTCCTCCAACCTCGTACATATTCTTCCAGAAATCCGGAATTATATCTGTACAATTGTGCACAGTGACTCGGACCATGAAGCTGTTCAACTATCCATCAACCTCATCCAACCCATACTTCTAACAACCGCAGCTCCGGAGAACTTTATCAACTTCAGACGGCTGGATATTGAAAGACTTCACAGGGACATCGAAGACAACATAAGGTTCCCACCTTCAAATAGAAATCTGCTGAATAGTGAAATTGATGCAGCCATTGACAACCTTGAGCATGCCGTATCTGAAGCCCTGGAGAAGCAAAAGCGGCCTAGGACATCTAAGGACAGGTACCAACATCTTCCTGAGTACATCCAGAGCTTATATGCTCACAGACAGCGGCTAAGAAAACGACTCCAGCGGATCCATCAAAGCGAGCTAAATACGACAAATATCAACTACCAGATTAAGCCGGGTCCTGATGCCTTCAAAAACATCAATAGGATCATTGGGAAACAACCACAGATGCCTGATGCCATCATCAGCAACAACATTGAAGCTACTTCAACCCAGGACAAGGTGGAAGCGTTCGCCAACTACTTCGAAGGAAACTTCACACCGAACCCACCTACTGACCCAACCTTCCTACAAGAAGTTGATGCATCAATTCAACAGACCCTACAGCCAAATCCGGATATAATCAGTTTTGATGACACCAATCCAGCAAGTAATCCCACCGACAGTCCACATCTATGCAATCTTGAGGAGGTAGCAGAGATCATCGGCATTTCTAAGCCAAAAAAATCAGCTGGACCAGATGGCGTGTCTAATTACATCCTGAAACGGTTTCCACAAGCAGTTATGATCTTCCTCACAATCATCCTCAACAACTGCATCAACAACTGCTACTTCCCCCAGACGTGGAAAACAGCGAAGATTGTGGCTATCCCAAAGAAAGGTGCTTCCAACTTAATAACCAACTACAGGCCAATTTCACTTCTCAACAATATTAGCAAATTGCTGGAAGAAATAATCCTCCGGAGACTGAAGAATTTCTGCAGTGAAAATTCAATCATCCCTGACATGCAGTTTGGCTTTCGAGAAAAGCACTCAACGCTGCATCCGCTGCTGAAGTTCCAACACGATATTACCACCTCCCTTAACAGTCATCGTGTCACCGTCGGATGCTTTCTGGATGTCGAGAAAGCATTTGATAGCGTTTGGATTGAAGCGCTAATACATAAACTTCATCTTTTACAGGTTCCACCGCCACTAATAAAAATTCTTTTTTCTTTTCTTTCTTTCAGGAAATTTTTCGTTCAACTGGACAACTGTAAGTCAACCATGAAGAGTATCAGAGCCGGAGTCGCCCAAGGCTCAAAACTTGGCCCCTTCCTCTACAGCCTGATGACATCCGACCAGCCTGCCCCAATTGGATGCGAGAACCTGCTTTATGCTGATGACTCGCTCACCTATGCTTCTTCAATGTCACCGTTTATCGCTGTCCGGAAAGTAGAAGCACACATCGACAGACTGTTTAATTTTTACAAGCGATGGGGCATCCGAATCAACGCCTCCAAGTCGGAACTTGTCTGCTTCAGGAGGCCCTCAACTGGTAAAGGTATTCGCTCCGCAGCCAACTGCAGAAATCTGGTCTTGAGACTCCCTGATGGATCCACCATTGCTGCCAAAAAGAATGTGAAGTACCTGGGAATTCTCTTCAATGAGTTACTCAGGTTCAACCCACACTCGAGAAATGTGCTCAAAAAAGCCAGTTGGGCCTTTCGCCGTCTACATCCATTGATGAAGAAAAGGACAGGACTAAGCCAGCCAACGAAGATACTAATCTACAAGCAGCTTTTACGACCAGTCATCAGCTACTCCTTCCCAGTCTGGTTTTCAATCTCGAAGACAGCCATGAAGGAGCTTCAAGTATTCGAAAGGAAGATACTCAGGGTTTGCACCGGACTGTACTACAACCGGCAGCGGCAGAAACACTACAGGAACGAATATCTTTACTCCGAAGCCAACGTGATCCCGCTGGACAAATACCTAGTCCTCTCAGCGAAAAGACTAGTACAGAACATCATCGACCACCCGAATCAGCCAATGAGAAGGATGACCACCGAACAACGACATCCGGAGCCAAGGTACCTCAGCGTAATGGAAGCTCTTGACGACAACATTCTCATGGACAACGAGGAAGCAGTCTCGTTCTACGCTGACTTAGGGTCAGCCTTCTACCGCGGCTAAACGCCAACACCTCCCCCAACCTACCAAAAAACACCATTGACAACCGGGAATGAACACCCTGAGGACGATTAAGTCAGCCGACTTTTAATTTAAATTTTGACATGTAATTTATATTCCTATAATTTGTTAAACTTAAGACATTGTATAACGTTAGACACCCTATGTGCCAACAAATGTAAATTTATCATAGATCATAGTATTAATATTAGTTATAAGCCAAATTGTAAATATTATGTTCAATAAAAGAAATTGAAAAATTGAAAAAAAAAAATTGAGTGTTTTGGAATGTTCTTATTTTTTTCCATTGTTAATTTCTGTTTGCATTTGTATTATATGGTATTATGCAGGAAGCAAGAAAAGAAAGTTAGAAAATATTTGTCATATCTTCTTGAATTCAAATTTATTTGTTGTTTTATTTAGTAAATATTTTTTGAAGAAGAGAAAAGAAGGAGAAGAAAAGACAAATTGAACAAGGCGGCAAAAAGAGATAGGTTAGGTTCCTAGGTGAGCCACTTGCCTTGGAACTTAGCAATGAGCCGAACATTTTTTTGCACAGATGTAGGTAGGTATGCCAATGAGAAAAAAGGCAAGGGTATAAATAAAGAAGGTATCTTTTTTAAGCGGCATTTTACACTGCTCAAATGTATGGGAGAGTGGATTAGTAAAATTCGTTTATCTGATTGGAGAAAAATCAAAACACTTGATTTTGCTCTCCCATGCATGAAATGCATTTGAACCAAGTTTACCTATATGCCGCATCATTCAGGGTAGGTTTTGTTTTTGTGATTGACTTGAAATTTCTTAGCTAGATTTCGAAAAATAGGCATACCTAGGTACCTTATATGGGTAAATGTGGGGTAAAGTCTGATTTCTATTTTCTAGACGGAGAGGCTCAGAGAAATTTCTTCTCATAAAATGTATAGATTTTCAATTTTTAAGAATGGTAATTATAATTAAAAAAATTCAAAATTATCGTCTTAAACTTATTGTTGTTTTAAGCTCCAAAATGAGAAAATCGATGTTTCAAAAATAATTCACCATAAATCAAGGGATTGTTCAAAAAAGTTTAAATTTAAATTTTTTTGAATACCATCGTATTTTGAGTGCTGGGAGTTTTTGAAAATGCCCAATATGATTAGCGGCTTTTTCGTGGTTTTTATTTTTATCTTTTAAAAAAGTTGATCAAAAAATCTTTAATTTTTGAATCAGATAGAATTAGTAAATTTTTAAATCAGGTATAAATTTCAATTAATTTGAACAACATTCAAAGGTGATATTGAAATATGAACATATTTTTCTATATCGTTTTTGAGTTTTTTTTTTACTAATATTTGATATTTACTATTGAAATGAATGTGACTTGAATAAAAATTGAATCCCCACGGTCCGTTGAACGGATATAACGGTGAGTTAAAAGTGGTTATAGAGATAGGTTCATAGGTTTTTACTTCATACATCTATAACTTTTTTTTGTTAGTCTTTTTTCTGATAATAAATTTAACTACCGTTATTTTGGTATCTCAATTATTATGCTACGACTTATACAAGCGTCACAATTAATTAATCAAATATGTGAAACAAATTTAAAAAATTCCATTCACATTTCCAAATTGGACCATCGTTGACAACCAGCCACCAGCGTGAATAATCCCGTTATCTACATCAATATTATTTTAATTAAAATTTAAAAAATTGTTTTTAAGAAATTATAGCTCCCATTCTACTGATCTGATCTTCAAGGGTCTTTAAAGTTCTTTAAAGAATTCTGACACAACAGGCTACATTGTGTAAGAAATTCATTGAAAAGGGGCAAACATTTTCATACTGATGGGGTAAAAAAAGCCTTCTTCAATTCAATTTATTTCATTCTAAATTCAAAAATTGATGAAAAATTTTACAGTTTTCAAAAACTAAAAACGCACAATTATTGCTTTATTTCTTTTCTTAAATTTGATTTTACAATGTTTTATCATCAATTTAACAAAAAGGGTGCTATAAGTTTTTTTAATTAATTTCTTGCTAGTAAAATGATAATGATAATCTAAAAAATGATCGGCATGGCATCATTTATTAATCAATAACAGAAGAAATAATGCATGGATCTTTAAAATTAAGGTCCTAAGAAACTCTCATTAAGATATTTGCTAGATTTACATATTCCATCAGACCCACCACTAAATAAAATCTATGAAAGTGATTAAAACAAAAAAAACCCTTATCCCAATTCCAGAGCCACCACACCTACCACAAAGAAAAATCCATTAAGTGAGGCACCTATCTACCTTGATATTTAAAAAAAGGTGTTTTTTGTCTTAGTTCCAGACGCACTTCAGAAACTCCTCCGTCAAACCTTAGTACATCAGACCCACCACCTAAAAAAATCGATGAAAGTTATTAAAAAAGAAAATTCATTTGTCCCAGTTCCAGACCCAACTCCAGACTCTAGTCGGCCCGACACTAGGTTCCTACCTATTTTCCATGCCATTGGACCTACCACCATAAGAAACTATTTTTTATTTCTTTTTTGTAGGCAATCATAGAATGATCAAAGTTTTGCGACAATACCTACCTATCATTCTGCTAGTATACCTACCTATAATAGTCTGATACACTTACATTATTATATCTATACCTCTTTATTTTAAGTCATTATATTTGATGAATTGACGAATAGAATTGAAGTTAATGGCGTCTATCTATTAAAGAAAATGTAGGTAACAAGTTATATGTATGTCTCTTTTATTCATATATGCACTATTTTTATATCTATACTATTATATTCAATTCCTGCCATTGAATTTACCTACCCACCTGCCACCTAAGCAATACAAATATATCTTTACATTCAAATGTTAGATACACAAAACTAATTTGACTTTGTCTTCACTCTTCACTCCCATTGCAACAACGATGTTGAAACGATTTATTCCTTTCTTTTTTTATTTCATTATACCTACCCTATCATAACACCAAAAAAATTGGTTCCATCCCACTGAGTTAATATACTCCATTCATTTTGCACAAACTTAACCAATCATATTCGATTCCAAAAAAATTCATTCTGAAAATGAATCTTCATGGCTGGGATGAGTTGTCCTGTGATGAGTTAAGCCATGATGAGTTGGGTCATGATGAGTTGGGAATGTGATGAGTTGCGATTGTGATGACCTGCGTTGCTATGAGTTGCGTCGTGATGAGTTGGAATGTGATGAGCTGTTCCCAACCCCGAATAAGCAATAAAGGCATACATTTTATGCATAGGTATATGATTTTCATATTTTCGTCCGCTATCCAAGCGAAATAAATTAACATTTGATTAGCTACGAATTCAGATGACAAGAAAGACTCCTTTGTACCCACCAACAAAACAAATCTGTGGAAGTTATTTGTCCCAGTTCCAGACCCACCTCCAGACTATCCCCAGTAGTGTCTACTCCATCAAACAAAAACTACATATTTGAAAATTTTAATTAAAATAACTATTAGTTTTAAATAGATACCTATGTATATATCTACTAACATCCTTCAATATCCTTAAGTAAAAAAGTTATTTTATAATATCTTAATGTTATATTATAAAATAACTTTTTCAACCTAAGGAAATATTTGTATCGGTCTATAACAATAACTTTACTTAACTACCTACTTACATACGTTTTATGACATTTCATTTTAAAAAAAGAAGCGCGAGTAACAACACCCTTAATTGTTGTGCTCATCGCTGCTGCGAAGAGAATGATAGTAAATTTGTTTTATAAGAAAACATACAGGTATGAAAAGGGGAGATTCCTTTCAAATAACATGTTTGAATACAAAATAGAATGAACTCTTCATGCAATTGAATGAACATTCATACGCCAGGATGAGTTGTCCATGTGATGAGCTGTACCCTGTGATGAGATGGGTTGTGATGAGTCGGTTCGTGATGAGCTGGGTTGTTATGAGTTGGGTTATGATGAGTTGCGTTGACGCCTTTCTTAGGTAGCTAGGTACTTCTTTATTGTCACCTGAATTTGTAGCTAATTAAATGTTTTTTTTTTTCCCTTGGAAAGCGGATAAAAATATGAAAATCATATACCTATGCATAAAATGTATGCCTTTATTGCTTATTCGTTGCTTAAATTAAATGTAAAAGCCATTTGTATTCCATAGTCAACAAATAATATGTGTACTGTGACTGTATTCTAGGTATGAGCATTCAAAGCGAATACTAAAAAATAAGTTGGGATAGGTACGAGATAGTTTACGTAAGTATAGGTGCTATTTAGAAATATTTTTAGGTTTGTTGGTAGGTATACCTAACTTATATAATGATACATTAATAATAACTATAGGTTTAAGCTTCATGCGCAGGGAAATATAGTCATTCTCTTTCAAAAACTTAATAGGTCTTTATCATTCCAACAGAGTAATAGACAACAACTTCTCTACAAAGCTATATGTATATCTTTATAATAATGATATTAGATATATACGTTTTTAATTCGTTGTTTTCCTCTAACACACTAAAATTCGGTTATAATTCATTTCGGAAGAGAGATACCAGATTAATATTTAAGCTACATGCGATCGAAATTCTTTATGACGCGCCATTTTGTTTCTCAGCGAACCTACTTGGGAGTCAGTGGTGGCTCTTAAAGAACATATGGCTACTAAAATTTTGTGTGAAACTAATACCTTTTAGTACAAGTACCTTTTTGTTTACGACTTCATTGTTCGGATCGGACACAACATTCTTCGTCCCAACCAAAATAATTTTGTGTCGAGAGCGGTGAGCGAAACTTTAAAAGAGGCATAAGAGGAGGAGTGTTTTGGAATGTTCTTATTTTTTTCCATTGTTAATTTCTGTTTGCATTTGTATTATATGGTATTATGCAGGAAGCAAGAAAAGAAAGTTAGAAAATATTTGTCATATCTTCTTGAATTCAAGGTTATTTGTTGTTTTATTTAGTAAATATTTTTTGAAGAAGAGAAAAGAAGGAGAAGAAAAGACAAATTGAACAAGGCGGCAAAAAGAGATAGGTTAGGTACCTAGGTGAGCCACTTGCCTTGGAACTTAGCAATGAGCCGAACATTTTTTTGCACAGATGTAGGTAGGTATGCCAATGAGAAAAAAGGCAAGGGTATAAATAAAGAAGATATCTTTTTTAAGCGGCATTTTACACTGCTCAAATGTATGGGAGAGTGGATTAGTAAAATTCGTTTATCTGATTAAAGAAAAATCAAAACACTTGATTTTGCTCTCCCATGCATGAAATGCATTTGAACCAAGTTTACCTATATGCCGCATCATTCAGGGTAGGTTTTGTTTTTGTGATTGACTTGAAATTTCTTTGCTAGATTTCGAAAAATAGGCATACCTAGGTACCTTATATGGGTAAATGTGGGGTAAAGTCTGATTTCTATTTTCTAGACGGAGAGGCTCAGAGAAATTTCTTCTCATAAAATGTATAGATTTTCAACTTTTAAGAATGGTAATTATAATTAAAAAAATTCAAAATTATCGTCTTAAACTTATTGTTGTTTTAAGCTCCAAAATGAGAAAATCGATGTTTCAAAAATAATTCACCATAAATCAAGGGATTGTTCAAAAAAGTTTAAATTTTAATTTTTTTGAATACCATCGTATTTTGAGTGCTGGGAGTTTTTGAAAATGCCCAAAATGATTAGCGGCTTTTTCGTGGTTTTTATTTTTATCTTTTAAAAAAGTTGATCAAAAAATCTTTAATTTTTGAATCAGATAGAATTAGTAAATTTTTAAATCAGGTATAAATTTCAATTAATTTGAACAACATCCAAAGGTGATATTGAAATATGAACATATTTTTCTATATCGTTTTTGAGTTTTTTTTTTACTAATATTTGATATTTACTTTTGAAATGAATGTGACTTGAATAAAAATTGAATCCCCAAGGTCCGTTGAACGGATATAACGGTGAGTTAAAAGTGGTTATAGAGATAGGTTCATAGGTTTTTACTTCATGCATCTATAACTTTTTTTTGTTAGTCTTTTTTCTGATAGTAAATTTAACTACCGTTATTTTGGTATCTCAATTATTATGCTACGACTTATACAAGCGTCACAATTAATTAATCAAATATGTGAAACAAATTTAAAAAATTCCATTCACATTTCCAAATTGGACCATCGTTGACAACCAGCCACCAGCGTGAATAATCCCGTTATCTACATCAATATTATTTTAATTAAAATTTAAAAAATTGTTTTTAAGAAATTATAGCTCCCATTCTACTGATCTGATCTTCAAGGGTCTTCAAAGTTCTTTAAGGAATTCTGACACAACAGGCAAACATTTTCATACTGAAGGGGTGAAAAAAGCCTCCTTCAATTCAATTTATTTCATTCTAAATTCAAAAATTGATGAAAAATTTTACAGTTTTCAAAAACTAAAAACGCACAATTATTGCTTTATTTCTTTTCTTAAATTTGATTTTACAATGTTTTATCATCAATTTAACAAAAAGGGTGCTATAAGTTTTTTTAATTAATTTCTTGCTAGTAAAATAATAATGATAATCTAAAAAATGATCGGCATGGCATCATTTCTTAATCAATAACAGAAGAAATAATGCATGGATCTTTAAAATTAAGGTCCTAAGAAACTCTCATTAAGATATTTGCTAGATTTACATATTCCATCAGACCCACCACTAAATAAAATCTATGAAAGTGATTAAAACAAAAAAAAACCCTTATCCCAATTCCAGAGCCACCACACCTACCACAAAGAAAAATCCATTAAGTGAGGCACCTATCTACCTTGATATTTAAAAAAAGGTGTTTTTTGTCTTAGTTCCAGACGCACTTCAGAAACTCCTCCGTCAAACCTTAGTACATCAGACCCACCACCTAAAAAAATCGATGAAAGTTATTAAAAAAGAAAATTCATTTGTCCCAGTTCCAGACCCAACTCCAGACTCTAGTCGGCCCGACACTAGGTTCCTACCTATTTTCCATGCCATTGGACCTACCACCATAAAAAACTATTTTTTTATTTCTTTTTTGTAGGCAATCATAGAATGATCAAAGTTTTGCGACAATACCTACCTATCATTCTGCTAGTATACCTACCTATAATAGTCTGATACACTTACATTATTATATCTATACCTCTTTATTTTAAGTCATTATATTTGATGAATTGACGAATAGAATTGAAGTTAATGGCGTCTATCTATTAAAGAAAATGTAGGTAACAAGTTATATGTATGTCTCTTTTATTCATATATGCACTATTTTTATATCAATACTATTATATTCAATTCCTGCCATTGAATTTACCTACCCACCTGCCACCTAAGCAACACAAATATATCTTTACATTCAAATTTTAGATACACAAAACTAATTTGACTTTGTCTTCACTCTTCACTCCCATTGCAACAACGATGTTGAAACGATTTATTCCTTTCTTTTTTTATTTCATTATACCTACCCTATCATAACACCAAAAAAATTGGTTCCATCCCACTGAGTTAATATACTCCATTCATTTTGCACAAACTTAACCAATCATATTCGATTCCAAAAAAATTCATTCTGAAAATGAATCTTCATGGCTGGGATGAGTTGTCCTGTGATGAGTTAAGCCATGATGAGTTGGGTCATGATGAGTTGGGAATGTGATGAGTTGCGATTGTGATGACCTGCGTTGCTATGAGTTGCGTCGTGATGAGTTGGAATGTGATGAGCTGTTCCCAACCCCGAATAAGCAATAAAGGCATACATTTTATGCATAGGTATATGATTTTCATATTTTCGTCCGCTATCCAAGCGAAATAAATTAACATTTGATTAGCTACGAATTCAGATGACAAGAAAGACTCCTTTGTACCCACCAACAAAACAAATCTGTGGAAGTTATTTGTCCCAGTTCCAGACTATCCCCAGTAGTGTCTACTCCATCAAACAAAAACTACATATTTGAAAATTTTAATTAAAATAACTATTAGTTTTAAATAGATACCTATGTATATATCTACTAACATCCTTCAATATCCTTAAGTAAAAAAGTTATTTTATAATATCTTAATGTTATATTATAAAATAACTTTTTCAACCTAAGGAAATATTTGTATCGGTCTATAACAATAACTTTACTTAACTACCTACTTACATACGTTTTATGACATTTCATTTTAAAAAAAGGAGCGCGAGTAACAACACCCTTAATTGTTGTGCTCATCGCTGCTGCGAAGAGAATGATAGTAAATTTGTTTTATAAGAAAACATACAGGTATGAAAAGGGGAGATTCCTTTCAAATAACATGTTTGAATACAAAATAGAATGAACTCTTCATGCAATTGAATGAACATTCATACGCCAGGATGAGTTGTCCATGTGATGAGCTGTACCCTGTGATGAGATGGGTTGTGATGAGTCGGTTCGTGATGAGCTGGGTTGTTATGAGTTCGGTTTTTTTTTTTTTTTTTTTTTTTGAATTCATTTTAATTTTTCAATTTTCTTAAAACTATCTTAAAGCTAGACAAAAATTCATAAAAACTAGCCTACTTATCAATATCTTAAAACTAACTTACTGGCCCCAGTTGGGCGCTCTAAGTTAAACTATAATAACTTAATGCTAATGCCTTTCGGCCTAAGAACTATCTTTATACTAAATCCAGGTCGGTTTTATTTTTACCGAGAAGAATTTCACAAAAAAACTCGGTATCTATGTCTTTATTTTTTGGTTTTATATAAAACTTACAAACTACATAAAACTAAATTAAAGCTAATTAAAACTACTTAAAACTACTTACAACTAATTGTAAACTAACTACAACCTACTTATAAGCTACTTACAAACTAGAACAGCCACAGCAAGCATTTTCCGGTTTTTATATTTTTTTTTTGTTGTATTTTTGTTGATTTTATAATTTTTTTTTTTTTTTTTTTTGGTGCCACCCTGACTGTCCCTACTTAAAACTAACTACCTAAACCTATGCAAGTCGGCCATACAAAAGAAAATAGCAAGGTCAACTTTTAAATATCTGAAGAAACTTCATCTTCGTTTTTCAACCACCAGAACTGGTTCTCCTGCTTTACCCTATCTCTTCGGTCCCGTTCGGACACAGTCCTACTGAACCGAAGGTGCTCAGCTCCGTCTTGTGCGAGGACGTCCCAACTGTACAGGAGCCGCCGATCTACAGTTCTCCGGCAAACGTGGTAGATTAGCGGAATCGCCGCTCTATCCTGGATCAACCCTCGACTGTCTAGGTGGAGGAATGCATCGGGCGGAATAAAGCCGCTTAGACGCACACTCTCGTAGTATTCGTTGTTGGGGTAGTAAGCCCCGAAAATTAAGCTGTTAGACGAGGACATCGCTCTTGCAATGTGACCCCGAATAATCTTCAGCAAGAAATTATCTATTCTGTTTATGTTGGCGCCGTTGTATAGAGCCAGGTTGGAATAGTAGTGTTTGTACTCCGACTCTGGTGTTCTGTGCAATCCAAGGCAGCGTCGAAGACACTGCCTCTCAAACACCCGAATCTTTTCCATTTGAGATGGGGCAACGTTGAACCAAACCGGGCATCCATAGGCAATCATCGGCCGGATAAGGGCCATGTAGCAAATCACCTTCATCCTGCTGTCAAGCCGGCTGCTATAAAACAACCGTTTCGTCAGGGCAAAGGCTCCCCTAGCCCTGGCCAGAGCAGCATTTATATGTCTGTAGAAATACAAATACTGATCCATCCAGATGCCAAGGTACTTTACTACACTTTTACTCGCCAGTGGATGTCCATTTGGCCCTGCGATCACCAGCTTGCGCCAGTTCTTTTTTTTTTTTTTATATAATTCATTTTTATTTTTCAATTTTCTTAAAACTATCTTAAAGCTAGACAAAAATTCATAAAAACTAGCCTACTTATCAATATCTTAAAACTAACTTACTGGCCCCAGTCGGGCGCTCTAAGTTAAACTATAATAACTTAATGCTAATGCCTTTCGGCCTAAGAACTATCTTTGTACTAAATCCAGGTCGGTTTTATTTTTTACCGAGAAGAATTTACAAAAAAAACTCGGTATCATTGTATTTATTTTTTTTTGGTTTTATATAAGACTTACAAACTACATAAAACTAAATTAAAGTTAATTAAAACTAATTAGAACTACTTAAAGCTACTTAAAACTATTTACAACCTACTTATAAGCTACTTACAGACTACTTACAAGCTAGAACAGCCACAGCAAGCATTTTCCGGTTTTATAATTTTTTTTTTTGTTTTTTTTTTGTGGATTTTATAATTTTTTTTTTTTTCTTTCTTTTTTTTTGCGCCACCCTGACTGTCCCTACTTAAAACTAACTACCTAAACCTATGTAAGTCGGCCATACATAAGAAAATAGCAAGGTCAACTATTAAATGTCTGAAGGAACTTCATCTTCGTTTTTCAACCACCAGAACTGGTTCTCCTGCTTTACCCTATCTTTTCGGTCCCGTTCGGACACAGTCCTACTGAACCGAAGGTGCTCAGCTCCGTCTTGTGCGAGGACGTCTCGACTGTAAAGGAGCCGCCGATCTACAGTTCTACGGCTGACGTGGTAGATTAGCGGAACCGCCGCTCTATCCTGGATCAACCCTCGACTGTCTAGGTGGAGGAATGCATCGGGCGGAATAAAGCCGCTTAGACGCACACTCTCGTAGTATTCGTATTTAGGGTAATAAGCCCCGAAAATTAAGCTGTTAGACGAGGACATCGCTCCTGCAATGTGACCCCGAATAAGCTTCAGCAAGAAATTATCTATCCTGTTTATGTTGGCCCCGTTGTATAGAGCCAGGTTGGAATAGTAGTGTTTGTACTCCGACTCTGGTGTTCTGTGCAATCCAAGGCAGCGTCGAAGACACTGCCTCTCAAACACCCGAATCTTTTCCATTTGAGATGGGGCAACGTTGACCCAAACCGGGCATCCATAGGCAATCATCGGCCGGATAAGGGCCATGTAGCAAATCACCTTCACCCTGCTGTCAAGCCGGCTGCTATAAAACAACCGTTTCGTCAGGGCAAAAGCTCCCCTAGCCCTGGCCAGAGCAGCATTTATATGTCTGTCGAAATACAAATACTGATCCATCCAGATGCCAAGGTACTTTACTACACTTTTACTCGCCAGTGGATGTCCATTTGGCCCTACGATCACCAGCTTGCGCCAGTTCTTTCTCGTATCCCTTGTGGCTCCACGCAACGGAGTCCTAAATAAGATAGTTTCTGATCTCTGAAAGTTGATTTTCAACTTCCAGTCATCACAATATCGTTGAATCTCATGGAAGTCACTCTGCAAAGAATCCTGATGTCCTCGACGTTTGCAGCTGTTCTGTACGCAATCAGGTCGTCGGCATACGCAATTGCCTGAGTTAGACTACTTATCAGATCGCTGGTGTAAATGCTGAATAGAATCGGCGAATTGACCGCTCCCTGCTGAAGACCATTTTTAATATTAAAGGTTGTGGCAGAAGTTACATTGCCACTTTTGACAACAAACTTTCTGCCATTGAGCATATCATAAAGCATATACAAGAGTGGTTTACTAATGCCAAGTCTGGTCAGCTTTAGATAAAGACCCTCTAACCATACGGTGTCGAAGGCCTTCTCCAAATCAACCAGACAGGCACCCGTACACTGCTTCTTAGATTTGTTCCATTGGACATCAGAAACGAGTTTCGACGCGGCATGAATAGTGTCATGTCCCGCCTTAAATCCGAACTGATTGTCCGGTATGATATTATTGTCCTCTGCCCACTTAGACAGAGCTCTATTGATAACTTTTTCGAATACCTTGCTGATACTCGGAAGAAGACTTATCGACCGGAGATTCGCCGGATTGGAGTTGTCCTTTCCCTTTTTCGGGAGAGGATGCACCACAGCTGTCTTCCACCGCACTGGATAATATGCATTATTCAGAGCGTTGTTAAACAGAGTGGTATAAATGTCTACTGCTTCTTGAGGTAAATGTCGAAGTACAACGTTGGATATGCCATCGACTCCTGCTGACTTCTTCTTCTTTAATGAATCGAAGATGAGCTGGAGCTCCACCTTCGTAATAAACAGGGAACTGGGCCCATTTCGCTCGGCGATTATGGCGTTTGCCAAATGATCTTCATTGAACCCGGTGAAACCTAGGTTCTCTGATCGCCATTGCGTGATGTCATTCCGAAGGTAGAAGTGATGGAGCAAGACTCTGTTTTCCAGGTCATGATTGGGGCGAATGCACGCATTCACCTTGTACACTTGCTGGAAAGCAGCCCCCACAGCCTCCACTTTCTCCTGCGGATCTTCGACAATAAAGAGGTCATCGTCCAAGACGGCATCCTCTGGATTAATTCCTGCTGTCAGAAGTACGTCTCTGTTGTCTGTCGTTCTCTGAAGCTTGAGACACGGAAGATCGTTCTGATCATTCCTTCTAAATATCTTGTTAATTTGCGGAAACATGCTCGGGTCGCTAGCATTAACGGCCCGAATTTTGTCATCCCAATACAAATTAATTGACAACCGATAGTTCTCTTTAATTAGTTGGTTGATGTTCTTGATCGACGACTTCAGTGTCCTAATCTCCAGATCGTGAGGGTCAGTAAACCGTCGGTACAAGAGTTTGAGTCTTGTTAGCAGTCCACTTTTTTGTCTGTGTAATGCGTCAATGGTCGCATTTCGGTACATGTCTGTTGCGTCCCGTTGTTTGTATTTCGGTATTGTTCTGTTCATTGTTCGTTTGATTGTCTCATCCATTTGTTCTAGGTATTGGTCTATTTCGTTATTTGTCAAATTCCTGTCATTTGGTGGGGATATGTTATTCGAACTGATTTCGCTCGATAAGGCGTTGGTAAAGCGTGGCCAGCGCACCTTACTGTAATTGTAAGTATGCACAGGTACATACTCATCCAACTCCACGAGCTCGTTCGGAAGCTGTATTACGGCGGCGAGTCCGCAGTGATCACTGTCGTACTCGATCGTTCGTAAGCAGTTTCTTGGTCTTTGACCCACAGTGTCAGTAATTGTCAATTGAACGATGGCCGATCCGTAGCCAGCATTTCTATGCGATATTCAGCGTTATACTGACTCATCCAATTAAAAAGATGAATACCTCTCGGATTCTGTACTTGATTTCCCCAATCTAAGTGTTTGGCATTCAAATCACCGGCCATGAGAAAGTAATTTTCGTCCAAGCTCAAGTGTAGACCTTCGAAAAGTTTTTCAAGCTCTGTCAAAAAATCAATTGGCTGAGGTGATTCCGGTGCATAAGCCGCGATCACATACATTCGCTTCCCCTGTTGGAGAGGAATGCATACGACACACGCCTCCAACAGCCGAAATTTACGCAGCTCACTATTATATATATGATATTATATTTATGATTAATGCCTTTTCGTATGAAGATTGCGACGCCCCCCCCTTGAGTGGAGTTGGGTCGATCTCTTCTAACGATATTGTAATTGTTGTTAGTCAACTTATGTTTCTGGTTCAGCTTAGTTTCGCTGGCCATAAACACATCTGGACTTTGGTCTTTCAACAATTGAAAAAGATTAGCTCTACGTTCGGTCCTAATCAGTGAATTTACATTCACAGCAAGGATCCTAAGAGGCCTCTCCGGAAGCGCGCCTTTAACCTCTAATTTGCGTTAAGCTAGGCAAAACAGAGTAGAGATAGTCTACCCTAGTCGCCTGCTCCTTTATCTGGGTCTGAAGTCCGGTTAACTGGCCTTGAATTGCCAGCAACATACTTCTAATTTCGGACTGAGCGTCCGGCGCCTTTGGCACTAGGGCCGGTTGGACTGCCTTAGCTGCAGGCTGTACCGTTTTTCCCCTTCCTGCCGCCATTTGGGCGTAGGAAATTTGGGGATTAACGGGCGTTGCTGTGGGAGCACGCGTTGATGGGCGTATCTCTGCCACTGTCTGCCTAGCCGCTTTATTGTTGCGAATTTGCTGAAAAGCTGAGCAACCCCGATAATTAGCAGGATGCCCCTCCTTTCTGCAAAGTGCACATTTAAGCTGGGTCATGTCTTCGACCCGTTCCTCTCCGAGCTTGCACTCTCCCTTAATGTGGTCCTCACTACACTTAACGCAGCGTGACTGCATTTCGCAGTTTGCTGCAGCGTGGCCAAACCTTTGGCAGCGCATGCATTGAAGCATGTCGCCACGTCTTTTTAATTTATCCCAAGTTACAACCTGGTAGTTGAGGACGGAGATACTCCTCAACTTATCCAGTTTGCTGCTGGGCGATAGCTGAACTAAGAAGAACGGCAAAGACCGCTTCTCCCGTCTGGCTCTGACTGTAGCGAACGGCTTGACCCCGATAAAGTCGAGATCGTCGCTCGCTTTTTGACGGAGCTCATCTAAGAGCACCTGTGGTTCCGTGCAGGAATCTATACCCTTCAAGAGGACCGTTTGGTATTTATCCACTTTGGGGGTAAAACTGAAGAACTCAGTTGTGGATTTCTTTAATAATTCCTTAATAATTTTGTGCTGCTCCACTGTAGAGCAGTGGATAGCATGTCTATCTTTACTTAATCGCTTAATAAAAAAGTTTTGGCCTATGGCCGACTTACATAGGTCAATGGTTTCCTGAAGTTCCATTTTGTATGTATTAATAGGTGGCACCTTTTCTTTTTTATTTTGGGGCGGCTGTGGCTGCTGCTGGTGAACTCCCTGCTGCTGCTCGTGCCGCTGCTGTTGACTCCGCTCTTGTGGTTTTTGTTGTTGCTGCTGCTTTTGTTTTTGTGTGCGTTGCACTTTCGGTTGCTGCTGTGGTTGCTCGGTTGGCAGCCGTTGTTGTTGCTGCTCCTGTTGGCTCTTCTGTAGCAATTGCTGTTGTTGCTGCTGGGCTTGCCTTTGCTCTGGCTGCGCCATCACTTGTTGTGGCGCTGTTTTTTGTGGCACTACTTTTAATGGCGCCTGTAGCGCTTTTTTGCCCTCACGCTCCTGCCTCTCACGCTCTCTTCGGGCTTCTTGTTTTGTTTTTAGGGCTTGAATCAGAGGGGTTACTATGGAATTAAGCCTTTCCATCTCCCCCCGAATAGCATCGATTTTTTCGCTGATGGCCTGCTCCTCGAGTGTTTCTTGTGCCTCAGTTTCCTCTTCGGAGGACGCCTCTGGTGTGGTTAAATCCACAAGCAAATTGCTGTTGGGGTCACCCGTTTTATATAGTCCCTCGCCACCTTCGGACATGTATTCGATGTCGTCATCGGATGGCGAGGTATCCAATTGTTGTTGGATTTTTGCTGCTGCTGTTGTTTTGGCTGTGCGCGCCGTCTCCTTCACCCCGGCTGGCAGCTGGGCTGAGGTGGTGGTGGAGCGGCGCTTGACCAAGTTCGATGCACAGCTTATCTTCTTTCTCCTCTTATTCTTGCTATCGCCTGTTGGTGCCGTTGATGTTTTTGCCGTTGTTGCTACGGCACTGGTTGACGGTATGGCTGGTGGTGCCATCGCCTGCTTAGTTGTTGTTGTTGTTGCGTCGGCATTAGCCGTAGCTTTAGCTGGTGGTGCCATATCTGGCTTTATTGTTGTTGCTGCTGGGGCACCTTTCGATGTCCCCGCTGTGTTACTGGATTGCATTAGCTGCTCTTCCCACTCGATGAAGTTTTCTACTTCACGATTATGAAAAAAAGCAGCCAAATAATTATTGCCCGACTGGGATTCGAACCCACTACCTCTGGGTTCTCGGTCTGCCACCTCTTCCTCTGTGCTATTAACACAATTAATATTTGCTTGCTTTAAGCTGAAATTAACTACGTCACTCCGAAATAATTAGTTTAAATTAACTGGGAAGCCGAAAACGTCTACACACTTCCACAGTACGAGATCGACTGTTATGAGTTGGGTTCTGATGAGTTGCGTTGACGCCTTTCTTAGGTACCTAGGTACTTCTTTATTGTCACCTGAATTTGTAGCTAGTTAAATGTTATTTTTTTTCCCTTGGATAGCGGATAAAAATATGAAAATCATATACCTATGCATATAATGTATGCCTTTATTGCTTATTCGTTGCTTAAATTAAATGTAAAAGCCATTTGTATTCCATAGTCAACAAATAATATGTGTACTGTGACTGTATTCTAGGTATGAGCATTCAAAGCGAATACTAAAAAATAAGTTGGGATAGGTACGAAATAGTTTACGTAAGTATAGGTGCTATTTAGAAATGTTTTTAGGTTTGTTGGTAGGTATACCTAACTTATATAATGATACATTAATAATAACTATAGGTTTAAGCTTCATGCACAGGGAAATATAGTCATTCTCTTTCAAAAACTTAATAGGTCTTCATCATTCCAACAGAGTAATAGACAACAACTTCTCTACAAAGCTATATGTATGTCTTTATAATAAATATATTAGATATATACGTTTTTAATTCGTTGTTTTCCTCTAACACACTAAAATTCGGTTATAATTAATTTCGGAAGAGAGATACCAGATTAATATTTAAGCTACATGCGATCGAAATTCTTTATGACGCTCCATTTTGTTTCTCAGCGAACCTACTTGGGAGTCAGTGGTGGCTCTTAAAGAACATATGGCTACTAAAATTTTGTGTGAAACTAATACCTTTTAGTACAAGTACCTTTTTGTTTACGACTTCATTGTTCGGATCGGACACAACATTCTTCGTCCCAACCAAAATAATTTTGTGTCGAGAGCGGTGAGCGAAACTTTAAAAGAGGCATAAGAGGAGGAGTGTTTTGGAATGTTCTTATTTTTTTCCATTGTTAATTTCTGTTTGCATTTGTATTATATGGTATTATGCAGGAAGCAAGAAAAGAAAGTTAGAAAATATTTGTCATATCTTCTTGAATTCAAGGTTATTTGTTGTTTTATTTAGTAAATATTTTTTGAAGAAGAGAAAAGAAGGAGAAGAAAAGACAAATTGAACAAGGCGGCAAAAAGAGATAGGTTAGGTACCTAGGTGAGCCACTTGCCTTGGAACTTAGCAATGAGCCGAACATTTTTTTGCACAGATGTAGGTAGGTATGCCAATGAGAAAAAAGGGAAGGATATAAATAAAGAAGGTATCTTTTTTAAGCGGCATTTTACACTGCTCAAATGTATGGGAGAGTGGATTAGTAAAATTCGTTTATCTGATTGGAGAAAAATCAAAACACTTGATTTTGCTCTCCCATGCATGAAATGCATTTGAACCAAGTTTACCTATATGCCGCATCATTCAGGGTAGGTTTTGTTTTTGTGATTGACTTGAAATTTCTTTGCTAGATTTCGGAAAATAGGCATACCTAGGTACCTTATATGGGTAAATGTGGGGTAAAGTCTGATTTCTATTTTCTAGACGGAGAGGCTCAGAGAAATTTCTTCTCATAAAATGTATAGATTTTCAATTTTTAAGAATGGTAATTATAATTAAAAAATTCAAAATGATCGTCTTAAACTTATTGTTGTTTTAAGCTCCAAAATGAGAAAATCGATGTTTCAAAAATAATTCACCATAAATCAAGGGATTGTTCAAAAAAATTTAAATTTAAATTTTTTTGAATACCATCGTATTTTGAGTGCTGGGAGTTTTTGAAAATGCCCAATATGATTAGCGGCTTTTTCGTGGTTTTTATTTTTATCTTTTAAAAAAGTTGATCAAAAAATCTTTAATTTTTGAATCAGATAGAATTAGTAAATTTTTAAATCAGGTATAAATTTCAATTAATTTGAACAACATCCAAAGGTGATATTGAAATATGAACATATTTTTCTATATCGTTTTTGAGTTTTTTTTACTAATATTTGATATTTAGTTTTGAAGTGAATGTGACTTGAATAAAAATTGAATCCCCACGGTCCGTTGAACGGATATAACGGTGAGTTAAAAGTGGTTATAGAGATAGGTTCATAGGTTTTTACTTCATGCATCTATAACTTTTTTTTGTTAGTCTTTTTTCTGATAGTTTAACTACCGTTATTTTGGTATCTCAATTATTATGCTACGACTTATACAAGCGTCACAATTAATTAATCAAATATGTGAAACAAATTTAAAAAATTCCATTCACATTTCCAAATTGGACCATCGTTGACAACCAGCCACCAGCGTGAATAATCCCGTTATCTACATCAATATTATTTTAATTAAAATTTAAAAAATTGTTTTTAAGAAATTATAGCTCCCATTCTACTGATCTGATCTTCAAGGGTCTTCAAAGTTCTTTAAAGAATTCTGACACAACAGGCTACATTGTGTAAGAAATTCATTGAAAAGGGGCAAACATTTTCATACTGAAGGGGTGAAAAAAGCCTCCTTCAATTCAATTTATTTCATTCTAAATTCAAAAATTGATGAAAAATTTTACAGTTTTCAAAAACTAAAAACGCACAATTATTGCTTTATTTCTTTTCTTAAATTTGATTTTACAATGTTTTATCATCAATTTAACAAAAAGGGTGCTATAAGTTTTTTTAATTAATTTCTTGCTAGTAAAATGATAATGATAATCTAAAAAATGATCGGCATGGCATCATTTATTAATCAATAACAGAAGAAATAATGCATGGATCTTTAAAATTAAGGTCCTAAGAAACTCTCATTAAGATATTTGCTAGATTTACATATTCCATCAGACCCACCACTAAATAAAATCTATGAAAGTGATTAAAACAAACAAAAACCCTTATCCCAATTCCAGAGCCACCACACCTACCACAAAGAAAAATCCATTAAGTGAGGCACCTATCTACCTTGATATTTAAAAAAAGGTGTTTTTTGTCTTAGTTCCAGACGCACTTCAGAAACTCCTCCGTCAAACCTTAGTACATCAGACCCACCACCTAAAAAAATCGATGAAAGTTATTAAAAAAGAAAATTCATTTGTCCCAGTTCCTGACCCAACTCCAGACTCTAGTCGGCCCGACACTAGGTTCCTACCTATTTTCCATGCCATTGGACCTACCACCATAAAAAACTATTTTTTTATTTCTTTTTTGTAGGCAATCATAGAATGATCAAAGTTTTGCGACAATACCTACCTATCATTCTGCTAGTATACCTACCTATAATAGCCTGATACACTTACATTATTATATCTATACCTCTTTATTTTAAGTCATTATATTTGATGAATTGACGAATAGAATTGAAGTTAATGGCGTCTATCTATTAAAGAAAATGTAGGTAACAAGTTATATGTATGTCTCTTTTATTCATATATGCACTATTTTTATATCTATACTATTATATTCAATTCCTGCCATTGAATTTACCTACCCACCTGCCACCTAAGCAACACAAATATATCTTTACATTCAAATGTTAGATACACAAAACTAATTTGACTTTGTCTTCACTCTTCACTCCCATTGCAACAACGATGTTGAAACGATTTATTCCTTTCTTTTTTTATTTCATTATACCTACCCTATCATAACACCAAAAAAATTGGTTCCATCCCACTGAGTTAATATACTCCATTCATTTTGCACAAACTTAACCAATCATATTCGATTCCAAAAAAATTCATTCTGAAAATGAATCTTCATGGCTGGGATGAGTTGTCCTGTGATGAGTTAAGCCATGATGAGTTGGGTCATGATGAGTTGGGAATGTGATGAGTTGCGATTGTGATGACCTGCGTTGCTATGAGTTGCGTCGTGATGAGTTGGAATGTGATGAGCTGTACCCAACCCCGAATAAGCAATAAAGGCATACATTTTATGCATAGGTATATGATTTTCATATTTTCGTCCGCTATCCAAGCGAAATAAATTAACATTTGATTAGCTACGAATTCAGATGACAAGAAAGACTCCTTTGTACCCACCAACAAAACAAATCTGTGGAAGTTATTTGTCCCAGTTCCAGACCCACCTCCAGACTTTTTTTTTTTTTTTTTTTTTTTTTTTTATAATTCATTTTTATTTTTCAATTTTCTTAAAACTATCTTAAAGCTAGACAAAAATTCATAAAAACTAGCCTACTTATCAATATCTTAAAACTAACTTACTGGCCCCAGTCAGGCGCTCTAAGTTAAACTATAATAATAACTTAACGCTAATGCCTTTCGGCCTAAGAACTATCTTAATACTAAATCCAGGTCGGTTTTATTTTTTACCGAAAAGAATTTCACAAAAAAACTCGGTATCTATGTCTTTATTTTTTTTTGGTTTTATATAAAACTTACAAACTACATAAAACTAAATTAAAGCTAATTAAAACTACTTACAACTACTTAAAGCTACATAAAACTATTTACAACCTATTTATAAGCTACTTACAGACTACTTACAAACTAGAACAGCCACAGCAAGCATTTTCCGGTTTTATAATTTTTTTGTATTTTTGTGGTTTTTTTGTTTTTTTTTTTTGGCGCCACCCTGACTGTCCCTACTTAAAACTTACTACCTAAACCTATGTAAGTCGGCCATACTAAAGAAAATAGCAAGGTCAACTATTATATGTCTGAAGGAACTTCATCTTCGTTTTTCAACCACCAGAACTGGTTCTCCTGCTTTACCCTATCTCTTCGGTCCCGTTCGGACACAGTCCTACTGAACCGAAGGTGCTCAGCTCCGTCTTGTGCGAGGACGTCCCGACTGTAAAGGAGCCGCCGATCTTCAGCCGACGTGGTAGATTAGCGGATCCGCTCTACCCTGGATCAACCCTCGACTGTCTAGGTGGAGGAATGCATCGGGCGGAATAAAGCCGCTTAGACGCACACTCTCATAGTATTCGTATTTAGGGTAATAAGCCCCGAAAATTAAGCTGTTGGACGAGGACATCGCTCTTGCAATGTGACCCCGAATAAGCTTCAGCAAGAAATTATCTATCCTATTTATGTTGGCCCCGTTGTATAGAGCCAGGTTGGAATAGTAGTGTTTGTACTCCGACTCTGGTGTTCTGCGCAATCCAAGGCAGCGTCGTAGACACTGCCTCTCAAACACCCGAATCTTTTCCATTTGAGATGGGGCAACGTTGAACCAAACCGGACATCCATAGGCAATCATCGGCCGGATAAGGGCCATGTAGCAAATCACCTTCACCCTGCTGTCAAGCCGGCTGCTATAAAACAACCGTTTCGTCAGGGCAAAAGCTCCCCTAGCCCTGGCCAGAGCAGCATTTATATGTCTGTCGAAATACAAATACTGATCCATCCAGATGCCAAGGTACTTTACTACACTTTTACTCGCCAGTGGATGTCCATTTGGCCCTACGATCACCAGCTTGCGCCAGTTCTTTCTCGTATCCCTTGTGGCTCCACGCAACGGAGTCCTAAACAAGATAGTTTCTGATTTCTGAAAGTTGATTTTCAACTTCCAGTCATCACAATATCGTTGAATCTCATCGAAGTCACTCTGCAAAAAAATTCTGATGTCCTCGACTTTTGCAGCTGTTCTGTACGCAATTAGATCGTCGGCATACGCAATTGCCTGAGTTAGACTACTTATCAGATCGCTGGTGTAAATGCTGAATAGAATCGGCGAGTTGACCGCTCCCTGCTGAAGACCATTTTTAATATTAAAGGTTGTGGCAGAAGTTACATTGCCACTTTTGACAACAAACTTTCTGCCATTGAGCATATCATAAAGCATATACAAGAGTGGTTTACTAATGCCAAGTCTGGTCAGCTTTAGATAAAGACCCTCTAACCATACGGTGTCGAAGGCCTTCTCCAAATCAACCAGACAGGCACCCGTACACTGCTTCTTAGATTTGTTCCATTGGACATCAGAAACGAGTTTCGACGCGGCATGAATAGTGTCATGTCCCGCCTTAAATCCGAACTGATTGTCCGGTATGATATTATTGTCCTCTGCCCACTTAGACAGAGCTCTATTGATAACTTTTTCGAATACCTTGCTGATACTCGGAAGAAGACTTATCGACCGGAGATTCGCCGGATTGGAGTTGTCCTTTCCCTTTTTCGGGAGAGGATGCACCACAGCTGTCTTCCACCGCACTGGATAATATGCATTATTCAGAGCGTTGTTAAACAGAGTGGTATAAATGTCTACTGCTTCTTGAGGTAAATGTCGAAGTACAACGTTGGATATGCCATCGACTCCTGCTGACTTCTTCTTCTTTAATGAATCGAAGATGAGCTGGAGCTCCACCTTCGTAATAAACAGGGAACTGGGCCCATTTCGCTCGGCGATTATGGCGTTTGCCAAATGATCTTCATTGAACCCGGTGAAACCAAGGTTCTCTGATCGCAATTGCGTGATGTCATTCCGAAGGTAGAAGTGATGGAGCAAGGCTCTGTTTTCCAGGTCGTGATTCGGGCGAATGCACGCATTCACCTTGTACACTTGCTGGAAAGCAGCCCCCACGGCCTCCACTTTCTCCTGCGGATCTTCGACAATAAAGAGGTCATCGTCCAAGACGGCGTCCTCTGGATTAATTCCTGCTGTCAGAAGTACGTCTCTGTTGTCTGTCGTTCTCTGAAGCTTGAGACACGGAAGATCGTTCTGATCATTCCTTCTAAATATCTTGTTAATTTGCGGAAACATGCTCGGGTCGCTAGCATTAACGGCCCGAACTTTGCTGTAACAATACAAATTAATTGACAACCGATAGTTTTCTTTAATTAGTTGGTTGATGTTTTTGATCGACGACTTCAGTGTCCTAATCTCCAGATGGTGAGGGTCAGTAAACCGTCTGTACAAGAGTTTTAGTCTTGTCAGCAGTCCACTTTTTTGTCTGTGTAGTGCGTCAGTGATTGCATTTCGATACATGTCGGTTGCTTCCCGTTGCTTGTATTTCGGTATTGTTCTGTTCATTGTTCGTTTGATTGTCTCGTCCATTTGTTCTAAGTATTGGTCTATTTCGTTATTTGTCAAATTTCTGTCATTTGGTGGGGATATGTTGTTCGATCTAATTTCGCTCGTTAAGGTGTTGGTAAAGCGTGGCCAGCGCACCTTACTGTAATTGTAAGTATGCACAGGTACATACTCATCCATACTCTCCACGAGCTCGTTTGGAAGCTGTACTACGGCAGCAAGTCCGCAGTGGTCACTATCGTACTTGATCGTTCGTAAACAGTTCCTTGGTCTTTGACCCACAGTGTCAGTAATTGTCAGTCTTGCGTCTAATAGCAATAAATCCAGATAGGCACCGCTTCTTGGAAACGATGGCCGATCCGTAGCCAGCAGTTCTATACGATATTCAGCGTTATACTGACTCATCCAATTAAAAAGATGAATACCTCTCGGATTCTGTACTTGATTTCCCCAATCTAAGTGTTTGGCATTCAAATCACCGGCCATGAGAAAGTAATTTTCATCCAAGCTCAAGTGTAGACCTTCGAAAAGTTTTTCAAGCTCTGTCAAAAAATCAGTTGGCTGAGGTGATTCCGGTGCATAAGCCGCGATCACATACATTCGCTTCCCCTGTTGGAGAGGAATGCATACGACACACGCCTCTAACAGCCGAAATCTGCGTAGATCACTATTATATATAACTTTATGGTTTATGCCTTTTCGTATGAAGATTGCGACGCCCCCCCCTTGAGTGGAATTGGGTCGATCTCTTCTAACGATATTGTAATTGTTGTTAGTCAACTTATGTTTCTGGTTCAGCTTAGTTTCGCTGGCCATAAACACATCTGGACTTTGGTCTTTCAACAATTGGAAAAGATTAGCTCTACGTTCGGTCCTAATCAGTGAATTTACATTCACAGCAAGGATCCTAAGAGGCCTCTCCGACAGCGCGCCTTTAACCTCTAATTTGCGTTAAGCTAGGCAAAACAGAGTAGAGATAGTCTGCCCTAGTCGCCTGCTCCTTTATCTGGTTGTGAAGTCCTGTCAACTGGCCTTGAATTGCCAGCAACATGCTTCTTATTTCGGCCTGAGCGTCCGGCGCCTTTGGCACTAGGGCCGGTTGGGCTGCCTTAGCTGCAGGCTGTACCGTTTTTCCCCTTCCCGCCGCCATTTGGGCGTAGGAAGTTTGGGGATTAACGGGCGTTGCTGTAGGAGCACGCGTTGATGGGCGTATCTCTACCGCTGTCTGCTTAGCCGCTTTGTTGTTTCTTATTTGCTGGAAAGCTGAGCAACCCCGATAATTAGCAGGGTGCCCCTCCTTTCCGCAAAGTGCACATTTAAGCTGGGTCATGTCTTGGACCCGTTCCTCACCGAGCTTACACTCCCCCTTGTTGTGGTCCTCACTACACTTAACGCAGCGTGACTGCATTTCGCAGTTTGCTGCAGCGTGGCCAAACCTTTGGCAGCGCTTGCATTGAAGCATGTCGCCGCCTCTCTTTAATTTATCCCAAGTTACAACCTGGTAGTTGAGAACGGAGATACTTCTCAACCTATCCAGTTTGCTGCTGGGCGATAGCTGGACTAGGAAGAACGGCAAAGACCGCTTCTCCCGTCTGGCTCTGACTGTAGCGAACGGCTTGACCCCGATAAAGTCGAGATCGTCGCTCGCTTTTTGACGGAGCTCATTTAAGAGCACCTGTGGTTCCGTGCAGGAATCTATGCCCTTCAAGAGGACCGTTTGGTATTTATCCACTTTGGGGGTAAAACTGAAGAACTCAGTCGTGGATTTTTTCAGTAACTCTTTAATAATTTTGTGCTGAGCCACTGTGGAGCAGTGGATAGCATGTCTATCTTTACTCAAACGTTTAATAAAAAAGTTTTGGCCTATGGCCGACTTACATAGGTCGATGGTTTCTTGCAATTCCATTTTGTACGTATTAATTGGTGGCACCTTTTCTTTTTTATTTTGGGGCGGCTGTGGCTGCTGCTGGTGTACTCCCTGCTGTTGCTCCTGGCTCTGCTCCTATGGTTTTTGTTGCTGTTGTTGTTTCTTTGTGCGTTGCACCTTCGGTTGTTCAGTTGGCAACTTTTGTTGTTGCTGCTCTCCTTCCTTCTGCTGTGGCAGTTGCTGTTGTGATTGCCTTTGCTCTGGCTGCGCTTTCGTTGGCAGCTCTTGTTGTGGCGCTGTTTTTTGTGGCACTGCTTTTTAATGCTCTTGCAGCACTTTTTTTAACTCGCGCTCCTTCTTCTCTCGTTCTCGTCTAGCTTCCGGTTTACTTTTCAGGGCTTGTATTAGAGGGGTAACAATGGAATTGAGCCTTTCCATCTCCCCCCGAATGGCATCAATTTTTTCACTAACTGCTTGCTCATCAAGCTCGACTAGTGCGCCTTGCGCCTCGTTTTCCTCTTTGGAGGACGCCTCTGGTGAGGTTAAACCAACAAGCACATTGCTGTTGGATTCCCCTGTAGTGTATAGACCCTCGCCACCTTCGGACATGTTATCGATGTCGTCATCGGATGGCGAGGTGTCAAGTTGTTGATGAATTTTTGCTGCTGCTGTCGTTTTGGCTGTGCGCGCCGTCTCCTTCACCCCGGCTGGCAGCTGGGCTGAGGTGGTGGTGGAGCGGCGCTTGACCAAGTTCGATGCACAGCTTATTCTCTTTCTCCTCTTATTCCTGCTATCGACTTTTGGTGCCGTTGCTGTTTTTGCCGTTGTTGCTACGGCACTGGTTGAAGGTATGGCTGGTGGTGTCATCGCCTGCTTGGTTGTTGTTGTTGTTGCGTCGGCATTAGCCGTAGCTTTAGCTGGTGGTGCCATATCTGGCTTTATTGTTGTTGTTGCTGGGGCACCTTTCGATGTCCCCGCTGTGTTGCTGGATTGCATTAGCTGCTCTTCCCACTCGATGAAGTTTTCTACTTCACGATTATGAAAAAAAGCAGCCAAATAATTATTGCCCGACTGGGATTCGAACCCACTACCTCTGGATTCTCGGTCTGCCACCTCTTCCTCTGTGCTATTAACACAATTAATATCTGCTTGCTTAAAACTGAATTTGACTACGTCACTCCGAAATAATTAGTTTAAATTAACTGGGAAGCCGAAAACGTCTACACACTTCCACAGTACGAGATCGACTGACACCTCCAGACTATCCCCAGTAGTGTCTACTCCATCAAACAAAAACTACATATTTGAAAATTTTAATTAAAATAACTATTAGTTTTAAATAGATACCTATGTATATATCTACTAACATCCTTCAATATCCTTAAGAAAAAAAAAAAGTTATTTTATAATATCTTAATGTTATATTATAAAATAACTTTTTCAACCTAAGGAAATATTTGTATCGTTCTATAACAATAACTTTACTTAATTACCTACTTACATACGTTTTATGACATTGCATTTAAAAAAAAAAGAAGCGCGAGTAACAACACCCTTAATTGTTGTGCTCATCGATGCTGCGAAGAGAATGATAGTAAATTTGTTTTATAAGAAAACATACAGGTATGAAAAGGGGAGATTCCTTTCAAATAACATGTTTGAATACAAAATAGAATGAACTCTTCATGCAATTGAATGAACATTCATACGCCAGGATGAGTTAGTTGTCCATGTGATGAGCTGTTCCCTGTGATGAGATGGGTTGTGATGAGTCGGTTCGTGATGAGCTGGGTTGTTATGAGTTGGGTTATGATGAGTTGCGTTGACGCCTTTCTTAGGTACCTAGGTACTTCTATATTGTCACCTGAATTTGTAGCTAATTAAATGTTATTTTTTTTCCCTTGGATAGCGGATAAAAATATGAAAATCATATACCTATACATGTATGCCTTTATTGCTTATTCGTTGCTTAAATTAAATGTAAAAGCCATTTGTATTCCATAGGTAGGTAGGTAGGTAGAGATGGCAGTCGCTAGCCCTGGCCTCGCGACTCAATTAGCGCTGGAGTGCGCCGTTTTGATACCAATTACTTGTGTTAACCTAGTAGGGATTTAATACGGAATTATATGGCTTTATAGACTTTAACGGACTATTGTTAGAGCCATTTAGTCGCATTCAGAAAGATAATCAGATCTTTGATTTTCTTCTCAGAAAGCTCTTTTGGGTCATCGAGGAAGGCCTTTCCAAAAGATGACAATCTAGAATTGGCTAAAGCAGGGCAGTTGCAAAGAAAATGAACTACAGTTTCTTTTTCTTGAGGGTCTCCACAGCTACGACAGTGGGAGTTGTAGGGGATTCCCAGCCTCCTTGCATGCTCCCCTATGGGCCAGTGTCCGGTGCATATTGCTGTGATCCTGGCTATATCGCGCCTGGGTCTGCATATAAGATCGTTAGAACGAGTTTTGTTATAGGATGGCCATATCATTCTTGATATGACACAGTTTGTAAGACTGCTCCATCTGAGATTAGATTCATCGAGAAAAATCGAGAAAATATTTCTCTTCATAGCACCAATAGGCATATTTACATTTACGGCTAGTGAGCTATGAAGGGCCGAGCCTTGTCGAGCTAAGACGTCAGCCCGTTCATTACCCTCTATGTCACTGTGACCTGGAACCCAAATGAGAGTGACCTGGAGGTTAATGTTCAGACTTGATAGTTCATCTCGACATTGCTGGACAAGTACAGAGGTGGATGTAGCCGATTTAATAGCCTTAATGGCAGCCTGGCTGTCGGAGCAAATTGCTGTGTTCCTGAATTGATTATGGTTTGATTTGAGTAACTTGCATGCTTCCCTGATTGCTAGTAGTTCAGCTTGAAATACGCTAGCAAAGTCTGGTAGTCTGAGGGACTTGGATATATTAAGGGTCTTAGAAAAAATTCCAGAACCAACACCGCACTCCATCTTAGACCCATCAGTGAAGATTATAGTGTCGTAGTCCTTCGTAACAATGTCATTTTTCCAATCCTCTCTGGTTGGAAAAACGGCTTTGAAGTCCCCGCATAGGCCAAGAGGGGGAATACAGTAGTCGGTGTTCGTTAGAAAAATATCCTGAGGAATCAATTTTGTTATATTTCCATGACCATAGGGTTTTGAAAACCAACAATTAGATTCTTTTAGTCTTACAGCACTGCATGCCGCTAGATATTTTATATAAAGATCGAGTGGTAGAAGGTGCAGGATAACGCTAAGGGCATTTGTTGGACAAGTTCGAAGGGCTCCTGTAGTGCCGACGCTAGCCGTTCTTTGTACCTTCTTAAGTTTTCCAATATTATATTGTTTGCTAAGTGCAGGCCACCACACAATCGATCCGTATGATAAAATCGGTCGAACCACGGCAGTGTACGTCCACAAGATCATCTTCGACTGTAGGCCCCACATCTTACCAAATGTTTTTCTGCAGGCATAGAAAGCTATGCAGGCTTTCTTAACCCGTTCTTCAATATTTACCTTCCAATTCAATTTGGGGTCAAGAATAACTCCGAGGTATTTTGCCTTAGAAGATAAGGATAGAGTTTGTCCGTTAAGTCGAGGTGGGGTGAAGGTAGGTATTTTAGTCCTGGTAGTAAAGAGCATCAGTTCCGTTTTACTCTGATTAACCCCTAGTCCACTACTTGTGGCCCAGTTACTAACTTTTTTCAGAGCCGACTCAGTGATTTCGCTAATCACTGTGGTAAACTTTCCTGAGACCAATAAAACCAAATCATCAGCATACGCTACTGCTTTCACACCACTACATCTTAGCTTGACAAGAATTTTGTCCATGACTAAAAGCCATAGAAGAGGGGAGAGGACCCCACCTTGGGGTGTTCCTCTACTAACATATTTAGTAGCTGTAGTGTTTCCCAACGATGCTTGAATCCTTCTGTCACTGAGCATAGAAACAATCCATTCAGATATGAAGCCTTCTATCCCGAAGTGA
This sequence comes from Dasysyrphus albostriatus, assembly GCA_946251815.1. Taxonomy (NCBI): domain Eukaryota; kingdom Metazoa; phylum Arthropoda; class Insecta; order Diptera; family Syrphidae; genus Dasysyrphus; species Dasysyrphus albostriatus. The sequence goes on along the minus strand of OX276335.1, from coordinate 144,070,291 downwards.
GCAAGTGATTCGCGAATGGATTCAGTTAGGACATTATTGAAGGCACCTTCCGCGTCTAGGAAGGTTGCGAGGGTATATTCTTTATAGTGAATTGTCTTCTCGATTGTACGAACCACTTCATGCAGGGCAGTCTCCGTAGACTTGCCTTTGAGGTATGCATGTTGTGATTCATCAAGAGGACGACCAACTAGTATAACTCTAATATGAGTGTCAAGAATGCGCTCTAGTGTCTTTAGTACAAAAGATGTCAGGCTAATTGGTCTGAAGTCCTTCGCGGATTCATGACCTCTCTTACCGACTTTCGGAATGAAGACCACTCTTACATGTCTCCATGACTCAGGTACATGATTGAGATAGAGGCAACCTTTGAAAATCATTTCAAGCCATGGCACTGCCAAATCTTGCAGTTTCTGTAGCATAATAGGTATTATGCCATCAAGGCCTGGTGATTTATAAGAGGAGAAAGTATTAATGGCCCATGAAATACCATCTCCAGTTATAACGGAATTGATTTGCTCCCTATGAGCTAAATTGGTGTTCGTATTACTAGGCGTTTCAGGGTTGCTGTTCACGCAACCCGGGAAATGCGTTGTCATCAGCAGTTCCAAGGACTCAGCTGGAGAGGCTGTCCAGAGATCGTCAGATTTTTTCAGGAACGAAGGATTGCAATGTTCCTTCGATAACACTTTACTAAGCCTGGCAGAATCTTTAATATTTTCTATGGAGTGACAGTATTCTCTCCATCCCAGTTTCTTGGATGCTGCTATGGCTCGCTTGTATTCTTTGAGAATGTCTTTATACGGTTGGAAGAACTTCCCCTTCTGACAGATATTGAAGATTTTTCTGGTCATTTTTCTTAGCGCAGATAGATCTTCATTTCACCAAGGAGGGAATTTTTTACGGCTATGCTTAACCGGACAAGAGACTTTGAAGGCAGTGTTAATAGCTGCCTCGAAAGTCTTTACCTTAGATTCAAGAACTTCAACAGATTCTACACTAATTAATGGTAAATTGCCTAGTTTGGATTTTGCGATCTGACTGAATTTCTTCCAGTCAGTTCTTTTAGGGTTTCTATATGGGGGAGGGGTTTCTACCTTGAAACCTATGTTGAAGAGGATCCATCTGTGATCCGAAAAGGAATTTTTAAGGGACACTCTCCAATTTTCCACCACCAGATTACAGTTGTTTGTAACAGTGATATCAAGTACATCTTCCCAACCGTCGTAATTTTCCGAGCTTGGAAAAACGAAAGTGGGTGTGTCACCTCTGTTACAAACAATTAGGTTATTAACAATAATAAAATCAAAAAGAGACTCACCTCGTTCGTTGATTTTGGAACTACCCCAGAGAGAATGCCGTGCGTTCGCATCGCATCCAATCAGAAGGATCGCTTTTTTTAGTTTCGCTGCTTCAATCAGTATCTTCACCTCCTCAGGCGGTGATTCTCGGTTGTGGTCGCAGTAGCCAGATGCTACAAGTAGTCCATTTGTCTCTTTGTCTTCCAGCCTGACAACTGTCAAATCGGGAGTGCTAAAATTGGGACACAAAAAAGCTTTTAAGTGTTTTTTAGCTAAGATACAAGTTCTAGGATTACCTTGTTCTGGATTAACTGGTTTGTATATAAGGTCGTATTGGGTGTCTTGGAGGCCTCTCACTCTGAGGCCATTAACCCATGGTTCTTGGATAATGCCAATGTCAATGTTTTCCTCACTGAGGAAAACTCTCAGATTATCCGAAGCACATTTAGAGTGCTTCAGATTAATCTGTATGACCTTCAGCGCGTTTTTAATTTGGTGAAGGGCCTGCATCTTTAGGGACTGCCGATCCGTCGACAACAGCGCTGAACTCAGCGTTATCATCTACTTTATCAGCATCTGGTCCCTGACTTTGCAGGATTTTAATTTTGGCATGCCTGATGCCAAAACGAAGCTTAAAGTCCGCTTTTATGAGGGCCCCTCTGCTTTCCTCGCTGATCTTCAAGAGGTATGAGGTGCTGGTCTTTTGCGGCTCCTCCGCCTTTATCACCATCCAGTCATGCATGGGGACCAGTGGGTTCAACCTTTGAAGACCCCGAATCAGCTCCTGTCCGCTCGGTTTAATGCCCATGAGAGGCAACCAAATGCGAGCCTTAGGTTGCCTAGGGATCTCCTTTGCTGGGATAAGCTTGAGCTTCAAACCCTCCCAGTCATTGCTGACCTTAGCAATGCTGTCCCTAAGGAAATCCCTTGAAAACGCGTCTTCGCATTTGATCACCCTGTATCCCCTGAGCACTTCACCAGAGTCGAAACTAGGGTAGGGTCCCTCACTTGCGGATATGGTATATTGGAAAACCATCTCGGAGAGCTTGGCTTCGATAGAGTTCCACACCGATAGCAGACCTTTGCTATTGGCGGAGAGCTCATCAACAACCGCTACCTGGAGGTCATCTCTGACAACCTCGCTTAGAGTAGGCGGTTGCACCGCTCTGGAAGATTTGGTCTTCTCCTTTTCCGGCCTTCCATCAAGCCTGCTCTTCTTTTGGGAGGGTAAGGTCTCTTCTTGAGATCTGTCCCGCTTGACAGCCTTTTCTTTGTTTGCCAGAAGATTATTGTATTCTTCAACAATCTTCTGGTATTTGATTTTATCTGAGGCATCCCTCACATGACCAGTTCCCGCAGCCTCATTCTTAGCAATCTTGTCAAGAATAAACGAGGCGTGGAGGAATTGGTTCTTTCGAAGAACGCCAGAAGATTTTCTTTTGCCACGGACAGCAATGCTATGGCTGGCATTGCTACCCGATGGCTTGGTATTTGTCGGTTTAGGGAGCACAGGAGTACTATGGCTGGTACTCGCTATGCTCCCTGAAGGTTTGGAAGGCATCTCGGCATCTGTGCCGAGAAAGCTTCCCGTCAGTGTTTCCTGGCTGGAGGCCAGGAGTTCATCCTCATTGTCCGTTGTAAGGTCAGTAGTTGTCATTAGTTTGTCCATTTTTTATAGGTTTTAAATTTGGTTCCCACGAGTAGGTCGGAAAAAGAGGTCAGCCCTGGCAGAGCCGATATACCGGGGTAAGGCAAAGGTTTAAGACGGACCCGGCCAGGACGTCCGAATGAGCTCGTTATCGACTGGTTTTCCCCCCAGCCTTCCATTTCTTCGGCACGGATTATGAAAAATCGCTCACTCCACCACTGAAAATTAGGGACCTGTATTTATGGTAAAATCGCATTGCTTTAGGGTTGAACTATTAAGGAGTAAAGGAACCCAAAAGCATTGCGACCTTACCTTAGCTGATCCCCATCTTGACATCGTACAAGATTTCTGTGGTGATCATTACCGCCCGGCACCCACTAGGAGGGTTTAATACAAGGATTTCTGCCAGGCTTTGTATTCCATAGTCAACAAATAATATGTGTACTGTGAATGTATTCTAGGTATGAACATTCAAAGCGAATACTAAAAAATAAGTTGGGATAGGTACGAGATAGTTTACGTAAGTATAGGTGCTATTTAGAAATATTTTTAGGTTTGTTGGTAGGTATACCTAACTTATATAATGATACATTAATAATAACTATAGGTTTAAGCTTCATGCGCAGGGAAATATAGTCATTCTCTTTCAAAAACTTAATAGGTCTTTATCATTCCAACAGAGTAATAGACAAAAACTTCTCTACAAAGCTATATGTATGTCTTTATAATAATGATATTAGATATATACGTTTTTAATTCGTTGTTTTCCTCTAACACACTAAAATTCGGTTATAATTCATTTCGGAAGAGAGATACCAGATTAATATTTAAGCTACATGCGATCGAAATTCTTTATGACGCGCCATTTTGTTTCTCAGCGAACCTACTTGGGAGTCAGTGGTGGCTCTTAAAGAACATATGGCTACTAAAATTTTGTGTGAAACTAATACCTTTTAGTACAAGTACCTTTTTGTTTACGACTTCATTGTTCGGATCGGACACAACATTCTTCGTCCCAACCAAAATAATTTTGTGTCGAGAGCGGTGAGCGAAACTTTAAAAGAGGCATAAGAGGAGGAGTGTTTTGGAATGTTCTTATTTTTTTCCATTGTTAATTTCTTTTTTTTTTTTTTTTTTTTTTTTTAAATTCATTTTTATTTTTCAATTATCTTAGAACTATCTTAAAGCTAGACAAAAATTCATAAAAACTAGCCTACTTATCAATATCTTAAAACTAACTTACTGGCCCCAGTCGGGCGCTCTAAGTTAAACTAGAATAACTTAATGCTAATGCCTTTTGGCCTAAGAACTATCTTAATACTAAATCCAGGTCGGTTTTATTTTTTACCGAGAAGAATTTCACAAAAAAACTCGGTATCTATGTCTTTATTTTTTGGTTTTATATAAAACTTACAAACTACATAAAACTAAATTAAAGCTAATTAAAACTAATTAGAACTACTTAAAGTTACTTAAAACTAATTACAACCTACTTATAAGCTACTTACAAACTAGAACAGCCACAGCAGCATTTTCCGGTTTTTATAATTTTTTTTGTATTTTTGTTGATTTTATATTTTTTTTTTTTTTTTTTTTTTTTTTTTTTTTTTTTTTTTTTTTTTTTTGGTGCCACCCTGACTGTCCCTACTTAAAACTAACTACCTAAACCTATGTAAGTCGGCCATACAAGAGAAAATAGCAAGGTCAACTATTAAATGTCTGAAGGAACTTCATCTTCGTTTTTCAACCACCAGAACTGGTTCTCCTGTTTTACCCTATCTCTTCGGACACAGTCCTTCTGAACCGAAGGTGCTCAGCTCCGTCTTGTGCGAGGACGTCTCGACTGTAAAGGAGCCGCCGATCCACAGTTCTACGGCCGACGTGGTAGATTAGCGGAACCGCCGTTCTATCCTGGATCAGCCCTCGACTGTCTAGGTGGAGGAATGCATCGGGCGGAATAAAGCCGCTTAGACGCACACTCTCGTAGAATTCGTTGTTGGGGTAATAAGCCCCGAAAATTAAGCTGTTAGACGAGGACATCGCTCTTGCAATGTGACCTCGAATAAGCTTCAGCAAGAAATTATCTATCCTGTTTATATTGGCCCCGTTGTATAGAGCCAGGTTGGAATAGTAGTGTTTGTACTCCGACTCTGGTGTTCTGTGCAATCCAAGGCAACGTCGAAGACACTGCCTCTCAAACACCCGAATCTTTTCCATTTGAGATGGGGCAACGTTGAACCAAACCGGGCACCCATAGGCAATCATCGGCCGGATAAGGGCCATGTAGCAAATCACCTTCACCCTGCTGTCAAGCCGGCTGCTATAAAACAACCGTTTCGTCAGGGCAAAAGCTCCCCTAGCCCTGGCCAGAGCAGCATTTATATGTCTGTCGAAATACAAATACTGATCCATCCAGATGCCAAGGTACTTTACTACACTTTTACTCGCCAGTGGCTGTCCATTTGGCCCTACGATCACCAGCTTGCGCCAGTTCTTTCTCGTATCCCTTGTGGCTCTAAGCAACGGAGTCCTAAACAAGATAGTTTCTGATTTCTGAAAGTTGATTTTCAACTTCCAGTCATCGCAATATCGCTGAATCTTCTCGAAGTCACGCTGCAAAAGAATCCTGATGACCTCGACTTTTGGAGCTGTTCTGTACGCAATTAGATCGTCGGCATACGCAATTGCCTGAGTTAGACTACTTATCAGATCGCTGGTGTAAATGCTGAATAAAATCGGCGAGTTGACCGCTCCCTGCTGAAGACCATTTTTAATATTAAAGGTTGTGGCAGAAGTTACATTGCCACTTTTGACAACAAACTTTCTGCCATTGAGCATATCATAAAGCATATATAACAGTGGTTTACTAATGCCAAGTCTGGTCAGCTTTAGATAAAGACCTTCTAACCATACGGTGTCGAAGGCCTTCTCCAAATCAACCAGACAGGCACCCGTACACTGCTTCTTAGATTTGTTCCATTGGACATCAGAAACGAGTTTCGACGCGGCATGAATAGTGTCATGTCCCGCCTTAAAACCGAACTGATTGTCCGGTATGATATTATTGTCCTCTGCCCACTTAGACAGAGCTCTATTGATAACTTTTTCGAATACCTTGCTGATACTCGGAAGAAGACTTATCGACCGGAGATTCGCCGGATTGGAGTTGTCCTTTCCCTTTTTCGGGAGAGGATGCACCACAGCTGTCTTCCACCGCACTGGATAATATGCATTATTCAGAGCGTTGTTAAACAGAGTGGTATAAATGTCTACTGCTTCTTGAGGTAAATGTCGAAGTACAACGTTGGATATGCCATCGACTCCTGCTGACTTCTTCTTCTTTAATGAATCGAAGATGAGCTGGAGCTCCACCTTCGTAATTAACAGGGAACTGGGCCCATTTCGCTCGGCGATTATGGCGTTTGCCAAATGATCTTCATTGAACCCGGTGAAACCAAGGTTCTCTGATCGCCATTGCGTGATGTCATTCCGAAGGTAGAAGTGATGGAGCAAGGCTCTGTTTTCCAGGTCGTGATTCGGGCGAATGCACGCATTCACCTTGTACACTTGCTGGAAAGCAGCCCCCACAGCCTCCACTTTCTCCTGCGGATCTTCGACAATAAAGAGGTCATCGTCCAAGACGGCGTCCTCTGGATTAATTCCTGCTGTCAGAAGTACGTCTCTGTTGTCTGTCGTTCTCTGAAGCTTGAGACACGGAAGATCGTTCTGATCATTCCTTCTAAATATCTTGTTAATTTGAGGAAACATGCTCGGGTCGCTAGCATTAACGGCCCGAATTTTGTTGTCCCAATACAAATTAATTGACAACCGATAGTTCTCTTTAATTAGTTGGTTGATGTTTTTGATCGACGACTTCAGTGTCCTAATCTCCAGATGGTGAGGGTCAGTAAACCGTCGGTACAAGAGTTTTAGTCTTGTCAGCAGTCCACTTTTTTGTCTGTGTAGTGCGTCAATGGTTGCGTTTCGATACATGTCGGTTGCGTCCCGTTGCTTGTATTTCGGTATTGTTCTGTTCATTGTTCGTTTGATTGTTTCGTCCATTTGTTCTAAGTATTGGTCTATTTCGTTATTTGTCAAATTCCTGTCATTTGGTGGGGATATGTTATTCGAACTGATTTCGCTCGATAAGGCGTTGGTAAAGCGTGGCCAGCGCACCTTACTGTAATTGTAAGTATGCACAGGTACATACTCATCCAACTCCACGAGCTCGTTCGGAAGCTGTATTACGGCGGCGAGTCCGCAGTGATCACTGTCGTACTCGATCGTTCGTAAGCAATTTCTTGATCTTTGACCCACAGTGTCAGTAATTGTCAGTCTTGCGTCTATTAGCAATAGATCCAGATAGGCACCGCTTCTTGGAAACGATGGCCGATCCGTAGCCAGCAGGTCGACACCATACTCAGTGTTGTATCGACTCATCCAATTGAAAAGATGAGTACCTCTTTGATTTTGAATTTGATTTCCCCAATCTTGGTGTTTGGCATTCAAATCACCGGCCATGAGAAAGTAATTTTCCTCCAAGCTCAAGTGTAGACATTCGAAAAGTTTTTCAAGCTCTGTCATAAAATCAGTTGGCTGATGTGATGCCGGTGCATAAGCCGCGATCACATACATTCGCTTCCCCTGTTGGAGAGGAATGCATACGATGCACGCCTCTAACAGCCGAAATCTGCGCAGATCACTATCATATATAACTTTATGATTAATGCCTTTTCGTATGAAGATTGCGACGCCCCCCCCTTGAGTGGAGTTGGGTCGATCTCTTCTAACGATATTGTAATTGTTGTTAGTCAACTTATGTTTCTGGTTCAGCTTAGTTTCGCTGGCCATAAACACATCTGGACTTTGGTCTTTCAACAATTGGAAAAGATTAGCTCTACGTTCGGTCCTAATCAGTGAATTTACATTCACAGCAAGGATCCTAAGAGGCCTCTCCGACAGCGCGCCTTTAACCTCTAATTTGCGTTAGGCTAGGCAAAACAGAGTAGAGATAGTCTACCCTAGTCGCCTGCTCCTTTATCTGGTTGTGAAGTCCTGTTAACTGGCCTTGAATTGCCAGCAACATACTTCTAATTTCGGCCTGAGCGTCCGGCGCCTTTGGCACTAGGGCCGGCTGGGCTGCCTTAGCTGCAGGCTGTACCGTTTTTCCCCTTCCTGCCGCCATTTGGGCGTAGGAAATTTGGGGATTAACGGGCGTTGCTGTAGGAGCACGCGTTGATGGGCGTATCTCTACCGCTGTCTGCTTAGCCGCTTTGTTGTTTCTTATTTGCTGAAAAGCTGAGCAACCCCGATAATTAGCAGGGTGCCCCTCCTTTCCGCAAAGTGTACATTTAAGCTGGGTCATGTCTTCGACCCGTTCTTCACCGAGCTTGCACTCCCCCTTAATGTGGTCCTCACCACACTTAACGCAGCGTGGCTGCATTTCGCAGTTTGCTGCAGCGTGGCCAAACCTTTGGCAGCGCTTGCATTGAAGCATGTCGCCGCCTCTCTTTAATTTATCCCAAGTTACAACCTGGTAGTTGAGAACGGAGATACTTCTCAACCTATCCAGTTTGCTGCTGGGCGATAGCTGGACTAGGAAGAACGGCAAAGACCGCTTCTCCCGTCTGGCTCTGACTGTAGCGAACGGCTTGACCCCGATAAAGTCGAGATCGTCGCTCGCTTTTTGACGGAGCTCATTTTTTTATTTTTTTCCATTGTTAATTTCTGTTTGCATTTGTATTATATGGTATTATGCAGGAAGCAAGAAAAGAAAGTTAGAAAATATTTGTCATACCTTCTTGAATTCAAGGTTATTTGTTGTTTTAAAGGGTGATTTTTTAGCTGGTTTGGTTTTGGCAACACTGGTTTTGACAGCTGACGTGTGTTTAGTACCTTGTGTCACTGTCAAACAGCTTCAGTTTGGTTTGCAATTTAACCATGGATCGTCTTACAAATGAACAATGCTTACAAATTATTGAATTTTACTATCAAAATTCGTGCTCGGTTCGAAATGTTCATCGCGCGAAAAATTGTGTTCAGCGATGAGGCTCATTTTTGGTTGAATGGGTACGTAAATAAGCATAATTGCCGCATTTGGAGTGAAGATCAGCCAGAAGCATTGCAACAGCTACCAATGCATCCCGAAAAAGCCACTGTTTGGTGCGGTTTATGGGCCGGCGGCATTATTGGGCCATATTTCTTCAAAGATGATGCGAATCGCAGCGTTACTGTCAATGGTGAACGCTACCGAGCGATGATAACAAACTTTTTTTTGCCCGAAATGGAAGTTCTTGACCTGCATGATATGTGGTTTTAACAAGACGGTGCCACATGCCACACAGCACGCGAAACAATGGCGCAATTGCGAGGCGAGTTTGGTGAACAGTTAATTTCACGTTTCGGGCCGGTCAATTGGCCACCTAGATCGTGCGATTTGACACCATTAGATTATTTTTTGTGGGGGTATGTCAAGGCTAATGTCTATAGGGACAAACCCGCTTCGATTGACGCACTGGAAGCCAACATCCATGCATTCATTCGTGAGATACCGGCCGATATGTGTGAAAGAGTATGCCAAAATTGGACTCAGCGGATGGGCTACCTGAGACGCAGCCGCGGTCAACATTTGCATGAAATTATCTTTAAACATTAAATTGCAAGGTTCAAACTATCGATTCAAATAAATATTTCATTCATTTTTTCGAATTTTTGTGTTTTTTTTTTTTAAAAGTTCTAAACCTCTTAAAAAATCACCCGTTATTTAGTAAATATTTTTTGAAGAAGAGAAAAGAAGGAGAAGAAAAGACAAATTGAACAAGGCGGCAAAAAGAGATAGGTTAGGTACCTAGGTGAGCCACTTGCCTTGGAACTTAGCAATGAGCCGAACATTTTTTTGCACAGATGTAGGTAGGTATGCCAATGAGAAAAAAGGGAAGGGTATAAATAAAGAAGGTATCTTTTTTAAGCGGCATTTTACACTGCTCAAATGTATGGGAGAGTGGATTAGTAAAATTCGTTTATCTGATTAAAGAAAAATCAAAACACTTGATTTTGCTCTCCCATGCATGAAATGCATTTGAACCAAGTTTACCTATATGCCGCATCATTCAGGGTAGGTTTTGTTTTTGTGATTGACTTGAAATTTCTTTGCTAGATTTCGAAAAATAGGCATACCTAGGTACCTTATATGGGTAAATGTGGGGTAAAGTCTGATTTCTATTTTCTAGACGGAGAGGCTCAGAGAAATTTCTTCTCATAAAATGTATAGATTTTCAATTTTTAAGAATGGTAATTATAATTAAAAAAAATTCAAAATTATCGTCTTAAACTTATTGTTGTTTTAAGCTCAAAAATGAGAAAATCGATGTTTCAAAAATAATTCACCATAAATCAAGGGATTGTTCAAAAAAGTTTAAATTTAAATTTTTTTGAATACCATCGTATTTTGAGTGCTGGGAGTTTTTGAAAATGCCCAATATGATTAGCGGCTTTTTCGTGGTTTTTATTTTTATCTTTTAAAAAAGTTGATCAAAAAATCTTTAATTTTTGTATCAGATAGAATTAGTAAATTTTTAAATCAGGTATAAATTTCAATTAATTTGAACAACATCCAAAGGTGATATTGAAATATGAACATATTTTTCTATATCGTTTTTGAGTTTTTTTTTTTACTAATATTTGATATTTACTTTTGAAATGAATGTGACTTGAATAAAAATTGAATCCCCAAGGTCCGTTGAACGGATATAACGGTGAGTTAAAAGTGGTTATAGAGATAGGTTCATAGGTTTTTACTTCATGCATCTATAACTTTTTTTTGTTAGTCTTTTTTCTGATAGTAAATTTAACTACCGTTGTTTTGGTATCTCAATTATTATGCTACGACTTATACAAGCGTCACAATTAATTAATCAAATATGTGAAACAAATTTAAAAAATTCCATTCACATTTCTAAATTGGACCATCGTTGACAACCAGCCACCAGCGTGAATAATCCCCTTATCTACATCAATATTATTTTAATTAAAATTTAAAAAATTGTTTTTAAGAAATTATAGCTCCCATTCTACTGATCTGATCTTCAAGGGTCTTCAAAGTTCTTTAAAGAATTCTGACATAACAGGCTACATTGTGTAAGAAATTCAATGAAAAGGGCCAAACATTTTCATACTGAAGGGGTGAAAAAAGCCTCCTTCAATTCAATTTATTTCATTCTCAATTCAAAAATTGATGAAAAATTTTACAGTTTTCAAAAACTAAAAACGCACAATTATTGCTTTATTTCTTTTCTTAAATTTGATTTTACAATGTTTTATCATCAATTTAACAAAAAGGGTGCTATAAGTTTTTTTAATTAATTTCTTGCTAGTAAAATGATAATGATAATCTAAAAAATGATCGGCATGGCATCATTTATTAATCAATAACAGAAGAAATAATGCATGGATTTTTAAAATTAAGGTCCTAAGAAACTCTCATTAAGATATTTGCTAGATTTACATATTCCATCAGACCCACCACTACATAAAATCTATGAAAGTGATTAAAAAAAAAACCCTTATCCCAATTCCAGAGCCACCACACCTACCACAAAGAAAAATCCATTAAGTGAGGCACCTATCTACCTTGATATTTAAACTAAGGTGTTTTTTTTTTGTCTTAGTTCCAGACGCACTTCAGAAACTCCTCCGTCAAACCTTAGTACATCAGACCCACCACCTAAAAAAATCGATGAAAGTTATTAAAAAAGAAAATTCATTTGTCCCAGTTCCAGACCCAACTCCAGACTCTAGTCGGCCCGACACTAGGTTCCTACCTATTTTCCATGCCATTGGACCTACCACCATAAAAAACTATTTTTTTATTTCTTTTTTGTAGGCAATCATAGAATGATCAAAGTTTTGCGACAATACCTACCTATCATTCTGCTAGTATACCTACCTATAATAGCCTGATACACTTACATTATTATATCTATACCTCTTTATTTTAAGTCATTATATTTGATGAATTGACGAATAGAATTGAAGTTAATGGCGTCTATCTATTAAAGAAAATGTAGGTAACAAGTTATATGTATGTCTCTTTTATTCATATATGCACTATTTTTATATCTATACTATTATATTCAATTCCTGCCATTGAATTTACCTACCCACCTGCCACCTAAGCAACACAAATATATCTTTACATTCAAATGTTAGATACACAAAACTAATTTGACTTTGTCTTCACTCTTCACTCCCATTGCAACAACGATGTTGAAACGATTTATTCCTTTCTTTTTTTATTTCACTATACCTACCCTATCATAACACCAAAAAAATTGGTTCCATCCCACTGAGTTAATATACTCCATTCATTTTGCACAAACTTAACCAATCATATTCGATTCCAAAAAAATTCATTCTGAAAATGAATTTTCATGGCTGGGATGAGTTGTCCTGTGATGAGTTAAGCCATGATGAGTTGGGTCGTGATGAGTTGGGAATGTGATGAGTTGCGATTGTGATGACCTGCGTTGCTATGAGTTGCGTCGTTATGAGTTGGAATGTGATGAGCTGTACCCAACCCCGAATAAGCAATAAAGGCATACATTTTATGCATAGGTATATGATTTTCATATTTTCGTCCGCTATCCAAGCGAAATAAATTAACATTTGATTAGCTACGAATTCAGATGACAAGAAAGACTCCTTTGTACCCACCAACAAAACAAATCTGTGGAAGTTATTTGTCCCAGTTCCAGACCCACCTCCAGACTATCCCCAGTAGTGTCTACTCCATCAAACAAAAACTACATATATGAACATTTTAATTAAAATAACTATTAGTTTTAAATAGATACCTATGTATATATCTACTAACATCCTTCAATATCCTTAAGTAAAAAAGTTATTTTATAATATCTTAATGTTATTTTATAAAATAACTTTTTCAACCTAGGGAAATATTTGTATCGGTCTATAACAATAACTTTACTTAACTACCTACTTACATACGTTTTATGACATTTCATTTTAAAAAAAGAAGCGCGAGTAACAACACCCTTAATTGTTGTGCTCATCGCTGCTGCGAAGAGAATGATAGTAAATTTGTTTTATAAGAAAACATACAGGTATGAAAAGGGGAGATTCCTTTCAAATAACATGTTTGAATACAAAATAGAATGAACTCTTCATGCAATTGAATGAACATTCATACGCCATGATGAGTTGTCCATGTGATGAGCTGTACCCTGTGATGAGATGGGTTGTGATGAGTCGGTTCGTGATGAGCTGGGTTGTTATGAGTTGGGTTATGATGAGTTGCGTTGACGCCTTTCTTAGGTACCTAGGTACTTCTTTATTGTCACCTGAATTTGTAGCTAATTAAATGTTATTTTTTTTCCCTTGGATAGCGGATAAAAATATGAAAATCATATACCTATGCATAAAATGTATGCCTTTATTGCTTATTCGTTGCTTAAATTAAATGTAAAAGCCATTTGTATTCCATAGTCAAAAAATAATATGTGTACTGTGAATGTATTCTAGGTATGAGCATTCAAAGCGAATACTAAAAAATAAGTTGGGATAGGTACGAGATAGTTTACGTAAGTATAGGTGCTATTTAGAAATATTTTTAGGTTTGTTGGTAGGTATACCTAACTTATATAATGATACATTAATAATAACTATAGGTTTAAGCTTCATGCACAGGGAAATATAGTCATTCTCTTTCAAAAACTTAATAGGTCTTTATCATTCCAACAGAGTAATAGACAACAACTTCTCTACAAAGCTATATGTATGTCTTTATAATAATGATATTAGATATATACGTTTTTAATTCGTTGTTTTCCTCTAACACACTAAAATTCGGTTATAATTCATTTCGGAAGAGAGATACCAGATTAATATTTAAGCTACATGCGATCGAAATTCTTTATGACGTGCCATTTTGTTTCTCAGCGAACCTACTTGGGAGTCAGTGGTGGCTCTTAAAGAACATATGGCTACTAAAATTTTGTGTGAAACTAATACCTTTTAGTACAAGTACCTTTTTGTTTACGACTTCATTGTTCGGATCGGACACAACATTCTTCGTCCCAACCAAAATAATTTTGTGTCGAGAGCGGTGAGCGAAACTTTAAAAGAGGCATAAGAGGAGGAGTGTTTTGGAATGTTCTTATTTTTTTCCATTGTTAATTTCTGTTTGCATTTGTATTATATGGTATTATGCAGGAAGCAAGAAAAGAAAGTTAGAAAATATTTGTCATATCTTCTTGAATTCAAGGTTATTTGTTGTTTTATTTAGTAAATATTTTTTGAAGAAGAGAAAAGAAGGAGAAGAAAAGACAAATTGAACAAGGCGGCAAAAAGAGATAGGTTAGGTACCTAGGTGAGCCACTTGCCTTGGAACTTAGCAATGAGCCGAACATTTTTTTGCACAGATGTAGGTAGGTATGCCAATGAGAAAAAAGGCAAGGGTATAAATAAAGAAGATATCTTTTTTAAGCGGCATTTTACACTGCTCAAATGTATGGGAGAGTGGATTAGTAAAATTCGTTTATCTGATTAAAGAAAAATCAAAACACTTGATTTTGCTCTCCCATGCATGAAATGCATTTGAACCAAGTTTACCTATATGCCGCATCATTCAGGGTAGGTTTTGTTTTTGTGATTGACTTGAAATTTCTTTGCTAGATTTCGAAAAATAGGCATACCTAGGTACCTTATATGGGTAAATGTGGGGTAAAGTCTGATTTCTATTTTCTAGACGGAGAGGCTCAGAGAAATTTCTTCTCATAAAATGTATAGATTTTCAACTTTTAAGAATGGTAATTATAATTAAAAAAATTCAAAATTATCGTCTTAAACTTATTGTTGTTTTAAGCTCCAAAATGAGAAAATCGATGTTTCAAAAATAATTCACCATAAATCAAGGGATTGTTCAAAAAAGTTTAAATTTTAATTTTTTTGAATACCATCGTATTTTGAGTGCTGGGAGTTTTTGAAAATGCCCAAAATGATTAGCGGCTTTTTCGTGGTTTTTATTTTTATCTTTTAAAAAAGTTGATCAAAAAATCTTTAATTTTTGAATCAGATAGAATTAGTAAATTTTTAAATCAGGTATAAATTTCAATTAATTTGAACAACATCCAAAGGTGATATTGAAATATGAACATATTTTTCTATATCGTTTTTGAGTTTTTTTTTTACTAATATTTGATATTTACTTTTGAAATGAATGTGACTTGAATAAAAATTGAATCCCCAAGGTCCGTTGAACGGATATAACGGTGAGTTAAAAGTGGTTATAGAGATAGGTTCATAGGTTTTTACTTCATGCATCTATAACTTTTTTTTGTTAGTCTTTTTTCTGATAGTAAATTTAACTACCGTTATTTTGGTATCTCAATTATTATGCTACGACTTATACAAGCGTCACAATTAATTAATCAAATATGTGAAACAAATTTAAAAAATTCCATTCACATTTCCAAATTGGACCATCGTTGACAACCAGCCACCAGCGTGAATAATCCCGTTATCTACATCAATATTATTTTAATTAAAATTTAAAAAATTGTTTTTAAGAAATTATAGCTCCCATTCTACTGATCTGATCTTCAAGGGTCTTCAAAGTTCTTTAAGGAATTCTGACACAACAGGCAAACATTTTCATACTGAAGGGGTGAAAAAAGCCTCCTTCAATTCAATTTATTTCATTCTAAATTCAAAAATTGATGAAAAATTTTACAGTTTTCAAAAACTAAAAACGCACAATTATTGCTTTATTTCTTTTCTTAAATTTGATTTTACAATGTTTTATCATCAATTTAACAAAAAGGGTGCTATAAGTTTTTTTAATTAATTTCTTGCTAGTAAAATGATAATGATAATCTAAAAAATGATCGGCATGGCATCATTTATTAATCAATAACAGAAGAAATAATGCATGGATCTTTAAAATTAAGGTCCTAAGAAACTCTCATTAAGATATTTGCTAGATTTACATATTCCATCAGACCCACCACTAAATAAAATCTATGAAAGTGATTAAAACAAAAAAAAACCCTTATCCCAATTCCAGAGCCACCACACCTACCACAAAGAAAAATCCATTAAGTGAGGCACCTATCTACCTTGATATTTAAAAAAAGGTGTTTTTTGTCTTAGTTCCAGACGCACTTCAGAAACTCCTCCGTCAAACCTTAGTACATCAGACCCACCACCTAAAAAAATCGATGAAAGTTATTAAAAAAGAAAATTCATTTGTCCCAGTTCCAGACCCAACTCCAGACTCTAGTCGGCCCGACACTAGGTTCCTACCTATTTTCCATGCCATTGGACCTACCACCATAAAAAACTATTTTTTTATTTCTTTTTTGTAGGCAATCATAGAATGATCAAAGTTTTGCGACAATACCTACCTATCATTCTGCTAGTATACCTACCTATAATAGTCTGATACACTTACATTATTATATCTATACCTCTTTATTTTAAGTCATTATATTTGATGAATTGACGAATAGAATTGAAGTTAATGGCGTCTATCTATTAAAGAAAATGTAGGTAACAAGTTATATGTATGTCTCTTTTATTCATATATGCACTATTTTTATATCTATACTATTATATTCAATTCCTGCCATTGAATTTACCTACGCACCTGCCACCTAAGCAACACAAATATATCTTTACATTCAAATGTTAGATACACAAAACTAATTTGACTTTGTCTTCACTCTTCACTCCCATTGCAACAACGATGTTGAAACGATTTATTCCTTTCTTTTTTTATTTCATTATACCTACCCTATCATAACACCAAAAAAATTGGTTCCATCCCACTGAGTTAATATACTCCATTCATTTTACACAAACTTAACCAATCATATTCGATTCCAAAAAAATTCATTCTGAAAATGAATCTTCATGGCTGGGATGAGTTGTCCTGTGATGAGTTAAGCCATGATGAGTTGGGTCATGATGAGTTGGGAATGTGATGAGTTGCGATTGTGATGACCTGCGTTGCTATGAGTTGCGTCGTGATGAGTTGGAATGTGATGAGCTGTACCCAACCCCGAATAAGCAATAAAGGCATACATTTTATGCATAGGTATATGATTTTCATATTTTCGTCCGCTATCCAAGCGAAATAAATTAAAATTTGATTAGCTACGAGTTCAGATGACAAGAAAGACTCCTTTGTACCCACCAACAAAACAAATCTGTGGAAGTTATTTGTCCCAGTTCCAGACCCACCTCCAGACTATCCCCAGTAGTGTCTACTCCATCAAACAAAAACTACATATTTGAAAATTTTAATTAAAATAACTATTAGTTTTAAATAGATACCTATGTATATATCTACTAACATCCTTCAATATCCTTAAGTAAAAAAGTTATTTTATAATATCTTAATGTTATTTTATAAAATATTTTTTTCAACCTAGGGAAATATTTGTATCGGTCTATAACAATAACTTTACTTAACTACCTACTTACATACGTTTTATGACATTTCATTTTAAAAAAAGAAGCGCGAGTAACAACACCCTTAATTGTTGTGCTCATCGCTGCTGCGAAGAGAATGATAGTAAATTTGTTTTATAAGAAAACATACAGGTATGAAAAGGGGAGATTCCTTTCAAATAACATGTTTGAATACAAAATAGAATGAACTCTTCATGCAATTGAATGAACATTCATACGCCAGGATGAGTTGTCCATGTGATGAGCTGTACCCTGTGATGAGATGGGTTGTGATGAGTCGGTTCGTGATGAGCTGGGTTGTTATGAGTTGGGTTATGATGAGTTGCGTTGACGCCTTTCTTAGGTACCTAGGTACTTCTTTATTGTCACCTGAATTTGTAGCTAATTAAATGTTATTTTTTTTAAATGTAAAAGCCATTTGTATTCCATAGTCAACAAATAATATGTGTACTGTGACTGTATTCTAGGTATGAGCATTCAAAGCGAATACTAAAAAATAAGTTGGGATAGGTACGAGATAGTTTACGTAAGTATAGGTGCTATTTAGAAATATTTTTAGGTTTGTTGGTAGGTATACCTAACTTATATAATGATACATTAATAATAACTATAGGTTTAAGCTTCATGCGCAGGGAAATATAGTCATTCTCTTTCAAAAACTTAATAGGTCTTTATCATTCCAACAGAGTAATAGACAAAAACTTCTCTACAAAGCTATATGTATATCTTTATAATAATGATATTAGATATATACGTTTTTAATTCGTTGTTTTCCTCTAACACACTAAAATTCGGTTATAATTCATTTCGGAAGAGAGATACCAGATTAATATTTAAGCTACATGCGATCGAAATTCTTTATGACGCGCCATTTTGTTTCTCAGCGAACCTACTTAGGAGTCAGTGGTGGCTCTTAAAGAACATATGGCTACTAAAATTTTGTGTGAAACTAATACCTTTTAGTACAAGTACCTTTTTGTTTACGACTTCATTGTTCGGATCGGACACAACATTCTTCGTCCCAACCAAAATAATTTTGTGTCGAGAGCGGTGAGCGAAACTTTAAAAGAGGCATAAGAGGAGGAGTGTTTTGGAATGTTCTTATTTTTTTCCATTGTTAATTTCTGTTTGCATTTGTATTATATGGTATTATGCAGGAAGCAAGAAAAGAAAGTTAGAAAATATTTGTCATATCTTCTTGAATTCAAGGTTATTTGTTGTTTTATTTAGTAAATATTTTTTGAAGAAGAGAAAAGAAGGAGAAGAAAAGACAAATTGAACAAGGCGGCAAAAAGAGATAGGTTAGGTACCTAGGTGAGCCACTTGCCTTGGAACTTAGCAATGAGCCGAACATTTTTTTGCACAGATGTAGGTAGGTATGCCAATGAGAAAAAGGGAAGGGTATAAATAAAGAAGGTATCTTTTTTAAGCGGCATTTTACACTGCTCAAATGTATGGGAGAGTGGATTAGTAAAATTCGTTTATCTGATTGGAGAAAAATCAAAACACTTGATTTTGCTCTCCCATGCATGAAATGCATTTGAACCAAGTTTACCTATATGCCGCATCATTCAAGGTAGGTTTTGTTTTTGTGATTGACTTGAAATTTCTTTGCTAGATTTCGAAAAATAGGCATACCTAGGTACCTTATATGGGTAAATGTGGGGTAAAGCTCAGAGAAATTTCTTCTCATAAAATGTATAGATTCTCAATTTTTAAGAATGGTAATTATAATTAAAAAAATTCAAAATTATCGTCTTAAACTTATTGTTGTTTTAAGCTCCAAAATGAGAAAATCGATGTTTCAAAAATAATTCACCATAAATCAAGGGATTGTTCAAAAAAGTTTAAATTTAAATTTTTTTGAATACCATCGTATTTTGAGTGCTGGGAGTTTTTGAAAATGCCCAATATGATTAGCGGCTTTTTCGTGGTTTTTATTTTTATCTTTTAAAAAAGTTGATCAAAAAATCTTTAATTTTTGAATCAGATAGAATTAGTAAATTTTTAAATCAGGTATAAATTTCAATTAATTTGAATAACATCCAAAGGTGATATTGAAATATGAACATATTTTTCTTTATCGTTTTTGAGTTTTTTTTTTACTAATATTTGATATTTACTTTTGAAATGAATGTGACTTGAATAAAAATTGAGTCCCCACGGTCCGTTGAACGGATATAACGGTGAGTTAAAAGTGGTTATAGAGATAGGTTCATAGGTTTTTACTTCATGCATCTATAACTTTTTTTTGTTAGTCTTTTTTCTGATAGTAAATTAAACTACCGTTATTTTGGTATCTCAATTATTATGCTACGTCTTATATAAGCGTCACAATTAATTAATCAAATATGTGAAACAAATTTAAAAAATTCCATTCACATTTCCAAATTGGACCATCGTTGACAACCAGCCACCAGCGTGAATAATCCCGTTATCTACATCAATATTATTTTAATTAAAATTTAAAAAATTGTTTTTAAGAAATTATAGCTCCCATTCTACTGATCTGATCTTCAAGGGTCTTCAAAGTTCTTTAAAGAATTCTGACACAACAGGCTACATTGTGTAAGAAATTCATTGAAAAGGGGCAAACATTTTCATACTGAAGGGGTGAAAAAAGCCTCCTTCAATTCAATTTATTTCATTCTAAATTCAAAAATTGATGAAAAATTTTACAGTTTTCAAAAACTAAAAACGCACAATTATTGCTTTATTTCTTTTCTTAAATTTGATTTTACAATGTTTTATCATCAATTTAACAAAAAGGGTGCTATAAGTTTTTTTAATTAATTTCTTGCTAGTTAAATGATAATGATAATCTAAAAAATGATCGGCATGGCATCATTTATTAATCAATAACAGAAGAAATAATGCATGGATCTTTAAAATTAAGGTCTTAAGAAACTCTCATTAAGATATTTGCTAGATCTACATATTCTATAAGACCCACCACTAAATAAAATCTATGAAAGTGATTAAAACAAAAAAAACCCTTATCCCAATTCCAGAGCCACCACACCTACCACAAAGAAAAATCCATTAAGTGAGGCACCTATCTACCTTGATATTTAAACTAAGGTGTTTTTTTTTTGTCTTAGTTCCAGACGCACTTCAGAAACTCTTCCGTCAAACCTTAGTACATCAGACCCACCACCTAAAAAAATCGATGAAAGTTATTAAAAAAGAAAATTCATTTGTCCCAGTTCCAGACCCAACTCCAGACTCTAGTCGGCCCGACACTAGGTTCCTACCTATTTTCCATGCCATTGGACCTACCACCATAAAAAACTATTTTTTTATTTCTTTTTTGTAGGCAATCATAGAATGATCAAAGTTTTGCGACAATACCTACCTATCATTCTGCTAGTATACCTACCTATAATAGCCTGATACACTTACATTATTATATCTATACCTCTTTATTTTAAGTCATTATATTTGATGAATTGACGAATAGAATTGAAGTTAATGGCTTCTATCTATTAAAGAAAATGTAGGTAACAAGTTATATGTATGTCTCTTTTATTCATATATGCACTATTTTTATATCTATACTATTATATTCAATTCCTGCCATTGAATTTACCTACCCACCTGCCACCTAAGCAACACAAATATATCTTTACATTCAAATGTTAGATACACAAAACTAATTTGACTTTGTCTTCACTCTTCACTCCCATTGCAACAACGATGTTGAAACGATTTATTCCTTTCTTTTTTTATTTCATTATACCTACCCTATCATAACACCAAAAAAATTGGTTCCATCCCACTGAGTTAATATACTCCATTCATTTTGCACAAACTTAACCAATCATATTCGATTCCAAAAAAATTCATTCTGAAAATGAATCTTCATGGCTGGGATGAGTTGTCCTGTGATGAGTTAAGCCATGATGAGTTGGGTCATGATGAGTTGGGAATGTGATGAGTTGCGATTGTGATGACCTGCGTTGCTATGAGTTGCGTCGTGATGAGTTGGAATGTGATGAGCTGTACCCAACCCCGAATAAGCAATAAAGGCATATATTTTATGCATAGGTATATGATTTTCATATTTTCGTCCGCTATCCAAGCGAAATAAATTAACATTTGATTAGCTACGAATTCAGATGACAAGAAAGACTCCTTTGTACCCACCAACAAAACAAATCTGTGGAAGTTATTTGTCCCAGTTCCAGACCCACCTCCAGACTATCCCCAGTAGTTTCTACTCCATCAAACAAAAACTACATATTTGAAAATTTTAATTAAAATAACTATTAGTTTTAAATAGATACCTATGTATATATCTACTAACATCCTTCAATATCCTTTAGTAAAAAAGTTATTTTATAATATCAGTATTAGAGTACGCCTCTCAAGTATGGTCTCCCTTTTATGAAATTCATAAAAATCGATTTGAATAAATTCAACGTAAATTCATTCGCTTTGCTCTGAAAGGTCTTCCTTGGGCTGATCCATTCAACCTTCCACCATATGAACATAGGATCCAGCTACTGCAGATCCACACCTTATATCAAAGGCGAGTGAATAATGATCTAATATTTCTTCACCAACTTATAAATGGTCAAATTGATGCTCCTGATTTGTTAGCAAATATTGGCATAAATTACCGCGGAGGATCTCACCATCTGCGAAGATTTGAACTTTTACATGTAAATTTCCATAGAACTAATTACGGTGTACATGAGCCTCTTAACCGTATGTGCAAGATCTTTAATTTAAATGGCTCCTCTGTTGATTTTAACATTAACAAGATGGGATTAAAAAAATCGTTCCGAACCAGTGCTCCACTTTCGTGATTGTTTTTTAACTTTTAAATTATATTTAATACTGTATGTTTATTGTTTATTTGTTTAAATTAGTAATTGTATTATGTAATTCTCATGCATGTGTTAGCTCGCATTATTTTACTAACCACTAACACATGCACTTATGATGAGCCTCTGATTGTAGGTTTGCAGCTTGCTCTAAGCTCACTACAACAAAGAATCTGAAGTGTAAAAAAAAAGTTATATTATAAAATAACTTTTTCAACCTAAGGAAATATTTGTATCGGTCTATAACAATAACTTTACTTAACTACCTACTTACATACGTTTTATGACATTTCATTTTAAAAAAAGAAGCGCGAGTAACAACACCCTTAATTGTTGTGCTCATCGCTGCTGCGAAGAGAATGATAGTAAATTTGTTTTATAAGAAAACATACAGGTATGAAAAGGGGAGATTCCTTTCAAATAACATGTTTGAATACAAAATAGAATGAACTTTTCATGCAATTGAATGAACATTCATACGCCATGATGAGTTGTCCATGTGATGAGCTGTACCCTGTGATGAGATGGGTTGTGATGAGTCGGTACGTGATGAGCTGGGTTGTTATGAGTTGGGTTATGATGAGTTGCGTTGACGCCTTTCTTAGGTACCTAGGTACTTCTTTATTGTCACCTGAATTTGTAGCTAATTAAATGTTATTTTTTTTCCCTTGGATAGCGGATAAAAATATGAAAATCATATACCTATGCATAAAATGTATGCCTTTATTGCTTATTCGTTGCTTAAATTAAATGTAAAAGCCATTTGTATTCCATAGTCAACAAATAATATGTGTACTGTGACTGTATTCTAGGTATGAGCATTCAAAGCGAATACTAAAAAATAAGTTGGGATAGGTACGAGATAGTTTACGTAAGTATAGGTGCTATTTAGAAATATTTTTAGGTTTGTTGGTAGGTATACCTAACTTATATAATGATACATTAATAATAACTATAGGTTTAAGCTTCATGCGCAGGGAAATATAGTCATTCTCTTTCAAAAACTTAATAGGTCTTTATCATTCCAACAGAGTAATAGACAACAACTTCTCTACAAAGCTATATGTATATCTTTATAATAATGATATTAGATATATACGTTTTTAATTCGTTGTTTTCCTCTAACACACTAAAATTCGGTTATAATTCATTTCGGAAGAGAGATACCAGATTAATATTTAAGCTACATGCGATCGAAATTCTTTATGACGCGCCATTTTGTTTCTCAGCGAACCTACTTGGGAGTCAGTGGTGGCTCTTAAAGAACATATGGCTACTAAAATTTTGTGTGAAACTAATACCTTTTAGTACAAGTACCTTTTTGTTTACGACTTCATTGTTCGGATCGGACACAACATTCTTCGTCCCAACCAAAATAATTTTGTGTCGAGAGCGGTGAGCGAAACTTTAAAAGAGGCATAAGAGGAGGAGTGTTTTGGAATGTTCTTATTTTTTTCCATTGTTAATTTCTGTTTGCATTTGTATTATATGGTATTATGCAGGAAGCAAGAAAAGAAAGTTAGAAAATATTTGTCATATCTTCTTGAATTCAAGGTTATTTGTTGTTTTATTTAGTAAATATTTTTTGAAGAAGAGAAAAGAAGGAGAAGAAAAGACAAATTGAACAAGGCGGCAAAAAGAGATAGGTTAGGTACCTAGGTGAGCCACTTGCCTTGGAACTTAGCAATGAGCCGAACATTTTTTTGCACAGATGTAGGTAGGTATGCCAATGAGAAAAAAGGCAAGGGTATAAATAAAGAAGGTATCTTTTTTAAGCGGCATTTTACACTGCTCAAATGTATGGGAGAGTGGATTAGTAAAATTCGTTTATCTGATTGGAGAAAAATCAAAACACTTGATTTTGCTCTCCCATGCATGAAATGCATTTGAACCAAGTTTACCTATATGCCGCATCATTCAGGGTAGGTTTTGTTTTTGTGATTGACTTGAAATTTCTTTGCTAGATTTCGAAAAATAGGCATACCTAGGTAGGTACCTTATATGGGTAAATGTGGGGTAAAGTCTGATTTCTATTTTCTAGACGGAGAGGCTCAGAGAAATTTCTTCTCATAAAATGTATAGATTTTCAGTTTTTAAGAATGGTAATTATAATTAAAAAAATTCAAAATGATCGTCTTAAACTTATTGTTGTTTTAAGCTCCAAAATGAGAAAATCGATGTTTCAAAAATAATTCACCATAAATCAGGGGATTGTTCAAAAAAGTTTAAATTTAAATTTTTTTGAATACCATCGTATTTTGAGTGCTGGGAGTTTTTGAAAATGCCCAATATGATTAGCGGCTTTTTCGTGGTTTTTATTTTTATCTTTTAAAAAAGTTGATCAAAAAATCTTTAATTTTTGAATCAGATAGAATTAGTAAATTTTTAAATCAGGTATAAATTTCAATTAATTTGAACAACATCCAAAGGTGATATTGAAATATGAACATATTTTTCTATATCGTTTTTGAGTTTTTTTTTTACTAATATTTGATATTTACTTTTGAAATGAATGTGACTTGAATAAAAATTGAATCCCCAAGGTCCGTTGAACGGATATAACGGTGAGCTAAAAGTGGTTATAGAGATAGGTTCATAGGTTTTTACTTCATGCATCTATAACTTTTTTTTGTTATAGTATCAGTTTTTTGTCTGATAGTAAATTTAACTACCGTTATTTTGGTATCTCAATTATTATGCTACGACTTATACAAGCGTCACAATTAATTAATCAAATATGTGAAACAAATTTAAAAAATTCCATTCACATTTCCAAATTGGACCATCGTTGACAACCAGCCACCAGCGTGAATAATCCCGTTATCTACATCAATATTATCTTAATTAAAATTTAAAAAATTGTTTTTAAGAAATTATAGCTCCCATTCTACTGATCTGATCTTCAAGGGTCTTCAAAGTTCCTTAAAGAATTCTGACACAACAGGCAAACATTTTCATACTGAAGGGGTGAAAAAAGCCTCCTTCAATTCAATTTATTTCATTCTAAATTCAAAAATTGATGAAAAATTTTACAGTTTTCAAAAACTAAAAACGCACAATTATTGCTTTATTTCTTTTCTTAAATTTGATTTTACAATGTTTTATCATCAATTTAACAAAAAGGGTGCTATAAGTTTTTTTAATTAATTTCTTGCTAGTAAAATGATAATGATAATCTAATAAATGATCGGCATGGCATCATTTATTAATCAATAACAGAAGAAATAATGCATGGATCTTTAAAATTAAGGTCCTAAGAAACTCTCATTAAGATATTTGCTAGATTTACATATTCCATCAGACCCACCACTAAATAAAATCTATGAAAGTGATTAAAACAAAAAAAACCCTTATCCCAATTCCAGAGCCACCACACCTACCACAAAGAAAAATCCATTAAGTGAGGCACCTATCTACCTTGATATTTAAAAAAAGCTGTTTTTTGTCTTAGTTCCAGACGCACTTCAGAAACTCCTCCGTCAAACCTTAGTACATCAGACCCACCACCTAAAAAAATCGATGAAAGTTATTAAAAAAGAAAATTCATTTGTCCCAGTTCCAGACCCAACTCCAGATTCAAGTCGGCCCGACACTAGGTTCCTACCTATTTTCTATGCCATTGGACCTACCACCATAAAAAACTATTTTTTTATTTCTTTTTTGTAGGCAATCATAGAATGATCAAAGTTTTGCGACAATACCTACCTATCATTCTGCTAGTATACCTACCTATAATAGCCTGATACACTTACATTATTATATCTATACCTCTTTATTTTAAGTCATTATATTTGATGAATTGACGAATAGAATTGAAGTTAATGGCTTCTATCCATTAAAGAAAATGTAGGTAACAAGTTATATGTATGTCTCTTTTATTCATATATGCACTATTTTTATATCTATACTATTATATTCAATTCCTGCCATTGAATTTACCTACCCACCTGCCACCTAAGCAACTCAAATATATCTTTACATTCAAATGTTAGATACACAAAACTAATTTGACTTTGTCTTCACTCTTCACTCCCATTGCAACAACGATGTTGAAACGATTTATTCCTTTCTTTTTTTATTTCATTATACCTACCTATCATAACACCAAAAAAATTGGTTCCATCCCACTGAGTTAATATACTCCAATCATTTTGCACAAACTTAACCAATCATATTCGATTCCAAAAAAATTCATTCTGAAAATGAATCTTCATGGCTGGGATGAGTTGTCCTGAGATGAGTTAAGCCATGATGAGTTGGGTCATGATGAGTTGGGAATGTGATGAGTTGCGATTGTGATGACCTGCGTTGCTATGAGTTGCGTCGTGATGAGTTGGAAAGTGATGAGCTGTACCCAACCCCGAATAAGCAATAAAGGCATACATTTTATGCATAGGTATATGATTTTCATATTTTCGTCCGCTATCCAAGCGATATAAATTAACATTTGATTAGCTACGAATTCAGATGACAAGAAAGACTCCTTTGTACCCACCAACAAAACAAATCTGTGGAAGTTATTTGTCCCAGTTCCAGACCCACCTCCAGACTATCCCCAGTAGTGTCTACTCCATCAAACAAAAACTACATATTTGAAAATTTTAATTAAAATAACTATTAGTTTTAAATAGATACCTATATATCTACTAACATCCTTCAATATCCTTAAGTAAAAAAGTTATTTTATAATATCTTAATGTTATATTATAAAATAACTTTTTCAACCTAAGGAAATATTTGTATCGGTCTATAACAATAACTTTACTTAACTACCTACTTACATACGTTTTATGACATTTCATTTAAAAAAAAGAAGCGCGAGTAACAACACCCTTAATTGTTGTGCTCATCGCCGCTGCGAAGAGAATGATAGTAAATTTGTTTTATAAGAAAACATACAGGTATGAAAAGGGGAGATTCCTTTCAAATAACATGTTTGAATACAAAATAGAATGAACTCTTCATGCAATTGAATGAACATTCATACGCCATGATGAGTTGTCCATGTGATGAGCTGTACCCTGTGATGAGATGGGTTGTGATGAGTCGGTTCGTGATGAGCTGGGTTGTTATGAGTTGGGTTATGATGAGTTGCGTTGACGCCTTTCTTAGGTACCTAGGTACTTCTTTATTGTCACCTGAATTTGTAGCTAATTAAATGTTATTTTTTTCCCTTGGATAGCGGATAAAAATATGAAAATCATATACCTATGCATAAAATGTATGCCTTTATTGCTTATTCGTTGCTTAAATTAAATGTAAAAGCCATTTGTATTCCATAGTCAACAAATAATATGTGTACTATGACTGTATTCTAGGTATGAGCATTCAAAGCGAATACTAAAAAATAAGTTGGGATAGGTACGAGATAGTTTACGTAAGTATAGGTGCTATTTAGAAATATTTTTAGGTTTGTTGGTAGGTATACCTAACTTATATAATGATACATTAATAATAACTATAGGTTTAAGCTTCATGCGCAGGGAAATATAGTCATTCTCTTTCAAAAACTTAATAGGTCTTTATCATTCCAACAGAGTAATAGACAACAACTTCTCTACAAAGCTATATGTATATCTTTATAATAATGATATTAGATATATACGTTTTTAATTCGTTGTTTTCCTCTAACACACTAAAATTCGGTTATAATTCATTTCGGAAGAGAGATACCAGATTAATATTTAAGCTATATGCGATCGAAATTCTTTATGACGCGCCATTTTGTTTCTCAGCGAACCTACTTGGGAGTCAGTGGTGGCTCTTAAAGAACATATGGCTACTAAAATTTTGTGTGAAACTAATACCTTTTAGTACAAGTACCTTTTTGTTTACGACTTCATTGTTCGGATCGGACACAACATTCTTCGTCCCAACCAAAATAATTTTGTGTTGAAACTATAAAAGAGGCATAAGAGGAGGAGTGTTTTGGAATGTTCTTATTTTTTTCCATTGTTAATTTCTGTTTGCATTTGTATTATATGGTATTATGCAGGAAGCAAGAAAAGAAAGTTAGAAAATATTTGCCATATCTTCTTGAATTCAAGGTTATTTGTTGTTTTATTTAGTAAATATTTTTTGAAGAAGAGAAAAGAAGGAGAAGAAAAGACAAATTGAACAAGGCGGCAAAAAGAGATAGGTTAGGTACCTAGGTGAGCCACTTGCCTTGGAACTTAGCAATGAGCCGAACATTTTTTTGCACAGATGTAGGTAGGTATGCCAATGAGAAAAAAGGCAAGGGTATAAATAAAGAAGGTATCTTTTTTAAGCGGCATTTTACACTGCTCAAATGTATGGGAGAGTGGATTAGTAAAATTCGTTTATCTGATTGGAGAAAAATCAAAACACTTGATTTTGCTCTCCCATGCATGAAATGCATTTGAACCAAGTTTACCTATATGCCGCATCATTCAGGGTAGGTTTTGTTTTTGTGATTGACTTGAAATTTCTTTGCTAGATTTCGAAAAATAGGCATACCTAGGTAGGTACCTTATATGGGTAAATGTGGGGTAAAGTCTGATTTCTATTTTCTAGACGGAGAGGCTCAGAGAAATTTCTTCTCAAAAAATGTATAGATTTTCAGTTTTTAAGAATGGTAATTATAATTAAAAAAATTCAAAATGATCGTCTTAAACTTATTGTTGTTTTAAGCTCCAAAATGAGAAAATCGATGTTTCAAAAATAATTCACCATAAATCAGGGGATTGTTCAAAAAAGTTTAAATTTAAATTTTTTTGAATACCATCGTATTTTGAGTGCTGGGAGTTTTTGAAAATGCCCAATATGATTAGCGGCTTTTTCGTGGTTTTTATTTTTATCTTTTAAAAAAGTTGATCAAAAAATCTTTAATTTTTGAATCAGATAGAATTAGTAAATTTTTAAATCAGGTATAAATTTCAATTAATTTGAACAACATCCAAAGGTGATATTGAAATATGAACATATTTTTCTATATCGTTTTTGAGTTTTTTTTTTACTAATATTTGATATTTACTTTTGAAATGAATGTGACTTGAATAAAAATTGAATCCCCAAGGTCCGTTGAACGGATATAACGGTGAGCTAAAAGTGGTTATAGAGATAGGTTCATAGGTTTTTACTTCATGCATCTATAACTTTTTTTTGTTATAGTATCAGTTTTTTGTCTGATAGTAAATTTAACTACCGTTATTTTGGTATCTCAATTATTATGCTACGACTTATACAAGCGTCACAATTAATTAATCAAATATGTGAAACAAATTTAAAAAATTCCATTCACATTTCCAAATTGGACCATCGTTGACAACCAGCCACCAGCGTGAATAATCCCGTTATCTACATCAATATTATCTTAATTAAAATTTAAAAAATTGTTTTTAAGAAATTATAGCTCCCATTCTACTGATCTGATCTTCAAGGGTCTTCAAAGTTCCTTAAAGAATTCTGACACAACAGGCAAACATTTTCATACTGAAGGGGTGAAAAAAGCCTCCTTCAATTCAATTTATTTCATTCTAAATTCAAAAATTGATGAAAAATTTTACAGTTTTCAAAAACTAAAAACGCACAATTATTGCTTTATTTCTTTTCTTAAATTTGATTTTACAATGTTTTATCATCAATTTAACAAAAAGGGTGCTATAAGTTTTTTTAATTAATTTCTTGCTAGTAAAATGATAATGATAATCTAATAAATGATCGGCATGGCATCATTTATTAATCAATAACAGAAGAAATAATGCATGGATCTTTAAAATTAAGGTCCTAAGAAACTCTCATTAAGATATTTGCTAGATTTACATATTCCATCAGACCCACCACTAAATAAAATCTATGAAAGTGATTAAAACAAAAAAAACCCTTATCCCAATTCCAGAGCCACCACACCTACCACAAAGAAAAATCCATTAAGTGAGGCACCTATCTACCTTGATATTTAAAAAAAGCTGTTTTTTGTCTTAGTTCCAGACGCACTTCAGAAACTCCTCCGTCAAACCTTAGTACATCAGACCCACCACCTAAAAAAATCGATGAAAGTTATTAAAAAAGAAAATTCATTTGTCCCAGTTCCAGACCCAACTCCAGATTCTAGTCGGCCCGACACTAGGTTCCTACCTATTTTCTATGCCATTGGACCTACCACCATAAAAAACTATTTTTTTATTTCTTTTTTGTAGGCAATCATAGAATGATCAAAGTTTTGCGACAATACCTACCTATCATTCTGCTAGTATACCTACCTATAATAGCCTGATACACTTACATTATTATATCTATACCTCTTTATTTTAAGTCATTATATTTGATGAATTGACGAATAGAATTGAAGTTAATGGCTTCTATCCATTAAAGAAAATGTAGGTAACAAGTTATATGTATGTCTCTTTTATTCATATATGCACTATTTTTATATCTATACTATTATATTCAATTCCTGCCATTGAATTTACCTACCCACCTGCCACCTAAGCAACTCAAATATATCTTTACATTCAAATGTTAGATACACAAAACTAATTTGACTTTGTCTTCACTCTTCACTCCCATTGCAACAACGATGTTGAAACGATTTATTCCTTTCTTTTTTTATTTCATTATACCTACCTATCATAACACCAAAAAAATTGGTTCCATCCCACTGAGTTAATATACTCCAATCATTTTGCACAAACTTAACCAATCATATTCGATTCCAAAAAAATTCATTCTGAAAATGAATCTTCATGGCTGGGATGAGTTGTCCTGAGATGAGTTAAGCCATGATGAGTTGGGTCATGATGAGTTGGGAATGTGATGAGTTGCGATTGTGATGACCTGCGTTGCTATGAGTTGCGTCGTGATGAGTTGGAAAGTGATGAGCTGTACCCAACCCCGAATAAGCAATAAAGGCATACATTTTATGCATAGGTATATGATTTTCATATTTTCGTCCGCTATCCAAGCGATATAAATTAACATTTGATTAGCTACGAATTCAGATGACAAGAAAGACTCCTTTGTACCCACCAACAAAACAAATCTGTGGAAGTTATTTGTCCCAGTTCCAGACCCACCTCCAGACTATCCCCAGTAGTGTCTACTCCATCAAACAAAAACTACATATTTGAAAATTTTAATTAAAATAACTATTAGTTTTAAATAGATACCTATATATCTACTAACATCCTTCAATATCCTTAAGTAAAAAAGTTATTTTATAATATCTTAATGTTATATTATAAAATAACTTTTTCAACCTAAGGAAATATTTGTATCGGTCTATAACAATAACTTTACTTAACTACCTACTTACATACGTTTTATGACATTTCATTTTAAAAAAAGAAGCGCGAGTAACAACACCCTTAATTGTTGTGCTCATCGCCGCTGCGAAGAGAATGATAGTAAATTTGTTTTATAAGAAAACATACAGGTATGAAAAGGGGAGATTCCTTTCAAATAACATGTTTGAATACAAAATAGAATGAACTCTTCATGCAATTGAATGAACATTCATACGCCATGATGAGTTGTCCATGTGATGAGCTGTACCCTGTGATGAGATGGGTTGTGATGAGTCGGTTCGTGATGAGCTGGGTTGTTATGAGTTGGGTTATGATGAGTTGCGTTGACGCCTTTCTTAGGTACCTAGGTACTTCTTTATTGTCACCTGAATTTGTAGCTAATTAAATGTTATTTTTTTCCCTTGGATAGCGGATAAAAATATGAAAATCATATACCTATGCATAAAATGTATGCCTTTATTGCTTATTCGTTGCTTAAATTAAATGTAAAAGCCATTTGTATTCCATAGTCAACAAATAATATGTGTACTATGACTGTATTCTAGGTATGAGCATTCAAAGCGAATACTAAAAAATAAGTTGGGATAGGTACGAGATAGTTTACGTAAGTATAGGTGCTATTTAGAAATATTTTTAGGTTTGTTGGTAGGTATACCTAACTTATATAATGATACATTAATAATAACTATAGGTTTAAGCTTCATGCGCAGGGAAATATAGTCATTCTCTTTCAAAAACTTAATAGGTCTTTATCATTCCAACAGAGTAATAGACAACAACTTCTCTACAAAGCTATATGTATATCTTTATAATAATGATATTAGATATATACGTTTTTAATTCGTTGTTTTCCTCTAACACACTAAAATTCGGTTATAATTCATTTCGGAAGAGAGATACCAGATTAATATTTAAGCTATATGCGATCGAAATTCTTTATGACGCGCCATTTTGTTTCTCAGCGAACCTACTTGGGAGTCAGTGGTGGCTCTTAAAGAACATATGGCTACTAAAATTTTGTGTGAAACTAATACCTTTTAGTACAAGTACCTTTTTGTTTACGACTTCATTGTTCGGATCGGACACAACATTCTTCGTCCCAACCAAAATAATTTTGTGTTGAAACTATAAAAGAGGCATAAGAGGAGGAGTGTTTTGGAATGTTCTTATTTTTTTCCATTGTTAATTTCTGTTTGCATTTGTATTATATGGTATTATGCAGGAAGCAAGAAAAGAAAGTTAGAAAATATTTGCCATATCTTCTTGAATTCAAGGTTATTTGTTGTTTTATTTAGTAAATATTTTTTGAAGAAGAGAAAAGAAGGAGAAGAAAAGACAAATTGAACAAGGCGGCAAAAAGAGATAGGTTAGGTACCTAGGTGAGCCACTTGCCTTGGAACTTAGCAATGAGCCGAACATTTTTTTGCACAGATGTAGGTAGGTATGCCAATGAGAAAAAAGGCAAGGGTATAAATAAAGAAGGTATCTTTTTTAAGCGGCATTTTACACTGCTCAAATGTATGGGAGAGTGGATTAGTAAAATTCGTTTATCTGATTGGAGAAAAATCAAAACACTTGATTTTGCTCTCCCATGCATGAAATGCATTTGAACCAAGTTTACCTATATGCCGCATCATTCAGGGTAGGTTTTGTTTTTGTGATTGACTTGAAATTTCTTTGCTAGATTTCGGAAAATAGGCATACCTAGGTACCTTATATGGGTAAATGTGGGGTAAAGTCTGATTTCTATTTTCTAGACGGAGAGGCTCAGAGAAATTTCTTCTCATAAAATGTATAGATTTTCAATTTTTAAGAATGGTAATTATAATTAAAAAATTCAAAATGATCGTCTTAAACTTATTGTTGTTTTAAGCTCCAAAATGAGAAAATCGATGTTTCAAAAATAATTCACCATAAATCAAGGGATTGTTCAAAAAAATTTAAATTTAAATTTTTTTGAATACCATCGTATTTTGAGTGCTGGGAGTTTTTGAAAATGCCCAATATGATTAGCGGCTTTTTCGTGGTTTTTATTTTATCTTTTAAAAAAGTTGATCAAAAAATCTTTAATTTTTGAATCAGATAGAATTAGTAAATTTTTAAATCAGGTATAAATTTCAATTAATTTGAACAACATCCAAAGGTGATATTGAAATATGAACATATTTTTCTATATCGTTTTTGAGTTTTTTTTTTTACTAATATTTGATATTTACTTTTGAAATGAATGTGACTTGAATAAAAATTGAATCCCCAAGGTCCGTTGAACGGATATAACGGTGAGTTAAAAGTGGTTATAGAGATAGGTTCATAGGTTTTTACTTCATGCATCTATAACTTTTTTTTGTTAGTCTTTTTTCTGATAGTAAATTTAACTACCGTTATTTTGGTATCTCAATTATTATGCTACGACTTATACAAGCGTCACAATTAATTAATCAAATATGTGAAACAAATTTAAAAAATTTCATTCACATTTCCAAATTGGACCATCGTTGACAACCAGCCACCAGCGTGAATAATCCCCTTATCTACATCAATATTATTTTAATTAAAATTTAAAAAATTGTTTTTAAGAAATTATAGCTCCCATTCTACTGATCTGATCTTCAAGGGTCTTCAAAGTTCTTTAAAGAATTCTGACACAACAGGCTACATTGTGTAAGAAATTCAATGAAAAGGGCCAAACATTTTCATACTGAAGGGGTGAAAAAAGCCTCCTTCAATTCAATTTATTTCATTCTCAATTCAAAAATTGATGAAAAATTTTACAGTTTTCAAAAACTAAAAACGCACAATTATTGCTTTATTTCTTTTCTTAAATTTGATTTTACAATGTTTTATCATCAATTTAACAAAAAGGGTGCTATAAGTTTTTTTAATTAATTTCTTGCTAGTAAAATGATAATGATAATCTAAAAAATGATCGGCATGGCATCATTTATTAATCAATAACAGAAGAAATAATGCATGGATCTTTAAAATTAAGGTCCTAAGAAACTCTCATTAAGATATTTGCTAGATTTACATATTCCATCAGACCCACCACTAAATAAAATCTATGAAAGTGATTAAAACAAAAAAAACCCTTATCCCAATTCCAGAGCCACCACACCTACCACAAAGAAAAATCCATTAAGTGAGGCACCTATCTACCTTGATATTTAAAAAAAGGTGTTTTTTGTCTTAGTTCCAGACGCACTTCAGAAACTCTTCCGTCAAACCTTAGTACATCAGACCCACCACCTAAAAAAATCGATGAAAGTTATTAAAAAAGAAAATTCATTTGTCCCAGTTCCAGACCCAACTCCAGACTCTAGTCGGCCCGACACTAGGTTCCTACCTATTTTCCATGCCATTGGACCTACCACCATAAAAAACTATTTTTTTATTTCTTTTTTGTAGGCAATCATAGAATGATCAAAGTTTTGCGACAATACCTACCTATCATTCTGCTAGTATACCTACCTATAATAGCCTGATACACTTACATTATTATATCTATACCTCTTTATTTTAAGTCATTATATTTGATGAATTGACGAATAGAATTGAAGTTAATGGCTTCTATCTATTAAAGAAAATGTAGGTAACAAGTTATATGTATGTCTCTTTTATTCATATATGCACTATTTTTATATCTATACTATTATATTCAATTCCTGCCATTGAATTTACCTACCCACCTGCCACCTAAGCAACACAAATATATCCTTACATTCAAATGTTAGATACACAAAACTGATTTGACTTTGTCTTCACTCTTCACTCCCATTGCAACAACGATGTTGAACGATTTATTCCTTTCTTTTTTTATTTCATTTTACCTACCCTATCATAACACCAAAAAAATTGGTTCCATCCCACTGAGTTAATATACTCCATTCATTTTGCACAAACTTTACCAATCATATTCGATTCCAAAAAATTCATTCTGAAAATGAATCTTCATGGCTGGGATGAGTTGTCCTGTGATGAGTTAAGCCATGATGAGTTGGGTCATGATGAGTTGGGAATGTGATGAGTTGCGATTTATTCCTTTCTTTTTTTATTTCATTTTACCTACCCTATCATAACACCAAAAAAATTGGTTCCATCCCACTGAGTTAATATACTCCATTCATTTTGCACAAACTTTACCAATCATATTCGATTCCAAAAAATTCATTCTGAAAATGAATCTTCATGGCTGGGATGAGTTGTCCTGTGATGAGTTAAGCCATGATGAGTTGGGTCATGATGAGTTGGGAATGTGATGAGTTGCGATTGTGATGACCTGCGTTGCTATGAGTTGCGTCGTGATGAGTTGGAATGTGATGAGCTGTACCTAACCCCGAATAAGCAATAAAGGCATACATTTTATGCATAGGTATATGATTTTCATATTTTCGTCAGCTATCCAAGCGAAATAAATTAACATTTGATTAGCTACGAATTCAGATGACAAGAAAGACTCCTTTCCTCTAACCTTAAGAATACCAACTCAATACTGAAGAAAAAGCCCACTCACACTCCCAGATCGGACCCTAACTGGACATTTAAAACTAACCTTTTCCCTAACTTTACGCCCTCCTGCATTTCACATAACCCTCTTTACATCCCTACTCCATCCAAGCCTAAAGGTCAAAGGGTTTCCTTTAACTTAACTCCTTCTGAACCAATCTCCAAGCTTTTATCAACACCAACCGAACCTCCCCAAACTAGCCCCTCTCCAAATCTCAACCTAAGCTCTGGGGCCAAGTACGCTAACTTTCGTAGTTCCCATATTCTTAACCCCTCACCAAACCATCTCCCTTATAACCCCACATCCTCTCCTGGATCAATTCCAGCGAACTCTGACTCATTACCTAAATCTACTTCTCTCCCCATATCAGATACCCCTTCAATCTTTACCCAAACATTTACATCCACCCCATCCTCAATATCACCTCCTGCTACCTTTATTGATCCCCTTCTCCCCCCTACAGTCAAATTCACTCAGCTATCTAGCCAATCCACTGATTACCGCTATGCTCTGTCGAGGCTTAGAGATAAAAAAACCTACGACAATATACGTCTGTTCTTAGCATATCTTCACGATAAACCCGACTCCGTTTGCTTCGGAGGAAAAACTAACACAAGTGTAATGGTCTCAATTCAACAGGAAGGCCTTCCCACTGATGTTCCAAGTCTCAAAACTCTTTTCATAAAATATCATGAATTCCTCAATTTATCTCCCCAAAGAGTGGCGAATGATCTTGAGGCCCTTGGACAATATATCCATTCAAAACGTATTTCGCACCTTCAGCGTAGTAGAGCAGACCATGAAAGATTTTTTCGTTTCTAATGTACTACCAACCCCCTCTTTTCTTCCCAAAAACTTTCCATTTACCTTCTATTATCAGAATGTAAGAGGTCTCCGGTCAAAGACTCAATCAGTTTTGCAACAAACTCACTCCTTACCTTTCGAGATATATGCTCTAACTGAAACAAATCTCATTCCCAGCATTAAAAATCAAGAATTGTTCCCTTCTACTTTTAACGTTTATCGCGATGACGTTCTTAATCCATCCACTAACGGTTCCCCTTGCCGTGGCGTCCTTCTGGCTGTAACAAATACTATTGACTCATCCCTTATTGCCGTATCTACTTCCCCCAATCTAGATTATGTATCTATTAAGATAACACTTCCCCTTAAGTCGCTTTACGTTGTTTGTTGTTACATCTTACCATCACAACCAATCGAATCATATGAACTTGCTATTAGAGCAATTGACCACATAATGGATTCGTGTGATCCCCATGATGAGATCCTTCTTTTCGGCGACTTCAATCTTCCTTATTTAAAATGGAGTCCTTCAGACGATCTTTCGTTCTTTATTGCTTCTAATCCCACATCTGCCAAAGAATATGTCTTTCTAGATAGCCTTGCTGATTCAAGCCTTTGCCAAGTCAGCGGGATCACAAATTTCATGGACAGACAACTTGACCTTATTTTCACAACCGATCCCAATAACTCTTCTGTCTCAGCTAGCCCCCTTTCTCTTTCAACCATCGATAACTACCACCCTCCCCTTCTTCTCTCATTTTTTCACGACTCCCAATTACAATCCACTCCCACTACCGATCTTTATTCTCATGACTTCCATAAAGCAAACTTTCGTCTAATAAACGAATACCTTAAAAAAATCTCTTTTAAATTTGATAACTTAACTGTTAATGATGCCACTACTTTATTGTACACTGAAATATTTAATTCTATTGCCCTTTTTGTTCCTTTTTCTCGCCACAAAACTTTGTCTTCTTCTCCACCTTGGTATAATCGTAAACTTCGTTGTCTGCGAAATAAGAGAAATAAGTTGTGGGAAATTTTCCTCCGCTCTCGTTCTCCTACTAATTATTCTAACTATCTTGGTTCTTATTTACATTTTAACGAGCTATACAACTCCCTTTACCAACGCTATCTAATTACCACGCAATCCAACCTAATCAATGATCCTAAGTCATTTTTTCAGTTTGTCAACTATAAACGAAAATCCGATGGCTACCCCAACACTCTCTCTTTCAATAACGAAACCTCAAACGATCCTAGGACTATCGCCGACCTTTTTGCTAAATTTTTTAAACAATCTTTTGCAGATGACTCCTTTGCACCTGATTCTGCATATTTCAATTATCTACAAAACTTTTCTCTTGGACCGATTCTCCCTCGCACTGTGGATCCGTATCTCATCGAAACTAAATTAAATCAACTAAACGATGAATTTAGTCCCGGTCCCGATGGTCTCCCTGCCATACTTCTAAAAAAATGTTCTTCCACCCTTTCTCTTCCTCTCTCAAAACTTTTTAGCCTTTCCCTAAATCTTGGTGAATTTCCTCAGATATGGAAATCATCTTTCATTATCCCTATACACAAAAAAGGTTCGAAAGGTGATGTTAACAATTATCGCCCAATTGCCAAGCTTTCTCACATACCCAAACTCTTTGAAAGTATTTTGTACGAAACACTTAGCTTCCACTGCAAATCTCTCATCTCCCCCAGACAACATGGCTTTCTCAAATGCAGATCCACAACCACTAACCTTGTTGAATTTGTGTCTTTCACGCTATCAGCCATGGAAAAAGGTTACGAAGTCGATGTTATATCAACCGATTTTAGTAAGGCCTTTGATAAAATCTCCCATAAGCTAATACTTTTCAAATTGTCCTCTCTCGGCTTCGAACCTTCTTTGTTAAAATGGATCTCCTCTTACCTAGATAATCGTTATTATAGCGTTCGTCTTAGAACCGCCACCTCTTGCTCTTTCCTAGCTACCTCCGGTGTTCCCCAAGGCAGCCACCTAGGCCCTCTTTTGTTCATTCTTGCTATTAACGATATTGAAAAGGTCATCAAACACTCTTGTATTTCACTGTACGCTGATGATACCAAGTTTTTCAAGATTATTTCGTCGACACATGACTCTTCCCTTATTCAACAGGACCTTGACAGTTTTTCAATTTGGTGTCTTAAAAATTGCTTGGAGCTCAACGTTGGCAAATGCCAATCAATCACTTTTACGCGTAAGCGTATTAAATCTCCTCCCCGTCTTTACCTCCTTCATGATCAACCCATACCCACCGTTGAATTTATTCGTGATCTTGGCTTAATACTTGACCCGGAACTTAATTTTCTCTCCCATGTAGATGATATCATTCTCAAGGCAAATTCAGCCCTCGGCTTCGTCAAAAGATGGTCAAAGGAATTCTCTAACCCTTATGTGACTCGATCCCTATACATATCATCCGTTCGTCCACTCCTCGAATACGCTTCTCAAGTTTGGTCCCCTTATCAACTTATACACATTTCCAGAATCGAGAGCGTCCAGCGTCGCTTCCTTCGCTTTGCTCTTCGAGGCCTTGAATGGACCAATCCCCTGATCCTGCCTCCCTATCTAGACCGCCTTAAACTAATCAACTTGAATTCTTTGAAAGAACGTAGAGAAATATCAGACATTCTCTTCATTCATCGATTATTCTCTGGTTCCGTTGACTGCATTTCACTCTACAACTCTATCTCCTTTAACATTAACCCTCGTTCTCGAAATCCTCGTCTTTTTTATCTTCCAACCCACAGGACCTCCTATGGCTCCAACGAACCTATCTCCCGAATGCTGCGAAATGTTAATCTGAACATGAACTCCTTTGACTTTCACCTTAGTACTCCATCCCTAAAACTCCGTCTTCTCAATCGCCCTCCCCCTCACTAACGTTAGCTTAAGTTCTTAGTTTTAAGTTAGATTAAGAATTAGCTTGTATTAAGCCGAATAAATGGGGGTTTTGCCCCCACCAAAAAATTTGTACCCACCATCAAAACAAATCTGTGGAAGTTATTTGTCCCAGTTCCAGACCCACCTCCAGAAGGTGTCCAGAATATCCCCAGTAGTGTCTACTCCATCAAACAAAAACTACATATTTGAAAATTTTAATTAAAATAACTATTAGTTTTAAATAGATACCTATATATCTACTAACATCCTTCAATATCCTTAAGTAAAAAAGTTATTTTATAATATCTTAATGTTATATTATAAAATAATTTTTTCAACCTAAGGAAATATTTGTATCGGTCTATAACAATAACTTTACTTAACTACCTACTTACATACGTTTTATGACATTTCATTTTAAAAAAAGAAGCGCGAGTAACAACACCCTTAATTGTTGTGCTCATCGCTGCTGCGAAGAGAATGATAGTAAATTTGTTTTATAAGAAAACATACAGGTATGAAAAGGGGAGATTCCTTTCAAATAACATGTTTGAATACAAAATAGAATGAACTCTTCATGCAATTGAATGAACATTCATACGCCATGATGAGTTGTCCATGTGATGAGCTGTACCCTGTGATGAGATGGGTTGTGATGAGTCGGTTCGTGATGAGCTGGGTTGTTATGAGTAGGGTTATGATGAGTTGCGTTGACGCCTTTCTTAGGTACCTAGGTACTTCTTTATTGTCACCTGAATTTGTAGCTAATTAAATGTTATTTTTTTTCCCTTGGATAGCGGATAAAAATATGAAAATCATATACCTATGCATAAAATGTATGCCTTTATTGCTTATTCGTTGCTTAAATTAAATGTAAAAGCCATTTGTATTCCATAGTCAACAAATAATATGTGTACTGTGACTGTATTCTAGGTATGAGCATTCAAAGCGAATACTAAAAAATAAGTTGGGATAGGTACGAGATAGTTTACGTAAGTATAGGTGCTATTTAGAAATATTTTTAGGTTTGTTGGTAGGTGTACCTAACTTATATAATGATACATTAATAATAACTATAGGTTTAAGCTTCATGCGCAGGGAAATATAGTCATTCTCTTTCAAAAACTTAATAGGTCTTTATCATTCCAACAGAGTAATTGACAACAACTTCTCTAAAAAGCTATATGTATATCTTTATAATAATGATATTAGATATATACGTTTTTAATTCGTTGTTTTCCTCTAACACACTAAAATTCGGTTATAATTCATTTCGGAAGAGAGATACCAGATTAATATTTAAGCTACATGCGATCGAAATTCTTTATGACGCGCTATTTTGTTTCTCAGCGAACCTACTTGGGAGTCAGTGGTGGCTCTTAAAGAACATATGGCTACTAAAATTTTGTGTGAAACTAATACCTTTTAGTACAAGTACCTTTTTGTTTACGACTTCATTGTTCGGATCGGACACAACATTCTTCGTCCCAACCAAAATAATTTTGTGTCGAGAGCGGTGAGCGAAACTTTAAAAGAGGCATAAGAGGAGGAGTGTTTTGGAATGTTCTTATTTTTTTCCATTGTTAATTTCTGTTTGCATTTGTATTATATGGTATTATGCAGGAAGCAAGAAAAGAAAGTTAGAAAATATTTGTCATATCTTCTTGAATTCAAGGTTATTTGTTGTTTTATTTAGTAAATATTTTTTGAAGAAGAGAAAAGAAGGAGAAGAAAAGACAAATTGAACAAGGCGGCAAAAAGAGATAGGTTAGGTACCTAGGTGAGCCACTTGCCTTGGAACTTAGCAATGAGCCGAACATTTTTTTGCACAGATGTAGGTAGGTATGCCAATGAGAAAAAAGGCAAGGGTATAAATAAAGAAGGTAACTTTTTTAAGCGGCATTTTACACTGCTCAAATGTATGGGAGAGTGGATTAGTAAAATTCGTTTATCTGATTGGAGAAAAATCAAAACACTTGATTTTGCTCTCCCATGCATGAAATGCATTTGAACCAAGTTTACCTATATGCCGCATCATTAAGGGTAGGTTTTGTTTTTGTGATTGACTTGAAATTTCTTTGCTAGATTTCGAAAAATAGGCATACCTAGGTACCTTATATGGGTAAATGTGGGGTAAAGTCTGATTTCTATTTTCTAGACGGAGAGGCTCAGAGAAATTTCTTCTCATAAAATGTATAGATTTTCAATTTTTAAGAATGGTAATTATAATTAAAAAATTCAAAATTATCGTCTTAAACTTATTGTTGTTTTAAGCTCCAAAATGAGAAAATCGATGTTTCAAAAATAATTCACCATAAATCAAGGGATTGTTCAAAAAAGTTTAAATTTAAATTTTTTTGAATACCATCGTATTTTGAGTGCTGGGAGTTTTTGAAAATGCCCAATATGATTAGCGGCTTTTTCGTGGTTTTTATTTTTATCTTTTAAAAAAGTTGATCAAAAAATCTTTAATTTTTGAATCAGATAGAATTAGTAAATTTTTAAATCAGGTATAAATTTCAATTAATTTGAACAACATCCAAAGGTGATATTGAAATATGAACATATTTTTCTATATCGTTTTTGAGTTTTTTTTTACTAATATTTGATATTTACTTTTGAAATGAATGTGACTTGAATAAAAATTGAATCCCCAAGGTCCGTTGAACGGATATAACGGTGAGTTAAAAGTGGTTATAGAGATAGGTTCATAGGTTTTTACTTCATGCATCTATAACTTTTTTTTGTTATAGTATCAGTTTTTTGTCTGATAGTTAATTTAACTACCGTTATTTTGGTATCTCAATTATTATGCCACGACTTATACAAGCGTCACAATTAATTAATCAAATATGTGAAACAAATTTAAAAAATTCCATTCACATTTCCAAATTGGACCATCGTTGACAACCAGCCACCAGCGTGAATAATCCCCTTATCTACATCAATATTATTTTAATTAAAATTTAAAAAATTGTTTTTAAGAAATTATAGCTCCCATTCTACTGATCTGATCTTCAAGGGTCTTCAAAGTTCTTTAAAGAATTCTGACACAACAGGCTACATTGCGTAAGAAATTCATTGAAAAGGGGCAAACATTTTCATACTGAAGGGGTGAAAAAAGCCTCCTTCAATTCAATTTATTTCATTCTAAATTCAAAAATTGATGAAAAATTTTACAG
Source organism: Dasysyrphus albostriatus (assembly GCA_946251815.1). Taxonomy (NCBI): domain Eukaryota; kingdom Metazoa; phylum Arthropoda; class Insecta; order Diptera; family Syrphidae; genus Dasysyrphus; species Dasysyrphus albostriatus. The sequence goes on along the minus strand of OX276335.1, from coordinate 144,027,353 downwards.
TTTTCAAAAACTAAAAACGCACAATTATTGCTTTATTTCTTTTCTTAAATTTGATTTTACAATGTTTTATCATCAATTTAACAAAAAGGGTGCTATAAGTTTTTTTAATTAATTTCTTGCTAGTAAAATGATAATGATAATCTAAAAAATGATCGGCATGGCATCATTTATTAATCAATAACAGAAGAAATAATGCATGGATCTTTAAAATTAAGGTCCTAAGAAACTCTCATTAAGATATTTGCTAGATTTACATATTCCATCAGACCCACCACTAAATAAAATCTATGAAAGTGATTAAAACAAAAAAAACCCTTATCCCAATTCCAGAGCCACCACACCTACCACAAAGAAAAATCCATTAAGTGAGGCACCTATCTACCTTGATATTTAAAAAAAAGGTGTTTTTTGTCTTAGTTCTAGACGCACTTCAGAAACTCCTCCGTCAAACCTTAGTACATCAGACCCACCACCTAAAAAAATCGATGAAAGTTATTAAAAAAGAAAATTCATTTGTCCCAGTTCCAGACCCAACTCCAGACTCTAGTCGGCCCGACACTAGGTTCCTACCTATTTTCCATGCCATTAGACCTACCACCATAAAAAACAATTTTTTATTTCTTTTTTGTAGGCAATCATAGAATGATCAAAGTTTTGCGACAATACCTACCTATCATTCTGCTAGTATACCTACCTATAATAGTCTGATACACTTACATTATTATATCTATACCTCTTTATTTTAAGTCATTATATTTGATGAATTGACGAATAGAATTGAAGTTAATGGCGTCTATCTATTAAAGAAAATTTAGGTAACAAGTTATATGTATGTCTCTTTTATTCATATATGCACTATTTTTATATCTATACTATTATATTCAATTCCTGCCATTGAATTTACCTACCCACCTGCCACCTAAGCAACACAAATATATCTTTACATTCAAATGTTAGATACACAAAACTAATTTGACTTTGTCTTCACTCTTCACTCCCATTGCAACAACGATATTGAAACGATTTATTCCTTTCTTTTTTTATTTCATTATACCTACCCTATCATAACACCAAAAAAATTGGTTCCATCCCACTGAGTTAATATACTCCATTCATTTTGCACAAACTTAACCAATCATATTCGATTCCAAAAAAATTCATTCTGAAAATGAATCTTCATGGCTGGGATGAGTTGTCCTGTGATGAGTTAAGCCATGATGAGTTGGGTCATGATGAGTTGGGAATGTGATGAGTTGCGATTGTGATGACCTGCGTTGCTATGAGTTGCGTCGTGATGAGTTGGAATGTGATGAGCTGTTCCCAACCCCGAATAAGCAATAAAGGCATACATTTTATGCATAGGTATATGATTTTCATATTTTCGTCCGCTATCCAAGCGAAATAAATTAACATTTGATTAGCTACGAATTCAGATGACAAGAAAGACTCTTTTGTACCCACCAACAAAACAAATCTGTGGAAGTTATTTGTCCCAGTTCCAGACCCACCTCCAGACTGTCCCCAGTAGTGTCTACTCCATCAAACAAAAACTACATATTTGAAAATTTTAATTAAAATAACTATTAGTTTTAAATAGATACCTATATATCTACTAACATCCTTCAATATCATTAAGTAAAAAAGTTATTTTATAATATCTTAATGTTATATTATAAAATAACTTTTTCAACCTAAGGAAATATTTGTATCGGTCTATAACAATAACTTTGCTTAACTACCTACTTACATACGTTTTATGACATTTCATTTTAAAAAAAGAAGCGCGAGTAACAACACCCTTAATTGTTGTGCTCATCGCCGCTGCGAAGAGAATGATAGTAAATTTGTTTTATAAGAAAACATACAGGTATGAAAAGGGGAGATTCCTTTCAAATAACATGTTTGAATACAAAATAGAATGAACTCTTCATGCAATTGAATGAACATTCATACGCCATGATGAGTTGTCCATGTGATGAGCTGTACCCTGTGATGAGAGTCAGTCGATCTCGTACTGTGGAAGTGTTAAGACGTCTTCGGCTTCCCCAGTTAAATAATATTAAATATCTCGGAGTGACTAGCATAAGTTAATTAAAAGTCAAGCTATTTTCAATAGTGCCAATAGCACGTAGGAAGAGGTGGCAGACCCACAACCTGAGGATCACGGGTTCGAGTCCCAGTCGGGGAAAAATTATTTAGCTGCTTTTTTCCATAATCGAGAAGTCGAAAACTTTATCGAGTGGGAAAAACAGCAAATGGCATCGAACAACACAGCGGGGACATCGAAAGGTGTCCCAGCAACAACAATAAAGCCAGCTATGCTGCAAAAATCGAGGACATCAGGATTCTCTTGCAGAAAGACTTCGATGAGATTCAACGATATTGTGATGACTGGAAGTTGAAAATCAACTTTCAGAAATCAGAAACTATCTTGTTTAGGACTCCGTTGCGTGGAGCCACAAGGGATACGAGAAAGAACTGGCGCAAGCTGGTGATCGCAGGGCCAAATGGACATCCACTGGCGAGTAAAAGTGTAGTAAGGTACCTTGGCATCTGGATGGATCAGTATTTGTATTTCGACAGACATATAAATGCTGCTCTGGCCAGGGCTAGGGGAGCCTTTGCTCTGACGAAACGCCTGTTTTATAGCAGCCGGCTTGTCAGCAGGGTGAAGGTGATTTGCTACTTGGCCCTTATCCGGCCGATGATTGCCAATGGGTGCCCGGTTTGGTTCAACGTTGCCCCATCTCAAATGGAAAAGATTCGGGTGTTTGAGAGGTAGTGTCTTCGACGCTGCCTTGCACAGAACACCAGAGTCGGAGTACAAACACTACTATTCCAACCTGGCTCTATACAACGGGGCCAACATAAACAGGATAGATAATTTCTTGCTGAAGCTTATGCGGGGTCACATTGCAAGGGCGATGTCCTCGTCTAACAGCTTAATTTTCGGGGCTTATTACCCCAACAACGAATACTACGAGAGTGTGCGTCTAAGCGGCTTTATTCCGCCCGATGCATTCCTCCACCCAGACAGTCGAGGGCTGATCCAGGATAGAGCGGCGGTTCCGCTAATCTACCACGTCGGCCGTAGAACTGTAGATCGGCGGCTCCTTTACAGTCGAGACGTCCTCGCACAAGACGGAGTTGAGCACCTTCGGTTCAGTAGGACTGTGTCCGAACGGGACCGAAGAGATAGGGTAAAGCAGGAGAACCAGTTCTGGTGGTTGAAAAACGAAGATGAAGTTCCTTCAGACATTTTATAGTTGACCTTGCTGTTTTCTTTTGTATGGCCGACTCACATAGGTTTAGGTAGTTAGTTTTAAGTAGGGACAGTCAGGGTGGCACCAAAAAAAAAAAAAAAAAAAAAAAAAAATTATAAAATCCACAAAAATACAAAAAAAAAATCATAAAACCGGAAATGCCTGCTGTGGCTGTTCTAGTTTGTAAGTAGTCTGTAAGTAGCTTATAAGTAGGTTGTAATAAGTTTATAATTTGTTGTAAATAGTTTTAAGTAGCTTTAATTAGTTTAATTAGTTTTAGTTAGTTTTAATTAGTTTTAATTAGCTTTAATTTAGTTTTATGTAGCTTTTAAGTTTTATATAAAACCAAAAAAATAAAGACATAGATACAGAGTTTTTTGTAAATTCTTCTCGGTAAAAAATAAAACCGACCTGGATTTAGTATTAAGATAGTTCTTAGGCCGAAAGGCATTAGCATTAAGTTATTATAGTTTAACTTAGAGCGCCCGACTGGGGCCAGTAAGTTGGTTTTAAAATATTGATAAGTAGGCTAGTTTTTATGAATTTTTGTTTAGCTTTAAGATAGTTTTAAGAAAATGGAAAATAGAAATGAATTAAAAAAAAAAAAAAAAAAAAAGGTGTTAGACCGACAATCCGAAGGTAGTTGGTTCGAATCCCAGTCGGGCAACAATTATTATTTGGCTGCTTTTTTCCACAATCGCGAAGTCGAAAACTTCATTGAGTGGGAGGAGCAGCAAATGGCAGCTAATAACACGGCGGGGACATCGAAAGGTGTCCCAGCAACAACAATAAAGCCAGCTATAGCACCACCAGCAAAAGCCGTAGCAGCAACAACCAAGCAAGCGATGGCACCACCAGCCACGCCATCAAAAAGTGCCGTAGCAAGAACGGCACACCCACCAACGGCAACAACAGCTGACATTTAAAACAAGAGGAGAAAGAGGATTAGCTGTGCGCCGAACCTCGTGAAGCGCCGCTCCACCATCACCTCAGCCCAGCTGCCAGCTGGGGTGAAGGAGACGACCCGCACAGCCAAAACCACAGCAGCAGCGAAAATACAAGAACAGCTGGATACCTCGCCATCCGACGATGACTTCGAATATATGTCAGAGGGTGGCGAGGGATTGTATACAACGGGGGACAGCAACAGCAATCTGCTTGTTGACCTCACTTCACCAGAGGCGTCCTCCGAAGAGGAAAGCGAGGCGCAAGAAGCACTCGATGAACAGGCCATCAGCCAAAAAATCAATGTAATTCGGGGAGAAATGGAACGTTTAAATGCCATTGTCCCCATTGATTCAAGCTCTGAAGGAAAAACAAGTACCTCGACGCGAAAGAGAAAGGCAGGAGCGCGAGCAGAAAAAAACATTACAGGCGCCACAAAAGACAGCGCCACAGCCTGAGCTGCCACCGAAAAGCCAGCAGCCAGAGCAACAGCAACAGCAACGGCCAATGCAAAACCAAAATAAGCAGCAACAACAACAGCTGCCAACGAAACAACCACAGCAGCAGCCGAAGGAACAACGGCAAAAAAAGAAAACAACACAGCAGCAGCAGCAGCAACCACAGGAGCGGAGTCAGCAGAAGCGGAACGAGCAGCAGCAAGGAGAACACCAGCAGCAGCCACAGCCGCCCCAAAATAAAAAAGAAAAGGTGCCACCAATTAACACCTATAAAATGGAGCTACAGGAAACCATAGACCTGTGTAAGTCGGCCATAGGCCAAAACTTTTTTATTAAAAGATTAAGCAAAGATAGACATGCTATCCACTGCTCTACAGTGGAGCAGCACAAAATTATAAAAGAATTGTTGAAAAAATCCACGACTGAGTTCTTCAGTTTTACCCCCAAAGTGGATAAATACCAAATGGTCCTCTTGAAGGGCATAGATTCCTGCACGGAACCACAGGTGCTCTTGAATGAGCTCCGTCAAAAAGCGAGCGGCGATCTCGACTTTATCGGGGTCAAGCCGTTCGCCACAGTCAGAGCCAGACGGGAGAAGCGGTCATTGCCGTTCTTCTTAGTTCAGCTATCGCCCAGCAGCAAACTGGATAGGTTGAGGAGTATCTCCGTCCTCAACTACCAGGTTGTTACTTGGGATAAATTAAAGAGACGTGGCGACATGCTTCAATGCATGCGCTGCCAAAGGTTTGGCCACGCTGCAGCAAACTGCGAAATGCAGCCACGCTGCGTTAAGTGTGGTGAGGACCACATTAAAGGGGAGTGCAAGCTCGGTGAAGAACGGGTCGAAGACATGACCCAGCTTAAATGTGCACTTTGCGGAAAAGAGGGGCACCCTGCTAATTATCGGGGTTGCTCAGCTTTCAGCAAATAAGAAACAACAAAGCGGCTAAGCAGGCAGCGGTAGAGATACGCCCATCAACGCGTGCTCCTACAGCAACGCCCGTTAATCCCCGAATTTCCTACGCCCAAATGGTGGCAGGAAGGGGAAAAACGGTACAGCCTGCAGCTAAGGCAGCCCAACTGGCCCTAGTGCCAAAGGCGCCGGACGCTCAGGCCGAATAAGAAGCATGTTGCTGGCAATTCAAGGCCAGTTAACAGGACTTCACAACCAGATAAAGGAGCAGGCGACTAGGGTAGACTATCTCTACTCTGTTTTGCCTAGCTTAACGCAAATTAGAGGTTAAAGGCGCGCTGTCGGAGAGGCGCGGAATGTAAATTCACTGATTAGGACCGAACGTAGAGCTAATCTTTTCCAATTGTTGAAAGACCAAAGTCCAGATGTGTTTATGGCCAGCGAAACTTAGCTGAACCAGAAACATAAGTTGACTAACAACAATTACAATATCGTTAGAAGAGATCGACCCAACTCCACTCAAGGGGGGGGCGTCGCAATCTTCATACGAAAAGGCATTAATCATAAAGTTATATATAATAGTGATCTGCGCAGTTTTCGGCTGTTAGAGGCGTGCATCGTATGCATTCCTCTCCAACAGGGGAAGAGAATGTATGTGATCGCGGCTTATGCACCGGCATCAGCTCAGCCAACTGATTTTATGTCAGAGCTCGAAAAACTTTTCGAATGTCTACGCTTGAACTTGGAAGAAAATTACTTTCTCATGGCCGGTGATTTGAATGCCAAACACCAAGATTGGGGAAATCAAATTCAAAATCAAAGAGGTATTCATCTTTTCAATTGGATGAGTCGATACAACACTGAATATGGTGTCGACCTGCTGGCTACGGATCGGCCATCGTTTCCAAGAAGCGGTGCTTATCTGGATCTATTGCTAATAGACGCCAGACTGACAATTACTGACACTGTGGGTCAAAGACCAAGAAACTGCTTACGAACGATCGAGTACGACAGTAATCACTGCGGACTCGCCGCCGTAATACAGCTTCCGAACGAGCTCGTGGAGTTGGATGAGTATGTACCTGTGCATACTTACAATTACAGTAAGGTGCGCTGGCCACGCTTTACCAACGCCTTATCGAGCGAAATCAGTTCGAATAACTTATCCCCACCAAATGACAGGAATTTGACAAATAACGAAACAGACCAATACCTAGAACAAATGGAGGAGACAATCAAACGAACAATGAACAGAACAATACCGAAATACAAGCAACGGGACGCAACCGACATGTATCGAAACGCAACCATTGACGCACTACACAGACAAAAAAGTGGACTGCTGACAAGACTAAAACTCTTGTACCGACGGTTTACTGACCCTCACCATCTGGAGATTAGGACACTGAAGTCGTCGATCAAGAACATCAACCAACTAATTAAAGAGAACTATCGGTTGTCAATTAATTTGTATTGGGATAACAAAATTCGGGCCGTTAATGCTAGCCACCCGAGCATGTTTCCCAAAATTAACAAGATATTTAGAAGGAATGATCAGAACTATCTTCCTTGTCTTAAGCTTCAGAGAACGACAGACAACAGAGACGTACTTCTGACAGCAGGAATTAATCCAGGGGACGCCGTCCTGGACGATGGCCTCTTTATTGGCGAAGATCCGCAGGAGAAAGTGGAGGCTGTGGGGGCTGCTTTCCAGCAAGTGTACAAGGTGAATGCGTGCATTCGCCCGAATCACGACCTGGAAAACAGAGCCTTGCTCCATCACTTCTACCTTCGGAATGACATCACGCAATGGCGATCAGGGAACCTTGGTTTCACCGGGTTCAATGAAGATCATTTGCCAAACGCCATAATCGCCGAGCGAAATGGGCTCAGTTCCTTGTTAATTACGAAGGTGGAGCTCCAGCTCATCTTCGATTCATTAAAGAAGAAGAAGTCAGCAGGAGTCGATGGCATATCCAACGTTGTACTTCGACATTTACCTCAAGAAGCAGTAGACATTTATACCACTCTGTTTAACAACGCTCTGAATAATGCATATTATCCAGTGCGGTGGAAGACAGCTGTGGTGCATCCTCTCCCGAAAAAGGGAAAGGACAACTCCAATCCGGCGAATCTCCGGTCGATAAGTCTTCTTCCGAGTATCAGCAAGGTATTCGAAAAAGTTATCAATAGAGCTCTGTCTAAGTGGGCAGAGGACAATAATATCATACCGGACAATCAGTTCGGTTTTAAGGCGGGACATGACACCATTCATGGCGCGTCGAAACTCGTTTCTGATGTCCAATGGAACAAATTTAAGAAGCAGTGTACGGGTGCCTGTCTGGTTGATTTGGAGAAGGCCTTCGACACCGTATGGTTAGAGGGTCTTTATCTAAAGCTGACCAGACTTGGCATTAGTAAACCACTATTGTATATGCTTTATGATATGCTCAATGGCAGAAAGTTTGTTGTCAAAAGTGGCAATGTAACTTCTGCCACAACCTTTAATATTAAAAATGGTCTTCAGCAGGGAGCGGTCAACTCGCTGATTCTATTCAGCATTTACACCAGCGATCTGATAGGTAGTCTAACTCAGGCAATTGCGTATGCCGACGATCTAATTGCGTATAGAACAGCTCCAAAAGTCGAGGTCATCAGAATTCTTTTGCAGCGTGACTTCGAGGAGATTCAGCGATATTGCGATGACTGGAAGTTGAAAATCAACTTTCAGAAATCAGAAACTATCTTGTTTAGGACTCCGTTGCGTGGAACCACAAGGGATACGAGAAAGAACTGGCACAAGCTGGTGATCGTAGGGCCAAATGGACATCCACTGGCGAGTAAAAGTGTAGTAAAGTACCCTGGCATCTGGATGGATCAGTATTTGTATTTCGATAGACATATAAATGCTGCTCTGACCAGGGCTAGTGGAGCTTTTGCCCTGACGAAACGGTTGTTTTATAGCAGCCGGCTGGACAGCAGGGTAAAGGTGATTTGCTACATGGCCCTTATCCGGCCGATGATTGCCTATGGATGCCCGGTTTGGTTCAACGTTGCCCCATCTCAAATGGAAAAGATTCGGGTGTTTGAGAGGCAGTGTCTTCGACGCTGCCTTGGATTGCACAGAACACCAGAGTCGGAGTACAAACACTACTTTTCCAACCTGGCTCTATACAACGGGGCCAACATAAACAGGATAGATAATTTCTTGCTGAAGCTTATTCGAGGTCACATTGCAAGAGCGATGTCCTCGTCTAACAGCTTAATTTTCGAGGCTTATTACCCCAACAACGAATACTACGAGAGTGTGCGTCTAAGCGGCTTTATTCCGCCCGATGCATCCCTCCACCTAGACAGTCGAGGGCTGATCCAGGATAGAGCGGCGGTTCCGCTAATCTACCACGTCGGCCGTAGAACTGTGGATCGGCGGCTCCTTTACAGTCGAGACGTCCTCGCACAAGACGGAGCTGAGCATCTTCGGTTCAGTAGGACTGTGTCCGAACGGGACCAAAGAGATAGGGTAAAGCAGGAGAACCAGTTCTGGTGGCACCCAAAAAAAAATTTACAGATTTCACTCCTTGAGTAACAATGGGGACATTGAAAATGACTTTTTGAAACTATTTTAAAATTATATTGAATTAAGAACTCAAAAAATTGTTAGCCAAACTTAATTTGCATACCTGCAAACGAATTTCTATCTTTACTTGCACATAGTTGCACAGAAAAGATTTTTTTTCTATAGCTTTTGAGACATCCAAGGAATTAGAGGCTTTTCCTTTATTTTGGTATTTTGTATTTTGATCAGCAAAAATTTCATCATCTGAACTCTTCATTGCTCCATACCAACAAAGCTAAATAAAATAAATTATTAAATACCCAGATACACGGAGCAGACACAAAATAGCGCTATACTTTTGCATAATTTTCATTTACTTTTTCTTTTAAAAATTCGTTTCAGTATTTCATATTCCCTTTGTTGTTCTATCTTCAACAAAATTTTGACTATAGAAAAAATGATGTTAGCATGTATGCTAATTTTTGTTTTGTTCTGTATTGTTTTTCCTTTTCAATACCAATTTTTTGGTAATACTACCTAGCTTAAAATTGATTTTCCAAAAAAAAAAAAAATTCAGTATTAGTAGTTTTTACGTCTTATCAAAATATTATTTGTCTTATTCCCTTTTTGTTTCATTTTCAAAAATACAAAAGAAATTTTATATTTTCCTTTTGTCATTTTCTTGACCTATATTTTCCCCCACTTGTCTATTTATTTCATATTTTTCATTTTCTTCGTGGTAGCTCACTTTTTTCTTTTTGATTTTGCTTTTTGGTAACACCAACCAAAAATTCAAAATTTCTACCCTTATTCTGTTTTTTTCGATCCCTTTTTATTTTTCCTAAATCTCTTAATTTTTACCACAAACTCTACTTTAATTTAATTGTCCTCTAAATATACATGCCTACAAACAAATATTAAATGATGGTGAATATAACCTCTCCACAAAATTCTATTTTTCGCCATTGTATTTTTTTTTACCTCGCATCTTGCGAGTCTATTCCAAAAATTTTGAATGGATAAAAGTCTATCAGAAATTCTTGATAGACTTGAAACTTCTATCAAATAGGAAAATATAGGTATACATAATAATCAAATATATATATTTAGCAATCCACAGTAACGATAAATCAACTTTTAGTCTATTCAACAAGTCTATTTTAAAAAATATCCCAATAAGGGCGTTTGTTTCATTTTCAAAAATAGAAAAGACATTTCAGCCTTATTTATTAGATTTTTTAGACTATTGACTAGGTAGACAGTTTTTAAAAGTCCTTCTAGTTGGAATTATGCTTTATTTAATTCAATTAAATGTCAAGTTAGACAAATCTTAGACAACCGATGCAGTTGTCCAAGTTAGACCACCATAGAATATAAGTTAACAAAGTTAATTTAGAGTTAGACGATTTTCAAAAGTTAGACAAACTTTATAAATACTATACTGTTTATGCTTTAGTTTGATTTATTGACCTATTCATTATATATTTGTATTCCCCATTGTTTTTACTTCATATCCTTATATTCTTCGTTAATCCGTCATAAAGCTAAATAAAACTAAAAAAAAAAAATAATTAACAAAACAAAAAATATCCCAACGAATCTCACAAGACTCATAATCCTTTTCTACTACCTACTACAGTATCTACCTACTTAACCAAAATATTCCATAAGCATATTATCATATTACCTACTAAAGTAATAACCAAACGTACTAGGTACGTATTAGCTGAAAATATGCCGCCGAGCAGCAGAATAAACCTCCACCATTCGAAGCATCTTCACGACTGAAAGAACAGTGAACAAGCAACAAGAACATTGAACGAGTGAACATGAATACTGAACTTGAATGAAGTCTTTTTCTTCAGTAATTCACTGACAGAGAGACAAACAAATCAAAAAGCATGCATGCATCGCATATGCATAAGCATAAACAGAGATAGACACACGATTTGAATGAACTATGGCAATATGGGAAAAATTTGTGTTCTTCTTATTTGGGCTGATTCTCCGCACAGAAACTTGCAACTCAACGACGACGATGAACTATAGGAATATTGGTTGAAGATTAGTACCACTTTTTAATCAAATTATATTTTGGATTTTAGAGGCTTATGAAGAACGTACAGCTACGTATGATATATGAAATTAATTGTCAATTATTGAAGCTGCGAGTAAAAAAATCCAATTGTATAGGTGCACAAACTAAAGAGTTATTATGTGGTATGTTAATGAACAGAAATGTGTAATTATGTCGTCTCAAGTGCTTTTAAAAAATTCAAATTTTACAAATTATATGTGGATTTATGTAATCTATCATCTGTATGAATTTGAGATTGTTAAATGCAATCGTTAAAAGATAAAAAAGAATTTAACTGCCAAGAATCTATCAACAAAAATTAATATATTTAAGAAATAATAAAAAATATAGACAAAATACTATCAAAATTTCCTGAAACAAAAAGCAATAGATTTTTTATTATCTTTCTTAACCTAAAAATTTATTACAATCAGACTTAACCCTAATGTGTAGTAAATAATTTATGAAACCATCTATTTTTGAATTTTGAATTTACAACCTCTAATATCTAATTTCTTAGATTTTTTGGAATTTCAAAATAAATTAACAAAATTGTTATATTAAACGTTACCATCTATAAACAAAAAATTGCACACTAGCACATCTCATTTTGATTTTTGGTTTTTTGACCATTTTACATGAAAGCCCTATCTTAAGCTACTTATAATTCGACTTTAAAACAAAACCATAATTTTCCACCTCTACATACATTTTCTTTTCAAACCTTTTTTTTTAAACTACCAACACTTATAGTTTAAGCTGCACAAAAAACTGCTGACTGCATTGACTCTCGCGCATTTATAATAATAAAAAAAAGTTAAAATTCATTTTATTCAATTTAGTAACACCAACCAAAAATCGTACCCTTTTTATTTTTTTTTTTTTTCAAATTCATTTTTATTTTCAATTTTCTTAAGACTATCTTAAAGCTAGACAAAAATTCATAAAAACTAGCCTACTTATCAATATCTTAATACTTACTTACTGGCCCCAATCGGACGCTCTAAGTTAAACTAAATAACTTAATGCTAATGCCTTTCGGCCTAAGAACTATCTTAATATTAAATCCAGGTCGGTTTTATTTTTTACCGAGAAGAATTTACAAAAAACTCGGTATCTCTGTCTTTATTTTTTTGGTTTTATATAAAACTTACAAACTACATAAAACTAAACTAAAGCTAATTAAAACTAATTAAAACTACTTAAAGCTACTTAAAACTATTTACAACTAATTATAAACTAATTAACACCTGCTCATAAGCTACTTACAGACTACTTACAAACTAGAACAGCCACAGCAAGCATTTCACGGTTTTATAATTTTTTTGTATTTTTGTGGATTTTATATTTTTTTTGTGTGTTTTTTTTTTTTTTTTTTTTTTTTTTTTTTTTTTTTGTGCCACCCTGACTGTCCCTACTTAAAACTAACTACCTAAACCTATGTAAGTCGGCCATACAAGAGAAAATAGCAAGGTCAACTATTAAATGTCTGAAGGAAATTCATCTTCGTTTTTCAACCACCAGAACTGGTTCTCCTGCTTTACCCTATCTCTTCGGTCCCGTTCGGACACAGTCCTTCTGAACCGAAGGTGCTCAGCTCCGTCTTGTGCGAGGACGTCCCGACTGTACAGGAGCCACCGATCTACAGTTCTCCGGCAGACGTGGTAGATTAGCGGAATTGCCGCTCTATCCTGGATCAACCCTCGACTGTCTAGGTGGAGGAATGCATCGGGCGGAATAAAGCCGCTTAGACGCACACTCTCGTAGAATTCGTTGTTGGGGTAATAAGCCCCGAAAATTAAGCTGTTAGACGAGGACATCGCTCTTGCAATGTGACCCCGAATAAGCTTCAGCAAGAAATTATCTATTCTGTTTATGTTGGCGCCGTTGTATAGAGCCAGGTTGGAATAGTAGTGTTTGTACTCCGACTCTGGTGTTCTGTGCAATCCAAGGCAGCGTCGAAGACACTGCCTCTCAAACACCCGAATCTTTTCCATTTGAGATGGGGCAACGTTGAACCAAACCGGGCATCCATAGGCAATCATCGGCCGGATAAGGGCCACGAGCAAATCACCTTCACCCTGCTGTCAAGCCGGCTGCTATAAAACAACCGTTTCGTCAGGGCAAAGGCTCCCCTAGCTCTGGCCAGAGCAGCATTTATATGTCTGTCGAAATACAAATACTGATCCATCCAGATGCCAGGGTACTTTACTACACTTTTACTCGCCAGTGGATGTCCTTTTGGCCCTGCGATCACCAGCTTGCGCCAGTTCTTTCTCGTATCCCTTGTGGCTCCACGCAACGGAGTCCTAAACAAGATAGTTTCTGATTTCTGAAAGTTGATTTTCAACTTTCAGTCATCACAATATCGTTGAATCTCATCGAAGTCACTCTGCAAGAGAATCCTGATGTCCTCGATTTTTGCAGCTGTTCTGTACGCAATCAGGTCATCGGCATACGCAATTGCCTGAGTTAGACTACTTATCAGATCGCTGGTGTAAAAGCTGAATAGAATCGGCGAGTTGACCGCTCCCTGCTGAAGACCATTTTTAATATTAAAGGTTGTGGCAGAAGTTACATTGCCACTTTTAACAACAAACTTTCTACCATTGAGCATATCATAAAGCATATATAACAGTGGTTTACTAATGCCAAGTCTGGTCAGCTTTAGATAAAGACCCTCTAACCATACGCTGTCGAAGGCCTTCTCCAAATCAACCAGACAGGCACCCGTACACTGCTTCTTAAATTTGTTCCATTGGACATCAGAAACGAGTTTCGACGTGGCATGAATGGTGTCATGTCCCGCCTTAAAACCGAACTGATTGTCCGGTATGATATTATTGTCATCTGCCCACTTAGACAGAGCTCTATTGATAACTTTTTCGAATACCTTGCTGATACTCGGAAGAAGACTTATCGACCGGAGATTCGCCGGATTGGAGTTGTCCTTTCCCTTTTTCGGGAGAGGATGCACCACAGCTGTCTTCCACCGCACTGGATAATATGCATTATTCAGAGCGTTGTTAAACAGAGTGGTATAAATGTCTACTGCTTCTTGAGGTAAATGTCGAAGTACAACGTTGGATATGCCATCGACTCCTGCTGACTTCTTCTTCTTTAATGAATCGAAGATGAGCTGGAGCTCCACCTTCGTAATTAACAAGGAACTGAGCCCATTTCGCTCGGCGATTATGGCGTTTGGCAAATGATCTTCATTGAACCCGGTGAAACCAAGGTTCCCTGATCGCCATTGCGTGATGTCATTCCGAAGGTAGAAGTAATGGAGCAAGGCTCTGTTTTCCAGGTCGTGATTGGGGCGAATGAACGCATTCACCTTGTACACTTGCTGGAAAGCAGCCCCCACAGCCTCCACTTTCTCCTGCGGATCTTCGACAATAAAGAGGTCATCGTCCAGGACGGCGTCCCCTGGATTAATTCCTGCTGTCAGAAGTACGTCTCTGTTGTCTGTCGTTCTCTGAAGCTTAAGACAAGGAAGGTAGTTCTGATCATTCCTTCTAAATATCTTGTTAATTTTGGGAAACATGCTCGGGTCGCTAGCATTAACGGCCCGAATTTTGTTATCCCAATACAAATTAATTGACAACCGATAGTTCTCTTTAATTAGTTGGTTGATGTTCTTGATCGACGACTTCAGTGTCCTAATCTCCAGATGGTGAGGGTCAGTAAACCGTCGGTACAAGAGTTTTAGTCTTGTCAGCAGTCCACTTTTTTGTCTGTGTAGTGCGTCAATGGTTGCGTTTCGATACATGTCGGTTGCGTCCCGTTGCTTGTATTTCGGTATTGTTCTGTTCATTGTTCGTTTGATTGTCTCCTCCATTTGTTCTAGGTATTGGTCTATTTCGTTATTTGTCAAATTCCTGTCATTTGGTGGGGATAAGTTATTCGAACTGATTTCGCTCGATAAGGCGTTGGTAAAGCGTGGCCAGCGCACCTTACTGTAATTGTAAGTATGCACAGGTACATACTCATCCAACTCCACGAGCTCGTTCGGAAGCTGTATTACGGCGGCGAGTCCGCAGTGATCACTGTCGTACTCGATCGTTCGTAAGCAGTTTCTTGGTCTTTGACCCACAGTGCCAGTAATTGTCAGTCTTGCGTCTATTAGCAATAGATCCAGATAGGCACCGCTTCTTGGTAACGATGGCCAATCCGTAGCCAGCAGGTCGACACCATATTCAGTGTTGTATTGACTCATCCAATTGAATAGATTGATACCTCTTTGATTTTGAATTTGATTTCCCCAATCTTGGTGTTTGGCATTCAAATCACCGGCCATGAGAAAGTAATTTTCTTCCAAGCTCAAGTGTAGACCTTCGAAAAGTTTTTCAAGCTCTGTCAAAAAATCAGTTGGCTGAGGTGATTCCGGTGCATAAGCCGCGATCACATACATTCGCTTCCCCTGTTGGAGAGGAATGCATACGACACACGCCTCTAACAGCCGAAATCTACGCAGATCACTATTATATATAACTTTATGAATTATGCCTTTTCGTATGAAGATGGCGACGCCCCCCCTTGAGTGGAGTTGGGTCGATCTCTTCTAACGATATTGTAATTGTTGTTAGTCAATTTATGTTTCTGGTTCAGCTTAGTTTCGCTGGCCATAAACACATCTGGACTTTGGTCTTTCAACAATTGGAAAAGATTAGCTCTACGTTCGGTCCTAATCAGTGAATTTACATTCACAGCAAGGATCCTAAGAGGCCTCTCCGACAGCGCGCCTTTAACCTCTAATTTGCGTTAAGCTAGGCAAAACAGAGTAGAGATAGTCTACCCTAGTCGCCTGCTCCTTTATCTGGTTGTGAAGTCCTGTCAGCTGGCCTTGAATTGCCAGCAACATGCTTCTAATTTCGGCCTGAGCGTCCGGAGCTTTTGGCACGAGGGCCGGTTGAGCTACCTTAGCTGCAGGCTGTACCGTTTTTCCCTTTCCTGCCGCCATTTGGGCGTAGGAAATTTGGGGATTGACGGGCGTTGTTATAGGAGCAGGCGTTGATGGGCGTATCTCTACCGCTGTTTGCTTAGCCGCTTTGTTAATTCGAATTTGCTGAAAAGCTGAGCAACTCCGATAATTAGCAGGGTGCCCCTCCTTTCCGCAAAGTGCACATTTAAGCTGAGTCATGTCTTCGACCCGTTCCTCGCCGAGCTTACACTCTCCCTTAATGTGGTCCTCACCACACTTAACGCAGCGTGACTGCATTTTGCAGTTTGCCGCAGCGTGGCCAAACCTTTGGCAGCGCATGCATTGAAGCATGTCGCCGCGTCTCTTTAATTTATCCCAAGTAACAACCTGGTAGTTGAGAACGGAGATACTCCTCAACCTATCCAGTTTGCTGCTGGGCGATAGCTGTACCAGAAAGAACGGCAAAGACCGCTTCTCCCGTCTGGCTCTGACTGTAGCGAACGGCTTGACCCCGATAAAGTCAAGATCGTCACTCGCTTTTTGACGGAGCTCATTTAAGAGCACCTGTGGTTCCGTGCAGGAATCTATGCCCTTCAAGAGGACCGTTTGATATTTATCCACTTTGGGGGTAAAACTGAAGAACTCAGTCGTGGATTTCTTTAATAATTTCTTAATAATTTTGTGCTGCTCCACTGTAGAGCAGTGGATAGCATGTCTATCTTTACTTAATCGCTTAATAAAAAAGTTTTGGCCTATGGCCGACTTACATAGGTCAATGGTTTCTTGCAGTTCCATTTTGTAAGTATTAATTGGTGGCACCTTTTCTTTTTATTTTTGGGCGGCTGTGGCTGCTGCTGGTGAACTCCCTGCTGCTGCTCGTTCCGCTGCTGTTGACTCCGCTCCTGTGGTTTTTGTTGTTGCTGCTGCTTTTGTTTTTTCGTGCGTTGCACTTTCGGTTGCTGCTGTGGTTGCTCGGTTGGCAGCCGTTGTTGTTGCTGCTCCTGTTGGCTCTGCTGTAGCAGTTGCTGTTGCTGTTGTTGCTGCTGGGCTTGCCTTTGCTCTGGCTGCGCCATCCCTTGTTGTGGCGCTGCTTTAAGTGGCGCCTCTAGCGCTTTTTTATTCTCGCGCTCCTGCCTCTTACGTTCTCTTCGGGCTTCTTGTTTCGATTTCAGGGCTTCAATCAGAGGGGTAACTATGGAGTTCAGCCTTTCCATCTCCCCCCGAATGGCATCAATTTTTTCGCTGATGGCTTTCTCATCCAGCGCGACTATAGCAACTTGCGCCTCATTTTTCTCTTCGGAGGACGCCTCTGGTGAGGTTAAGCCCACCAGCAAGTTGCTGTTGGATTCTCCTGTTGTGAATAATCCCTCGCCACCTTCTGACATGTATTCAATGTCGTCATCGGATGGCGAGGAATCCAATTGTTGTTGAATTTTTGCTGCTGCTGACGTCTTCGCTGTGTGCACCGTCTCCTTCACCCCGGTTGGCAGCTGGGCTGAGGTGGTAGTGGAGCGGCGCTTGACATGGCTCGGCGCACAGCTAATCCTCTTTCTCCTCTTATTCTTAACATCGGCTGTTGGTGCCGTTGTTGCTACGGCACTAGACGATGGTATGGCTGGTGGTGCCATCGCTTGCTTGCTTGTTGTTGTTGTTGCTACGGCACTGACCGTAGCTTTGGCTGGTGGTACCATAGCTGGTTTCATTGTTGTTGCTGGGGCACCTTTCGATGTCCCCGCGGTGTTGTTGGTTTGCATTTGCTGCTTTTCCCAATCGATAAAGTTTTCTACTTCACGATTGTGAAAAAAAGCAGCCAAATAGTTTTTGCCCGACTGAGACTCGAACCTGTGATCCTCAGGTTGTCGGTCGGCCACCGCTACCTCTGTGCTATTGCACTATTAAAAATAGCTGGGTAAAATTAAAACTTTAAAAAGTCACTCCGATTTTAGTTAAAGAAAACTGTGAAAGCCGATAACGTGCGCACACTTCCACAGATCGAGATCGACCCTCTCTATACGCTAGCATTCATCTCCATACTTTGTTCATTTTAGTAACACCAACCAAAAATTCAATCGTACCCTCCGTATACGCCAACGTTCATCTGTTCACTTTATTCATTCTGGTAACACCAACCAAAAATTCGATAGTACTCCCCGTATACGCTAGCGTTCATCTCATATACACATTTATTCACTTTATTCATTTTAGTAACACCATAATTTATCCAAAACGACCCTATAAACATTTTCAATCTTAAAAAAAAAAAAAAAAAAAATATATAAAACATACAAAAACACCAAAAAAAAAATTGTAAAATCAACAAAAAAATTTACAGATTTCACTCCTTGAGTAACATTGGAGACATTGAAAATGACTTATTTGTGCTAGATAAATCTTTAATCTTTATAATTAGTAATCTTTCTTTTATATTTAATGTTAACTTTATCGGTTTCCAAGCACATCAATTTATACCAATTTTAATCATGATTTTTACTAGGACCAATCTAAAAATTATGTTGAACTGAAAAAAAATTTTAAAAATTGTTAACCAAAATTAATTTCGCATTTCTATCCTTACTTGCACATAGTTACACATAAATAGATTGTTTTCTACAGCTCTAAGAACACTTGAGGAATTTGAAGCCATTGCATCTTTGCTTATTTTGATCATTCTTGAGCCATTGTCTCAACAAAAATTTTATCATCTGAACTCTTCATTGCTTCATACAAACAAAACTAAATAAAATAAATTATCAAATACACATATATATACCAAGATGATACAAAACCCAAAATAAGGCTATAATATTGCATGATTTTCGTTTACTTTTTCTTTTAAAAATTCAGTTAAATATTTCATATTCCCTTTGTTCTATCATCAACAAAATTTTGACTATGGACAAAATGATGTTAGCATGTACACATTGCTATTTTTGTTTTGTTATTTTGTTGTGTATTGGTTTTTCCTCGTTTTTGGTAACACTAGCTAAAATTTGATTTTCCAAAAATATAATATTCAATGCTGGTAGTTGTTACGTTTCAAACAAATATTATTTGTCTAATTCGTTTGTAGCTTTTTATTTTCAAATTTTGTTTCATTTGCAAAAATAAAAAAGACATTTAGTATTTTCTTTATGTCATTTAATTGACCTATATTTTCTGTCACTTGTCTCCTAGTTTCATATTTGTATTATCTTTGTGGGGTAACTCACTTTTTCTTTTTTCTTTTGCTTTGTTGTAACACCAACCAAAAATTAAAAATTTCAACCCTCATTCCTTGTTTTTTTTCGGTCTGTATTTGTATTTATTTTTCCTAAATCCTTTAACGTTTGTAGTAGGCAACGCTAACTTAAATTTAATTTTCCTCTTAATACATGCCTACGAACAAACATTAAATGCTAGGGGTTGTTACGTCTGCACAACATATTATTTAACTTATTATCTTTGTGGGTCTTTAATTTTGTTTCACTTCAAAATTACAAGAAAGAACCTTGTTTTAAACAGAGAGGCTGTACACTTCCCACCTTTTATCATTTCACTGACCTTTATTTTTCCATCTTTTTATTTTCATTTTCTTTGTGTGGTAACTTTATTTTTGTTTTTGATTTAGCTTTGTGGTAACACCAACCAAAAATTCAATATTTCTGCTCATATTACTTTTTTCTTGTATTTGAATCTATTTATCGTAACTCGTGTAACGTGTGTTGTAGGCAACGCTAATAAATATATTGATTTTCTCCCAAATATAAGCCTACAAACAAATATTCAATGCTGGTGAGTGTAACGTTCCCGCAATTTTTCACCATTGTGTTTTTTTTTTTAATTTTGGGGCTTCTTGCGAGTCTATTCCGAAAAATTTGAAAGGACAAAAGTTGGTATGAAATTCTTGATGGACTTGAAATTTCTATTAAATAGGAAAATATAGGAATACATGATAATCATATTTAAAAGTATTTACCAATTTAAATTCACAATAATGATAAATCGACTTTTATTCTATTCAACAAGTCTATTTTGAAAAACTATCCCAATAAGGGCAGTTCTTCATTTTCCAAAATAGAAAACACATTTTCAGTCGTATTTATAAACTTTTTCTAACTTTAGGCAGCTGTCCAACTGCAAAAAGTTATTAGTAAACTTTGTTTACTGTTGTCATAAAGTTGTCTCACTTAAAGAAAGACTTTGGTTGGCTAAGATTTTTCTAAATTGACGTTTTATTGTATTATTATAAGGCATATTTTCAACAATTAAGGACTTCTAAAAAACTTTCTAATTAGTCAACCGCATATAAAATCTAATAAATAAGGCTGTTTATGTTTTAGTTTTTTAGATTTTATTAACCTATATTTTTATTTCCGCTTGTTTTCTTATTTCATATTTTAATTTTCTTAGTTAATCTTTCTTATCATAGCTAAATAAAACTCAAAAGTAAAGAAATTTACATAACAAAAAATATTCCAACGAATCTCACAAGCATCTAACTTACTAAATTACCTACCTACTAACCAAACATATCCTGTAAGCATCTAACTCTAATACCTACGGAGTAACAAAACACGAACGCAAATTGCATTCTATTAATTTAACTAATTAAGTTAGGTACTAGCTGAAAAAAAATAATTGGGGCCGCCGAGTAGCAGAACAAACCTTCCCTCATCGAATGAACAAACAGTGAACAAGCAACGCAAGAACATTGAACGAGTGAACATGAATACTGAACTTGAATGAAAAGTAATTTTCTTCAGAGAAATGAAACAAATCAAAAAATATAATGAACAGAGAGAGAGAGAGACTTTGAATGAACTGTGGCACTATGGGCAATATTTGTGTTCTTCTTATTTGGGCTGATTCTCCGCACACAACTTGCAAATCAACGATAACGATGAACTATAGGAATATTGATTGAAGCTTAATGCCACTTTTTAATTATTGTATTTTAGATTTGTGTGGCTTAACAAGAACCTACAGCTATCTACGTATGATACATCAAATTAATTGTCAATTATTGAATCTGCGAATAAAAAAAAAACTAATTGCATAGGTGCACAGACTTTTTTAGTTATTAGGTGGTATGTTAAAGAACAGTTATATGTTATTATGTCAACTGAAGTACTTTCAAAAAATTCAAATTTATCATTTTATATGTAGATCTATATAATCTATCACCTGTATGAATTTGAGATTTTTAAATACAATCGTTAAAAAGACAAAAAATATAACTGCCAAAAATCGATCAACAAAAATTAGTATATCTAAAAAAATTGCAAAAAATATAAAAAAAAAATGTAATACAAATTTCCTCAAAGAAAACAATAAATTATATATTATCTTTTCAAACTATAAAATTTATTACAATCAGACCTAACCCTAATGTGTAGTAAATAATTTATGAACCATCTATTTTTGAATTTTGAAGTTACAGCCTTTAATATCTCATTTCGTAGATTTTTTGGAATTTCAAAATATATGAACGAAATTGTTATATTAAACGTTACTATCGATAAACAAAAAAATTGTCACTCTAGCACATCTCATTTAGATTTTTGGCTTTTCGACCATTTCACATAAAAGCCTTATTCTATAATTCAAATATAAAAAAAACATCATTTTGCACTTCTACATACATTTTCTTTTCGAGCAATTTTTTTTTTAACTACCAACACATAGTTAAAGATGCACAATAAACTGCTGACTGCATTTATAACTATAAAAATATAGAATTAAAATTCATTTATTCATTTTAGTAACACCAACCAAAAATTCAATCGTACCCCCCGTATACGCTAGCGTTCATCTGTTCACTTTATTCATTCTGGTTACACCAACCAAAAATTCGATCGTACCCCCCGTATACGCTAGCGTTCATCTCGTATACACATTTATTCACTTTATTCATTTTAGTAACACCATTATTTATCCAAAACGACCCTATAAACATTTTCAATGTTAAAATTCAATCGTACCCTTCCTATACGCTACCACTCATCTTCATACACATTGTTCATTGTAGTAACACCAACCAAAAATTCAATCGTACCCTCCCTATACGCTAGCATTCATCACCATACTTTGTTCATTTTAGTAACACCAACCAAAAATTCAATCGTACCCCCCGTATACGCTAGCGTTCATCTGTTCACTTTATTCATTCTGGTAACACCAACCAAAAATTCGATCGTACCCCCCGTATACGCTAGCGTTCATCTCATATACACATTTATTCACTTTATTCATTTTAGTAACACCATAATTTATCCAAAACGACCCTATAAACATTTTCAATGTTAATACAAAAAAATTATAAAAACCGGAAAATGCTTGCTGTGGTTGTTCTAGTTTATAAGTAGCTTATAAGTAGGTTGTAATTAGTTTAAAATTAGTTGTAAGTAGTTTTAAGTAGTTTTAATTAGCTTTAAGTTAGTTTTATGTAGTTTGTAAGTTTTATATAAAACCAAAAAATAAAGACATAGATACCAAGTTTTTTTGTGAAATTCTTCTCGGTAAAAAATAAAACCGACCTGGATTTAGTATTAAGATAGTTCTTAGGCCGAAAGGCATTAGCATTAAGTTATTCTAGTTTAACTTAGAGCGCCCGACTGGGGCCAGTAAGTTAGTTTTAAGATATTGATAAGTAGGCTTTTATAGGTTTTTATGAATTTTTGTCTAGCTTTAAGATAGTTCTAAGATAATTGAAAAATAAAAATGAATTTACAAAAAAAAAAAAAACCAAGTTTACCTATATGCCGCATCATTCAGGGTAGGTTTTGTTTTTGTGATTGACTTGAAATTTCTTTGCTAGATTTCGAAAAATAGGCATACCTAGGTACCTTATATGGGTAAATGTGGGGTAAAGTCTGATTTCTATTTTCTAGACGGAGAGGCTCAGAGAAATTTCTTCTCATAAAATGTATAGATATTCAATTTTTAAGAATGGTAATTATAATTAAAAAATTCAAAATTATCGTCTTAAACTTATTGTTGTTTTAAGCTCCAAAATGAGAAAATCGATGTTTCAAAAATAATTCACCATAAATCAAGGGATTGTTCAAAAAAGTTTAAATTTAAATTTTTTTGAATACCATCGTATTTTGAGTGCTGGGAGCTTTTGAAAATGCCCAATATGATTAGCGGCTTTTTCGTGGTTTTTATTTTTATCTTTTAAAAAAGTTGATCAAAAAATCTTTAATTTTTGAATCAGATAGAATTAGTAAATTTTTAAATCAGGTATAAATTTCAATTAATTTGAACAACATCCAAAGGTGATATTGAAATATGAACATATTTTTCTATATCGTTTTTGAGTTTTTTTTTTTACTAATATTTGATATTTACTTTTGAAATGAATGTGACTTGAATAAAAATTGAATCCCCAAGGTCCGTTGAACGGATATAACGGTGAGTTAAAAGTGGTTATAGAGATAGGTTCATAGGTTTTTACTTCATGCATCTATAACTTTTTTTTGTTAGTCTTTTTTCTGATAGTAAATTTAACTACCGTTATTTTGGTATCTCAATTATTATGCTACGACTTATACAAGCGTCACAATTAATTAATCAAATATGTGAAACAAATTTAAAAAATTTCATTCACATTTCCAAATTGGACCATCGTTGACAACCAGCCACCAGCGTGAATAATCCCCTTATCTACATCAATATTATTTTAATTAAAATTTAAAAAATTGTTTTTAAGAAATTATAGCTCCCATTCTACTGATCTGATCTTCAAGGGTCTTCAAAGTTCTTTAAAGAATTCTGACACAACAGGCTACATTGTGTAAGAAATTCAATGAAAAGGGGCAAACATTTTCATACTGAAGGGGTGAAAAAAGCCTCCTTCAATTCAATTTATTTCATTCTCAATTCAAAAATTGATGAAAAATTTTACAGTTTTCAAAAACTAAAAACTCACAATTATTGCTTTATTTCTTTTCTTAAATTTGATTTTACAATGTTTTATCATCAATTTAACAAAAAGGGTGCTATAAGTTTTTTTAATTAATTTCTTGCTAATAAAATGATAATGATAATCTAAAAAATGATCGGCATGGCATCATTTATTAATCAATAACAGAAGAAATAATGCATGGATCTTTAAAATTAAGGTCCTAAGAAACTCTCATTAAGATATTTGCTAGATTTACATATTCCATCAGACCCACCACTAAATAAAATCTATGAAAGTGATTAAAACAAAAAAAACCCTTATCCCAATTCCAGAGCCACCACACCTACCACAAAGAAAAATCCATTAAGTGAGGCACCTATCTACCTTGATATTTAAAAAAAGGTGTTTTTTGTCTTAGTTCTAGACGCACTTCAGAAACTCCTCCGTCAAACCTTAGTACATCAGACCCACCACCTAAAAAAATCGATGAAAGTTATTAAAAAAGAAAATTCATTTGTCCCAGTTCCAGACCCAACTCCAGACTCTAGTCGGCCCAACACTAGGTTCCTACCTATTTTCCATGCCATTGGACCTACCACCATAAAAAACTATTTTTTTATTTCTTTTTTGTAGGCAATCATAGAATGATCAAAGTTTTGCGACAATACCTACCTATCATTCTTCCTATAATAGCCTGATACACTTACATTATTATATCTATACCTCTTTATTTTAAGTCATTATATTTGATGAATTGACGAATAGAATTGAAGTTAATGGCTTCTATCCATTAAAGAAAATGTAGGTAACAAGTTATATGTATGTCTCTTTTATTCAAATATGCACTATTTTTATATCTATACTATTATATTCAATTCCTGCCTACCTACCCACCTGCCACCTAAGCAACACAAATATATCTTTACATTCAAATGTTAGATACACAAAACTAATTTGACTTTGTCTTCACTCTTCACTCCCATTGCAACAACGATGTTGAAACAATTTATTCCTTTCTTTTTTTATTTCATTATACCTACCCTATCATAACACCAACAAAATTGGTTCCATCCCACTGAGTTAATATACTCCATTCATTTTGCACAAACTTAACCAATCATATTCGATTCCAAAAAAATTCATTCTGAAAATGAATCTTCATGGCTGGGATGAGTTGTCCTGTGATGAGTTGAGCCATGACGAGTTGGGTCATGATGAGTTGGGAATGTGATGAGTTGCGATTGTGATGACCTGCATTGCTATGAGTTGCGTCGTGATGAGTTGGAATGTGATGAGCTGTACCAAACCCCGAATAAGCAATAAAGGCATACATTTTATGCATAGGTATATGATTTTCATATTTTCGTCCGCTATCCAAGCGATATAAATTAACATTTGATTAGCTACGAATTCAGATGACAAGAAAGACTCCTTTGTACCCACCAACAAAACAAATCTGTGGAAGTTATTTGTCCCAGTTCCAGACCCACCTCCAGAAGGTGTCCAGAATATCCCCAGTAGTGTCTACTCCATCAAACAAAAACTACATATTTGAAAATTTTAATTAAAATAACTATTAGTTTTAAATAGATACCTATATATCTACTAACATTCTTCAATATCCTTAAGTAAAAAAGTTATTTTATAATATCTTAATGTTATATTATAAAATAACTTTTTCAACCTAAGGAAATATTTGTATCGGTCTATAACAATAACTTTACTTAACTACCTACTTACATACGTTTTATGACATTTCATTTTAAAAACAGAAGCGCGAGTAACAACACCCTTAATTGTTGTGCTCATCGCTGCTGCGAAGAGAATGATAGTAAATTTGTTTTATAAGAAAACATACAGGTATGAAAAGGGGAGATTCCTTTCAAATAACATGTTTGAATACAAAATAGAATGAACTCTTCATGCAATTGAATGAACATTCATACGCCATGATGAGTTGTCCATGTGATGAGCTGCAGCGGCGTATACAGCTCCATTTCTTGGGGGGGGTCATACCAAAACAAAAACTCAATTCAGTTCTTATAAATTTATTAATTAAAAGACTGATCCACAGTTTCCATTTTTTTCGCGTTTTGTACTTTTTTTGGAATTAATTTTTGCTGGTCCCACAAATGTTACCATTTTTTTTTTTTTAATTATAAAGAGTTGGGGTCGAAATTTTGGCAAGGTCAAAACTCGTTTTGCAAAACTTTTCTTTCGAAATTTTGTTTCTCAATATTCTCCAAATTCCGTTTACATAATTTTGGCAAAATAAGGAGAAGTTTGGAAATTGTAAAAAGGGCGTAATTTTTCTTCTTTTTTCAATTACTTTTTAATGATCTTAAAATAAAATACAGTAGACGCTCGATATAGTAAGGTAATAAAACCAGCCTGTTCACCGTTTCAAGATTGTTTACTTTTTCGCAAGCTTTCAATGAGGTTTAAAAAAAGAAACACTTGTTAAGTGTCCTTAAGCAATGTTAAATTCTTTCGGGACATTTTTGTAAAACAAAAAATATGTTTTTTATATATAATTTTGTGTGTTCAATATAGTTAATTTTTTTAGATTTACTAAATCGAGCGTCTACTGTATTATTATTTGCAGGCAAAGCTAACACATTTTTATATTAAGGATATTCATGCAATTTCGTAAAACCGTAGATTAGTTTACAAATTTGTTAAATTTATCTTTTGGTTAATGAATTGTCAAATTTTGTATAGGAAATGATTCACACAATTTTTTTAAAGTTATCAAGGGATTTTGTTCGTAAAATTAACCAAACTGGTTAAACTTATCCAAACGTCATTGTGACTCTTACTCTGATTGAATTACCTAGCATTTAATCAAATGTATAACAAAGGTCGTTCATGCATACTTTTTACACAATTTGTAAACTTACGACGTTGCATGAATACCCTTATTATTTTCTGGGTAAAACACAAATTTTGTTGAGCTGAGTTTTGGAAACCAAATTTTGATCCACTCCCGAATTTTAATATGATCTTGAGGTTGTGTACCAAAAATATTTCGTATGGATTTTTTGTGCACGCTAAAAGATATGTAGGTTGTTTTGGAGATGTTAATCTTAATATTTTACTTTATATTAATATTTTTTAATATTTTTCTTAATATCTTACGTTTGAAGACAGTTTTAAGCGACAGTTTGCACTAATTTTTTTTTAATCTGATAAGGGGATAATAATGAGGGGATAATTTTCTCATTTATCAATCAAAAATTGTGGTAGTTAGAACCACTCTTTTATTGGAGACAAAAATTGTTAGCTTCCACAATTTGTTTTTGTTGAAGCCTGAAAATGAACATGTGAAATATTGGCCGCAGATCAGATCTCAATCAAAAAATGTTTTTAGGGTGTATGACAGGGCTGTGTCTAAGGGTGGGGCACTGGAGCAAATGCCCCATGTGCCTTCCTATGAAGGAGGCCATGCGAATGACTCGCCACGTTCCATGAATGGTGCCATGAAATGTGTTTGCGGAATATTCGTTAACGCAAACTGCAAAAGTCTTCTCTTAAAAAATGCAAATACAAATTTCACTGCGTTAGTATTGTGTTCAATAGTCAAGTTCGCTAAAGTCACGTATTTGAATACATCATCTACGGTGCAACTGAGCAGTACAAATATTGAGTTGATGATTATTGAAAAGGCCGAGAGCATGTTTGTAAACGTCAAAAGCTTTAGCAAGTAAATTAACTGGCGTTGATGAAAACAAATTTTCAACAAACAGGACGTTTACATATTATTTGTCATGACGCTTTCTGCGTCAAAAAAACGACGATCATTTCACGAACAAATTGACTTTGACTGACTGATTCTATGATCAATTCATAGTTTAGGGAATAATGCTTAGAAGCACGCTTAACCTCGCGTTGGATTGTCATCAATCGAATATACGATCGAAACGATCAAAAGAAAATGTATTTTAAACATTATCCAAAATTAATAGTAACTGTTAAATTCGTGTTTAAAAGTCAGACAACAATGTATGATTAGAGTTTTTGTTGATTTCATTCAAACATTCCAAGAAGAGCGATGTATTTTAAGTTACGTTGCGTTGGAATGAAGTTCACGATAGAAAAAATATCGAACTAAAAATAAAAATCAATTTATATCAACTTTTTTTCTATGTACTAAATATTGGGAAGAAATATCGAAAATTCGATCAAAGTCGATCCTTTTCTCGAGTTTCTTTTTAGGCTGCTGACTTTTTGTCTAAGTTTGAAGCTAAAAATTTAATGAACTAGTAACCAAAATAAGTATTCTTACATGCAAAAAAGTCGATATAAACTGACATTTCAACTAGTTAAATCGTTTTTTTTGCTGGTAATTCATACGTAACCTATACTGAAACAAGTTGGTACTGGGTTTGAGTCGGAACGGCCCTGGTGTATGGAATACGGTTTAAAGTAAAATTTTTGTTTTTCATTGTAATATTTGTATAATAGCGTCTGTTTTTTTTTTTTCATTCATTATTCATTCATTTATTTTTTTTATCGAAGATGATTTCCTTGATATTTTGAACAGAATTCTCACAAAATAAGTAAGTTAATCCGATCAAAAACAATATTGAAAATACTTTGAGCATTAAAGAGGGTATATCTGCCAAAAACATAGATCTACCAAATTGATTTTGAATCAAAAAATACATCAATGCTAAAATTTTCTGAATGCAAAAGTGGTCAAAATCGTCTATTTGATACATCTTAACCAACAAAAAAAATTGTTTAATTTCGACAATAAAACCCCAATAGTATAATTCGGGTAATGGCTTGTAAATGTTGATAGGAGAAGGTAAATAAATTTTACCAATAATGAATAGGTAGCCTATTCCAAAGCTATACAAAAATTATTTTTTTTTAAATTATATTTTCAGATTGCAAATATTTTTGCTTTTCTTATTATTTTGTGCGTATATCTTTGAGTTCTCGGGGGGGTCATGACCCCGTGACCCCCCCCCCCCCCCCTTGTATACGCCGTTGATGAGCTGTACCCTGTGATGAGATGGGTTGTGATGAGTTGGGTTATGATGAGTTGCGTTGACGCCTTTCTTAGGTACCAAGGTACTTCTTTATTGTCACCTGAATTTGTAGCTAATTAAATGTTATTTTTTTTCCCTTGGATAGCGGATAAAAATATGAAAATCATATACCTATGCATAAAATGTATGCCTTTATTGCTTATTCGTTGCTTAAATTAAATGTAAAAGCCATTTGTATTCCATAGTCAACAAATAATATGTGTACTGTGACTGTATTCTAGGTATGAGCATTCAAAGCGAATACTAAAATATAAAGATAGTTTACGTAAGTATAGGTGCTATTTAGAAATATTTTTAGGTTGTTGGTAGGTATACCTAACTTATATAATGATACATTAATAATAACTATAGGTTTAAGCTTCATGCGCAGGGAAATATAGTCATTCTCTTTCAAGAACTTAATAGGTCTTTATCATTCCAACAGAGTAATAGACAACAACTTCTCTACAAAGCTATATGTATATCTTTATAATAATGATATTAGATATATACGTTTTTAATTCGTTGTTTTCCTCTAACACACTAAAATTCGGTTATAATTCATTTCGGAAGAGAGATACCATATTAATATTTAACCTATATGCGATCGAACATTTTCTCTCTCAAAATTCTTTATGACGCACCATTTTGTTTCTCAGCGAACCTACTTGGGAGTCAGTGGTGGCTCTTAAAGAACATATGGCTACTAAAATTTTGTGTGGAACTAATACCTTTTAGTACAAGTACCTTTTTGTTTACGACTTCATTGTTCGGATCGGACACAACATTCTTCGTCCCAACCAAAATAATTTTGTGTCGAGAGCGGTGAGCGAAACTTTAAAAGAGTCATAAGAGGAGGAGTGTTTTGGAATGTTCTTATTTTTTTCCATTGTTAATTTCTGTTTGCATTTGTATTATATGGTATTATGCAGGAAGCAAGAAAAGAAAGTTAGAAAATATTTATCATATCTTCTTGAATTCAAGGTTATTTGTTGTTTTATTTAGTAAATATTTTTTGAAGAAGGGAAAAGAAGGAGAAGAAAAGACAAATTGAACAAGGCGGCAAAAAGAGATAGGTTAGGTACCTAGGTGAGCCACTTGCCTTGGAACTTAGCAATGAGCCGAACATTTTCTTGCACAGATGTAGGTAGGTATGCCAATGAGAAAAAAGGCAAGGGTATAAATAAAGAAGGTATCTTTTTTTAGCGGCATTTTACACTGCTCAAATGTTTGGAAGAGTGGATTAGTAAAATTCGTTTATCTGATTGGAGAAAAATCAAAACACTTGATTTTGCTTGCTCTCACATGCATGAAATGCATTTGAACCAAGTTTACCTATATGCCGCATCATTCAGGGTAGGTTTTGTTTTTGTGATTGACTTGAAATTTCTTTGCTAGATTTTTTTTTCTGATAGTTAATTTATGTACCGATATTTTGGTATCTCAATTATTATGCTACGACTTATACAAGCGTCACAATTAATTAATCAAATATGTGAAACAAATTAAAAAAATTCCATTCACATTTCCAAATTGGACCATCGTTGACAACCAGCGTGAATAATCCCGTTATCTACATCAATATTATTTTAATTAAAATTTAAAAAATTGTTTTTAAGAAATTATAGCTCCCATTCTACTGATCTGATCTTCAAGGGTCTTTAAAGTTCCTTAAAGAATTCTGACACAACAGGCTACATTGTGTAAGAAATTCATTGAAAAGGGGCAAACATTTTCATACTGAAGGGGTGAAAAAAGCCTCCTTCAATTTAATTTATTTCATTCTACATTCAAAAATTGATGAACAATTTTACAGTTTTCAAAAACTAAAAACGCACAATTATGGCTTTATTTCTTTTCTTAAATTTGATTTTACAATGTTTTATCATCAATTCAACAAAAAGGGCGGTCAGGCATCAGACGAATAGGGGGAATAACATGTAGCATACGAAAACATGCACGTGCCGTATCTATTCGGGACTGGCGGCAGTGTGATCATAGCCTCTTCGCGGCGGCCGCTAGAAACAAGCCTTTTAAAAAGACTTGGCTAGTATGATCAGGCTGGTTCCTCAGGTTGGCGACAGGTTAATTCCCTGTCCCGTAAAACTAAGAATTATGAGACTGACAACAAGCCTCGGAAACGGACAGATCTCACGACGACAAGCTTTGCTACGAAAACGGACACACGATTTACGAATTTTCTTATGGAACGTTCCCTCGCTCTATAGAGCTCGAGCTGTTCAGCAGCTAGCCGATGCCCTGTCAGAATATAAAGCTGACATAACAGCATTACAAGAAATCAGATGGACAGGGAATGGTGTTCTACAGAAGAAGGAATATGGCGTATATTACAGCTGTCATACAAAACACCATGTGCTCGAGGTAGGCTTCCTAGTCAGCGAAAAAATGAAGTCTACTATCATCGGCTTTAACGCTATAAGTGAAAGGCTATGCACTCTCCGCGTGCGAGGCAAATTTACAAACATCAGCCTCATTAACGTTCACGGACCTACGGAGGAGTCCTCAGACGAAGAAAAAGAGACTTACTACGAACAAGTAAAGAGGGCCCTCAATGCCTGCCCAAGGTATGACGTCAAAATCATCCTTGGGGATTTGAACGCAAAAATAGGTCGGGAGCCGGTATTCAGGCATTACGCAAGCACCCATAGTTTGCATGAGAACACTAATGACAATGGACTTCGAGTCTTAGAATTGGCAGCATCGAAAAACATGGTCGTTGCGAGTACCAGGTTCCAGCGTAAAGATATCTACAAAGCCACCTGGGTATCACCTGATGGAGTCACTCGTAACCAAATAGACCACGTGTTGATAGACCGTCGCCCGACCGGCGGATTGCCTTGCGGAGACGCATTGCATCCGCCGATCAGGTTCGAATCAACACGGCTACCCTACGCAATGAAAACACCAGTAACATCTTTGGTAATGCGTTAGGACTCGCCCTAGAATCACTTGATTTAGGGAGAGTAAGTCCTGGAGCCAGTATGCTGGGCGTAGATGAGAAGTGGACACGCCTTAAGAATACTGTCATTAGTACTGCCAACTCCATCTTAGGCAGCAGTCGTAGAAATCGGAACGACTGGTTTGATGATGAATGCAAACTAGCGACTGAACGTAAGAATGTTGCGTACCGAGCAATGCAACAATCTCATAGAACGCGGGCACGCGAAGAGGAATATAAAGAGCTCAGAAGAACAGAAAAACGGCTTCACAGACAGAAAAAATCAGCCTGGGAGAAGAACCTAATCTGTGAAATAGAGAACAGCCGAGAGTGAGGTCCGCACCAGGCGCGGAAGTTCTACCAATCCGTCCGAAACATGACGCAGTACACACCACGCTGCACATACTGCAAGGATGGGGAGGGAAATCTGATCACCGATCTACAAAGCATACTGGAGCGATTGGAAGTGTACTTTAATGAATTGCTAAATGGTCAGCTCACAGCAGAGGTGGAGGCTCCACTACTTCAAGATGAACACCCTATGCTACCGCCACCAAGCATAGAAGAGGTTGAGAAGGCTATAAAACGGCTCAAACGAAACAAAGCCCCGGGAGCCGATGGCATACCAGCCGAATTATTCCACCACGGCGGGCCAGCCTTACGTCAAGCAATTCATGATATCATAGTGCACGTATGGGAGCATGAAGAAATGCCAGAAGACTGGCGAAAAGGTATCATATGCCCCATACATAAGAAGGGAGATGTCACAACGTGCAGCAATTATAGAGGTATCACGTTGTTGAGTACCGCCTATAAGATACTCTCCTCTATCCTACAAGACCGGATAACCCCATACGCTAAAACAATCATCGGCCAATATCAGTGTGGTGTCATTCCAGGCAAATCAACAACTGATCAGATCTTTACCCTTAAGCAGGCGATGGAAAAATATCTTGAATTCAACATTCCAACATACCATCTGTTTATAGACTTTAAGGCCGCCTATGATAGCATAGCCAGGGTAGAACTTTACAAAGCCATGAGAGAATTCGGCATCCCAAATAAATTGACACGACTATGTAGGTTGACCATGACCAACGTAACAAGCCAAGTAAAAATAGCCGGATTGCTATCCAGACCAATCAACATCTTTAATGGACTCCGACAAGGGGATGGTTTGGCCTGCCTCCCCTTCAACCTGGCGTTGGAGAAAGCAATCCGTGACTCTGGCACGGCAACAAGAGGGACCATCGTCAACAGGTCCAGCCAGATACTGGCTTACGCAGACGACATCGACATCATCGGAAGAACCGAACAAGCTGTAAACGATTCCTTCATCCAGATCGAGCAGGCGACACAAAATCTGGGGCTGCACATTAGTGAAGGTAAAACAAAGTACATGGTGGCGTCGAATGCGAGAAGAACAGTTGGTCAAACAATCAAGGTAGCGGAGCACGAATTTGAAGTGGTGCAATCCTTTAAATACCTTGGGTCAACGGTAGCAGCCGATAACAATATAGAAGAAGAAATACGCGGGCGGCTTCTCAAATCCAACAGAGCCTACTACAGTCTGTCAAAGCTATTCAAATCTAGAAATCTAACCATAACTTCAAAACTGCTGCTGTACAGGATCATGGTCCTGCCAGTACTCATGTATGGATCCGAGACTTGGGTGCTTAGCAAAAGGCACTGTGACCTCTTAGCCGCGTTCGAGAGAAAAGTCTTACGGAGAATTGTTGGCCCCATATGTGAGGAAGGACGATTCCGGAGACGGTACAACCATGAGTTGTACGCAATCTACCTTGAAGCAGACATAGCGACAAAAATTAAGCTCGGTAGACTCCGGTGGGCAGGGAACCTAGCTCGAATGAGCGAAGAGGAACCTGCTCGGAAAGTCTTTTGTGGTACATTCTATGGTAGACGGCAGCGTGGTAGACCATGCTTGCGCTGGAGAGATGGCGTAGACCAGGACGCCCGAAGCCTTGGGGTGCGCAACTGGATGGCGTCGGCTCGAGACCGGGATAGGTGGAGAGACTTGTTGAAAGAGGCCAGAACCGGACCCCGGTTGTCGAGCCGATGATGATGATGATGATAAGTTTTTTTAATTAATTTCTTGCTGGTAAAATGAGGCGTCAACGCAACTCATCATAACCCAACTCATAACAACCTAGCTCATCACGAACCAACCCATCACAACCCAACCCATCACAGGGTACAGCTCATCACATGGACAACTCATCATGGCGTATGATTGTTCATTTAATTGTATGAAGAGTTCATTCTATTTTGTATTCAAACATGTTGTTAAGTTATTTTTATAGACAGATACAAATATTTAATTAGCTAGGTTAATAAAAGTTATTTTATAATATCTTAATGTTTACTTTAGGATATTGAAGGATGTTAGTAGATATATAGGTGTATATTTAAAGTGGTTGCCGTTGATGCTGTTCGGTTCATGCGATGAGGCGATAGTGGGGTGGGTGTTGATTTGGGTTAGTTCTGCATCATGGTTGTTTCAGTTTAAATTAGTTTTTTTTTTGTTTTTCTTTAAAATTATGAATCTATGTACTTAGATAGTACTTTGCTGTGGTTAAGCGCGCTGTTCGCAGCCCTTGACTCGACGCACCTACGTAGGCTAGGCAGGTCGTCAATGATTATATTGCTTGGTTTAGTTGAGTAGTGGAGTGGGAAAAAAGATTTTAAACAGCCTCGTATAATCGGCTTCAAATATTTCTAATGACTTAAAAATGAAGAAAATACTATATACTTACATAGGTATGTAGGTACTAGCAGAAGGATATGGGCGCAAAATTTTAAACTTCTTTTTATTACGGAAAAAGGAACTAATAGTTATTTTCAAATGTTCAAATATATTGTTTTGGGTTTGATGGAGTAGGTAGTGTCTGACTGAGGATATTCTGGACACCTTCTGGAGGTGGGTCTGGAACTGGGACAAAGGAATATTTTTTTTTTAAAGGTAGGTACCTACCTAC
This sequence comes from Dasysyrphus albostriatus, assembly GCA_946251815.1. Classification (NCBI taxonomy): domain Eukaryota; kingdom Metazoa; phylum Arthropoda; class Insecta; order Diptera; family Syrphidae; genus Dasysyrphus; species Dasysyrphus albostriatus. Next base: position 143,992,341 of record OX276335.1, on the reverse strand, counting down.
CTACCTTACACCGTGATAAATTTTGTTGGCGGTAGGTTGACTAATGGGGTTGTTGAGGTGGGTCTGGAGCTGGGACAAGCAATTGGCTTTTTTTTATAACTTTTTCAAAGATTTTTTGCTGGTGTGCCCGATGGCGTAGTGTATGGTTTTCGTAGATTTCTTTTGTTACCTTTAGTGGGTCTGATGGCGAATGGAATAGGGATGTATTGATAGTAACCTCCCTGTTTGTTACCTATGTATAAAATTATATGTATATTTACTATATAATATATTTTACGATATCGGTAGATAGGTATTTAAACTAATTGATGTTGGGGCGTTGATTAAAAGTTGGGTGGGTGTTGAGGAAGGTTGGTTGTGCATCGTAAGGTGGGTGATGGGTTTAGTTTATAAGTCTTCTTTTTTCTTTTACATACCTACTAAGATAATAGGCACCTTGCTGTGGTTGGATTCGTATATGGCAAGTAGGTACGCAGGCTAGGCACGTCAACATTTGATGTTGTTGGTTGGTTTAGTTAGTATTTAGTTGGATAAGAAAACAAATTCCTGTAACTCGGCTTCTGCAGCCAAAACATTATAAATAGGTAGGTATAGTAAAATAATTGATATCTATTGTAGGTAGGAACTTGCAGGTATTCTGGCTGATCGATTTGGTTGATGTAGGTTATGGTTGCGCATAGTGACGTAGGTTGTTGGTTAGGGTAAGCGGTGTAAAAAAAATATTTTCTTAGCTGAATATTAGTCAAAAATAAAAGAAATAACTTGGAGAGTTCCAAAATTTTTTGTGATGCTAATGAAGCAAATACTTTGAAATACTTATCGATACCTTCTTGTAAGAATGTAGGTACCTAGTAAATAGCATCGACAAAATTTCTTGTTCAATTTTTTTTTGTGGAGGTATTAAAAGGAATAAAAAGATTTGAAATGGGATTTCAACTCAAAATCCCCCTAAACATCAACAAAATACACAAAAAAAAACTGGAAAAAAAGTTTTTTTTTAAATTTTAGTTTAAGATTTTGAAATGTCGCTTAATACTCGTACATTCTCACGGGAAGGGATCTATACGTATGACTATGTATAATCTATAAAACCTAAACATACACTAGGAGAACTGCAGAGCCTTTTTTTTAATGAAATATGTAAGTCAAAAATGTAGGTAATTTCGATGCCCAATGGGAGAAAAATGATTTTTCGTTTTTAATTGGCCAAAAACTTAAGAATTTAGGAACGTTAGGAGAGTTCTTAAATTTGTTTTGGGCTGGAAATAAGTCAAAAAATTACTTTTGGTGTTCAGTGTGGTACAAATATAGGTACTTTGTTGTTGCAAAAGATTTAGTGCATTAAATAGATGCTGTTCGGTTCATGCGATGAGGCGATAGTGGGGTGGGTGTTGATTTGGGTTAGTTCTGCATCATGGTTGTTTCAGTTTAAATTAGTTTTTTTTTTGTTTTTCTTTAAAATTATGAATCTATGTACTTAGATAGTACTTTGCTGTGGTTAAGCGCGCTGTTCGCAGCCCTTGACTCGACGCACCTACGTAGGCTAGGCAGGTCGTCAATGATTATATTGCTTGGTTTAGTTGAGTAGTGGAGTGGGAAAAAAGATTTTAAACAGCCTCGTATAATCGGCTTCAAATATTTCTAATGACTTAAAAATGAAGAAAATACTATATACTTACATAGGTATGTAGGTACTAGCAGAAGGATATGGGCGCAAAATTTTAAACTTCTTTTTATTACGGAAAAAGGAACTAATAGTTATTTTCAAATGTTCAAATATATTGTTTTGGGTTTGATGGAGTAGGTAGTGTCTGACTGAGGATATTCTGGACACCTTCTGGAGGTGGGTCTGGAACTGGGACAAAGGAATATTTTTTTTTTAAAGGTAGGTACCTACCTACCTACCTTACACCGTGATAAATTTTGTTGGCGGTAGGTTGACTAATGGGGTTGTTGAGGTGGGTCTGGAGCTGGGACAAGCAATTGGCTTTTTTTTATAACTTTTTCAAAGATTTTTTGCTGGTGTGCCCGATGGCGTAGTGTATGGTTTTCGTAGATTTCTTTTGTTACCTTTAGTGGGTCTGATGGCGAATGGAATAGGGATGTATTGATAGTAACCTCCCTGTTTGTTACCTATGTATAAAATTATATGTATATTTACTATATAATATATTTTACGATATCGGTAGATAGGTATTTAAACTAATTGATGTTGGGGCGTTGATTAAAAGTTGGGTGGGTGTTGAGGAAGGTTGGTTGTGCATCGTAAGGTGGGTGATGGGTTTAGTTTATAAGTCTTCTTTTTTCTTTTACATACCTACTAAGATAATAGGCACCTTGCTGTGGTTGGATTCGTATATGGCAAGTAGGTACGCAGGCTAGGCACGTCAACATTTGATGTTGTTGGTTGGTTTAGTTAGTATTTAGTTGGATAAGAAAACAAATTCCTGTAACTCGGCTTCTGCAGCCAAAACATTATAAATAGGTAGGTATAGTAAAATAATTGATATCTATTGTAGGTAGGAACTTGCAGGTATTCTGGCTGATCGATTTGGTTGATGTAGGTTATGGTTGCGCATAGTGACGTAGGTTGTTGGTTAGGGTAAGCGGTGTAAAAAAAATATTTTCTTAGCTGAATATTAGTCAAAAATAAAAGAAATAACTTGGAGAGTTCCAAAATTTTTTGTGATGCTAATGAAGCAAATACTTTGAAATACTTATCGATACCTTCTTGTAAGAATGTAGGTACCTAGTAAATAGCATCGACAAAATTTCTTGTTCAATTTTTTTTTGTGGAGGTATTAAAAGGAATAAAAAGATTTGAAATGGGATTTCAACTCAAAATCCCCCTAAACATCAACAAAATACACAAAAAAAAACTGGAAAAAAAGTTTTTTTTTAAATTTTAGTTTAAGATTTTGAAATGTCGCTTAATACTCGTACATTCTCACGGGAAGGGATCTATACGTATGACTATGTATAATCTATAAAACCTAAACATACACTAGGAGAACTGCAGAGCCTTTTTTTTAATGAAATATGTAAGTCAAAAATGTAGGTAATTTCGATGCCCAATGGGAGAAAAATGATTTTTCGTTTTTAATTGGCCAAAAACTTAAGAATTTAGGAACGTTAGGAGAGTTCTTAAATTTGTTTTGGGCTGGAAATAAGTCAAAAAATTACTTTTGGTGTTCAGTGTGGTACAAATATAGGTACTTTGTTGTTGCAAAAGATTTAGTGCATTAAATAAATAATATTAATAAATAATAAAACTATTTTTTAAGGAATGATTTTATATTAAATATGTGGGAAAAAATTAAAGCTTTCTTAACTTTCATATTGAAAATTAATTTAATCAATCAATAAAGATGAAAATTGTTACTGTAAATATGATGATCTAATTATTCCTGTCATCAAATTGAAAACTAAGGTCACTATGCCAAACATAGGTATTATGTATTGCCATTGTCTGTGTGAAATTTAAAATAAGTTAAAAGAAAATATTTAGAATTTTTAATCTTAAAGGCTGTATTTTTTGATAAATATGTGTACGAAATTTCAGAAATCTAGGTTTACAGACTCTGAAGTTAGAGCTAAAAACATTTTTAATTCATATAGGTGGCGCTTAAATCGATCAATTTTTACATATTCAAAGCTGTATTGTTTGAGAAATACCTGTAATAAATTTCATAGCTCTAAGATTCATTATCATTGTTTTTTTTTTGTTTTTTTTTTATAATTCATTTTTATTTTTCAATTTTCTTAAAACTATCTTAAAGCTAGACAAAAATTCATAAAAACTAGCCTACTTATCAATATCTTAAAACTAACTTACTGGCCCCAGTCGGGCGCTCTAAGTTAAACTATAATAACTTAATGCTAATGCCTTTCGGCCTAAGAACTATCTTAATACTAAATCCAGGTCGGTTTTATTTTTTACCGAGAAGAATTTACAAAAAAAACTCGGTATCATTGTCTTTATTTTTTTTTTTTATTTATTTATTTTATTTTTTTTTATTTTTCATTATCATTGTTTTAATGAGCGTAGATTCAAAAAACATTAGTTCTAATAGTTTTAATTTTTTTTCAGAATTCCCATGTAAAAGTTGATATTTTTCATAAATCTAACGTTTGTCTTAATGACAGTTATTAAAGACCATCATTTTAAAGATCCATGGCAGAACGGTTTTTAATTAAAATCCATTTTATTTACTATTAGGTACCTATAGGCTTGACGATAAAACATTGCATAAAATATTTTCTTTTTGAAGAGAGGTGAGGCAACACATCTGCGTTTTTAGTTTTTCAAAATTGAAAATTTTTTCATCAACTTTTGAATTTAGAATGCCATACAAATTTTCATCATCGAAATTATGTTTATAAACTTTTGACCATCCTCAATTATTTGTTGGCCTGTCATGTAAGTTTTATTTTAAGGCGTTAACCTTGAAGATCCAATAGGTAGCTAGATCGAGAGCAAATTCTAATTAAAACATAGTTTGATGAAATAAAATAGTAAAAATAATAACATACTGGCAAAGTTTGAGGGCTTTAAATTAACATATTATTCACAAAAAAAAAACCCTTTGCACCTTTCTAGGTTTTGGGAGAAGTAAGAAATTGGAGCCATGAAAAAAAATGCCGGTATGAATTGTTATGGATAGATAACAGCCACTCCACTGTTATTTTTCCCTTAAAAAATTTGGGAGGTTTATCTATTTATAACTAAGTACTTACTTATTCTCATGATTCAACAAATTTCAGCCTTCTAGACTTGAAGGAAATGAGATATTGAAGGCATAAAAATGCCGACATGTTTTTCCTTTCTCCTTGCATCTAGCACCCTCCTTATATTTTCGTAGGTAGGTACTTCTTTTTTGTCACCTGAATTTGTAGCTAATTAAATGTTAATTTATTTTCCTTGGATGGCGGACGAAAATATGAAAATCATATACCTATGCATAAAATGCCTTTATTGCTTGTTCGTTGCTTAAATTAAATGTAAAAGCCAATTGTATTCCAAAGTCCACAAATAATATGTGTACTGTGATTGTATTCTAGGTATGAGCATTCAAAGCGAATACTAAAAAAATAAGTTGGTATAGGTACGAGATGGTTTACGTAAGTATAGGTGCTATTTAGAAATATTCTTAGGTTTGTTGGTTAGTATACCTATATAACCTATATAATGATACATTAATAATACTCTATTGGTTTAAGCTTCATGCGCAGGGAAATATGGTCATTCTCTTTCAAAAACTTTATAGGTCCTTCTCATTCCAACAGATTAATAGACAACATTTTCTCGACAAAGCTATTTGTATATCTTTATAATAATGATATTAGCTATATACGTTTTTAATTCGTTGTTTTCCTTTAACACACTTAAATTCGGTTATAATTCATTTCGGAAGAGAGATACCATGATTAATATTTAAGCTATATGCGTTCGAACATTTTCTCTCTCAAAATTCTTTATGACGCGCCATTTTGTTTCTCAGCGAACCTGTTTGGGAGTCAGTGGTGGCTCTTAAAGAACATATGGCTACTAAAATTTTATGTGAAACTAATACCTTTTAGTACCAGTACCTTTTTGTTTACGACTTCATTGTTCTGATCGGACACAACATTCTACGTCCCAACCAAAATAATTTTGTGTAGAGAGCGGTGAGCGAAACTTTAAAAGAGGCATAAGAGGAGGAGTGTTTTGGAATGTTCTTATTTTTTCCATTGTTAATTTGTATAAGCATTTGTACTTTTTCCTACATTCTTAGTATGCAAGAAAAGAAAGTGAGAAAATGATTCTCATATCTTCTTTGAATTCATAAGGTTATTTTGTTGTTTTATTTAGTAAATTATATTTGAAGAGGAAAAAAGAAACAGAAGAAAAGAAAAACTGATCAAGGGGGTAAAAAGAGATAGGTAACTAAGTGAGCTACTTGCGTTGGTGGCTTAGCAGTGAGGTGAACATTTTTTTGAACAAATTTAGCCAATGCGAAAAGAGAAACATATGGGTGTAGCTAAAGGTATATTCTCTTATCGCCACTTTACACTGCTCTAATATATGACAGAGTGTATTAGTAAATTCGTTTATCTGATTGGAGAAACATCATAACATTTTGATTTTCCTTCAAGCATTTTACTAATACACTCTCACATATATGATATGCATTTGAACATGTATGCCACATTATATCATTCAAGGTAGATTTTGTTTTTGGGATTGACTTGAAATTTCGAAAATAGACATACCTACCTATGCATATGTAGCTTTTGTTGGTAAGGTACCTGTTTAAGGCACCAGTTAAAGCTAAGTTGAAACTAATGATTGAAAATTTTGATTTTTAATTTTCAGTGATTTAGAAAGCAAAGTCATTTATTTTACTTTCCACACAAAAAGAGTTTAGATATTTCAATGATCATTGGTAAGGTACCTAGGTCCTTAAAATAATAAAACTCATTTTATGTGAAAGGCTGGGCCGAAATAAATTTCTATTCTGGCCAGAAATAAAACCTAATAATGGGTTTTAACTTCTAAACGTCTCAATATCAATCATTAAAAATGATACCTACCTATAACTGGCGTCAAGATTGAATTTGGTAGGGGTAGAGGGTTTCGATGGTAGGGGTCAGACATCATTTGAGTTTTTGAAGATAATAGATAGAATGATAAATCCAAGATGTCGCTTCAAAGACATTGCAAGTTTGCCGTTTAAATTTTGAGAGATTAAATTTCAAAAAGTAAGACAAAGTCGCGGGCATCAGCTAGTATTATTATTATTATTATTAACTCTTCTTTATTAATCAACTTAAATTAAATTACAGAGGAAATATTTGTAACAAAAAGAAAAAAGCATGGCTTTAAATTGCCGTCTGCCGAAATCAGCTAGTACCTATCTATACATAATCTATTTATAATTTTTGTAATACGCAAGGGAATAGATATTTGGTAGGTAGGATAGGTAGGTACCTATAATTTATAGTGCTAAATTCGAGCATAGGTAGATTGGTACCAAACTTTTATCTTTTACCGCACACCCAGCTGAAATCACCACTGCACGTCCCTGTTTATATCATTCATATTCTTCAAAACTTAACTTAAAAAATTGTGCGTGGTAGAATTTTTCTGAAACCAGATCTAGATTAACAAAACTCAAATTTGTCATTATGTAATTTCAAAAAATTATTTGAAGGTGAAAAAAAGTAAATTTTTACATATACCCAGTGTTTTTTTTTTTTTATATAATTCATTTTTATTTTTCAATTTTCTTAAAACTATCTTAAAGCTAGACAAAAATTCATAAAAACTAGCCTACTTATCAATATCTTAAAACTAACTTACTGGCCCCAGTCGGGCGCTCTAAGTTAAACTATAATAACTTAATGCTAATGCCTTTCGGCCTAAGAACTATCTTAATACTAAATCCAGGTCGGTTTTATTTTTTACCGAGAAGAATTTACAAAAAAAACTCGGTATCATTGTCTTTATTTTTTTTGGTTTTATATAAAACTTACAAACTACATAAAACTAAATTAAAGCTAATTAAAACTAATTAGAACTACTTAAAGCTACTTAAAACTATTTACAACCTACTTATAAGCTACTTACAGACTACTTACAAACTAGAACAGCCACAGTAAGCATTTTCCGGTTTTATAATTTTTTTGTATTTTTGTGGATTTTATAATTTTTTTTTTTTTTTTTTTTTTTTTTGGCGCCACCCTGACTGTCCCTACTTAAAACTAACTACCTAAACCTATGTAAGTCGGCCATACATAAGAAAATAGCAAGCCCTCGGCTGTCTAGGTGGAAGAATGCATCGGGCGGAATAAAGCCGCTTAGACGCACACTCTCGTAGTATTCGTATTTAGGGTAATAAGCCCCGAAAATTAAGCTATTAGACGAGGACATCGCTCTTGCAATGTGACCCCGAATAAGCTTCAGCAAGAAATTATCTATCCTGTTTATGTTGGCCCCGTTGTATAGAGCCAGGTTGGAATAGTAGTGTTTGTACTCCGACTCTGGTGTTCTGTGCAATCCAAGGCAGCGTCGAAGACACTGCCTCTCAAACACCCGAATCTTTTCCATTTGAGATGGGGCAACGTTGAACCAAACCGGGCATCCATAGGCAATCATCGGCCGGATAAGGGCCATGTAGCAAATCACCTTCACCCTGCTGTCAAGCCGGCTGCTATAAAACAACCGTTTCGTCAGGGCAAAAGCTCCCCTAGCCCTGGCCAGAGCAGCATTTATATGTCTGTCGAAATACAAATACTGATCCATCCAGATGCCAAGGTACTTTACTACACTTTTACTCGCCAGTGGATGTCCATTTGGCCCTGCGATCACCAGCTTGCGCCAGTTCTTTCTCGTATCCCTTGTGACTCCACGCAACGGAGTCCTAAACAAAATAGTTTCTGATTTCTGAAAGTTGATTTTCAACTTCCAGTCATCACAATATCGTTGAATCTCATCGAAGTCACTCTGCAAAAGAATCCTGATGTCCTCGACTTTTGCAGCTGTTCTGTACGCAATTAGATCGACGGCATACGCTATTGCCTGAGTTAGACTACCTATCAGATCGCTGGTGTAAATGCTGAATAGAATCGGCGAGTTGACCGCTCCCTGCTGAAGACCATTTTTAATATTAAAGGTTGTGACAGAAGTTACATTGCCACTCTTGACAACAAACTTTCTGCCATTGAGCATATCATAAAGCATATATAACAGTGGTTTACTAATGCCAAGTCTGGTCAGCTTTAGATAAAGACCCTCTAACCATACGGTGTCGAAGGCCTTCTCCAAATCAACCAGACAGGCACCCGTACACTGCTTCTTAGATTTGTTCCATTGGACATCAGAAACGAGTTTCGACGTGGCATGAATAGTGTCATGTCCCGCCTTAAATCCGAACTGATTGTCCGGTATGATATTATTGTCCTCTGCCCACTTAGACAGAGCTCTATTGATAACTTTTTCGAATACCTTCGTAATTAACAGGGAACTGGGCCCATTTCGCTCGGCGATTATGGCGTTTGCCAAATGATCTTCATTGAACCCGGTGAAACCAAGGTTCTCTGATCGCCATTGCGTGATGTCATTCCGAAGGTAGAAGTGATGGAGCAAGGCTCTGTTTTCCAGGTCGTGATTCGGGCGAATGCACGCATTCACCTTGTACACTTGCTGGAAAGCAGCCCCCACAGCCTCCACTTTCTCCTGCGGATCTTGGACAATATAGAGGTCATCGTCCAAGACGGTGGTCCAAGACGGCGTCCTCTGGATTAATTCCTGCTGTCAGAAGTTCGTCTCTGTTGTCTGTCGTTCTTTGAAGCTTGAGACACGGAAGATCGTTCTGATCATTCCTTCTAAATATCTTGTTAATTTGCGGAAACATGCTCGGGTGGCTAGCATTAACGGCCCGAATTTTGTTGTCCCAATACAAATTAATTGACAACCGATAGTTTTCTTTAATTAGTTGGTTGATGTTCTTGATCGACGACTTCAGTGTCCTAATCTCCAAGTCGTGAGGGTCAGTAAACCGTCGGTACAAGAGTTTGAGTCTTGTCAGCAGTCCACTTTTTTGTCTGTGTAATGCGTCAATGGTCACGTTCCGGTCCATGTCGGTTGCGTCCCGTTGTTTGTATTTCGGTATTGTTCTGTTCATTGTTCGTTTGATTGTCTCATCCATTTGGTCTAAGTATTGGTCTATTTCGTTATTTGTCAAATTCCTGTCATTTGGTGGGGATATGTTGTTCGATCTAATTTCGCTCGTTAAGGCGTTGGTAAAGCGTGGCCAGTGCACCTTAATGTAATTGTAAGTATGCACAGGTACATACTCATCCAACTCCACGAGCTCGTTCGGAAGCTGTACTACGGCAGCAAGTCCGCAGTGGTCACTATCGTACTCGATCGTTCGTAAACAGTTCCTTGGTCTTTGACCCACAGTGTCAGTAATTGTCAGTCTTGCGTCTATTAGCAATAGATCCAGATAGGCACCGCTTTTTGGAAACGATGGCCAATCCGTAGCCAGCAGTTCTATACGATATTCAGCGTTATACTGACTCATCCAATTAAAAAGATGAATACCTCTCGGATTCTGTACTTGATTTCCCCAATCTAAGTGTTTGGCATTCAAATCACCGGCCATGAGAAAGTAATTTTCGTCCAAGCTCAAGTGTAGACCTTCAAAAAGTTTTTCAAGCTCTGTCAGAAAATCAGTTGGCTGAGGTGATTCCGGTGCATAAGCCGCGATCACATACATTCGCTTCCCCTGTTGGAGAGGAATGCATACAACACACGCCTCTAACAGCCGAAATCTACGCAGATCACTATTATATACAACTTTATGGTTTATGCCTTTTCGTATGAAGATTGCGACGCCCCCCCCCCGCTTGAGTGGAATTGGGTCGATCTCTTCTAACGATATTGTAATTGTTGTTAGTCAACTTATGTTTCTGGTTCAGCTTGGTTTCACTGGCCATAAACACATCTGGACTTTGGTCTTTCAACAATTGGAAAAGATTAGCTCTACGTTCGGTCCTAATCAGTGAATTTACATTCACAGCAAGGATCCTAAGAGGCCTCTCCGACAGCGCGCCTTTAACCTCTAATTTGCGTTAAGCTAGGCAAAACAGAGTAGAGATAGTCTACCCTAGTCGCCTGCTCCTTTATCTGGTTGTGAAGTCCTGTTAACTGGCCTTGAATTGCCAGCAATATGCTTCTTATTTCGGCCTGAGCGTCGGGCGCCTTTGGCACTAGGGCCGGTTGGGCTGCCTTAGCTGCAGGCTGTACCGTTTTCCCCCTTCCTGCCGCCATTTGGGCGTAGGAAATTCGGGGATTAACGGGCGTTGCTGTAGGAGCACGCGTTGATGGGCGTATCTCTACCGCTGTCTGCTTAGCCGCTTTGTTGTTTCTTATTTGCTGAAAAGCTGAGCAACCCCGATAATTAGCAGGGTGCCCCTCCTTTCCGCAAAGTGCACATTTAAGCTGGGTCATGTCTTAGACCCTTTCCTCTCCGAGCTTGCACTCTCCCTTAATGTGGTCCTCACCACACTTAACGCAGCGTGACTGCATTTCACAGTTTGCTGCAGCGTGGCCAAACCTTTGGCAGCGCATGCATTGAAGCATGTCACCGCGTCTCTTTAATTTGTCCCAAGTTACAACCTGGTAGTTGAGGACGGAGATTCTCCTCAAACTATCCAGTTTGCTGCTGGGCGATAGTTGAACCAGGAAGAACGGCAAAGACCGCTTCTCCCGTCTGGCTCTGACTGTAGCGAACGGCTTGACCCCGATAAAGTCGAGATCGTCGCTCGCTTTTTGACGGAGCTCATTTAAGAGCACCTGTGGTTCCGTGCAGGAATCTATGCCCTTCAAGAGGACCGTTTGGTATTTATCCACTTTGGGGGTAAAACTGAAGAACTCAGTCGTGGATTTTTTCAGTAACTCTTTAATAATTTTATGCTGAGCCACTGTGGAGCAGTGGATAGCATGTCTATCTTTACTCAAACGTTTAATAAAAAAGTTTTGGCCTTTGGCCGACTTACATAGGTCGATGGTTTCTTGCAGTTCCATTTTGTAAGTATTAATTGGTGGCACCTTTTCTTTTTTATTTTGGGGCGGCTGTGGCTGCTGCTGGTGTACTCCCTGCTGTTGTTCCTGGCTCTGCTCCTAAGGTTTTTGTTGCTGTTGTTGTTTCTTTGTGCGTTGCACTTTCGGTTGCTGCTGTGGTTGTTCAGTTGGCAGCTTTTGTTGTTGCTGCTCTCCTTCCTTCTGCTGTGGCAGTTGCTGTTGTGATTGCCTTTGCTCTGGCTGCGCTTTCGTTTGCAGCTCTTGTTGTGGCGCTGTTTTTTGTGGCACTTCTTTTAATGGCTCTTGCAGCACTTTTTTTAACTCGCGCTCCTGCTTCTCTCGTTCTCGTCTAGCTTCCTGTTTATTTTCAGGGCTTGTATTAGAGGGGTAGCAATGGAATTGAGCCTTTCCATCTCCCCCCGAATGGCATCAATTTTTTCACTAATCGCTTGCTCATCAAGTGCGACTAGTGCGCCTTGCGCCTCGTTTTCCTCTTCGGAGGACGCCTCTGGTGAGGTTAAACCAACAAGCACATTGCTGTTGGATTCCCCTGTAGTGTATAGACCCTCGCCACCTTCGGATATGTATTCGATGTCGTCATCGGATGGCGAGGTATCAAGTTGTTGATGAATTTTTGCTGCTGCTGCCGTTTTGGCTGTGCGCGCCGTCTCCTTCACCCCGGCTGGCAGCTGGGCTGAGGTGGTGGTGGAGCGGCGCTTGACCAAGTTCGATGCACAGCTTATTCTCTTTCTCCTCTTATTCTTGCTATCGACTGTTGGTGCCGTTGATGTTTTTGCCGTTGTTGCTACGGCACTGGTTGACGGTATGGCTGGTGGTGCCATCGCCTGCTTGGTTGTTGTTGTTGTTGCGTCGGCACTAGCCGTAGCTTTAGCTGGTGGTGCCATATCTGGCTTTATTGTTGTTGTTGCTGGGGCACCTTTCGATGTCCCCGCTGTGTTGCTGGATTGCATTAGCTGCTCTTCCCACTCGATGAAGTTTTCTACTTCACGATTATGAAAAAAAGCAGCCAAATAATAATTGCCCGACTGGGATTCGAACCCACTACCTCTGGATTCTCGGTCTGCCACCTCTTCCTCTGTGCTATTAACACAATTAATATTTGCTTGCTTTAAACTGAAATTGACTACGTCACTCCGAAATAATTAGTTTAAATTAACTGGGAAGCCGAAAACGTCTACACACTTCCACAGTACGAGATCGACGATACCCAGTGTTACCTACCAGTGGAGCTCATATTATTACGAAAATCATTGCCAGCCCAGTTAGTCGTTTTAAGTGGTCATTATTAATGTCTACGTCTAAAAATATAGATGTATTTACGATATCATGTATTGTAGGGTGTCCATAACGCGTTTTATAAAAAAAGAAGACATTTTCGAAAACCCAAATTTCTTCTGTCAGACCGCTTCCCGCTGAAACCATTTGTATTTTGAATTGCAATTGTGTTTTTCGATCATGTGTTGCTGGAAGTCATTACGTCTCTTGTTTGTGATTTGGACTTAGAATTTTGGCTTTGGATGAAAACGTTAACCTTTGTAGCCCTTAATTAAAAACACACTACCACTTCTTCATCTCCTTTTCCTTGCACCTAATTTAAGATCTAAAATAAATTTGCTATATCGTCGACTTTTTGTCAAAACCTAAGGTCCAATTTTAAAAATTGCTTTGAAGACATACAAAATGGGGTAAAAAGGTAACAAAATGGAATTATTAAGCTGCGTCCACACTATGCCGATCAACATTGTTGGTTAACATTATCGGACAGAAGGCTAGTGTGTTCATGTCAGCTTTGACGTTTTGACTGTAATTTGTGTTAAACTTTTCCATATTTTAATTTTAATAATCTGTGTACGTTGTCACTGTCAAATGCAGTGGCCGATTAAATGAAAGCAACATCAAGCAATAGATTATTGTTTTGTTGAACAACTTTGTAAATTTATAAGGGTTGCTTGGGGAGAACAGCTCGTGTTATGGTTTTGTCTTAGATTTTTTGAGTTTGAATCAGATTTGACTTGATGCGCTCAATTTTAAGAACACCTTAACTATACATGGTATTTTCTTACTTTAACTGGTTCGTTAGTCGAATGATTTGTTTGTAATTGGTACGTCCATATTTTTGTTTGGGATATTCTGCCTTAGCAAAGTATCCGTTGGACTGAGAGGTCTGTTTTGCGCAACGCATTCTTTGTCGGAGGTTCAAGATACATTCGATTAATATACATATGCGATGGCGCTTGTGTTTTTTCGTTTGCATTTGCCCTGAAACAGATCCAGTCGATAAGTATACATTGATAAATAGTTTTTTTCTGTATTGCTTAAATTTTTGTATCACTACAACAATTTTAAAACAAATTACGCAGAGAAAAACCTTCAGAGGATATCGGACAAAAACTTGTGTAACCTGTCAAAAATAGAACACACAAATTCACTTGATCGCACTGCAACGCAAATCACCGATGTGCGTTCGATAATTTCGGAGAAATGTTACGAACAGCTGTTCGGAGGAATACCTCGAAGCGAAAGTTCTCCGACTCGTACGAAATCGGAGGTCCCAGTTATATAGCATTCGGAAATTAAATTAACCAAATAGCAAATTGGTTTAACCTAAACAGAAATAGGTTTCACCTAAGCGCAAGTAGATTTAACCTTAACCCAAATAAGTTTCACCGACCATTTCTTTTCTTAACACTGCGATTTCCATGTACATAAAATGTTATAATTTTTGTTCCTCCATTGTATAAGTGTAATAAAAAACTGCTAATGTGAACCAATCTTAACTCAAATTTTTCTTTGTTAAAGATTGCGAATGGTCAATTCATTTTTAAAAGAACTGCAGGGCAAATGACTAAAGAACTCAGATTTTATTAAAAAGAATACTGAAGAAGAGCAACAATTTCTTTTAAAAAATTACTTTTGCTCTATACATTAAGTCTATTTATTTATTTATTTATTTATTTATCGCAGATGATATTTCTTACATTAGTTTACAGATACATATTTAAGAGATATAGAAATTTAAATTCTTTACAACTTCAATAGAAATAATTTTATAATGAATATAAATTTAAATTTTACAAACAAAAATTTTATAAGGGAAAAGCTGCAAGGAAAAAACCCTTTTATGAAACTTAAACACTAAAATTGCACATAAACCCAAGTATGATAAGAGACAAACATCTAATTTAAGAGATCAAGAATTAGTTCATTATCAGCATTAGAACATTTTCTAAAAAAGTTGTCTTGTAGATTATATAATACAAGTTTAATTTGTTTAACATTAGCTTTATTATGAAGCCTGACCGTGGAAAAATGCCTTGGCAAATTAAGCATTAATTTTAAAATTTTGTTTTGCACCCTTTGAATCTTTTTTAAATGGGTCTCAGCACAGTCAAACCACACTGGAGCACCATAAGTGAGTATAGGCTGAAAGATAGTTTTAAATATCAAAACTTTATTATGCATGCTAAGAGATGATTTACGATTGATGAAGGGGTATAAAATTCTAGTTACGAGATTTGCTTTGTTAATTGTGTTCGCAATATGTTTATCAAAAGTCAGTTTCTGATCAAGTGTAAGACCCAGATACTTGCAGCTTTCAGACCAAGCGATATCTATTGAGTTTAATTGCAACAATGTTTGGGGTAAATAAACTGATTTTCTACGCCGACTAAACCAGATGGCCTGCGATTTCTCAGCATTTGCCTTGATTTTCCACTTGTGAAAGAATATTCCCAAACTGTTTAGTGAGCATTGTAAGCTGTCGAGAGCGTTTTGTGGCAGTAAACTTGATGCAAAAAGGGCTGTGTCATCAGCAAACATAGCTAAATTCGTATTGACATCCAAAGATGGTAAGTCGGACATAAAAACATTGAAAAGGATGGGTCCTAGCACAGAGCCTTGAGAGACACCACTGGCTTTATCATAAAATGATGATTTTACACTCCCTACGTGCACAGTGAATTTTCTATTTAGTAGAAAACTCCGTACTAACTTGATAAGATATATCGGAAAATTAAACATCATGAGCTTATAAACGAGCCCTTCGTGCCATACAGTATCGAAGGCTTTTTCGATGTCTAATAGTACAAGTCCTGTCGATAACTTTGATCCTAGGTTGCTCTTGACGTGGTTTTTAATTCTTAAAATTTGATGACTAGTGGAGTGGCCAGCTCTAAAACCAAACTGCTCATTAGGGTATATATTTGCATCTTCGATATGGTATGAGAGACGTTGCTTAATAATTTTTTCAAACAGTTTGCTAATGGTGCTTAATAAGCTAATGGGCCTATAACTATTAGGGTCATCCTTAGCTTTTCCAGGTTTGCAGATTGCTACAACTTTGGCTAATTTCCATTCTTTAGGGAAATAAGAAAAGATAATACAACAATTGAAAATAATCGTAAGAAACTTTGCGGCAGTTGTTGGTAATGCTTTCAGTAATCTGTTGCTCATTCCATCAAGCCCAGCTGATTTTTTTGACTTCAATTGTTTTATAACTTCCTTAACTGAACTTGTTTTAATTAAGTCATTTCTGTTAACGTTTGATGGTAAGGAATTGAGCTCTGAAAGTTTGGACTTGACAGCATTTTCAGTCTCAGTATCACTGAAATGAGTTGATATTGTATGGTTTCGGCTAAAAGTATCAGCTAGAACGGTAACCTTTTCAGCTTGAGTAATGTAGATGTTATCATTGATTCGAAGAGGGGGAATATTTGAACTTTTTTTCTTGATAATTTTGGTGACCTTCCAAAAAGGCTTAGATCCTTTGTCGAAGCTCGATAAGAGGTTATTCCAATTACGATTTTTGAAAATGTCTATTTCGCTTTTTATTTGGTAGTTCAGAACCCGAACGTTATTTTTAAAAATATCGTGTCTATATCGAATCCATTTTCTTCTTTCCAAATTACGTAATCGAATCAGTCGCAAGATTGATTCGGGTAAAGGGCGTTGACTAGTATGAAAAGATTGTGTCTTAGGAATAGATAAATCAGCTGCCCTGTTAACAACTTCCATGAAAGAATCAATAAGATTATCAATCTGATCACCAGAAGAAATAGAATCGAGATTTAAATTGTTTTGGTTCAAATTTTCAGATATATATGATTTGTATCGGGTCCAGTTGGCAGCGGCATAATTATAACTGAGATTCAGATTGTTTTGACATACAGAGTTTAGAAGTGAGGTGCAGACCGGTAGGTGATTAGAGCTTAAAGCATTAAGAGTTGTTGGCTGCGAAAAACGATGTGCATTATTGGTAATAAAAATGTCAAGGGTTGAAGGATTTTGGGACGTGCAGCTAGGATAATATGTTGGTTCGAGAGGATATAACATTGTGAGAGAACTGTTAAACGCAATTATATCATGCAGAATATTGCCCCAACAATTTGCTCTAAGACATCCCCACGATTGATGTCTACAGTTCAAATCTCCCCCAATTACAAATTTATTTAAATTATTCGATCTTAATAACTTTAAAATATCTCTTTTAAATTTAGTTTTCTTCTCACTGTTTCCATTTCCTCCTGGGAAATACACAGAAAAGATACTAAATCTAGTCAAATCCTGTAAAACTATTTCAATACCTATAGCTTCAATTAGTTCAAGCCTAATACCAGGAATGGCAGAGTGTTTAATAGCTTTGTTTATTAAGATAGCAACCCCTCCCCCCTTTGAACATTGTCTATCAAGTCTATAGCATGCATAATTATGATTCGAAAAGTTGTCTTCATTTTTAAGCCAGGTTTCATTTAATAAAGCTATGTCTATTTTATTATTTTTAATAAAATCAAAAAACTCATGTTTTTTATTTTGAATACTAGTTGCATTCCAAGTGATAATTTTTGGGGTTATGTTCATCATATTGAATAAAGATATTTCACTGCTAGAGTGGTAATTACATTAAATTGTTCAGCTTTGGAACGACAAGAACTTAATTTAGACAAAACGTCATTGAGAAGTGAAGAAATTTCATCGAAAGAAAAAAGTAAATTACTGCTACAGTTTTTCTCAGAGGCAAGTGCATTTGCACTAGTAGATGGTGTTACAACAAATGGTTCCTCTGAGCGAGCTTTGACAGAATGATTTTGTTTTGATGCAAATTGATGACGGTGGTTCTGGTTAACGAATTTACCTCTGGTTTGTTGTAGTGGTGGAAAATCTTCCACGGTGAATTTGACGTGGTTGGTCCTCGACCGATTCATCAAAACCGGTTTTACTTGAGGATTTCCATTGCGATGACGTGACGAGATTTTTTGCCTTATCTCAATATATTGTTTACGACTTGCGCATGATGGATCAGTAGACTTGTGTGCTCCATTGCAGTTGGCACACTTTAAGGTTGTTGGTGATTCAGTACATTCGGATGTTTTGTGGTTTCCAGAGCACAGTGAACAAAAAGTTTTTACCTGGCAGTGCATGGCTCCATGACCATACATTTGACAATTATGGCATTGAGTGATTTTATTAGGATGTTGTCTTTTAAAATCCCACCTTACAATTGTTTTGAGCACGTTTTTGTAATTAGCGCGCAACTCTTGCATTTTTATAGAACCACGTTCAATATTTACAACATAAATGTATTGAGTATAATTAGAGTTCGTATTAACAGATATCGGTTTTATATCAATACATTTGATACCAAGTTTAATTAGTTCGGTTTTTAATAAGGCCGGATTGTGGAGATCTAGACCTGACAGAACAACTTTAAATGGTCGATTACCTTTCTTCTCGTGGGTATAAAATTCACAGGATTGGGTTTTTAATGCGTCTACAATTTTGTTGTAGGATTCAAAACTAGTGCACAAGATTTTTTGGCCCAACGAAATGTTTTTAATGAGATAATCTTCGATTTTTAAGTTATTAATTAAGGATCTTAACACTTCACTTTTTGTTTTGAGAACAATAATAGGAGGGACAAATTCCTTAGTTTTGACAGTTTCACTATCGTCGAAATCACCACTGTCCATGCGGTCTTCACATGAAGATTGTAGTGGCAAAAAGTAGTTATCGTCTTTCATGGTTTTGCCCATAATAAATTGATTATGATCTTTTTTAAATTTTTTGCTATGAGTCTTATGGAGGATGAAATCTTCACCCTCCATTTTACTTCTATTTCTTTTAAATGAAATATTTATCTAATCACTGTAAACACGTGCTACACTGTTGACGAACGTCAAGCGAATGAAGTACATTAAGTCTATGTTCCTGTCACTTCAGCATTTTTCTTTCAAAAATGTTAAGTGGTAAGAAAAGAAGAACATAGCTCAAAGTAGGTTTCTAATTTTTATGAACGTAAAGTTACAATGCTAAGAAGCATATAATTATATTAAGAAGAATAAACAATTTTTATTTTCAATAAAAAGTATGAAAAATACATGTTTTAAATTTAAAAAAATGATATTCTTTTTTATTGGACCGTACTCTTTATTTATACTCTCTTAAAACAAATATACATACTCTATTTCTTCTTAAAAAAGTTGGCAACCCTTGTAGCAGATTTTCTTGTGAATTTTAGCGTTATCCATAAATTTAAAAAACCATCTCTAAGGGATGTGCCGTTACTTTTTTCTGAAAGTTTTTGAAGAAAAGATGAAAACTTGTTCGAGTTACCTGTGGAATTGGTAAAAATCTTATGGTGGACTATTCCTGCACTACTAATTGCTGTTATGAGGGTAACGTTTCTTTCACGCTTTGTTTTTATTTTGTTGGATGAACTTATTTGCGTTTAGGTTAAATCTATATGCGTTTGGGCTAAACTAATTTGTATTTGGGTTAAATCTATTTGCGTTTGGGTTAAACTTATTTGCTATTTGGTTAATTTAATTTGCTATTATTTAAACTCAAACTCATTGAAAATGTATTTGAATGATTGATTTTGAGACGTTTAAAATGCAAAATCAGTAGTTATTTTGATGCTAAAATAAAGCCCTGAACTTAACTATTACTTCTGGTATAAAAAAAATGAATTAAGCCTGAGTCTTGAGCATTATTTCTCCATCAAAATAATAAACGATTTTGTTTTCTCAATGCCTCAAAATTGAAGAACAAAATTTTCAATGATGAGTCTCAATGATAGCTAACTGGCGCATAAAGAACTTTTGCATGCATGGAAATTAAGATTTTGTTAGGGTGTGCGAAGAACACCTGTGTACCTTTGTATTAGCGTCACTGATACATAACGTTATGTATAAAGGCGAAAAGTTCTCGCACTTAAATAGTTTGTAGATGAATGTCAGCATTTAGACAGAAAAACTCTTTCTTTTTAGGGCATATTAGTAGCGACAACCTTGAAGGTATCTGTAGTAGTCACGGTAAGCCCCCCCGCCACGTCAAGGCTTACCCTGTGGGGGGGTGTGGTATTTTTTTTAAGTGAGTTCCCCGTGCCTCTCACTCTTAGGGTGCTTTTTATAGTGAGTTCCCCGTGCCTCTCACTCTTAGGGTGCTTTTTTATAGTGAGTTCCCCGTGCCTCTCACTCTTAGGGTGCTTTTTTATTGTGAGTTCCCCGTGCCTCTCACTCTTAGGGTGCTTTTTTATAGTGAGTTCCCCGTGCCTCTCACTCTTAGGGTGCTTTTTTATAGTGAGTTCCCCGTGCCTCTCACTCTTAGGGTGCTTTTTTATTGTGAGTTCCCCGTGCCTCTCACTCTTAGGGTGCTTTTTTATAGTGAGTTCCCCGTGCCTCTCACTCTTAGGGTGCTTTTTTATAGTGAGTTCCCCGTGCCTCTCACTCTTAGGGTGCATTTTTATAGTGAGTTCCCCGTGCCTCTCACTGTTGCCTTCACATCTAGTCCCCAATGTAATGCGCGCATGCCGTCAAATAATCATGTGGAGTCTTTTCACTGTATTGACTAATGACCCTTAATAGCCTTTCATTAGCCTGAGCATATTCAACCCTTGAATACAGAGGCAAGGAATCACCAGCATTCAACCGCTCGAACACAGCGTTTACTCGCACGTGTTCGAGCAGAAGGCCTTCCAGTAGCTTATAAATATTGGGATGCTGACACCCAACAGCAGCCTGAAAGGCCTTGTGCTCCACACTATTATTTGTCCACGGGAGATTTTGTGTCGTTG
The DNA here is from genome assembly GCA_946251815.1 of Dasysyrphus albostriatus. Taxonomy (NCBI): domain Eukaryota; kingdom Metazoa; phylum Arthropoda; class Insecta; order Diptera; family Syrphidae; genus Dasysyrphus; species Dasysyrphus albostriatus. The sequence continues at coordinate 143,971,681 of OX276335.1, read as the reverse complement.
TGCTTTTACAATTCCACATTTCCATTCTAAATCGTGGACTTCGGCGAACGCGCCCAACCCAAGTATTTTCGAAATACTCGAGGAAGTTTTGGTGCTCTTCAGTGTCACCAAAACTTGCTATGAGCTCATTCGCCAGCATGTCAAACCGATTTAAAATGTCGTTGGTTTCGCAAAAGCACAACGCCACAAATCTCCGAAGACACATGTAGTACTCCGTGTCTAAGCCATACCTTGCTTGCATCCCTAACATTTGGATTTTCCTACGCACTGCTTGCGCGAAATGGAAAAAGCAGCCATGAATTTCTGTCAATGGATAAAGGAGACGCAGAGCATTCTCCTCTGCCTTCTCGAAATCAATAAGAAAATTCCTTGGCTGCATATTTCATTCCGTTCGCATTAGAAATAAGTTCTAAAGCACGGACGTAGGTCACTTCCAATTTGTTAGGGAGCAAGCAATATATGCACGGGAGTACTTTATTTTCAAAGAGGCCATGCACTACCCAAAGCTGGAAAAACATTTCCGGGGACACCTTAAAAGTTCCATCCAGCAACCACGTTTCGCACCGTGCAAGTCTTACTCGATCCGAAAATGCACCGAATATAATTATTCGGTCAACATCACCGCTGCCCGTATCAGCCAACAAAAAATCTTCGGGATTCGAAGTCTTTGTGACCAATAGTTCAGCGGGAATATTTATTTCGGATCGAGTGTGTGGGATTGGCATTGACTGATGCCGACGTTTTCGCTCACGCAAGACTGCCTTCTGCATCGAAATCAAGCTTGGCCCACGGACTAAGCACGGTGCGGAAGCTCCTTCTAAAGCTCTAGAAATTAATGTTCTTGGAGCTTCAAAAGAAGCCGTGGCTGAAGACTTAACTTTTTGTGCAGCAACAGCTAATTCACATAAGACTGGGGAAGGGCCGTGGGTATGTTCACTTAACATAACGACATTAGTTTCTCTTGAAACAACCCTTCCCCGACATCTCATGGTCTGAAAATTGTCACACCTCCAAAAGGTTTTCATGCCATCTGCTCTATACTTCGTGTATATGAAGCCCTCATAGTGAAGTTTCGCTACGCCACGTTGTGAATCAACTAGATTAAACATTGTTTTAATAAAAAAATTGGGAAAAAACTTTAAAAAAAATCAAATAAGAAAAAGCGTCTTGTCACTCCGAAGGTAATCAAGAGAGTGAAGAATAAAGTCGAATTAAATTATAATATAAATTAAAAAAGTGGTAAAATTTTAGACCCGAAAATTTCCGTTTCTAATTTCTCACTTTACTTGAGACCTAGAAGGTTGAAATTTTTTGTGTGGTAAGAATAAATTTGTATAAACCTCCCAAATTTTTTTGGCTGCCAAAAAAAAGGGGGGGGGGCTGTATATATTGAGAAAGAAGAAACGTGCGGGCATTTTTCTTTTATTTTAGACCCGAAAATTTCCGTTTCTAATTTCTCACTTTACTTAAGACCTAGAAGGTTGAAATTTTTTGTGTGGAAAGAATAAATTTGTATAAGCCTCCCAATTTTTTTTGGCAGCCAAAAAAAAGGGGAGGGCTGTATATATTGAGAAAGAAGAAACGTGTGGGCATTTTTCTTTCCTTCAATTTCTCATTTCCTTTAAAGCCTAGAAGGCTGCAAACATAGTTTTTGCTAAAAATACATTAATTTGAAGCCCCTCATTTCCTTAGAGTCCTTAAAGGCTGAAATTTTTTGTGTGGTAAGAACAAATTTGTACAAACCTCCCAAATTTTCTTTGTAGATAAAAATGAGGGCTCTATAATTTAGAAAGAAAAAAGATGCGGGCATTTTTGTATTCCTTGGAGTTTTCATTTCCTAGAACGCTGCAATAATATTTTTTGGCAAAAATATGTTAATTTGAAGAATTTTTTTAAGCAAAAACAAAAAAAAAACAAAAAAGGGGGGTAGGCTTAATATTTTAAAGGAAAAACATATGACATTTTTTCATAACCGCAATTTCTCACTTTCTTAGAGTCATAGAAGGCTGAAATTTTGTGGGTGGTAAGAACAAATTTATACAAACCTCCCAAATTTGTTTGTAGACAAAAATAAGAGGGGCTGTATATTTGAGAAAGAAAAAAGATATGAATATATAAATAACCCATCTGCAGAACCTCCTCCGTCAAAACCATACTCTATTAGACCCACCACCCAAAAAATCTATTAAAGTCATTAAAAAAAATTCCCTTTTCCCAATTCTAAACCCACCTTCAGAGTTCAGAATCTGCAGAACTCCTTTTCAAAACATATTCCATCAGACCCACCACCAAATAAAATCTATAAAAGTGATTAAAAAAAAAATAGTTCCCTTATCCCAATTCCAGCCACCCACCTTAAGAGTCCAGAATCTTCGCGGTCAGACGCTAGGTATAAGTACCTATCTATATACTTCATTGGGCCCACTACCAAAAAATTATTTGAAAGTTAATTAAACAAAAAGGTGTTCCTCCGCCGCTCTGTCCCAGTTTAAGAAACATCTAGAACCTTTCCTCCATCAGACCCACCAGCAAAAATAAAAAAAATGTTTTTTCTTTGTCCAAGTTAGATCAAGACACCTCTAGAAAAAATCTATGAAAGTTTAATTATAATAATTCCATTGGGCCAGCTCCAGAGCTACCTCCAGTCCAGAATCCCCTCGGTCAGACACCGGGTAGACACATACCTACCTACCTAAACTCGATCCAGTCCACCTGATGTATTTAAAAAAAAAGTTTTTCCTTTGTCCAGTTCCAAACCAGACTTACCACCAAGAAATTAAAAAAATCTAGTTTATTTAGTTCCAGACGTACTCCAGAAACTCCCCGTCAGCCCTTAGCACATAAGACACACCACCTTAAAATAATCGATCAAAATGATATTAAAAAAGAAATTGATTAGTCCCAGTTCCAGACCCAACTCCAGAATCTAGTTGGTCAGACACTAGGTTTCTACCTATTTTCTATCCCATCGGACCTACCACCAAAAAAAAATAATGAAAATGTTATTTTTAAAAGAAAAACTAGCATTTTTTTTTGTCGGCAATGATAGAATGCTCAAAGTCTTGCGACAATATCTACCTATCATTCTGCTAGAATACCTACCTATGTATAATAGCCAGATAAACTTACATTATTATATACCTCATCATATTAAGTCGTTATATTTGAAGATCTGACGAATAGAATTGAAGTTATCGGCTTCTATTAAAGAAAATGTAGGTAACTAGTTATATGTTTCTTTTTATTCATATATCTATGCATTATCTTTACTTATATATTATTATATTCACTTTCTGTCATTGAATTTACCTACCCACCTGCCACCTACCAACACAAATATATCATCGCTTTCAAAGACTAGATACACAAAACTAATTTGAATTTGTCTTCACTCCTCCCTCCAATGCAACAACGAAGTTGAAATGATTTATTTCTTTCTTTCTTTTTTTATTTCATTTTACCTACCCTCACATGACACCAAACAAAAGTGGTTCCATCCCCCTGAAATAATATACTCCATTCATTTTGCTCACATATGTGCACAAACTTAACCAATCGAATCGAATCCAACAAAATTCATTCTGAAAATGAACTTTCATACCTGGGATGAATTGTTCTATGATGAGTTGAGCCATGATGAGTTGGGTCATGATGAGTTGGGAGTGTGATGAGTTGCGATTGTGATGACCTGCGTTGTTATGAGTTGCGTTGTGATGAGTTGGAATGTGATGGGCTGTACCCAACCCGTAAAATGATAATGATAATCTAAAAAAATGTTCGGCATGGCATCAATTATTAATCAATAACAGAAGAAATAATGCATGGATCTTTAAAATTAAGGTCCTAAGAAACTCTCATTAAGATATTTGCTAGATTTACATTTACCCACCACTAAATAAAATCTATGAAAGTGATTAAAACAAAAAAACCCTTATCCCAATTCCAGAGCCACCCTAAGAGAGCAGAATCTCCGCGGTCAGACGTTAGGTATAGATAGGTACCAGCGAAAATAAAAAAAAGATGTTTCTTGGTCCGGTTCCAAACCACACCTACCACAAAGAAAAATCCATTAAGTGAGGCACCTATCTACCTTGATATATAAAAAAAGCTGTTTTTTGTCTTAGTTCCAGACGCACTTCAGAAACTCCTCCGTCAAACCTTAGTACATCAGACCCACCACCTAAAAAAATCGATGAAAGTTATTAAAAAAGAAAATTCATTTGTCCCAGTTCCAGACCCAACTCCAGACTCTAGTCGGCCCAACACTAGGTTTCTACCTATTTTCCATGCCATTGGACCTACCACCATAGAAAAACTATTTTTTTATTTTTTTTTGTAGGCAATCATAGAATGATCAAAGTTTTGCGACAATACCTACCTATCATTCTGCTAGTATACCTACCTATAATAGCCTGATACACTTACATTATTATATCTATACCTCTTTATTTAAAGTCATTATATTTGATGAATTGACGAATAGAATTGAAGTTAATAGCTCCTATCTACTAAAGAAAATGTATGTAACAAGTTATATGTATGTCTCTTTTATTCATATATGCATTATTTTTATATCTATACTATTATATTCAATTCCTGCCATTGAATTTACCTACCCACCTGCCACCTAAGCAACACAAATATATCTTTACATTCAAATGTTAGATACACAAAACTAATTTGACTTTGTCTTCACTCTTCACTCCCATTGCAACAACGATGTTGAAACGATTTATTCCTTTCTTTTTTTATTTCATTATACCTTCCCTATCATAACACCAAAAAAATTGGTTCCATCCCACTGAGTTAATATACTCCATTCATTTTGCACAAACTTAACCAATCATATTCGATTCCAAAAAAATTCATTCTGAAAATGAATCTTCTTGGCTGAGATGAGTTGTCCTGTGATGAGTTAAGCCATGATGAGTTGGGTCATGATGAGTTGGGAATGTGATGAGTTGCGATTGTGATGACCTGCGTTGCTATGAGTTGCGTCGTGATGAGTTGGAATGTGATGAGCTGTACCCAACCCCGAATAAGCAATAAAGGCATACATTTTATGCATAGGTATATGATTTTCATATTTTCGTCCGCTATCCAAGCGAAATAAATTAACATATGAATAGCTACGAATTCAGATGACAAGAAAGACTCCTTTGTACCCACCAATAAAACAAATCTGTGGAAGTTATTTGTCCCAGTTCCAGACCCACCTCCAGAAGGTGTCCAGAATATCCCCAGTAGTGTCTACTCCATCAAACAAAACTACATATTTGAAAATTTTAATTAAAATAACTATTAGTTTTAAATAGATACCTATATATCTACTAACATCCTTCAATATCCTTAAGTAAAAAAGTTATTTTATAATATCTTAATGTTATATTATAAAATAACTTTTTCAACCTAAGGAAATATTTGTATCGGTCTATAACAATAACTTTACTTAACTACCTACTTACATACGTTTTATGACATTTCATTTTAAAAAAAGAAGCGCGAGTAACAACACCCTTAATTGTTGTGCTCATCGCTGCTGCGAAGAGAATGATAGTAAATTTGTTTTATAAGAAAACATACAGGTATGAAAAGGGGAGATTCCTTTCAAATAACATGTTTGAATACAAAATAGAATGAACTCTTCATGCAATTGAATGAACATTCATACGCCATGATGAGTTGTCCATGTGATGAGCTGTACCCTGTGATGAGATGGGTTGTGATGAGTTGGTTCGTAATGAGCTGGGTTGTTATGAGTTGGGTTTTTTTTTTTTTTTTAAATTCATTTTTATTTTTCAATTATCTTAGAACGACAAAAATTCATAAAAACTAGCCTACTTATCAATATCTTATAACTAACTTACTGGCCCCAGTCGGGCGCTCTAAGTAAAACTAGAATAACTTAATGCTAATGCCTTTCGGCCTAAGAACTATCTTAATACTAAATCCAGGTCGGTTTTATTTTTTACCGAGAAGAAATTCACAAAAAAACTCGGTATCTATGTCTTTATTTTTTGGTTTTTATAAAACTTACAAACTACATAAAACTAAATTAAAGCTAATTAAAACTACTTAAAACTACTTACAACTAATTTTAAACTAATTACAACCTACTTATAAGCTACTTACAAACTAGAACAGCCACAGCAAGCATTTTCCGGTTTTTATAATTTTTTTGTATTTTTGTTGTTTTTATAAATTTTTTTTTGGTGTTTTTGTATGTTTTATATTGTTTTTTTTTTTTTTTTTTTTGCCATCCTGACTGTCCCTACTTAAAACTATTTACCTAACCCTATGTAAGTCGGCCATACAAGAGAAACTAGCAAGGTCAACTATTAAATGTCTGAAGAAACTTCATCTTCGTTTTTCAACCATCAGAACTGGTTCTCCTGCTTTACCCTATTTCTTCGGTCCCGTTCGGACACAGTCCTACTGAACCGAAGGTGCTCAGCTCCGTCTTGTGCGAGGACGTCTCGACTGTAAAGGAACCGCCGATCCACAGTTCTACGGCCGACGTGGTAGATTAGCGGAACCGCCGCTCTATCCTGGATCAACCCTCGACTGTCTAGATAGAGGAATGCATCGGGTGGAATAAGGCATCCTAGACGCACACTCTCGTAGTATTCGTTGTTGGGGTAATAAGCCCCGAAAATTAAGCTGTTAGACGAGGACATCACTCTTGCAATGTGACCTCGAATAAGTTTCAGCAAGAAATTATCTATCCTGTTTATGTTGGCCCCGTTGTATAGAGCCAGGTTGGAATAGTAGTTTTTGTACTCCGACTCTGGTGTTCTGTGCAATCCAAGGCAGCGTCGAAGACACTGCCTCTCAAACACCCGAATCTTTTCCATTTGAGATGGGGCAACGTTGAACCAAACCGGGCACCCATAGGCAATCATCGGCCGGATAAGGGCCATGTAGCAAATCACCTTCACCCTGCTGTCAAGCCGGCTGCTATAAAACAACCGTTTCGTCAGGGCAAAGGCTCCCCTAGCCCTGGCCAGAGCAGCATTTATATGTCTGTCGAAATACAAATACTGATCCATCCAGATGCCAAGGTACTTTACTACACTTTTACTCGCCAGTGGATGTCCATTTGGACCTACGATCACCAGCTTGCGCCAGTTCCTTCTCGTATCCCTTGTGGCTCTAAGCAACGGAGTCCTAAACAAGATAGTTTCTGATTTCTAAAAGTTGATTTTCAACTTCCAGTCATCGCAATATCGCTGAATCTTCTCGAAGTCACTCTGCAAAAGAATCCTGATGACCTCGACTTTTGGAGCTGTTCTGTACGCAATTAGATCGTCGGCATACGCAATTGCCTGAGTAAGACTACTTATAGGATCGCTGGTGTAAATGCGGAATAGAATCGGTGAGTTGACCGCTCCCTGCTGAAGACCATTTTTAATATTAAAAGTTTTGACAAAAAACTTTCTGCCATTGAGCATATTATAAAGCATATATAATAGTGGTTCACTAATGCCAAGTCTGGTCAGCTTTAGATAAAGACCCTCTAACCATACGGTGTCGAAGGCCTTCTCCAAATCAACCAGACAGGCACCCGTACACTGTTTCTTAGATTTGTTCCATTGGACATCAGATACGAGTTTCGACGCGGCATGAACAGTGTCATGTCCCACCTTAAAACCGAACTGATTGTCCGGTATGATATTATTGTCCTCTGCCCACTTAGACAGAGCTCTATTGATAACTTTTTCGAATACCTTGCTGATACTCGGAAGAAGACTTATCGACCGGAGATTCGCCGGATTGGAGTTGTCCTTTCCCTTTTTCGGGAGAGGATGCACCACAGCTGTCTTCCACCACACTGGATAATATGGATTATTCAGAGCGTAGTTAATCAGAGTGGTATAAATGTGTACTGCTTCTTGAGGTAAATGTCGAAGTACAACGTTGGCTATGCCATCGACTCCTGCTGACTTCTTCTTCTTTAATGAATCGAAGATGAGCTGGAGCTCCACCTTCGTAATTAACAGGGAACTAGGCCCATTTCGTTCGGCGATTATGGCGTTTGCCAAATGATCTTCATTGAACCCGGTGAAACCAAGGTTCTCTGATCGCCATTGCGTGATGTCATTCCGAAGGTAGAAGTAATGGAGCAAGGCTCTGTTTTCCAGGTCGTGATTCGGGCGAATGCACGCATTCACCTTGTACACTTGCAGGAAAGCAGCCCCCACAGCCTCCACCTTCTCCTGCGGATCTTCGACAATAAAGAGGTCATCGTCCAAGATGGCGTCCTCTGGATTAATTCCTGCTGTCAGAAGTACGTCTCTGTTGTCCGTCGTGCTCTGAAGCTTGAGACACGGAAGATCGTTCTGATCAATCCTTCTAAATATCTTGTTAATTTGGGGAAACATGCTCGGGTCGCTAGCATTAACGGCCCGAATTTTGTTGTCCCAATACAAATTAATTGACAACCGATAGTTCTCTTTAATTAGTTGGTTGATGTTTTTGATCGACGACTTCAGTGTCCTAATCTCCAGATTGTGAGGGTCAGTAAACCGTCGGTACAAGAGTTTTCGTCTTGTCAGCAGTCCACTTTTTTGTCTGTGTAGTGCGTCAATGGTTGCGTTTCGATACATGTCGGTTGCGTCCCGTTGCTTGTATTTCGGTATTGTTCTGTTCATTGTTCGTTTGATTGTCTCATCCATTTGTTCTAGGTATTGGTCTATTTCGTTATTTGTCAAATTCCTGTCATTTGGTGGGGATAAGTTATTCGAACTGATTTCGCTCGATAAGGCGTTGGTGAAGCGTGGCCAGCGCACCTTACTGTAATTGTAAGTATGCACAGGTACATACTCATCCAACTCCACGAGCTCGTTCGGAAGCTGTATTACGGCGGCGAGTCCGCAGTGATTACTGTCGTACTCGATCGTTCGTAAGCAGTTTCTTGGTCTTTGACCCACATTGTCAGTAATTGTCAGTCTTGCGTCTATTAGCAATAGATCCAGATAGGCACCACTTCTTGGAAATGATGGCCGATCCGTAGCCAGCAGGTCGACACCATACTCAGTGTTGTATCGACTCATCCAATTGAAAAGATGAAAATTGATTTTGAATTTGATTTCCCCAATCTTGGTGTTTGGCATTAAAATCACCGGCCATGAGAAAGTAATTTTCTTCCAAGCTCAAGCGTAGACATTCGAAAAGTTTTTCAAGCTCTGTCATAAAATCAGTTGGCTGAGCTGATGCCGGTGCATAAGCCGCGATCAGATACATTCTCTTCCCCTGTTGGAGAGGAATGCATAGGATGCACGCCTCTAACAGCCGAAATCTGCGCAGATCACTATTATATATAACTTTATGATAAATGCCTTTTCGTATGAAGATTGCGACGCCCCCCCCTTGAGTGGAATTGGGTCAATCTCTTCTAACGATATTGTAATTGTTGGTAGTCAACTTATGTTTCTGGTTCAGCTAAGTTTCGCTGGCCATAAACACATCTGGACTTTGGTCTTTCAACAATTGGAAAAGATTAGCTCTACGTTCGGTCCTAATCAGTGAATTTACATTCACAGCAAGGATCCTAACCTCTAATTTGCGTTAAGCTAGGCAAAACAGAGTAGAGATAGTCTACCCTAGTCGCCTGCTCCTTTATCTGGTTGTGAAGTCCTGTTAACTGGCCTTGAATTGCCAGCAACATGCTTCTTATTTCGGCCTGAGCGTTGGGCGCCTTTGGCACTAGGGCCGGTTGGCTGCCTTTTTGCCCTTCCTGCCGCCATTTGGGCGTAGGAAATTTGGGGATTAACGGGCGTTGCTGTAGGAGCACGCGTTGATGGGCGTATCTCTACCGCTGTCTGCTTAGCCGCTTTGTTATTTCTTATTTGCTGAAAAGCTGAGCAACCCCGATAATTAGCAGGGTGCCCCTCCTTTCCGCAAAGTGCACATTTAGGCTGGGTCATGTCTTCGACCCGTTCTTCACCGAGCTTACACTCCCCCTTAATGTGGTCCTCACCACACTTAACGCAGCGTGACTGCATTTCGCAGTTTGCTGCAGCGTGGCCAAACCTTTGGCAGCGCATGCATTGAAGCATGTCGCCACGTCTCTTTAATTTATTCCAAGTAACAACCTGGTACTCCTCAACCTATCCAGTTTGCTGTTGGGCGATAGCTGAACTAGGAAGAACGGCAAAGACCGCTTCTCCCGTCTGGATCTGATTGTAACGAACGGCTTGACCCCGATAAAGTCAAGATCGTCGCTCGCTTTTTGATGGAGCTCATTTAAGAGCACCTATGGTTCCGTGCAGGAATCTATGCCCTTCAAGAGGACCGCCTGGAATTTATCCACTTTGGGGGTAAAACTGAAGAACTCAGTCGTGGATTTCTTTAACAATTCTTTTATAATTTTATGCTGCGCAACTGTTGAGCAGTGGATAGCATGTCTATCTTTATTTAAACGTTTAATAAAAAAGTTTTGGCCTATGGCCGACTGGCATAGGTCAATAGTTTCCTGCAATTCCATTTTGTAAGTGTTGATTGGTGGCACTTTTTCTTTTTTATTTTGGGGCAGCTGTGGCTGCTGCTGGTGTTCTCCTCGCTGCTGCTGACTCTGCTCCTGTGGTTTTTGTTGCTGCTGCTGCTGTTGCTGTTGTGTTTGTTTTCTCGGCCGTTGCTCCTTCGGCTGCTGCTGTTGGTATTCCTTTGGCATTTGTTGTTGTTGCTGCTGCTCTTGAGCATTAAGGTCTGGCTGCTTGTTTTTCGGTGGCAGCTCTTGCTGTGGCGCTGCCTTTTTTGGCGCCTGCACCACTTTTTTCTGCTCACGCTCCTGCTTCTCCCTTTCGCGTCGAGCTTCTTGCTTTTGTCTGACCGCTTCTATCAGTGGGGTCACGATGGCCTTGAGACGTTCCATCTCCCCCCGAATGATATCTATTTTTTGGCTGATGGCCTACTCGTCCAATTCTTGCGCCTCGTTTTGGTCTTCGGAGGACGCCTTTGGTGAAGTGAGGTCAACAAGCAGATTGCTGTTGCTGTCCCCCGTTGTATACAATCCCTCGCCACCCTCTGACATATATTCGATGTCATCGTCGAATGGCGAGGTATCCAATTGTTCTTGTATTTTTGCTGCTGCTGTGGTTTTGGCTGTGCGCGCCGTCTCCTTCACCCCAGCGGGCAGCTGGGCTGAGGTGATGGTGGAGCAGCGCTTCACGAGGTTCGGCGCACAGCTAATCCTCTTCCTCCTCTTGTTTTTAATGTCGGCTGTTGTAGCCATTGGTGGAAGTGCCGTTCTTGCTACGGCACTTGTTGATGGCGTGGCTGGTGGTGCCATCGCTTGCTTGGTTGTTGTTGTTGCTGCTACGGCTTTTGCTGGTGGTGCCAAAGCTGGCTTTATTGTTGTTGCTGGGACACCTTTCGATGAAGTTTTCAACTTCTCGATTATGGAAAAAAGCAGCTAAATAATTTTTCCCCGACTGGGACTCGAACCCGTGATCCTCAGGTTGTGGGTCTGCCACCTCTTCCTCTGTGCTATTAACACCATTGGGTATCGCTTGGTTAAAATTGAACTTGACTACGTCACACCGAGATAATTACTTTTAATAAACTGGGAAGCCGAAAACGTCGACACACTTCCACAGTACGAGATCGACTGTATGAGTTGGGTTATGATGAGTTGCGTTGACGCCTTTTTTAGGTACCTAGGTACTTCTTTATTGTCACCTGAATTTGTAGCTAAATTAAATTAAATGTAAAAGCCATTTGTATTCCATAGTCAACAAATAATATGTGTACTGTGATTGTATTCTAGGTATGAGCATTCAAAGCGAATACTAAAAAATAAGTTGGGATAGGTACGAGATAATTTACGTAAGTATAGGTGCTATTTAGAAAAATTTTTAGGTTTGTTGGTAGGTATACCTAACTTATATAATGATACATTAATAATAACTATAGGTTTAAGCTTCATGCACAGGGAAATATAGTCATTCTCTTTCAAGAACTTAATAGGTCTTTATCATTCCAACAGAGTAATAGACAACAACTTCTCTACAAAGCTATATGTATACCTTTATAATAATGATATTAGATATATACGTTTTTAATTCGTTGTTTTCCTCTAACACACTAAAATTCGGTTATAATTCATTTCGGAAGAGAGATACCAGATTAATATTTAAGCTACATGCGATCGAAATTCTTTATGACGCGCCATTTTGTTTCTCAGCGAACCTACTTGGGAGTCAGTGGTGGCTCTTAAAGAACATATGGCTACTAAAATTTTGTGTGAAACTAATACCTTTTAGTACAAGTACCTTTTTGTTTACGACTTCATTGTTCGGATCGGACACAACATTCTTCGTCCCAACCAAAATAATTTTGTGTTGAAACTTTAAAAGAGGCATAAGAGGAGGAGTGTTTTGGAATGTTCTTATTTTTTTCCATTGTTAATTTCTGTTTGTATTTGTATTATATGGTATTATGCAGGAAGCAAGAAAAGAAAGTTAGAAAATATTTGTCATATCTTCTTGAATTCAAGGTTATTTGTTGTTTTATTTAGTAAATATTTTTTGAAGAAGAGAAAAGAAGGAGAAGAAAAGACAAATTGAACAAGGCGGCAAAAAGAGATAGGTTAGGTACCTAGGTGAGCCACTTGCCTTGGAACTTAGCAATAAGCCGAACATATTTTGCACAGATGTAGGTAGGTATGCCAATGAGAAAAAAGGCAAGGGTATAAATAAAGAAGGTATCTTTTTTAAGCGGCATTTTACACTGCTCAAATGTATGGGAGAGTGGATTAGTAAAATTCGTTTATCTGATTAAAGAAAAATCAAAACACTTGATTTTGCTCTCCCATGCATGAAATGCATTTGAACCAAGTTTACCTATATGCCGCATCATTCAGGGTAGGTTTTGTTTTTGTGATTGACTTGAAATTTCTTTGCTAGATTTCGAAAAATAGGCATACCTAGGTAGGTAGCTTATATGGGTAAATGTGGGGTAAAGTCTGATTTCTATTTTCTAGACGGAGAGGCTCAGAGAAATTTCTTCTCATAAAATGTATAGATTTTCAATTTTTAAGAATGGTAATTATAATTAAAAAAATTCAAAATTATCGTCTTAAACTTATTGTTGTTTTAAGCTCCAAAATGAGAAAATCGATGTTTCAAAAATAATTCACCATAAATCAAGGGATTGTTCAAAAAAGTTTAAATTTAAATTTTTTTGAATACCATCGCATTTCGAGTGCTGGGAGTTTTTGAAAATGCCCAATATGATTAGCGGCTTTTTCGTGGTTTTTATTTTTATCTTTTAAAAAAGTTGATCAAAAAATCTTTAATTTTTGAATCAGATAGAATTAGTAAATTTTTAAATCAGGTATAAATTTCAATTAATTTGAACAACATCCAAAGGTGATATTGAAATATGAACATATTTTTCTATATCGTTTTTGAGTTTTTTTTTACTAATATTTGATATTTACTTTTGAAATGAATGTGACTTGAATAAAAATTGAATCCCCAAGGTCCGTTGAACGGATATAACGGTGAGTTAAAAGTGGTTATAGAGATAGGTTCATAGGTTTTTACTTCATGCATCTATAACTTTTTTTTGTTAGTCTTTTTTCTGATAGTAAATTTAACTACCGTTATTTTGGTATCTCAATTATTATGCTACGACTTATACAAGCGTCACAATTAATTAATCAAATATGTGAAACAAATTTAAAAAATTCCATTCACATTTCCAAATTGGACCATCGTTGACAACCAGCCACCAGCGTGAATAATCCCCTTATCTACATCAATATTATTTTAATTAAAATTTAAAAAATTGTTTTTAAGAAATTATAGCTCCTATTCTACTGATCTGATCTTCAAGGGTCTTCAAAGTTCTTTAAAGAATTCTGACACAACAGGCAAACATTTTCATACTGAAGGGGTGAAAAAAGCCTCCTTCAATTCAATTTATTTCATTCTAAATTCAAAAATTGATGAAAAATTTTACAGTTTTCAAAAACTAAAAACGCACAAATATTGCTTTATTTCTTTTCTTAAATTTGATTATACAATGTTTTATCATCAATTCAATAAAAAGGGTGCTATAAGTTTTTTTAATTAATTTCTTGCTAGTAAAATGATAATGATAATCTAAAAAATGATCGGCATGGCATTATTTATTAATCAATAACTGAAATGCATGGATCTTTAAAATTAAGGTCCTAAGAAACTCTCATTAAGATATTTGCTAGATTTACATATTCCATCAGACCCACCACTAAATAAAATCTATGAAAGTGATTAAAACAAACAAAAACCCTTATCCCAATTCCAGAGCCACCCTAAGAGAGCAGAATCTCCGCGGTCAGACGTTAGGTATAGATAGGTACCAGCGAAAATAAAAAAAAAAGATGTTTCTTGGTCCGGTTCCAAACCAGACCTACCACAAAGAAAAATCCATTGAGTGAGGCACCTATCTACCTTGATATTTAAAAAAAAGGTGTTTTTTTTGTCTTAGTTCCAGACGCACTTCAGAAACTCCTCCGTCAAACCTTAGTACATCAGACCCACCACCTAAAAAAATCGATGAAAGTTATTAAAAAAGATAATTCATTTGTCCCAGTTCCACACCCAACTCCAGAATCTAGTCGGCCCGACACTATGTTCCTACCTATTTTCCATGCCATTGGACCTACCACCATAGAAAAACTGTTTTTTTATTTTTTTTTGTAGGCAATCATAGAATGATCAAAGTTTTGCGACAATACCTACCTATCATTCTGCTAGTATACCTACCTATAATAGCCTGATACACTTACATTATTATATCTATACCTCTTCATTTTAAGTCATTATATTTGATGAATTGACGAATAGAATTGAAGTTAATGGCTTCTATCTATTAAAGAAAATGTAGGTAACAAGTTATATGTATGTCTCTTTTATTCATATATGCATTATTTTTATATCTATACTATTATATTCAATTCCAGCCATTGAATTTACCTACCCACCTGCCACCTAAGCAACACAAATATATCTTTACATTCAAATGTTAGATACACAAAACTAATCTGACTTTGTCTTCACTCCCATTGCAACAACGATATTGAAACGATTTATTCCTTTCCTTTTTTTATTTCATTATATCTACCCTATCATAACACCAAAAAAATTGTTTCCAACCCACTGAGTTAATATACTCCATTCATTTTGCACAAACTTAACCAATCATATTCGATTCCAAAAAAATTCATTCTGAAAATGAATCTTCATGGCTGGGATGAGTTGTCCTGTGATGAGTTAAGCCATGATGAGTTGGGTCATGATGAGTTTGGAATGTGATGAGTTGCGATTGTGATGACCTGCGTTGCTATGAGTTGCGTCGTGATGAGTTGGAATGTGATGAGCTGTTCCCAACCCCGAATAAGCAATAAAGGCATACATTTTATGCATAGGTATATGATTTTCATATTTTCGTCCGCTATCCAAGCGAAATAAATTAACATTTGAATAGCTACGAATTCATATGACAAGAAAGACTCCTTTGTATCCACCAACAAAACAAATCTGAGGAAGTTATTTGTCCCAGTTCCAGACCCACCTCCAGAAGGTGTCCAGAATATCCCCAGTAGTGTCTACTCCATCAAACAAAAACTACATATTTGAAAATTTTAATTAAAATAACTATTAGTTTTAAATAGATACCTATATATCTACTAACATCCTTCAATATCATTAAGTAAAAAAGTTATTTTATAATATCTTAATGTTATATTATAAAATAACTTTTTCAACCTAAGGAAATATTTGTATCGGTCTATAACAATAACTTTACTTAACTACCTACTTACATACGTTTTATGACATTTCATTTTAAAAACAGAAGCGCGAGTAACAACACCCTTAATTGTTGTGCTCATCGCTGCTGCGAAGAGAATGATAGTAAATTTGTTTTATAAGAAAACATACAGGTATGAAAAGGGGAGATTCCTTTCAAATAACATGTTTGAATACAAAATAGAATGAACTCTTCATGCAATTGAATGAACATTCATACGCCATGATGAGTTGTCCATGTGATGAGCTGTACCTTGTGATGAGAGTCAGTCGATCTCGTACTGTGGAAGTGTTAAGACGTCTTCGGCTTCCCCAGTTAAATAATATTAAATATTTCGGAGTGACTAGTATAAGTTAATTAAAAGTCAAGCTATTTTCAATAGTGCCAATAGCACGTAGGAAGAGGTGGCAGACCCAGAACCTGAGGATCACGGGTTCAAGTCCCAGTCGGGGAAAAATTATTTAGCTGCTTTTTTCCATAATCGAGAAGTCGAAAACTTCATCGAGTGGGAAAAACAGCAAATGGCATCGAACAACACAGCGGGGACATCGAAAGGTGTCCCAGCAACAACAATAAAGCCAGCTATGGCACCACCAGCAAAAGCCGTAACAGCAACAACAACAACCAAGCAAGCGATGGCACCACCAGCCACGCCATCAACAAGTGCCGTAGCAAAAACGGCACAACCACCAACGGTTACAACAGCCGACATTAAAAACAAGAGGAGGAAGAGGATAAGCTGTGCGCCGAACCTCGTGAAGCACCGCTCCACCATCACCTTAGCCCAGCTGCCAGCTGGGGTGAAGGAGACGGCGCGCACAGCCAAAACCACAGCAGCAGCAAAAATACAAGAGCAACGGGATACCTCGCCATCCGACGATGACATCGAATATATGTCAGAGGGTGGCGAGGGATTATACACAACAGGGGACAGTAATAGCAACCTTAATTTGGATATAACTTCACCAGAGGCGTCCTCCGAAGAAGAATGTGAGGCGCAAGAAGTATTGGACGAGCAGGCCATCAGCAAAAAAATTGATGCCATTCGGGGGGAGATGGAACGACTCAATGCCATCGTGACCCCTCTGATACAAGCTCTGAAAAATAAACAAGAAGCTCGGCGCGAAAGAGAAAGGCAAGAGCGCGAGCAAAAAAAAAGTTGTACAGGCGCCAAAAAAACTAGCGCCACAGCAAGAGCTGCAACCGAAAAACAAGCAGCCAGACATTAATGCTCAAGAGCAGCAGCAACAACAGCTGCCAAAGGAACAATAACAGCAGCAGCCGAAGGAGCAACGGCCGAAAAAACAAATTTAACAGCAACAACAACAGCAGCAGCAGCAACAAAAACCAGAGGAGGAGGGTCAGCAGCAGCGAGGAGAACACCAGCAGCAGCCACAGCCGCCCCAAAATAAAAAAGAAAAAGTGCCACCAATAAACACTTACAAAATGGAATTACAGGAAACTATTGACCTATGTAAGTCGGCCATAGGCCAAAACTTTTTTATTAAACGTTTAAATAAAGATAGACATGCTATCCACTGCTCAACAGTGGCGCAGCATAATATAATTAAAGAATTGTTAAAGAAATCCACGACTGAGTTCTTCAGTTTTACCCCCAAAGTGGATAAATATCAGACGGTCCTCTTGAAGGGCATAGATTCCTGCACGGAACCACAGGTGCTCTTAAATGAGCTCCGTCAAAAAGCGAGCGACGATCTCGACTTTATCGGGGTCAAGCCGTTCGCTACAGTCAGAGCCAGACGGGAGAAGCGGTCTTTGCCGTTCTTCCTAGTTCAGCTTTCGCCCAACAGCAAACTGGATAGGTTGAGGAGTATCTCCGTCCTCAACTACCAGGTTGTTACTTGGGATAAATTGAAGAGACGTGGCGACATGCTTCAATGCATGCGCTGCCAAAGGTTTGGCCACGCTGCAGCAAACTGCGAAATGCAGTCACGCTGCGTTAAGTGTGGTGAGGACCACAACAAGGGGGAGTGCAAGCTCGGTGAAGAACGGGTCGAAGACATGACCCAACTTAAATGTGCACTTTGCGGAAAGGAGGGGCACCCTGCTAATTATCGGGGTTGCTCAGCTTTCCAGCAAATAAAAAACAACAAAGCGGCTAAGCAGACAGCGGTAGAGATACGCCCATCAACGCGTGCTCCTACAGCAACGCCCGTTAATCCCCAAATTTCCTACGCCCAAATGGCGGCAGGAAGGGGAAAAACGGTACAGCCTGCAGCTAAGGCAGCCCAACCGGCCCTAGTGCCAAAGGCGCCGGACGCTCAGGCCGAAATAAGAAGCATGTTGCTGGCAATTCAAGGCCAGTTAACAGGACTTCACAACCAGATAAAGGAGCAGGCGACTAGGGTAGACTATCTCTACTCTGTTTTGCCTAGCTTAACGCAAATTAGAGGTTAAAGGCGCGCTGTCGGAGAGGCCTCTTAGGATCCTTGCTGTGAATGTAAATTCACTGATTAGGACCGAACGTAGAGCTAATCTTTTCCAATTGTTGAAAGACCAAAGTCCAGATGTGTTTATGGCCAGCGAAACTAAGCTGAACCAGAAACATAAGTTGACTAACAACAATTACAATATCGTTAGAAGAGATCGACCCAACTCCACTCAAGGGGGGGCGTCGCCATCTTCATACGAAAAGGCATAAATCATAAAGTTATATATAATAGTGATCTGCGCAGATTTCGGCTGTTAGAGGCGTGCATCGTATGCATTCCTCTCCAACAGGGGAAGCGAATGTATGTGATCGCGGCTTATGCACCGGAATCACCTCAGCCAACTGATTTTATGACAGAGCTTGAAAAACTTTTCGAATGTCTACGCTTGAGCTTGGAAGAAAATTACTTTCTCATGGCCGGTGATTTGAATGCCAAACACCAAGATTGGGGAAATCAAATTCAAAATCAAAGAGGTATTCATCTTTTCAATTGGATCAGTCGATACAACACTGAGTATGGTGTCGACCTGCTGGCTACGGATCGGCCATCGTTTCCAAGAAGCGGTGCCTATCTGGATCTATTGCTAATAGACGCAAGACTGACAATTACTGACACTGTGGGTCAAAGACCAAGAAACTGCTTACGAACGATCGAGTACGACAGTGATCACTGCGGACTCGCCGCCGTAATACAGCTTCCGAACGAGCTCGTGGAGTTGGATGAGTATGTACCTGTGCATACTTACAATTACAGTAAGGTGCGCTGGCCACGCTTTACCAACGCCTTATCGAGCGAAATCAGTTCGAATAACATATCCCCACCAAATGACAGGAATTTGACAAATAACGAAATAGACCAATACCGAGAACAAATGGATGAGACAATCAAACGAACAATGAACAGAACAATACCGAAATACAAGCCACGGGACGCAACCGACTTGTATCGAAACGCAACCATTGACGCACTACACAGACAAAAAAGTGGACTGCTGACAAGACTAAAACTCTTGTACCGACGGTTTACTGACCCTCACCATCTGGAGATTAGGACACTGAAGTCGTCGATCAAAAACATCAACCAACTAATTAAAGAGAACTATCGGTTGTCAATTAATTTGTATTGGGACCACAAAATTCGGGCCGTTAATGCTAGCCACCCGAGCATGTTTCCGCAAATTAACAAAATATTTAGAAGGAATGATCAAAACGATCTTCCGTGTCTCAAGCTTCAGAGAACGACAGACAACAGAGACGTACTTGTGACAGCAGGAATTAATCCAGAGGACGCCGTCTTGGACGATGACCTCTTTATTGTCGAAGATCCGCAGGAGAAAGTGGAGGCTGTGGGGGCTGCTTTCCAGCAAGTGTACAAGGTGAATGCGTGCATTCGCCCGAATCACGACCTAGAAAACAGAGCCTTGCTCCATCACTTCTACCTTCGGAATGACATCACGCAATGGCGATCAGAGAACCTTGGTTTCACCGGGTTCAATGAAGATCATTTGGCAAACGCCATAATCGCCGAGCAAAATGGGCCCAGTTCCCTGTTAATTACGAATGTGGGGCTACAGCTCATCTTCGATTCATTAAAGATGAAGAAGTCAGCAGGAGTCGATGGCATATCCAACGTTGTACTTCGACATTTACCTCAAGAAGCAGAAGAAATTTATACCACTCTGTTTAACAACGCTCTGAATAATGCATATTATCCAGTGCGGTGGAAGACAGCTGTGGTGCATCCTCTCCCGAAAAAGGGAAAGGACAATTCCAATCCGGCGAATCTCCGGTCGATAAGTCTTCTTCCGAGTATCAGCAAGGTATTCGAAAAAGTTATCAATAGAGCTCTGTCTAAGTGGGCAGAGGACAATAATATCATACCGGACAATCAGTTCGGTTTTAAGGCGGGACATGACACTATTCATGCCGCGTCGAGACTCGTTTCTGATGTCCAATGGAACAAATCTAAGAAGCAGTGTACGGGTGCCTGTCTGGTTGATTTGGAGAAGGCCTTCGACACCGTATGGTTAGAGGGTCTTTATCTAAAGCTGACCAGACTTGGCATTAGTAAACCACTGTTATATATGCTTTATGATATGCTCAATGGCAGAAAGTTTGTTGTCAAAAGTGGCAATGTAACTTCTGCCACAACCTTTAATATTAAAAATGGTCTTCAGCAGGGAGCGGTCAACTCGCCGATTCTATTCAGCATTTACACCAGCGATCTGATAAGTAGTCTAACTCAGGCAATTGCGTATGCCGACGATCTAATTGCGTACAGAACAGCTCCAAAAGTCGAGGTCATCAACTTTCGAAAATCAACTTTCAGAAATCAGAAACTATCTTGTTTAGGACTCCGTTGCTTAGAGCCACAAGGGATACGAGAAAGAACTGGCGCAAGCTGGTGATCGTAGGGCCAAATGGACATCCACTGGCGAGTAAAAGTGTAGTAAAGTACCTTGGCATCTGGATGGATCAGTATTTGTATTTCGACAGACATATAAATGCTGCTCTGGCCAGGGCTAGGGGAGCCTTTGCCCTGACGAAACGGTTGTTTTATAGCAGCCGGCTTGACAGCAGGGTGAAGGTGATTTGCTACATGGCCCTTATCCGGCCGATGATTGCCTATGGATGCCCGGTTTGGTTCAACGTTGCCCCATCTCAAATGGAAAAGATTCGGGTGTTTGAGAGGCAGTGTCTTCGACGCTGCCTTGGATTGCACAGAACACCAGAGTCGGAGTACAAACACTACTATTCCAACCTGGCTCTATACAACGGGGCCAACATAAATAGGATAGATAATTTCTTGCTGAAGCTTATTCGGGGTCACATTGCAAGGGCAATGTCCTCGTCTAACAGCTTAATTTTCGGGGCTTACTACCCCAACAACGAATACTACGAGAGTGTGCGTCTAAGCGGCTTTATTCCGCCCGATGCATTCCTCCACCTAGACAGTCGAGGGCTGATCCAGGATAGAGCGGCGGTTCCGCTAATCTACCATGTCGGCCGTAGAACTGTAGATCGGCGGCTCCTTTACAGTCGAGACGTCCTCGCACAAGACGGAGCTGAGCACCTTCGGTTCAGTAGGACTGTGTCCGAACGGGACCGAAGAGATAGGGTAAAGCAGGAGAACCAGTTCTGGTGGTTGAAAAACGAAGACGAAGTTCCTTCAGACATTTAATAGTTGACCTTGCTATTTTCTCTTGTATGGCCGACTTACCTAGGTTTAGGTAGTTAGTTTTAAGTAGGGACAGTCAGGGTGGCACCACAAAAAAAAAAAAAAAAAAAAAATATATATAAAACATACAAAAACACCAAAAAAAATTATAAAATCAACAAAAATACAAAAAAATTATAAAAACCGGAAAATGCTTGCTGTGGCTGTTCTAGTTTGTAAGTAGCTTGTAAGTAGGTTGTAATTAGTTTAAAATTAGTTGTAAGTAGTTTTAAGTAGTTTTAATTAGCTTTAATTTAGTTTTATGTAGTTTGTAAGTTTTTTATAAAACCAAAAAATAAAGACATAGATACCGAGTTTTTTAGTGAAATTCTTCTCGGTAAAAAATAAAACCGACCTGGATTTAGTATTAAGATAGTTCTTAGGCCGAAGGCATTAGCATTAAGTTATTCTAGTTTAATTTAGAGCGCCCGACTGGGGCCAGTAAGTTAGTTTTAAGATATTGATAAGTAGGCTAGTTTTTATGAATTTTTGTCTAGCTTTAAGATAGTTCTAAGATAATTGAAAAATAAAAATGAATTTAAAAAAAAAAAAAAAAAAAGAGGTGGCAGACCGACAAACCAAAGATAGTGGGTTCGAATCCCAGTCGGGCCACAATATTTATTTAGCTGCTTTTTTCCACAATCGCGAAGTCGAAAACTTTATTGAGTGGGAGGAGCAGCTAATGGCAGCTAACAATACAGCGGGGACATCGAAAGGTGTCCCAGCAACAACAAAGCCAGCTTTGGCACCACCAGCCAAAGCTACGATCAGTGCCGTAGCAACAACAACAACAACCAAGCAAGTGATGGCACCACCAGCCATACCATTGTATAATGCCGTAGCATCAACGGCAAATGCACCAACGGCACCAACAGCCGATGCGAAAAATAAAAGAAGAAAAAGGATTAGCTGTGCCTCGAATCTTGTTAAGCGCCGCTCCACCACCACCTCAGCCCAGCTGCCAGCCGGGGTGAAGGAGACGGCGCGCATAGCCAAGACAACAGCAGCAGCAAAAATACATCAACAACTAGACACCTCGCCATCCGACGATGACATTGAATATATGTCAGAGGATGGCGAGGGACTGTACACAACAGGGGACAGCAACAGCAACCTGCTTGTTGATATTACATCGCCAGAGGCGTCCTCAGAAGAGGAAAATGAGGCGCAAGACGCCCTTGATGAGCAAGCCATCAGCAAAAAAATAGATGCCATTCGGGGGGAGATGGAACGTCTTAATGCTATCGTGACCCCTCTGATACAAGCTCTTAAAAACAAGCAAGAGGCTCGTCGTGAAAGAGAAAGAAAGGAGCGCGAGCAAAAAAAGCGGTACAGGCGCAGTTAAAAGCAACGCCACAGCAAGAGCTACCAAAAAACAAGCAGCCAGATCTAAATGCGCAAGAGCAGCAGCAACAACAACAGATGCCAAGTGAACAAAAACAGCAGCAGCCGAAGGAGCAACGGCCGAAAAAGAATCACAACAGCAACAGCAGCAGCAGCATCAAAAACCACAGGAGCGGAGTCAGCAGCAGCGAGGAGAACACCAGCAGCAGCCACAGCCGCCCAAAAATAAAAAAGAAAAGGTGCCACCAATAAACACCTATAAAATGGAGCTACAGGAAACCATAGACCTGTGTAAGTCGGCCATAGGCCAAAACTTTTTTATTAAAAGATTAAGTAAAGATAGACATGCTATCCACTGCTCCACAGTGGAGTAGCACAAAATAATAAAGGAATTATTAAAGAAATCCACGACTGAGTTCTTCAGTTTTACCCCCAAAGTGGATAAATACCAAACGGTCCTCTTGAAGGGCATAGATTCCTGCACGGAACCACAGGTGCTCTTAAATGAGCTCCGTCAAAAAGCGAGCGACGATCTTGACTTTATCGGGGTCAAGCCGTTCGCTACAGTCAGAGCCAGACGGGAGAAGCGGTCTTTGCCGTTCTTCCTAGTTCAACTATCGCCCAGCAGCAAACTGGATAGGTTGAGGAGGATCTCCGTCATACCAGGTTGTTACTTGGGATAAATTAAAGAGACGCGGTGAAATGCTTCAATGCATGCGCTGCCAAAGGTTAGGCCACGCTGCAACAAACTGCGAAATACAGCCACGCTGCGTTAAGTGTTTTGAGAGCCACATAAAGGGAGAGTGCAAGCTCGGAGAAGAAAGGGTCGAAGACATGACCCAGCTTAAATGTGCACTTTGCGGAAAGGAGGGGCATCCTGCTAATTATCGGGGTTGCTCAGCTTTTCAGCAAATTCGTAACAATAAAGCGGCTAAGCAGACAGCGGTAGAGATACGCCCATCAACGCGTGCTCCTACAGCAACGCCCGTTAATCCCCAAATTTCCTTCGCCCAAATGGCGGCAGGGAGGGGAAAAACGGTACAGCCTGCAGCTAAGGTAGGCCATCCGGCCCTAGTGCCGAAGGCGCCGGACGCTCAGGCCGAAATAAGAAGTATGTTGCTGGCAATTCAAGGCCAGTTAACAGGACTTCAGACCCAGATAAAGGAGCAGGCGACTAGGGTAGACTATCTCTACTCTGTTTTGCCTAGCCTAACACAATTTAGAGGTTAAAGGCGCGCTGTCAGAGAGGCCTCTTAGGATCCTTGTTGGGAATGTAAATTCACTGATTAGGACCGAACGTAGAGCTAATCTTTTCCAATTGTTGAAAGACCACAGTCCAGATGTGTTTATGGCCAGCGAAACTAAGCTGAACCAGAAACATAAGTTGACTACCAACAATTACAATATCGTTAGAAGAGATCGACCCAATTCCACTCAAGGGGGGGGCGTCGCCATCTTCATACGAAAAGGCATAAATCATAAGGTTATATATAATAGTAATCTGCGCAGATTTCGGCTGTTAGAGGCGTGCGTCGTATGCATTCCTCTCCAACAGGGGAAGCGAATGTATGTGATCGCGGCTTATGCACCGGCATCAGCTCAGCCAACTAATTTTATGACAGAGCTTGAAAAACTTTTCGAATGTCTACGCTTGAGCTTGGAAGAAAATTACTTTCTCATGGCCGGTGATTTGAATGCCAAACACCAAGATTGGGGAAATCAAATTCAAAATCAAAGAGGTATTCATCTTTTCAATTGGATGAGTCGATACAACACTGAGTATGGTGTCGACCTGCTGGCTACAGATCGGCCATCGTTTCCAAGAAGCGGTGCCTATCTGGATCTATTGCTAATAGACGCAAGACTGACAATTACTGACACTGTGGGTCAAAGACCAAGAAACTGCTTACGAACGATCGAGTACGACAGTGATCACTGCGGACTCGCCGCCGTAATACAGCTTCCGAACGAGCTCGTGGAGTTGGATGAGTATGTACCTGTGCATACTTACAATTACAGTAAGGTGCGCTGGCCACGCTTTACCAACGCCTTATCGAGCGAAATCAGTTCGAATAACATATCCCCACCAAATGACAGGAATTTGACAAATAACGAAATAGACCAATACCTAGAACAAATGGATGAGACAATCAAATGAACAATGAACAGAACAATACCGAAATACAAGCAACGGGACGCAACCGACATGTATCGAAACGCAACCATTGACGCACTACACAGACAAAAAAGTGGACTGCTGACAAGACTAAAACTCTTGTACCGACGGTTTACTGACCCTCACCATCTGGAGATTAGGACACTGAAGTCGTCGATCAAGAACATCAACCAACTAATTAAAGAGAACTATCGGTTGTCAATTAATTTGTATTGGGACAACAAAATTCGGGCCGTTAATGCTAGCCACCCGAGCATGTTTCCGCAAATTAACAAGATATTTAGAAGGAATGATCAGAACGATCTTCCGTGTCTCAAGCTTCAGAGAACGACAGACAACAGAGACGTACTTGTGACAGCAGGAATTAATCCAGAGGACGCCGTCTTGGACGATGACTTCTTTACTGTCGAAGATCAGCAGGAGAAAGTGGAGGCTGTGGGGGCTGCTTTCCAGCAAGTGTACAAGGTGAATGCGTGCATTCGCCCGAATCACGACCTGTAAAACAGAGCCTTGCTCCATCACTTCTACCTTTGGAATGACATCACGCAATGGCGATCAGAGAACCTTGGTTTCACCGGGTTCAATGAAGATCATTTGGCAAACGCCATAATCGCCGAGCGAAATGGGCTTAGTTCCCTGTTAATTACGAAGGTGGAGCTCCAGCTCATCTTTGATTCATTAAAGAAGAAGAAGTCAGCAGGAGTCGATGGCATATCCAACGTTGAACTTCGACATTTACCTCAAGAAGCAGTAGACATTTATACCATTCTGTTTAACAACGCTCTGAATAATGCATATTATACAGTGCGGTGGAAGACAGCTGTGGTGCATCCTCTCCCGAAAAAGGGAAAGGACAACTCCAATCCGGCGAATCTCCGGTCGATAAGTCTTCTTCCGAGTATCAGCAAGGTATTCGAAAAAGTTATCAATAGAGCTCTATCTAAGTGGGCAGAGGACAATAATATCATACCGGACAATCAGTTCGGTTTTAAGGCGGGACATGACACTATTCATGCCGCGTCGAAACTCGTTTCTGATGTCCAATGGAACAAATCTAAGAAGCAGTGTACGGGTGCCTGTCTGGTTGATTTGGAGAAGGCCTTCGACACCGTATGGTTAGAGGGTCTTTATCTAAAGCTGACCAGACTTGGCATTAGTAAACCACTATTATATATGCTTTATGATATGCTCAATGGCAGAAAGTTTGTTGTCAAGAGTGGCAATGTAACTTCTGCCACAACCTTTAATATTAAAAATGGTCTTCAGCAGGGAGCGGTCAACTCGCCGATTCTATTCAGCATTTACACCAGCGATCTGATAAGTAGTCTAACTCAGGCAATTGCGTATGCCGACGATCTAATTGCGTACAGAACAGCTCCAAAAGTCGAGGTCATCAGGATTCTTTTGCAGCGTGACTTCGAGAAGATTCAGCAATATTGCGATGACTGGAAGTTGAAAATCAACTTCCAGAAATCAGAAACTATCTTGTTTAGGACTCCGTTGCGTGGAGCCACAAGGGATACGAGAAAGAACTGGCGCAAGCTGGTGATTGTAGGGCCAAATGGACATCCACTGGCGAGTAAAAGTGTAGTAAAGTACCTTGGCATCTGGATGGATCAGTATTTGTATTTCGACAGACATATAAATGCTGCTCTGGCCAGGGCTAGGGGAGCATTTGCCCTAACGAAACGGTTGTTTTATAGCAGCCGGCTTGATAGCAGGGTGAAGGTGATTTTCTACATGGCCCTTATCCGGCCGATGATTGCCTATTGATGCCCGGTTTGGTTCAACGTTGCCCCATCTCAAATGGAAAAGATTCGGGTGTTTGAGAGGCAGTGTCTTCGACGCTGCCTTGGATTGCACAGAACACCAGAGTCGGAGTACAAACACTACTATTCCAACCTGGCTCTATACAACGGGGCCAACATAAACAAGATAGAAAATTTCTTGCTGAAACTTATTCGAGGTCACATTGCAAGGGCGATGTCCTCGTCTAACAGCTTAATTTGCGGGGCTTACTACTAGTGATGGGCGCATTCGAATGATTTGGTCGATTATAATCGATTCAGGCAACATCTCGAGATATCTCGATTCTTTAATTGAATCATTCGAATGATTTTCCATACTAATCCTACCTACTATTTACTGCTGTAAGCGCAGAGAGAAGAGTCGAGAACTGAAAACTAAGTACACATGATCGAGAGTCCGAGACGTTGATTGTTTGTGTTGTGTAGTTCATGTATCTACGTATACCGTATATTCAATGACTATTTTAATATATCCACTTCTCTACTCGTCTTACACCAAAGCACTAGAAGTGAAACCCATAAAAATAACAAACACACATGAAAGCTGTTTTACTGATGTCATTTCATAATTTCTCATGTTTATTCCACGTACATGTACATTTTTACTATAAAGAGAGAGCAAACAAGTACCACAGCAGCACATGCCAAACCTTTTTTCACTCATGTTTTGTCTCAAATCTAATCTCTCATCTTTATTTTTCAATTAGCTCATCGGCATTTTTCCTACTGTATGTGTATGTCTTCTCTCTCATCCAGTTCTCGGTTCTCAGTGCATTGCCAATATGTCAATGTTTTCATTCGAATGAAAATAGTAATCAGATCACTCATGTCTCATGTCTCATGTATCTCAGTTCTCGCTTCTCTCCGCCACAAACAAAATGCGTTTTGTTATTTTCTATTTTCTTTATGAATGAGAAAAGAAACCACTCGGATCTCGAACACCGTTGGAGTAAGTTACATGAAAAATAAATTCTTTTTGACGAGTGATTGCTGATTGCATGTTAGTAGGTATCTATTGTTTTTTTGTTTTTTTTTTTTTTACTAGCCGTTAAATTTTAAATTTGTATTTGGTTGGCTCGATAGGTATTCGAGAAGGTTTTTGGGTTTGCAATTTGGATGCAGAAATTTTGAATAAATTTATATTTTTTATTATAGATGGTAATGTACTACATTGTTCACTGTTTTTTTGAATAACAAAGTATAATATTTAAAACCCTTTTGAAATAGACATTGACTTGAATTAAAAAAAAAAAAGAAATGAAACCGGGTGGAAAGATTTCCCTTGTTTGGACATTCTATCAAAAAGATTCGAGTGGAAACTTTGTAAACTGCAACATATGCAAAAAGAGCTTGAAATTTTTTGGAAATACCACAAATTTAAAGCAACATCTTGTGCGAGTACATCCTGTGCAATGGAATATTGAAACGGGAGCTGAAGTTTGCCAAAATCAAAATTTAAATGTTAATTCGGTACCTGGTTCTAGTTCTTTAGGTGCACTAGCACAGCAGAATATCCCTTCAACTTCAACAGGTGGAGTTGTTGCTGAAACGGGTTCCGGAAAAAGATCTGCTCCAGATGCTGTTCAAAGAATGGTAGGTCAAAGAAACCCCAAACAAATGCGGCTCTATGGGGCGAAAGAAATAGAATTTTCGCAAGGTGACAAGGATAAAATTGACAAATGCTTGCTGAAAATGATAGTCACTGATTACCAACCCCTTTCAGTTGTTGAAAATTCGGGGTTTCTCCAATATACCAAAATGCTTCAACCCTTATACAAGCCACCAAGCAGAAAATCTTTGACAACGACATTACTTCCAAATTTGTACGATGAAATCGCAGCAAAAATCAGAAAAATGTTGTCTTCAATAGATTATGTGGCGGTAACAACTGATATGTGGACCTCAGACAGCAGCAAGTCTTATTATACTGTAACCTGTCATTTCAATTTTAATGATAAATTGTATTCACCTGTGCTTGCCACACGAGAAATGCATGATTCTCATACAGGAGCCAATATTGCTTTTGTATTGAATAACGTTTTCCAAGAATGGGACATTAGTCACAAGGTAGTAACCGTTGTTTCAGATAATGCTGCAAATGTGAAAAAAGCAATAAATGATGACTTAAAAAAACATCATCATCCATGCGTAGCCCATACTCTTAATTTGTGCGTAAACGAAGCCATAAATTCCAACTTGGGATTCTCAGAGCTTATAAGAAAATGCAGAACGCTTATTGGGCATTTTAAGCATAGCTCTTTGGCGACAGAAAAACTAAAGAAAGTTCAAGCGGATATGGCACTTCCGCAGTTAAAAATAAAACAGGATGTTGTAACGAGGTGGAATTCATCTCTGATAATGTTAGAAAGGCTTATGGAATTAAAAGCTCCCTTGTCAGTGGCTATAACTGATATGCCGAGGGCACCCGAGTTTTTGGTGGCATCTGATTGGGAAATCATTCAAGATTGCATTCCAATCATAAGGCCATTGGACAAACTGACAAAAGAGCTTTCAGGAGAAAAATTTCCAACGTTATCTCTGGTGATCCCCTTAATCAGAGGCCTTCAATTAAAAATTAAAAATCAAAAGCCTAGAACTAGTATAGGCTGTGCACTTCAGACTGATTTATCACTAGCCTTGGTAAAACGCTTCATTGGTTTTGAAAGCAGCAAAATAACTGCGAAGGCAACTCTGATGGATCCTAGACTCAAGAAAACAGCTTTCGGTCTAGAAGAAAATGCCAAAAATGCTGAAAAATGGCTCAAAGAAGAACTTATTGGTCTTTTTTCAAGCCGTAGTATGAGCACAGTCTCTTCGGAAGTAATTAATTTATCGGAAGAAGCACCAGTTAAAAAAGATGAAGACTCTTTATGGATTCATTTCGAAGAAAAGCTGGCTAAGGTACAGACAATTGTAACTCCCGAAACAACAGTTACTTTGATGCTGAGGCAGTATATGGAACTACCTCATGTCCAGATATCAGGAAATCCACTTGAGTTCTGGAAACTTCACAAAAGCTCCCTACCGGAATTATATAAGCTGTATTTGAAGTATTCAGCTATACCCGCCACGTCTGTACCATCAGAACGTGTATTTTCAAAGGCAGGTCAACTGACAAATGACCGCCGAAATCGTTTGCTGGATAAAAATTTGGACAAAATTATATTTTTAAACAGCTATTTCACCCAAAACGAAGAATTTTAGTTATGGTTTGTTATTAAAGTTTTTGAAGTATTTTATTATTTTTTTCTGTCAATAATATTTTTTATTTATTTTTTAACATCAATTTACATAGTATCTATATTCATTCTCAATTAAGACATTTAAAGTCTGAATGCCACATCAAATGTTTTTTTATTATTTATTTATTTACATCTAAGTATATGAAGTCTGATACTTATAATTTTTGTGTTCCTTTTTACTCTTTATGAAATATTATTTATGAAGCAAATATTCAAGCATTTTTTCTTTATTGTTGTTACTACCAACCAGGAAAAAACACACAATGAAAATCTTTAAAGGTTAAAGTTTGTTAGTAGTTTCATATCTCGAATGATCATTCGATTATTCAGATCACTCGAATACTAACATCTCGATTATTGAAATCATTCGATTATGCCCATCACTACTTACTACCCCAACAACGAATACTACGAGAGTGTGAGTCTAAGCGGCTTTATTCCGCCCGATGCATTCCTCCACCTAGACAGTCGAGGGCTGATCCAGGATAGAGCGGCGGTTCCGCTAATCTACCACGTCGGCCGTAGAACTGTAGATCGGCGGCTCCTTTACAGTCGAGACGTCCTCGCACAAGACGGAGCTGAGCACCTTCGGTTCAGTAGGACTGTGTCCGAACGGGACCGAAGAAATAGGGTAAAGCAGGAGAACCAGTTCTGGTGGTTGAAAAACGAAGATGAAGTTCCTTCAGACATTTAATAGTTGACCTTGCTATTTTCTCTTGTATGGCCGACTTTATAGAGTATCTCAATCGCAGAACTATGAAAAAAAAAATCTCTCGGTAGGACTTATGTTTTATAGATAGTATGCGGGTGACTTGATTGAATTCGTATTTCTATCGTAATATAAAAGTAGAAATGTTATGCTAACTAATTAACAGTCTTATTCCATATCGTGAGTAGAGAACATTGCATATCACTTTTTTAATTTTATTACAGATATTTCTAGAATATTCATATCTAAGAAAAGTTATCCAAAAAGTGTGTGTTTTGCAATCGGTAGAAACTGTAAAGTTAATATAATACTATGGAGAATTTTGTTTGTAACGTATGCAGTAACAAATTTATACAAATGGGTACTCTTAACAGGCATATAAAAGCTGTACATGGTGATAAGATAAAATGTCCTCAATGTGAAAAAAACGTATACGCGAACGGATTCAATGAAGGAACACTTCCGTAAGAAGCATATGAACAACCCCTCCGATAATCTGGCAATTAATAATGAAATCGAAAAGTCTAATAATAAAAGAAAACTTCTTGATAATGATGATCCTCCATCTTCGCCAAACGCACCGAAAAAACGTAGATGCGTTACTTGTGAAATAGACGTGAGTACTTCTGAATGGTCACATCACAGTAGAACCAATGATCATAAGAGAAAAAGTAGAGTTCCAGTTTTTAATACACGGTTTAACAGAATAAGGCATTGTTTTGAAGGTAAAGTGGAAACGTACTCATTAGAAAATACCGATGAGGGGGTTATAGACATTAATACATTTTTGAAAAGTTGTAAGACTGATATTATACAACTAATTGGAAAATCGTTTGAAACAAAAGGAAGTGTAAAGTTCAGCATTGAGCTGTTTGCAGAGTTTATAAAATATATAACAGTGCATGAAGAATCAGAAAAAACTGAGATAAGTATAAAATCTTTCAAATGTCCAATGCAGATAGCTCTTCAAAATGATAACTTGGAAGATATACTTGAAAATATGAGTAAGATCATTGAGACTAAAAGTGTAGAGTTTGAGGATAGAGATTCTGGATGGACGCTATTTTGTATAAAACATATTGAAGTCAATATTTGCGAATATAAGCATTTAAGGGGTTCAAGTTACTTAAAACTACCGAGAAGTATTGAATTGAAAAAAGCCTGTGTTAATGTGCAAAATAATGATAAATTCTGTTTCAAATGGGCAGTTATATCAGCTCTTTCCCCCATAGATGACCTCTCGCATAGAGCTAGTAAATATCGGATTGAAAACATTCAAAACGGAGTGATAAGTTTAATGAATGGAACTCTAGTTAACTTTACAAATTTAGTTTTCCCTTTGAAACTTAAAGATATTTCGATTTTTGAAACTCTAAACCCTGCAATAAGTGTAAATGTGTTCGGAGTAGAAAAAAATGTAACTGGAGAAAACTATAGAGTTGTAGGTCCATATTATAATTCTAACCATAAGAGAGACCTACACATAAACTTGTTACTTATACAAGAAGGCGAAAACAATCACTATGTGTGGATAAAAAATATGTCCAGATTAATAGGAGCTCAAATAAATCATGGTAAACGATCAATTAGAATGTGTAATTCATGTCTGCTTATATTCAACACGGATAAAGGATTTGAGAAGCATGAAACTGAATGCAACAAAATTGTGACAGCCCTACCAAATGAGACAAATAATATACTACAGTTTGAGCATCAATCTAGATCACTCGAAGTGCCATTTACCATCTATGCAGATTTTGAATGCATGCTGGTGAATATTGATAGCTGCCAACCTGATCCCTCAAAATCGATTAAAAAACATGTCCCGATTGCTGTTTCATGCTTTATAAAATGCTCATTTGATCCATCTCTAAATAAATTGTTCAAATACACCGGTAAGTAAATTTGTTTTAAAGGATTTATCTCTTATGCTATATGAAAATTATGAGCGCTGTAATATACATTTTTTTTTTTTTTTTTTTTTTTTTTTTTTTTTTTTTTTTTTTTTTTTTTTTTTTACTCTAGGTGAAGACTGTGCACGAGTTTTTGTTACGAGCTTGATTGAAGACTCCAAACTCATTTGAGTAAGGAGATCAAAATTAACATGACACCCCAGGATGAAATCAAATTTCAGCAGGCAACAAGATGTCATATTTGTAAGAAGTCAGTATGGGGCGACGTAAAGGTACGAGATCATGATCACTTAACTGGTAAATTCAGAGGAGCAGCGCATTCAAATTGTAACTTAAACTATAAGATACCTAAATTCATTCCAATTTTTTCCATAATTTGACCGGTTATGATTCTCATTTATTTATAAAAGAGCTGGGTAATATCAAAGGATTTATCAATATTATTCCTCTCAACAAAGAGAAATACATATCCATATCAGCAAAACTATTAATAAATAGTGAGCAGAGCGAGTTTCT
The DNA here is from genome assembly GCA_946251815.1 of Dasysyrphus albostriatus. Lineage (NCBI taxonomy): Eukaryota > Metazoa > Arthropoda > Insecta > Diptera > Syrphidae > Dasysyrphus > Dasysyrphus albostriatus. The sequence goes on along the minus strand of OX276335.1, from coordinate 143,938,506 downwards.
AGAATTACGGTTCTTAGACTCATTTAGATTTTTACCTTCAAGTATAGATAAGATAGCAAAAACTCTTGATGAAAAAAAAGATTTTAAAATTTTATCAACATTTTTCAAAGATGATGAATCTATTCAACTTATGACTCGTAAGGGTGTTTTATGCTATGATTATTTAGATTCTATAGAAAAATTAAGTGAGACGGAGCTTCCTCCAATAGAATCATTTAGAAATTCTTTGGTTGAAGAGGATTGTAACCAAGATGATTATAATCATGCTGAGAAAGTTTGGTCACATTTTAAATGTAGTAATTTAAGAGAATATCTTGAACACTATTTAATTACAGACGTCTTAATTTTATCAGACATTTTTGAAAAATTTAGAATTGATTCTAGAACAATTTATGGTCTAGATCCCTGTCACTATTATACATTTCCAGGTTTTTCGTGGGATGCTATGTTGAAAGAAACAGGTATTAAGCTTGAACTTTTGACAGACATCAACATGTATAACTTTTTCGCTAAGGGTATAAGAGGAGGTTTAACACAATGTAGCTTGCGACATTGTAAAGCAAATAATAAATATATGGTTGATTATGATTCAAGTAAACCATCTGATTATTTAATGTACTTGGATGCTAATAACCTATACGGTTGGGCCATGTCTGATTACCTCCCACATTCAGACTTTAAATGGGTTGAACCTCCAACTAATTTAGATGAGATTAAAGGCTGGTTAATTTCAAATATAAACATTGGTTATGTTTTAGAAGTGGATCTCGAGTATCCCCTAGAAATACATGATAATCACAATGATCTACCATTCTGTCCTTCAAACATTTCATTGTCTGGTAAATCCGATAAAAAATTAATTGCTGATTTGAATAATAAAGTTAATTATATAATTCATTACAAAATATTAATTCAATGTCTTGATAATGGTTTGGTGCTTAAGAAAATTCATAGAGTGATGCAATTCAAACAATCTCAATGGCTTAAAAAATATATTGATTTAAACAATGAACTAAGAAAAAAAGCCACCACAAAGTTTGAAAAGGATCAGCGTAAACTTTGCAATAATGCTGTATTCGGAAAAACTATGGAAAATGTAGACAAACGAAAAGATGTTCGAATTGTCGATTCTATAGAAAGCAAAGGCAGCCATCTCGGTAGTCGCGCTCTTATAGCTAAACCTAATTTTCATAGCATATTAGAATTTTCGGAAACCATGGCTGCTATTCAGTTAAAACGAATTCACAATGTATATAATAAGCCTATATACTTAGGTTTTTGTGTTTTACAGATTTCAAAGTATAAAATGTACGACTTTCATTATGCATACATGAAACCTAAATTTAATGACAACCTACATCTGGCCTACATGGATACCGATTCATTTATTTATAAAATAAGAACAGATGATTTCTATAATGATATAAGAAATGATATAATAGATAAATTTGATACTTCAGGTATTGCCCAGCTCAATGTGAAAAAGTTAGGATTTATGAAGGATGAAAATAATGGTAGAATAATGAAGGAATTTATATGATTAAGAGCTAAAATGTATAGTATAGACATAGAAGATGCAGCACTAATAAAAAAGGCTAAGGGTGTTAAATCAGCAGCTGTAAAAAAAATGTCTTTACAAAATTACAGAGACTGTTTGCTACACAAACAAAACTTCTATAGTAAAATGTTGAACCTTAGATCTAAACATCATACTATATACACCGAATGTATAAACAAATTAAGTTTAAGTTCTTTTGATAACAAAAGATTTATATGTAGCAATAATATAAATACACTAGCTTGGGGTCATTTTCGAATAGAACTTGAAAATGAAATATAAAACTGATCTAATTAAAAAATAAAAAAAATATTTAAAAAATTAACGTGTCTTTTTACTTAACGATTCTTTTCTCTCTTCACTCATATGGACCACCTTTTCTGAAAAATTTAACTCTTAAACATCATGTTCTGTTCATGATTTTGTTCAGTTTCCTATGGTGATTTTTGCGTTCCGAACGAGAATTTTTCGTTTTAACGCGAATTTTACTTTTACGTTTTTTGCGTTTTAACGTGAACGTGAATTTTACGTTTTTTACGTTCTAACGTAAACGTGAATTTTACGTTTTAACGCGAATTTTACGTTTTTGCGTTTTAACGTGAACGTGAATTTTACGTTTTTACGTTCTAACGTGAACGTGAGTCTTACGTTTTTACGTTCTAACGTGAACGTGAATTTTACGTTTTAACGTTCTAACGTGAACGTGAATTTCACGTTTTTACGTTCTAACGTGAACGTGAGTTTTACGATAATCCGCTTGACCAAGTTGTTAACAGAATTGTCTAAGGATTGTTATTATTTTTTTTTTATTTTTCAATGTAAACCTAAAAATAAAACCAGAAAATATATAAGTAAAATATAATATTATAAAAAAAAAAAAAAAAAAAAAAAAAAAATGTGTTATTATTCAAGATTTGCTCATTCCATTTAATTTACATCACCACTTCAAAATAATATAGGAATATCATAACATTTCTATGTTTATTCATTTGCTATTAAGGGTAGGAAAGTAGTCATATACAGGATACTCGTATGATCCTAAATGTCGTATTACACATTGCAAAAGGTTTCTTTGGGGTGAAAAGTAACTAATTAAAAGAAGTATTGAGGTAATAATGTATGCTTATATCGTATTGATTGCTAATAGTAGAACAATAGAGTTTTCCCCCCCCCGCATTCATTCATGCAGTTAACCTTATCATAAATTTGTATTGTTGACACTTGGGATATCATCGGTGTACCTAAATAAGGAAGCAGTTGGATAAATTTATGTATTGCGATCATCATGAATGGATATTTTAATTGTCGGCATCCATCCCTATAGATAAAATAATGTGTTGACCTTATTGACGTACATTTGTATTCCGCAATAAAAATAACCCTTTGACCATTTTTCAGGATTTTAATGATAAGGGACAGGGTTTAGTAATATGATTGCCATGATGCTAGCAAAGCAATAGATAAAGGAGGTATAGTCCTATTAGACGAATGAATGATATGATGGTAGTGAGGTATTAGGCTTTTGTTACACTAATTATCACCTCAATCCAGGAAAAATCCTAAAGCAATAGATATATGTAGATGGTCAAGTCCTATTAGTCAGATGAGTGACATGATGGTAACGATGTATCAGGGTCTTGATATATCAATGCACGTATTGTAATCGTAAATCTTAATTGCCGGCATTCATAGATCAGAACCCAAATTGGTACCAGTGGTACCGGTGATGCCGGTGATGCCGGTGTTCTCGTACCCTCTAGGGTGATGCCGGTGTTCTCGTACCATCTAGGGTGATGCCGGTGTTCTCGTACCCTCTAGGGTGATGCCGGTGATGCCGGTGTCCGAGAACCCTCTAGGGTGATGCCGGTGATGGCGGTATCACAGAACCCTCTAGTTTATACTACTCACTCCCCCTTGTTGTGGTCCTCACCACACTTAACGCAGCGTGACTGCATTTCGCAGTTTGCTGCAGCGTGGCCAAACCTTTGGCAGCGCATGCATTGAAGCATGTCGCCGCTCTGCCACCTCTTCCTCTGTGCTATTAACACTAAAATTGAACTTGACTACGTCACACCGAGATAATTACTTTTAATAAACTGGGAAGCCGAAAACGTCTACACACTTCCACAGTACGAGATCGACTGTATGAGTTGGGTTATGATGAGTTGCGTTGACGCCTTTCTTAGGTACCTAGGTACTTCTTTATTGTCACCTGAATTTGTAACTAAATTAAATTAAATGTAAAAGCCATTTGTATTCCATAGTCAACAAATAATATGTGTACTGTGATTGTATTCTAGGTATGAGCATTCAAAGCGAATACTAAAAAATAAGTTGGGATAGGTACGAGATAATTTACGTAAGTATAGGTGCTATTTAGAAATATTTTTAGGTTTATTGGTAGGTATACCTAACTTATATAATGATACATTAATAATAACTATAGGTTTAAGCTTCATGCACAGGGAAATATAGTCATTCTCTTTCAAGAACTTAATAGGTCTTTATCATTCCAACAGAGTAATAGACAGCAACTTCTCTACAAAGCTATATGTATATCTTTATAATAATGATATTAGATATATACGTTTTTAATTCGTTGTTTTCCTCTAACACACTAAAATTCGGTTATAATTCATTTCGGAAGAGAGATACCAGATTAATATTTAACCTATATGCGATCGAACATTTTCTCTCTCAAAATTCTTTATGACGCGCCATTTTGTTTCTCAGCGAACCTACTTGGGAGTGGTGGCTCTTAAAGAACATATGGCTACTAAAATTTTGTGTGAAACTAATACCTTTTAGTACAAGTACCTTTTTGTTTACGACTTCATTGTTCGGATCGGACACAACATTCTTCGTCCCAACCAAAATAATTTTGTGTTGAAACTTTAAAAGAGGCATAAGAGGAGGAGTGTTTTGGAATGTTCTTATTTTTTTCCATTGTTAATTTCTGTTTGTATTTGTATTATATGGTATTATGCAGGAAGCAAGAAAAGAAAGTTAGAAAATATTTGTCATATCTTCTTGAATTCAAGGTTATTTGTTGTTTTATTTGGTAAATATTTTTTGAAGAAGAGAAAAGAAGGAGAAGAAAAGACAAATTGAACAAGGCGGCAAAAAGAGATAGGTTAGGTACCTAGGCGAGCCACTTGCCTTGGAACTTAGCAATGAGCCGAACATATTTTGCACAGATGTAGGTAGGTATGCCAATGAGAAAAAAGGCAAGGGTATAAATAAAGAAGGTATCTTTTTTTAGCGGCATTTTACACTGCTCAAATGTATGGGAGAGTGCATTAGTAAAATTCGTTTATCTGATTGGAGAAAAATCAAAACACTTGATTTTGCTCTCCCATGCATGAAATGCATTTGAACCAAGCTTACCTATATGCCGCATCATTCAGGGTAGGTTTTGTTTTTGTGATTGACTTGAAATTTCTTTGCTAGATTTCGAAAAATAGGCATACCTAGGTACCTTATATGGGTAAATGTGGGGTAAAGTCTGATTTCTATTTTCTAGACGGAGAGGCTCAGAGAAATTTCTTCTCATAAAATGTATAGATTTTCAATTTTTAAGAATGGTAATTATAATTAAAAAAATTCAAAATTATCGTCTTAAACTTATTGTTGTTTTAAGCTCCAAAATGAGAAAATCGATGTTTCAAAAATAATTCACCATAAATCAAGGGATTGTTCAAAAAAGTTTAAATTAAAATTTTTTTGAATACCATCGTATTTTGAGTGCTGGGAGTTTTTGAAAATGCCCAATATGATTAGCGGCTTTTTCGTGGTTTTTATTTTTATCTTTTAAAGAAGTTGGTCAAAAAATCTTTAATTTTTGAATCAGATAGAATTAGTAAATTTTTAAATCAGGTATAAATTTCAATTAATTTGAACAACATCCAAAGGTGATATTGAAATATGAACATATTTTTCTATATCGTTTTTGAGTTTTTTTTTTACTAATATTTGATATTTGCTTTTGAAATGAATGTGACTTGAATAAAAATTGAATCCCCAAGGTCCGTTGAACGGATATAACGGTGAGTTAAAAGTGGTTATAGAGATAGGTTCATAGGTTTTTACTTCATGCATCTATAACTTTTTTTTGTTAGTCTTTTTTCTGATAGTAAATTTAACTACCGTTATTTTGGTATCTCAATTTTTTATGCTACGACTTATACAAGCGTCACAATTAATTAATCAAATATGTGAAACAAATTTAAAAAATTCCATTCACATTTCCAAATTGGACCATCGTTGACAACCAGCCACCAGCGTGAATGATCCCGTTATCTACATCAATATTATTTTAATTAAAATTTAAAAAATTGTTTTTAAGAAATTATAGCTCCCATTCTACTGATCTGATCTTCAAGGGTCTTCAAAGTTCTTTAAAGAATTCTGACACAACAGGCTACATTGTGTAAGAAATTCATTAAAAAGGGGCAAACATTTTCATACTGAAGGGATGAAAAAAGCCTCCTTCAATTCAATTTATTTCATTCTAAATTCAAAAATTGATGAAAAATTTTACAGTTTTCAAAAACTAAAAACGCACAATTATTGCTTTATTTCTTTTCTTAAATTTGATTATACAATGTTTTATCATCAATTCAATAAAAAGGGTGCTATAAGTTTTTTAATTAATTTCTTCCTAGTAAAATGATAATGATAATCTAAAAAATGATCGCCATGGCATTATTTATTAATCAATAACTGAAATGCATGGATCTTTAAAATTAAGGTCCTAAGAAACTCTCATTAAGATATTTGCTAGATTTACATATTCCATCAGACCCACCACTAAATAAAATCTATGAAAGTGATTAAAACAAAAAAACCCTTATCCCAATTCCAGAGCCACCCTAAGAGAGCAGAATCTCCGCGGTCAGACGTTAGGTATAGACAGGTACCAGCGAAAATAAAAAAAAAGATGTTTCTTGGTCCGGTTCCAAACCAGACCTACCACAAAGAAAAATCCATTAAGTGAGGCACCTATCTACCTTGATATTTAAAAAAAAGGTGTTTTTTTTGTCTTAGTTCCAGACGCACTTCAGAAACTCCTCCGTCAAACCTTAGTACATCAGACCCACCACCTAAAAAAATCGATGAAAGTTATTAAAAAAGAAAATTCATTTGTCCCAGTTCCAGACCCAACTCCAGAATCTAGTCGGCCCGACACTAGGTTCCTACCTATTTTCCATGCCATTGGACCTACCACCATAGAAAAACTGTTTTTTTATTTTTTTTTGTAGGCAATCATAGAATGATCAAAGTTTTGCGACAATACCTACCTATCATTCTGCTAGTATACATTCCTATAATAGCCTGATACACTTACATTATTATATCTATACCTCTTCATTTTAAGTCATTATATTTGATGAATTGACGAATAGAATTGAAGTTAATGGCTTCTATCTATTAAAGAAAATGTAGGTAACAAGTTATATGTATGTCTCTTTTATTCATATATGCATTATTTTTATATCTATACTATTATATTCAATTCCTGCCATTGAATTTACCTACCCACCTGCCACCTAAGCAACACAAATATATCTTTACATTCAAATTTTAGATACACAAAACTAATTTGACTTTGTCTTCACTCTTCACTCCCATTGCAACAACGATGTTGAAACGATTTATTCCTTTCTTTTATTATTTCATTATATCTACCCTATCATAACACCAAAAAAATTGGTTCCAACCCACTGAGTTAATATACTCCATTCATTTTGCACAAACTTAACCAATCAATTCGATTCCAAAAAAATTCATTCTGAAAATGAATCTTCATGGCTGGGATGAGTTGTCCTGAGATGAGTTAAGCCATGATGAGTTGGGTCATGATGAGTTGGGAATGTGATGAGTTGCGATTGTGATGACCTGCGTTGCTATGAGTTGCGTCGTGATGAGTTGGAATGTGATGAGCTGTTCCCAACCCCGAATAAGCAATAAAGGCATACATTTTATGCATAGGTATATGATTTTCATATTTTCGTCTGCTATCCAAGCGAAATAAATTAACATTTGAGTAGCTACGAATTCAGATGACAAGAAAGACTCCTTTGTACCCACCAACAAAACAAATCTGAGGAAGTTATTTGTCCCAGTTCCAGACCCACCTCCAGAAGGTGTCCAGAATATCCCCAGTAGTGTCTACTCCATCAAACAAAAACTACATATTTGAAAATTTTAATTAAAATAACTATTAGTTTTAAATAGATACCTATATATCTACTAACATCCTTCAATATCCTTAAGTAAAAAAGTTATTTTATAATATCTTAATGTTATATTATAAAATAACTTTTTCAACCTAAGGAAATATTTGTATCGGTCTATAACAATAACTTTACTTAACTACCTACTTACATACGTTTTATGACATTTCATTTTAAAAAAAGAAGCGCGAGTAACAACACCCTTAATTGTTGTGCTCATCGCTGCTGCGAAGAGAATGATAGTAAATTTGTTTTATAAGAAAACATACAGGTATGAAAAGGGGAGATTCCTTTCAAATAACATGTTTGAATACAAAATAGAATGAACTCTTCATCCAATTGAATGAACATTCATACGCCATGATGAGTTGTCCATGTGATGAGCTGTACCCTGTGATGAGATGGGTTGTGATGAGTTGGTTCGTAATGAGCTGGGTTGTTATGAGTTGGGTTTTTTTTTTTTTTTTTTTTTGAAATTCATTTTTATTTTTCAATTATGTTAGAACTATCTTAAAGCTAGACAAAAATTCATAAAAACTAGCCTACTTATCAATATCTTAAAACTAACTTACTGGCCCCAGTCGGGCGCTCTAAGTTAAACAATAATAACTTAATGCTAATGCCTTTCGACCTAAGAACTGTCTTAATACTAAATCCAGGTAGGTTTTATTTTTTACCGAGAAGAATTTAAAAAAAAAACTCGGTATCTATGTCTTTATTTTTTGGTTTTATATAAAACTTACAAACTACATAAAACTAAATTAAAGCTAATTAAAACTACTTAAAACTACTTACAACTAATTTTAAACTAATTACAACCTACTTATAAAGTACTTACAAACTAGAACAGCCACAGCAAGCATTTTCCGGTTTTTATAATTTTTTTGTATTTTTGTTGATTTTATAATTTTTTTTTTTTTTTTTTTTGGTGCCACCCTGACTGTCCCTACTTAAAACTTACTACCTAAACCTATGTAAGTCGGCCATACAAGAGAAAATAGCAAGGTCAACTATTAAATGTCTGAAGGAACTTCATCTTCGTTTTTCAACCACCAGAACTGGTTCTCCTGCTTTACCCTATCTCTTCGGTCCCGTTCGGACACAGTCCTACTGAACCGAAGGTGCTCAGCTCCGTCTTGTGCGAGGACGTCTCGACTGTAAAGGAGCCGCCGATCTACAGTTCTACGGCCGACGTGGTAGATTAGCGGAACCGCCGCTCTATCCTGGATCAGCCCTCCACTGTCTAGGTGGAGGAATGCATCGGGCGGAATAAAGCCGCTTAGACGCACACTCTCGTAGTATTCGTTGTTGGGGTAATAAGCCCCGAAAATTAAGCTGTTAGACGAGGACATCGCTCTTGCAATGTGACCTCGAATAAGCTTCAGCAAGAAATTATCTATCCTGTTTATGTTGGCCCCGTTGTATAGAGGCAGGTTGGAATAGTAGTGTTTGTACTCCGACTCTGGTGTTTTGTGCAATCCAAGGCAGCGTCGAAGACACTGCCTCTCAAACACCCGAATCTTTTCCATTTGAGATGGGGCAACGTTGAACCAAACCGGGCATCCATAGGCAATCATCGGCCGGATAAGGGCCATGTAGCAAATCACCTTCACTCTGCTGTCAAGCCAGCTGCTATAAAACAACCGTTTCGTCAGGGCAAAAGCTCCCCTAGCCCTGGCCAGAGCAGCATTTATATGTCTGTCGAAATACAAATACTGATTCATCCAGATGCCAAGGTACTTTACTACACTTTAAATCGTCAGTGGATGTCCATTTGGCCCTACGATCACCAGCTTGCGCCAGTTCTTTCTAGTATCCCTTGTGGCTCTAAGCAACGGAGTCCTAAACAAGATAGTTTCTGATTTCAGAAAGTTGATTTTCAACTTCCAGTCATCGCAATATCGCTGAATCTTCTTGAAGTCACGCTGCAAAAGAATCCTGATGACCTCGACTTTTGGAGCTGTTCTGTACGCAATTAGATCGTCGGCATACGCAATTGCCTGAGTTAGACTACTTATCAGATCGCTGGTGTAAATGCTGAATAGAATCGGCGAGTTGACCGCTCCCTGCTGAAGACCATTTTTAATATTAAAGGTTGTGGCAGAAGTTACATTGCCACTTTTGACAACAAACTTTCTGCCATTGAGCATATCATAAAGCATATATAACAGTGGTTTACTAATGCCAAGTCTGGTCAGCTTTAGATAAAGACCCTCTAACCATACGGTGTCGAAGGCCTTCTCCAAATCAACCAGACAGGCACCCGTACACTGCTTCTTAGATTTGTTCCATTGGACATCAGAAACGAGTTTCGACGCGGCATGAATAGTGTCATGTCCCGCCTTAAAACCGAACTGATTGTCCGGTATGATATTATTGTCCTCTGCCCACTTAGACAGAGCTCTATTGATAACTTTTTCGAATACCTTGGTGATACTCGGAAGAAGACTTATCGACAGGAGATTCGCCGGATTGGAGTTGTCCTTTCCCTTTTTCGGGAGAGGATGCACCACAGCTGTCTTCCACCACACTGGATAATATGCATTATTCAGAGCGTTGTTAAACAGAGTGGTATAAATGTCTACTGCTTCTTGAGGTAAATGTCGAAGTACAATGTTGGATATGCCATCGACTCCTGCTGACTTCTTCTTCTTTAATGAATCGAAGATGAGCTGGAGCTCAACCTTCGTAATAAACAGGGAACTGGGCCCATTTCGCTCGGCGATTATGGCGTTTGCCAAATGATCTTCATTGAACCCGGTGAAACCAAGGTTCTCTGATCGCCATTGCGTGATGTCATTCCGAAGGTAGAAGTGATGGAGCAAGGCTCTGTTTTCCAGGTCGTGATTCGGGCGAATGCACGCATTCACCTTGTACACTTGCTGGAAAGCAGCCCCCACAGCCTCCACTTTCTCCTGCGGATCTTCGACAATAAAGAGGTCATCGTCCAAGACGGCATCCTCTGGATTAATTCCTGCTGTCAGAAGTACGTCTCTGTTGTCTGTCGTTCTCTGAAGCTTAATACAAGGAAGGTCGTTCTGATCATTCCTTCTAAATATCTTGTTAATTTGCGGAAACATGCTCGGGTCGCTAGCATTAACGGCCCGAATTTTGTGGTCCCAATACAAATTAATTGACAACCGATAGTTCTCTTTAATTAGTTGGTTGATGTTTTTGATCGACGACTTCAGTGTCCTAATCTCCAGATGGTGAGGGTCAGTAAACCGTCGGTACAAGAGTTTTAGTCTTGTCAGCAGTCCACTTTTTTGTCTGTGTAGTGCGTCAATGGTTGCGTTTCGATACATGTCGGTTGCGTCCCGTTGTTTGTATTTCGGTATTGTTCTGTTCATTGTTCGTTTGATTGTCTCGTCCATTTGTTCTAGGTATTGGTCTATTTCGTCATTTGTCAAATTCCTGTCATTTGGTGGGGATGTGTTGTTCGATCTGATTTCGCTCGATAAGGCGTTGGTAAAGCGTGGCCAGCGCACCTTACTGTAATTGTAAGTATGCACAGGTACATACTCATCCAACTCCACGAGCTCGTTCGGAAGCTGTATTACGGCGGCGAGTCCGCAGTGATCACTGTCGTACTCGATCGTTCGTAAGCAGTTTCTTGGTCTTTGACCCACAGTGTCAGTAATTGTCAGTCTTGCGTCTATTAGCAATAGATCCAGATAGGCACCGCTTCTTGGAAACGATGGCCGATCCGTAGCCAGCAGGTCGACACCATACTCAGTGTTGTATCGACTCATCCAATTGAAAAGATGAATACCTCTTTGATTTTGAATTTGATTTCCCCAATCTTGGTGTTTGGCATTCAAATCACCGGCCATGAGAAAGTAATTTTCTTCCAAGCTCAAGCGTAGACATTCGAAAAGTTTTTCAAGCTCTGTCATAAAATCAGTTGGCTGAGGTGATTCCGGTGCATAAGCCGCGATCACATACATTCGCTTCCCCTGTTGGAGAGGAATGCATAGGATGCACGCCTCTAAAAGCCGAAATCTGCGCAGATCACTATTATATATAACTTTATGATTTATGCCTTTTCGTATGAAGATTGCTACGCCCCCCCCCCTTGGGTGGAGTTGGGTCGATCTCTTCTAACGATATTGTTATTGTTGTTAGTCAACTTATGTTTCTGGTTCAGCTAAGTTTCGCTGGCCATAAACACATCTGGACTTTGGTCTTTCAACAATTGGAAAAGATTAGCTCTACGTTCGGTCCTAATCAGTGAATTTACATTCACAGCAAGGATCCTAAGAGGCCTCTCCGACAGCACGCCTTTAACCTCTAATTTGCGTTAAGCTAGGCAAAACAGAGTAGAGATAGTCTACCCTAGTCGCCTGCTCCTTTATCTGGTTGTGAAGTCCTGTTAACTGGCCTTCAATTGCCAGCAACATGCTTCTTATTTCGGCCTGAGCGTCCGGCGCCTTTGGCACTAGGGCCGGTTGGGCTGCCTTAGCTGCAGGCTGTACCGTTTTTCCCCTTCCTGCCGCCATTTGGGCGTAGGAAGTTTGGGGATTAACGGGCGTTGCTGTAGGAGCACGCGTTGATGGGCGTATCTCTACCGCTGTCTGCTTAGCCGCTTTGTTGTTTCTTATTTGCTGGAAAGCTGAGCAACCCCGATAATTAGCAGGGTGCCTCTCTTTTCCGCAAAGTGCACACTTAAGCTGGGTCATGTCTTGGACCCGTTCCTCACCGAGTTTACACTCCAGTAGTATAAACTAGAGGGTTCTGGGACACCGGCATCACCGGCATCACCCTAGAGGATACGAGAACACCGGCATCACCGGCATCACCCTAGATGGTACGAGAACACCGGCATCACCCTAGAGGGTACGAGAGCACCGGCATCACCGGTACCACTGGCACCAATTTGGGTTCTGATCTATGAATGCCGGCAATTAAGATTTACGATTATAATACGTGCATTGATATATCAAGACCCTGATACATCGTTACCATCATGTCACTCATCTGACTAATAGGACTTGACCATCTACATATATCTATTGCTTTAGGATTTTTCCTGGATTGAGGTGATAATTAGTGTAACAAAAGCCTAATACCTCACTACCATCATATCATTCATTCGTCTAATAGGACTATACCTCCTTTATCTATTGCTTTGCTAGCATCATGTCAATCATATTACTAAACCCTGTCCCTTATCATTAAAATCCTGAAAAATGGTCCAAGGGTTATTTTTATTGCGGAATACAAATGTACGTCAATAAGGTCAACACATTATTTTATCTATAGGGATGGATGCCGACAATTAAAATATCCATTCATGATGATCGCAATACATAAATTTATCCAACTGCTTCCTTATTTAGGTACACCGATGATATCTCAAGTGTCAACAATACAAATTTATGATAAGGTTAACTGCATGAATGAATGCGGGGGGGGGGAAACTCTATTGTTCTACTATTAGCAATCAATACGATATAAGCATACATTATTACCTCAATACTTCTTTTAATTAGTTACTTTTCACCCCAAAGAAACCTTTTGCAATGTGTAATACGACATTTAGGATCATACGAGTATCCTGTATATGACTACTTTCCTACCCTTAATAGCAAATGAATAAACATAGAAATGTTATGATATTCCTATATTATTTTGAAGTGGTGATGTAAATTAAATGGAATGAGCAAATCTTGAATAATAACACATTTTTTTTTTTTTTTTTTTTTTTTTTATATTATATTTTATTTATATATTTTCTGGTTTTATTTTTAGGTTTACATTGAAAAATAAAAAAAAAATAATAACAATTCTTAGACAATTCTGTTAACAACTTGGTCAAGCGGATTATCGTAAAACTCACGTTCACGTTAGATCGTAAAAACGTAAAATTCACGTTCACGTTATAACGTAAAAACGTAAAATTCACGTTCACGTTAGAACGTAAAACTCATGTTCACGTTAGAACGTAAAAACGTAAAATTCACGTTCACGTTAAAACGCAAAAACGTAAAATTCGCGTTAAAACGTAAAATTCACGTTTACGTTAGAACGTAAAAAACGTAAAATTCACGTTCACGTTAAAACGCAAAAAACGTAAAGTAAAATTCGCGTTAAAACGAAAAACTCTCGTTCGGAACGCAAAAATCACCATAGGAAACTGAACAAAATCATGAACAGAACATGATGTTTAAGAGTTAAGTTTTTCAGAAAAGGTGGTCTATATGAGTGAAGAGAGAAAAGAATCGTTAAGTAAAAAGACACGTTAATTTTTTTAATATTTTTTTATTTTTTAATTAGATCAGTTTTATATTTCATTTTCAAGTTCTATTCGAAAATGACCCCAAGCTAGTGTATTTATATTATTGCTACATATAAATCTTTTGTTATCAGAAGAACTTAAACTTGTAGCGTGAGGTAGGTGGTTTTAATAAATTCTTGATGTGGTTCTTAGTCGGGGTCAACACTAAAATAAAAGTTGTTGATAACTAAAATGCCGCTTTGATAAACTCTCTACCACGCGTATGCTGTTCGAGAACCGCAGTACACGTTGAATAGGCAGCCTAGCAAATGTTTCCATAAATAAAAGAATTAATCAATTTGTTTAGTAATCATCTGTGACAAACTTTATTTAAGATTAAAAAAACAAACTTATACGTTGCTTATGGCAACTCTATTTAAAGGAAACAAATTATTATTTTAAATTCATTAACAATTCAAGCAAAGCAATTATTTAATTGAATCCAGTTGGCAATAATGAAATATTTACATAATTTAAACTTAATTGGCAACCATGAAATGTAAAACCTATACATTACGTATGTGTATATGACAATGTCTCTGGCTGTCGCGTCAAACTTCATGTGGACGCTCGTGGAACGTCGCACAGTCCGCAGGTGCGATGCCTTCGACTAATATAGACATACATATGCATAGTATATACTACAAAGGAAAATAATAGAAAACAACACATGAGCATATCGACTGTCAATGGACGTTCGTGCGACCGTACGTCGCATCAACAACCGACATACTAGTATGCCGTGTTGATTCTAAAAAAAAACAAAAGGAACAACACACAATCATGTCGACTGTCAATGGACGTTCGTGGGACCGTACGTCGCATCAACAACCGACATACTCGTATGCCGTGTTGATTCTAGGAGAATGCCTTCAGTGGACGCTGCTTACCAACTTCGCACTTCGGAGCACAAACCAGAATGAATTGTTCTGACGGAAGCTCGTCTTTTATACAATTTTGAAAGAGCTTTTTTACATTCTGTTGTTTGATCGTTTTATTGTTACATAAGTGTGTGTGCGATTTATGTTTAAAGCTTTTTAACAATGTTGCCACTTTGTTATGTTTTCAAATAAAAATTTAGTATTCAAATTGTAGTGTAAAGTATTAATATATTTATTATAATAAGAAAAATGATAAAATAATAATATGTTGATTGATGTGATGACATATGGTGATAGGAGGAAGAAAAGATGGTTGTTACATTCTCCCCCTCTGTCGTAGAGATCGTCCCGATGATGCGACAGGAATGGAAGTTTGTGTCGTCTTCTTTGGTCGCCCTCGTCTTCGCAATGGCTGCATAGAGTTATCAAGGGTTTGTGAAATAGATGATTGATACTTTGTAATAGCAGAGACATGATATGTCCCTATTGGAATAGTGAGGTCATCTTTGGATGCAATTTGGTACGTAGATGCACCCATCTTCTTGATGATAACGTAAGGACCATCTCTTTTCGGCACAAATTTTGAAGAGATGCCCTTAGAAGCTTTACTAAGGATGTGAGTGGTAACCAATACTAGGTCACCTACCTTAAAAATGGGCTGTGGTCTTCGGTTTTTGTCAGCATAGTGTTTATTACGGTCTTGTGTGTTTTCGGTTGTTAGCTGAGCCTCTTTGATTGCTTGTGTAAGCATTTTTAATCGTGGTATGATTTGTGGAGTGAAGTTTCTGTCTTGATTTATCTGTCTTAGGTCGTGATTAACGTCGTTTATGGTTCTAAGTTCTCGGCCAAACATGAGATATGAAGCTGTGAAACCTGTACTTTGGCATCTCGCTGTGTTCATTGCGAATCGTATGGCGGTTAAATTATCAGCCCATGTTGTATGGTTATTACCTACCATAATTCCGAGATGTGATTTTAGGTCTCTGTTCCTTCGTTCCACTGGATTGGCTTCTGGATGGTAGACAGGCGTTAGCGATTGTTGTATTCCAAAGTAATCAGTAAGTTGTTGCATCAAAACAGATATGAACTGGGGTCCATTGTCTGTTACCAGACGTCTTGGTATACCATATCGAAAAAATACTTCTTGGAGCAGAGTCATCGCACAATTTTCAGCAGTCGCTTCCTTTAAGGGAAAAATTTCAACCCATCTGGTTGCGAGATCTTCGGCTATCAGGATCCATTGATATCCATCCTTTGTAACAGGTAGTGGTCCAAATAGGTCAGCTGCTACAACTTCAAATCGTTGGTTACTTGATACTGTTTGGAGTTAACCATATGGTTTCATATTACTCGTTTTGTATCGTTTAGGAGACGTGAAGCATATTCAATGGGGTGTTCATCCGCTTTCTCCCCCTGGACCAAAACTGCCTCGATAGCATAGTTGCTAGCGTCTGGTTTTAAACGGTATAGCTATTTATTTCTTGCTTCAAGGAAGTCTATTCCTATCAGTGTATGGTTGAAGGCTATTGGAAGGGCGATAAAAGTAATCGGCCGCAACCAGTTGCCGAATATTATGTTGGTCTTTGCCAAACAAATTTCTTGACGCATGTATTGTTTTCTTTCTTTTTAAAAGTGAGGCTGACGAGCTGCTATGATCATTGCACTCTGCTTGTGTTGCAACAAGTGGCGATATAGTCTTCCGTTCGTCGAGACATGATAAGAAAGCATTCATCTTAGTTAATGGAGAAGATTCAACCGCAAGTGGCATGCATTCCGCTGCGCTTGCTTCCGACTGAGATCTTTCTTGTTTGTGTTCTATGTTTTCTTTGCCTTCGTCATGTGTACACAAAACTTGTACACTTGTGACGAGACGTGGCTTGAGGACTTTATGTGTGAAGTATCATAAAACTCAAATTTCTTTTGTATTTGGTCAGAAAAATACCAGATTCTTTGACCAAGGTCCAGAACAACACCGTTTTCTTCAAGGAAGTCTATTCCTATCAGCGTACGGTTATCCGTGGCTTTCGGAAGGGCGATAAAGGTAATTGGCCGCAACCGGTTGCCGAATATTATGTTGGTCTTTGCCAAACAAATTTCTTGTGGACGGGTCTGTCCATCAGCAAGCGTAACATCTACATCTATTTTCTGGAATTTTGTTCCGTTTTTAAGTAGATGAATGAACAATTTTCTTCCAGCTACACTTGTCCTGGCAGCAGTGTCTATATAGGCTATGCCTGCTTCGCCATGTGATTGAATTGAGATTGTGGGCAAATCGTTTCCCAAAGTGGTCTTCATGCAGTTGAATGATACTGTTGATGGGCCTCTTGGTAATTCCTTACAGTTAGGACAATTGGATCGAATATATCCTGGTGCTTTGCATTTATAGCAGTGTATGGTTGATTCATTTGTTACGGTAGAAGTTTTCTTACTTTCAACTTTTTGTTTCCTGCGACAGTCTGTAACGACGTGTCCTGTATGTTTGCAAAAATTGCATCGCTTCTTCTCCTCAGATGAGTTAGTCTGCTGTTGCTTCTCATGCAGAGAGATTTCCACAGCTCTGGCTTTAGTGAGAAACTCTTGAAACGTTTTGAAGCTGTCTCTAGGAACTCCATCGCGTATGCGGATGTTGAGCAACCCGTAGATCATGTCCAGCATCATTGTTTCCTTCGGAGCTGGTGCAGGAATCATTGAGAGAAGGGCGCGTTTCTTTGTGATGAAATCATTAGTTGACTCATTCGGTTTCTGCTTAACGTCAAAGATCTCCATATATAGTCGATAGGCTGGCTTAGCTGGTGCAAATGCATTTCGTAGGAGTGAGAGAACGTTTTCCCATGTTTCAGCTTCAGATTTTACTCCTTGCCACCAAGTCACGGCGTTTTCTTCGAGTAAAAGTGGAAAGCCTCTAAAAGCATCGACGTCATTGATTCTCTCTACATCCTTATACACATTGATTGTTGTGATAAATGCATCGACAATTTGAGGATCGCGTTCACCTTTGAATCGGGCAGTGCAGTTGCTAAAACTGCCTGCTTTTTGCTCATTCATTGCAGACATGAGTTTTTAAAACTGAGCGTCAGTAAATTCAGGCATCTTAATTTTCTTCAAATTTTATTAGTGTCCCACTCGTTGGGCGTCAATTTGTAGCGTGAGGTAGGTGGTTTTAATAAATTCTTGATGTGGTTCTTAGTCGGGGTCAACACTAAAATAAAAGTTGTTGATAACTAAAATGCCGCTTTGATAAACTCTCTACCACGCGTATGCTGTTCGAGAACCGCAGTACACGTTGAATAGGCAGCCTAGCAAATGTTTCCATAAATAAAAGAATTAATCAATTTGTTTAGTAATCATCTGTGACAAACTTTATTTAAGATTAAAAAAACAAACTTATACGTTGCTTATGGCAACTCTATTTAAAGGAAACAAATTATTATTTTAAATTCATTAACAATTCAAGCAAAGCAATTATTTAATTGAATCCAGTTGGCAATAATGAAATATTTACATAATTTAAACTTAATTGGCAACCATGAAATGTAAAACCTATACATTACGTATGTGTATATGACAATGTCTCTGGCTGTCGCGTCAAACTTCATGTGGACGCTCGTGGAACGTCGCACAGTCCGCAGGTGCGATGCCTTCGACTAATATAGACATACATATGCATAGTATATACTACAAAGGAAAATAATAGAAAACAACACATGAGCATATCGACTGTCAATGGACGTTCGTGCGACCGTACGTCGCATCAACAACCGACATACTAGTATGCCGTGTTGATTCTAAAAAAAAACAAAAGGAACAACACACAATCATGTCGACTGTCAATGGACGTTCGTGGGACCGTACGTCGCATCAACAACCGACATACTCGTATGCCGTGTTGATTCTAGGAGAATGCCTTCAGTGGACGCTGCTTACCAACTTCGCACTTCGGAGCACAAACCAGAATGAATTGTTCTGACGGAAGCTCGTCTTTTATACAATTTTGAAAGAGCTTTTTTACATTCTGTTGTTTGATCGTTTTATTGTTACATAAGTGTGTGTGCGATTTATGTTTAAAGCTTTTTAACAATGTTGCCACTTTGTTATGTTTTCAAATAAAAATTTAGTATTCAAATTGTAGTGTAAAGTATTAATATATTTATTATAATAAGAAAAATGATAAAATAATAATATGTTGATTGATGTGATGACATATGGTGATAGGAGGAAGAAAAGATGGTTGTTACAAACTTAATTTGTTTATACATTCGGTGTATATAGTATGATGTTTAGATCTAAAGTTCAACATTTTACTATAGAAGTTTTGTTTGTGTAGCAAACAGTCTCTGTAATTTTGTAAAGACATTTTTTTTACAGCTGCTGATTTAACACCCTTAGCCTTTTTTATTAGTGCTGCATCTTCTATGTCTATACTATACATTTTAGCTCTTAATCCTATAAATTCCTTCATTATTCTACCATTATTTTCATCCTTCATAAATCCTAATTTTTTCTTATTGAGCTGGGCAATACCGTAGCGGTTTTGGGTTGGATAGTCTGAAGTATCAAATTTATCTATTATATCATTTCTTATATCATTATAGAAATCATCTGTTCTTATTTTATAAATAAATGAATCGGTATCCATGTAGGCCAGATGTAGGTTGTCATTAAATTTAGGTTTCATGTATGCATAATGAAAGTCGTACATTTTATACTTTGAAATCTCCAAAACACAAAAACCTAAGTATATAGGCTTATTATATACACTGTGAATTCGTTTTAACTGAATAGCAGCCATGGTTTCCGAAAATTCTAATATGCTATGAAAATTAGGTTTAGCTATAAGAGCGCGATTACTGAGATGGCTGCCTTTGCTTTCTATAGAATCGACAATTCGAACATCTTTTCGTTTGTCTACATTTTCCATAGTTTTTCCGAATACAGCATTATTGCAAAGTTTACGCTGATCCTTTTCAAACTTTGTGGTGGCTTTTTTTCTTAGTTCATTGTTTAAATCAATATATTTTTTAAGCCATTGAGATTGTTTGAATTGCATCACTCTATAAATTTTCTTAAGCACCAAACCATTATCAAGACATTGAATTAATATTTTGTAATGAATTATATAATTAACTTTATTATTCAAATCAGCAATTAATTTTTTATCGGATTTACCAGACAATGAAATGTTTGAAGGACAGAATGGTAGATCATTGTGATTATCATGTATTTCTAGGGGATACTCGAGATCCACTTCTAAAACATAACCAATGTTTATATTTGAAATTAACCAGCCTTTAATCTCATCTAAATTAGTTGGAGGTTCAACCCATTTAAAGTCTGAATGTGGGAGGTAATCAGACATGGCCCAACCGTATAGGTTATTAGCATCCAAGTACATTAAATAATCAGATGGTTTACTTGAATCATAATCAACCATATATTTATTATTTGCTTTACAATGTCGCAAGCTACATTGTGTTAAACCTCCTCTTATACCCTTAGCGAAAAAGTTATACATGTTGATGTCTGTCAAAAGTTCAAGCTTAATACCTGTTTCTTTCAACATAGCATCCCACGAAAAACCTGGAAATGTATAATAGTGACAGGGATCTAGACCATAAATTGTTCTAGAATCAATTCTAAATTTTTCAAAAATGTCTGATAAAATTAAGACGTCTGTAATTAAATAGTGTTCAAGATATTCTCTTAAATTACTACATTTAAAATGTGACCAAACTTTCTCAGCATGATTATAATCATCTTGGTTACAATCCTCTTCAACCAAAGAATTTCTAAATGATTCTATTGGAGGAAGCTCCGTCTCACTTAATTTTTCTATAGAATCTAAATAATCATAGCATAAAACACCCTTACGAGTCATAAGTTGAATAGATTCATCATCTTTGAAAAATGTTGATAAAATTTTAAAATCTTTTTTTTCATCAAGAGTTTTTGCTATCTTATCTATACTTGAAGGTAAAAATCTAAATGAGTCTAAGAGCCGTAATTCTAGAAACTCGCTCTGCTCACTATTTATTAATAGTTTTGCTGATATGGATATATATTTCTCTTTGTTGAGAGGAATAATATTGATAAATCCTTTGATATTACCCAGCTCTTTTATAAATAAATGAGAATCATAACCGGTCAAATTATGGAAAAAATTGGAATGAATTTAGGTATCTTATAGTTTAAGTTACAATTTGAATGCGCTGCTCCTCTGAATTTACCAGTTAAGTGATCATGATCTCGTACCTTTACGTCGCCCCATACTGACTTCTTACAAATATGACATCTTGTTGCCTGCTGAAATTTGATTTCATCCTGGGGTGTCATGTTAATTTTGATCTCCTTACTCAAATGATGTCGATGAATATGTTTGGAGTCTTCAATCAAGCTCGTAACAAAAACTCGTGCACAGTCTTCACCTAGAGTAAAAAAAAAAGAAAAAAAAAAAAAAAAAAAAAAAAATGTATATTACAGCGCTCATAATTTTCATATAGCATAAGAGATAAATCCTTTAAAACAAATTTACTTACCGGTGTATTTGAACAATTTATTTAGAGATGGATCAAATGAGCATTTGATAAAGTATGAAACAGCAATCGGGACATGTTTTTTAATCGATGTAGTCGATGATTTTGAGGGATCAGGTTGGCAGCTATCAATATTCACCAGCATGCATTCAAAATCTGCATAGATGGTAAATGGCACTTCGAGTGATCTAGATTGATGCTCAAACTGTAGTATATTATTTGTCTCATTTGGTAGGGCTGTCACAATTTTGTTGCATTCAGTTTCATGCTTCGCAAATTCACAACGAATTCACAGTGTATATAATAAGCCTATATACTTAGGTTTTTGTGTTTTGGAGATTTCAAAGTATAAAATGTACGACTTTCATTATGCATACATGAAACCTAAATTTAATGACAACCTACATCTGGCCTACATGGATACCGATTCATTTATTTATAAAATAAGAACAGATGATTTCTATAATGATATAAGAAATGATATAATAGATAAATTTGATACTTCAGACTATCCAACCCAAAACCGCTACGGTATTGCCCAGCTCAATAAGAAAAAATTAGGATTTATGAAGGATGAAAATAATGGTAGAATAATGAAGGAATTTATAGGATTAAGAGCTAAAATGTATAGTATAGACATAGAAGATGCAGCACTAATAAAAAAGGCTAAGGGTGTTAAATCAGCAGCTGTAAAAAAAATGTCTTTACAAAATTACAGAGACTGTTTGCTACACAAACAAAACTTCTATAGTAAAATGTTGAACTTTAGATCTAAACATCATACTATATACACCGAATGTATAAACAAATTAAGTTTAAGTTCTTCTGATAACAAAAGATTTATATGTAGCAATAATATAAATACACTAGCTTGGGGTCATTTTCGAATAGAACTTGAAAATGAAATATAAAACTGATCTAATTAAAAAATAAAAAAATATTAAAAAAATTAACGTGTCTTTTTACTTAACGATTCTTTTCTCTCTTCACTCATATAGACCACCTTTTCTGAAAAACTTAACTCTTAAACATCATGTTCTGTTCATGATTTTGTTCAGTTTCCTATGGTGATTTTTGCGTTCCGAACGAGAGTTTTTCGTTTTAACGCGAATTTTACTTTACGTTTTTTGCGTTTTAACGTGAACGTGAATTTTACGTTTTTTACGTTCTAACGTAAACGTGAATTTTACGTTTTAACGCGAATTTTACGTTTTTGCGTTTTAACGTGAACGTGAATTTTACGTTTTTACGTTCTAACGTGAACATGAGTTTTACGTTTTTACGTTCTAACGTGAACGTGAATTTTACGTTTTTACGTTATAACGTGAACGTGAATTTTACGTTTTTACGTTCTAACGTGAACGTGAGTTTTACGATAATCCGCTTGACCAAGTTGTTAACAGAATTGTCTAAGAATTGTTATTATTTTTTTTTTATTTTTCAATGTAAACCTAAAAATAAAACCAGAAAATATATAAATAAAATATAATATAAAAAAAAAAATGTGTTATTATTCAAGATTTGCTCATTCCATTTAATTTACATCACCACTTCAAAATAATATAGGAATATCATAACATTTCTATGTTTATTCATTTGCTATTAAGGGTAGGAAAGTAGTCATATACAGGATACTCGTATGATCCTAAATGTCGTATTACACATTGCAAAAGGTTTCTTTGGGGTGAAAAGTAACTAATTAAAAGAAGTATTGAGGTAATAATGTATGCTTATATCGTATTGATTGCTAATAGTAGAACAATAGAGTTTCCCCCCCCCCCCCGCATTCATTCATGCAGTTAACCTTATCATAAATTTGTATTGTTGACACTTGAGATATCATCGGTGTACCTAAATAAGGAAGCAGTTGGATAAATTTATGTATTGCGATCATCATGAATGGATATTTTAATTGTCGGCATCCATCCCTATAGATAAAATAATGTGTTGACCTTATTGACGTACATTTGTATTCCGCAATAAAAATAACCCTTGGACCATTTTTCAGGATTTTAATGATAAGGGACAGGGTTTAGTAATATGATTGACATGATGCTAGCAAAGCAATAGATAAAGGAGGTATAGTCCTATTAGACGAATGAATGATATGATGGTAGTGAGGTATTAGGCTTTTGTTACACTAATTATCACCTCAATCCAGGAAAAATCCTAAAGCAATAGATATATGTAGATGGTCAAGTCCTATTAGTCAGATGAGTGACATGATGGTAACGATGTATCAGGGTCTTGATATATCAATGCACGTATTATAATCGTAAATCTTAATTGCCGGCATTCATAGATCAGAACCCAAATTGGTACCAGTGGTACCAGTGGTACCGGTGATGCCGGTGATGCCGGTGTTCTCGTACCCTCTAGGGTGATGCCGGTGATGCCGGTGTTCTCGTACCATCTAGGGTGATGCCGGTGATGCCGGTGTTCTCGTACCCTCTAGGGTGATGCCGGTGATGCCGGTGTCCGAGAACCCTCTAGGGTGATGCCGGTGATGGCGGTATCACAGAACCCTCTAGTTTATACTACTCACTCCCCCTTGTTGTGGTCCTCACCACACTTAACGCAGCGTGACTGCATTTTGCAGTTTGCTGCAGCGTGGCCAAACCTTTGGCAGCGCATGCATTGAAGCATGTCGCCGCTCTGCCACCTCTTCCTCTGTGCTATTAACACTATTGGGAATCGCTTGGTTAAAATTGAACTTGACTACGTCACACCGAGATAATTACTTTTAATAAACTGGGAAGCCAAAACGTCTACACACTTCCACAGTACGAGATCGACTGTATGAGTTGGGTTATGATGAGTTACGTTGACGCCTTTCTTAGGTACCTAGGTACTTCTTTATTGTCACCTGAATTTGTAACTAAATTAAATTAAATGTAAAAGCCATTTGTATTCCATAGTCAACAAATAATATGTGTACTGTGATTGTACTCTAGGTATGAGCATTCAAAGCGAATACTAAAAAATAAGTTGGGATAGGTACGAGATAATTTACGTAAGTATAGGTGCTATTTAGAAATATTTTTAGGTTTGTTGGTAGGTATACCTAACTTATATAATGATACATTAATAATAACTATAGGTTTAAGCTTCATGCGCAGGGAAATATAGTCATTCTCTTTCAAGAACTTAATAGGTCTTTATCATTCCAACAGAGTAATAGACAACAACTTCTTTACAAAGCTATATGTATATCTTTATAATAATGATATTAGATATATACGTTTTTAATTCGTTGTTTTCCTCTAACACACTAAAATTCGGTTATAATTCATTTCGGAAGAGAGATACCAGATTAATATTTAACCTATATGCGATCGAACATTTTCTCTCTCAAAATTCTTTATGACGCGCCATTTTGTTTCTCAGCGAACCTACTTGGGAGTCAGTGGTGGCTCTTAAAGAACATATGGCTACTAAAATTTTGTGTGAAACTAATACCTTTTAGTACAAGTACCTTTTTGTTTACGACTTCATTGTTCGGATCGGACACAACATTCTTCGTCCCAACCAAAATAATTTTGTGTTGAAACTTTAAAAGAGGCATAAGAGGAGGAGTGTTTTGGAATGTTCTTATTTTTTTCCATTGTTAATTTCTGTTTGTATTTGTATTATATGGTATTATGCAGGAAGCAAGAAAAGAAAGTTAGAAAATATTTGTCATATATTCTTGAATTCAAGGTTATTTGTTGTTTTATTTGGTAAATATTTTTTTGAAGAAGAGAAAAGAAGGAGAAGAAAAGACAAATTGAACAAGGCGGCAAAAAGAGATAGGTTAGGTACCTAGTTGAGCCACTTGCCTTGGAACTTAGCAATGAGCCGAACATATTTTGCACAGATGTAGGTAGGTATGCCAATGAGAAAAAAGGCAAGGGTATAAATAAAGAAGGTATCTTTTTTTAGCGGCATTTTACATTGTTCAAATGTATGGGAGAGTGCATTAGTAAAATTCGTTTATCTGATTGGAGAAAAATCAAAACACTTGATTTTGCTCTCCCATGCATGAAATGCATTTGAACCAAGTTTACCTATATGCCGCATCATTCAGGGTAGGTTTTGTTTTTGTGATTGACTTGAAATTTCTTTGCTAGATTTCGAAAAATAGGCATACCTAGGTACCTTATATGGGTAAATGTGGGGTAAAGTCTGATTTTTATTTTCTAGACGGAGAGGCTCAGAGAAATTTCTTCTCATAAAATGTATAGATTTTCAATTTTTAAGAATGGTAATTATAATTAAAAAAAATTCAAAATTATCGTCTTAAACTTATTGTTGTTTTAAGCTCAAAAATGAGAAAATCGATGTTTCAAAAATAATTCACCATAAATCAAGGGATTGTTCAAAAAAGTTTAAATTTAAATTTTTTTGAATACCATCGTATTTTGAGTGCTGGGAGTTTTTGAAAATGCCCAATATGATTAGCGGCTTTTTCGTGGTTTTTATTTTTATCTTTTAAAGAAGTTGGCCAAAAAATCTGTAATTTTTGAATCAGATAGAATTAGTAAATTTTTAAATCAGGTATAAATTTCAATTAATTTGAACAACATCCAAAGGTGATATTGAAATATGAACATATTTTTCTATATCGTTTTTGAGTTTTTTTTTTACTAATATTTGATATTTGCTTTTGAAATGAATGTGACTTGAATAAAAATTGAATCCCCAAGGTCCGTTGAACGGATATAACGGTGAGTTAAAAGTGGTTATAGAGATAGGTTCATAGGTTTTTACTTCATGCATCTATAACTTTTTTTTTGTTAGTCTTTTTTCTGATAGTAAATTTAACTACCGTTATTTTGGTATCTCAATTTTTTATGCTACGACTTATACAAGCGTCACAATTAATTAATCAAATATGTGAAACAAATTTAAAAAATTCCATTCACATTTCCAAATTGGACCATCGTTGACAACCAGCCACCAGCGTGAATGATCCCGTTATCTACATCAATATTATTTTAATTAAAATTTAAAAAATTGTTTTTAAGAAATTATAGCTCCCATTCTACTGATCTGATCTTCAAGGGTCTTCAAAGTTCTTTAAAGAATTCTGACACAACAGGCTACATTGTGTAAGAAATTCATTGAAAAGGGGCAAACATTTTCATACTGAAGGGGTGAAAAAAGCCTCCTTCAATTCAACTTATTTCATTCTAAATTCAAAAATTGATGAAAAATTTTACAGTTTTCAAAAACTAAAAACGCACAATTATTGCTTTATTTCTTTTCTTAAATTTGATTATACAATGTTTTATCATCAATTCAATAAAAAGGGTGCTATAAGTTTTTTAATTAATTTCTTCCTAGTAAAATGATAATGATAATCTAAAAAATGATCACCATGGCATTATTTATTAATCAATAACTGAAATGCATGGATCTTTAAAATTAAGGTCCTAAGAAACTCTCATTAAGATATTTGCTAGATTTACATATTCCATCAGACCCACCACTAAATAAAATCTATGAAAGTGATTAAAACAAAAAAAACCCTTATCCCAATTCCAGAGCCACCACACCTACCACAAAGAAAAATCCATTAAGTGAGGCACCTATCTACCTTGATATTTAAAAAAAGCTGTTTTTTGTCTTAGTTCCAGACGCACTTCAGAAACTCCTCCGTCAAACCTTAGTACATCAGACCCACCACCTAAAAAAATCGATGAAAGTTATTAAAAAAGAAAATTCATTTGTCCCAGTTCCAGACCCAACTCCAGAATCTAGTCGGCCCGACACTAGGTTCCTACCTATTTTCCATGCCGTTGGACCTACCACCATAGAAAAACTGTTTTTTTATTTTTTTTTTGTAGACAATCATAGAATGATCAAAGTTTTGCGACAATACCTACCTATCATTCTGCTAGTATAACTACCTATAATAGCCTGATACACTTACATTATTATATCTATACCTCTTTATTTTAAGTCATTATATTTGATGAATTGACGAATAGAATTGAAGTTAATGGCTTCTATCTATTAAAGAAAATGTAGGTAACAAGTTATATGTATGTCTCTTTTATTCATATATGCACTATTTTTATATCTATACTATTATATTCAATTCCTGCCATTGAATATACCTACCCACCTGCCACCTAAGCAACACAAATATGTCTTTACATTCAAATGTTAGGTACACAAAACTAATTTGACTTTGTCTTCACTCTTCACTCCCATTGCAACAACGATGTTGAAACGATTTATTCCTTTCTTTTTTTATTTCATTATACCTACCCTATCATAACACCAAAAAAATTGGTTCCATCCCACTGAGTTAATATACTCCATTCATTTTGCACAAACTTAACCAATCATATTCGATTCCAAAAAAATTCATTCTGAAAATGAATCTTCATGGCTGGGATGAGTTGTCCTGTGATGAGTTAAGCCATGATGAGTTGGGTCATGATGAGTTGGGAATGTGATGAGTTGCGATTGTGATGACCTGCGTTGCTATGAGTTGCGTCGTGATGAATTGGAATGTGATGAGCTGTACCCAACCTCGAATAAGCAATAAAGGCATACATTTTATGCATAGGTATATGATTTTCATATTTTCGTCCGCTATCCAAGCGAAATAAATTAACATTTGATTAGCTACGAATTCAGATGACAAGAAAGACTCCTTTGTACCCACCAACAAAACAAATCTGTGGAAGTTATTTGTCCCAGTTCCAGACCCACCTCCAGACTGTCCCCAGTGGTGTCTACTCCATCAAACAAAAACTACATATTTGAAAATTTTAATTAAAATAACTATTAGTTTTAAATAGATACCTATGTATATATCTACTAACATCCTTCAATATCCTTAAGTAAAAAAGTTATTTTATAATATCATAATGTTATATTATAAAATAACTTTTTCAACCTAAGGAAATATTTGTATCGGTCTATAACAATAACTTTGCTTAACTACCTACTTACATACGTTTTATGACATTTCATTTTAAAAAAAGAAGCGCGATTAACAACACCCTTAATTGTTGTGCTCATCGCTGCTGCGAAAAAAATGATAGTAAATTTGTTTTATAAGAAAACATACAGGTATGAAAAGGGGAGATTCCTTTCAAATAACATGTTTGAATACAAAATAGAATGAACTCTTCATGCAATTGAATGAACATTCATACGCCATGATGAGTTGTCCATGTGATGAGCTGTACCCTGTGATGAGATGGGTTGTGATGAGTTGGTTCGTAATGAGCTGGGTTGTTATGAGTTGGGTTTTTTTTTTTTTTTTTTTGTTTGAAATTCATTTTTATTTTTCAATTATGTTAGAACTATCTTAAAGCTAGACAAAAATTCATAAAACCAGCCTACTTATCAATATCTTAAAACTAACTTACTGGCCCCAGTCGGGCGCTCTAAGTGAAACTAGAATAACTTAATGCTAATGCCTTTCGGCCTAAGAACTATCTTAATACTAAATCCAGGTCGGTTTTATTTTTTACCGAGAAGAAATTCACAAAAAAACTCGATATCTATGTCTTTATTTTTTGGTTTTTATAAAACTTACAAACTACATAAAACTAAATTAAAGCTAATCAAAACTACTTACAACTAATTTTAAACTAATTACAACCTACTTATAAGCTACTTACAAACTAGAACAGCCACAGCAAGCATTTTCTGGTTTTTATAATGTTTTTGTATTTTTGTTGATTTTATAATTTTTTTTTTTGTGTTTTTGTATGTTTTATATATTTATTTTTTTTTTTTTTTTTTTTTTGTGCCACCCTGACTGTCCCTACTTAAAACTAACTACCTAAACCTATGTAAGTCGGCCATACAAGAAAAAATAGCAAGGTCAACTATTAAATGTCTAAAGGAAATTCATCTTCGTTTTTCAACCACCAGAACTGGTTCTCCTGCTTTACCCTATCTCTTCGGTCCCGTTCGGACACAGTCCTACTGAACCGAAGGTGCTCAGCTCCGTCTTGTGCGAGGACGTCTCGACTGTAAAGGAACCGCCGATCCACAGTTCTACGGCCGACGTGGTAGATAAGCGGAACCGCCGCTCTATCCTGGATCAGCCTTCGACTGTCTAAGTGGAGGAATGCATCGGGCGGAATAAAGCCGCTTAGACGCACACTCTCGTAGTATTCGTTGTTGGGGTAATAAGCCCCGAAAATTAAGCTGTTAGACGAGGACATCGCCCTTGCAATGTGACCCCGCATATGCTTCAGCAAGATATCATCTATCCTGTTTATGTTGGCCCCGTTGTATAGAGCCAGGTTGGAATAGTAGTGTTTGTACTCCGACTCTGGTGTTCTGTGCAAGGCAGCGTCGAAGACACTACCTCTCAAACACCCGAATCTTTTCCATTTGAGATGGGGCAACGTTGAACCAAACCGGGCACCCATAGGCAATCATCGGCCGGATAAGGGCCAAGTAGCAAATCACCTTCACCCTGCTGACAAGCCGGCTGCTATAAAACAGGCGTTTCGTCAGAGCAAAGGCTCCCCTAGCCCTGGCCAGAGCAGCATTTATATGTCTGTCGAAATACAAATACTGATCCATCCAGATGCCAAGGTACTTTACTACACTTTTACTCGCCAGTGGATGTCCATTTGGACCTACGATCACCAGCTTGCGCCAGTTCTTTCTCGTATCCCTTGTGGCTCTAAGCAACGGAGTCCTAAACAAGATAGTTTCTGATTTCAGAAAGTTGATTTTCAACTTCCAGTCATCGCAATATCGCTGAATCTTCTCGAAGTCACGTTGCAAAAGAATCCTGATGACCTCGACTTTTGGAGCTGTTCTGTACGCAATTAGATCGTCGGCATACGCAATTGCCTGAGTTAGACAACTTATCAGATCGCTGGTGTAAATGCTGAATAGAATCGGCGAGTTGACCGCTCCCTGCTGAAGACCATTTTTAATATTAAAGGTTGTGGCAGAAGTTACATTGCCACTTTTGACAACAAACTTTCTGCCATTGAGCATATCATAAAGCATATATAATAGTGGTTTACTAATGCCAAGTCTGGTCAGCTTTAGATAAAGACCCTCTAACCATACGGTGTCGAAGGCCTTCTCCAAATCAACCAGACAGGCACCCGTACACTGCTTCTTAGATTTGTTCCATTGGACATCAGAAACGAGTTTCGATGCGGCATGAATAGTGTCATGTCCCGCCTTAAAACCGAACTGATTGTCCGGTATGATATTATTGTCCTCTGCCCACTTAGACAGAGCTCTATTGATAACTTTTTCGAATACCTTGCTCATACTCGGAAGAAGACTTATCGACAGGAGATTCGCCGGATTGGAGTTGTCCTTTCCCTTTTTCGGGAGAGGATGCACCACAGCTGTCTTCCACCACACTGGATAATATGCATTATTCAGAGCGTTGTTAAACAGAGTGGTATAAATGTGTACTGCTTCTTGAGGTAAATGTCGAAGTACAACGTTGGCTATGCCATCGACTCCTGCTGACTTCTTCTTCTTTAATGAATCGAAGATGAGCTGGAGCTCCACCTTCGTAATTAACAGGGAACTGGGCCCATTTCGCTCGGCGATTATGGCGTTTGCCAAATGATCTTCATTGAATCCGGTGAAACCAAGGTTCTCTGATCGCCATTGCGTGATGTCATTCCGAAGGTAGAAGTGATGGAGCAAGGCTCTGTTTTCCAGGTCGTGATTGGGGCGAATGCACGCATTCACCTTGTACACTTGCTGGAAAGCAGCCCCCACAGCCTCCACTTTCTCCTGCGGATCTTCGACAATAAAGAGGTCATCGTCCAAGACGGCGTCCTCTGGATTAATTCCTGCTGTCAGAAGTACGTCTCTGTTTTCTGTCGTTCTCTGAAGCTCGTTCTGATCATTCCTTCTAAATATCTTGTTAATTTGGGGAAACATGCTCGGGTCGCTAGCATTAACGGCCCGAATTTTGTTGTCCCAATACAAATTAATTGACAACCGATAGTTCTCTTTAATTAGTTGGTTGATGTTTTTGATCGACGACTTCAGTGTCCTAATCTCCAAGTCGTGAGGGTCAGTAAACCGTCGGTACAAGAGTTTTCGTCTTGCCAGCAGTCCACTTTTTTCTCTGTGTAGTGCGTCAATGGTTGTGTTTCGATACATGTCGGTTGCGTCCCGTTGCTTGTATTTCGTTATTTGTCAAATTCCTGTCATTTGGTGGGGATAAGTTATTCGAACTGATTTCGCTCGATAAGGCATTGGTGAAGCGTGGCCAGCGCACCTTACTGTAATTGTAAGTATGCACAGGTACATACTCATCCAACTCCACTATCTCGTTCGGAAGCTGTATTACGGCGGCGAGTCCGCAGTGATCTTTGTCGTACTCGATCGTTCGTACGCAGTTTCTTGGTCTTTGACCCACAGTGTCAGTAATTGTCAGTCTGGCGTCTATTAGCAATAGATCCAGATAGGCACCGCTTCTTGGAAACGATGGCCAATCCGTAGCCAGCAGGTTGACACCATACTCAGTGTTGTATCGACTTATCCAATTGAAAAGATGAATACCTCTTTGATTTTGAATTTGATTTCCCCAATCTTGGTGTTTGGCATTCAAATCACCGGCCATGAGAAAGTAATTTTCTTCCAAGCTCAAGCGTAGACATTCGAAAAGTTTTTCAAGCTCTGTCATAAAATCAGTTGGCTGAGGTGATTCCGGTGCATAAGCCGCGATCACATACATTCGCTTCCCCTGTTGGAGAGGAATGCATAGGATGCACGCCTCTAACAGCCGAAATCTGCGCAGATCACTATTATATATAACTTTATGATTAATGCCTTTTCGTATGAAGATTGCGACACCCCCTCCCCCTTGAGTGGAGTTGGGTCGATCTCTTCTAACGATATTGTAATTGTTGTTAGTCAACTTATGTTTCTGGTTCAGCTTAGTTTCACTGGCCATAAACACATCTGGGCTTTGGTCTTTCAACAATTGGAAAAGATTAGCTCTACGTTCGGTCCTAATCAGTGAATTTACATTCACAGCAAGGATCCTAAGAGGCCTCTCCGACAGCGTGCCTTTAACTTCTAATTTGCGTTAAGCTAGGCAAAACAGAGTAGAGATAGTCTACCCTAGTTGCCTGCTCCTTTATCTGGTTGTGAAGTCCTGTTAACTGGCCTTGAATTGCCAGCAACATGCTTCTTATTTCGGCCTGAGCGTCCGGCGCCTTTGGCACTAGGGCCGGTTGGGCTGCCTTAGCTGCAGGCTGTACCGTTTTTCCCCTTCCTGCCGCCATTTGGGCGTAGGAAATTTGGGGATTAACGGGCGTTGCTGTAGGAGCACGCGTTGATGGGCGTATCTCTACCGCTGTCTGCTTAGCCGCTTTGTTATTTCTTATATGCTGAAAAGCTGAGCAACCCCGATAATTAGCAGGGTGCCCCTCCTTTCCGCAAAGTGCACATTTAAGCTGGGTCATGTCTTCGACCCGTTCTTCACCGAGCTTACATTCCCCCTTAATGTGGTCCTCACCACACTTAACGCAGCGTGACTGCATTTCGCAGTTTGCTGCAGCGTGGTCAAACCTTTGGCAGCGCATGCATTGAAGCATGTCGCCACGTCTCTTTAATTTATCCCAAGTAACAACCTGGTAGTTGAGGACGGAGATACTCCTCAACCTATCCAGTTTGCTGTTGGGCGATAGCTGAACTAGGAAGAACGGCAAAGACCGCTTCTCCCGTCTGGCTCTGATTGTAACGAACGGCTTGACCCCGATAAAGTCAAGATCATCGCTCGCTTTTTGATGGAGCTCATTTAAGAGCACCTGTGGTTCCGTGCAGGAATCTATGCCCTTCAAGAGGACCGTCTGGAATTTATCCACTTTGGGGGTAAAACTGAAGAACTCAGTCGTGGATTTCTTTAACAATTCTTTTATAATTTTATGCTGCGCAACTGTTGAGCAGTGGATAGCATGTCTATCTTTATTTAAACGTTTAATAAAAAAGTTTTGGCCTATGGCCGACTTGCATAGGTCAATAGTGTCCTGCAATTCCATTTTGTAAGTGTTTATTGGTGGCACTTTTTCTATTTTATTTTGGGGCAGCTGTGGCTGCTGCTGGTGTTCTCCTCGCTGCTGCCGACTCTGCTCCTGTGGTTTTTGTTGCTGCTGCTGCTGTTGCTGTTGTGTTTGTTTTCTCGGCCGTTGCTCCTTCGGCTGCTGCTGTTGGTATTCCTTTGGCATTTGTTGTTGTTGCTGCTGCTCTTGAGCATTAAGGTCTGGCTGCTTGTTTTTCGGAGGCAGCTCTTGCTGTGGCGCTGCCTTTTTTGGCACCTGCACCACTTTTTTCTGCTCGCGCTCCTGCTTCTCCCTTTCGCGTCGAGCTTCTTGCTTTTGTCTGAGCGCTTCTATCAGTGGGGTCACGATGGCCTTGAGACGTACCATCTCCCCCCGAATGATATCTATTTTTTGGCTGATGGCCTGCTCGTCCAATTCTTGCGCCTCGTTTTCCTCTTCGGAGGATGCCTCTGGTGAAGTGAGGTCAACAAGCAGATTGCTGTTGCTGTCCCCCGTTGTATACAATCCCTCGCCACCCTCTGACATATATTCGATGTCATCGTCGAATGGCGAGGTATCCAATTGTTCTTGTATTTTTGCTGCTGCTGTTGTTTTGGCTGTGCGTGCCGTCTCCTTCACCCCAGCTGGCAGCTGGGCTGAGGTGATGGTGGAGCGGCGCTTCACGAGGTTCAGCGCACAGCTAATCCTCTTCCTCCTCTTGTTTTTAATGTCGGCTGTTGTAACTGTTGGTGGGTGTGCCGTTCTTGCTACGGCACTTGTTGATGGCGTGGCTGGTGGTGCCATCGCTTGCTTGGTTGTTGTTGTTGCTGCTACGGCTTTTGCTGGTGGTGCCAAAGCTGGCTTTATTGTTGTTGCTGGGACACCTTTCGATGAAGTTTTCGACTTCTCTATTATGGAAAAAAGCAGCTAAATAATTTTTCCCCGACTGGGACTCGAACCCGTGATCCTCAGGTTGTGGGTCTGCCACCTTTTTTTTTTTTTTTTTTTTTTTTGTAAGCTGAAGCTCGTTCTGATCATTCCTTCTAAATATCTTGTTAATTTGGGGAAACATGCTCGGGTCGCTAGCATTAACGGCCCGAATTTTGTTGTCCCAATACAAATTAATTGACAACCGATAGTTCTCTTTAATTAGTTGGTTGATGTTTTTGATCGACGACTTCAGTGTCCTAATCTCCAAGTCGTGAGGGTCAGTAAACCGTCGGTACAAGAGTTTTCGTCTTGTCAGCAGTCCACTTTTTTGTCTGTGTAGTGCGTCAATGGTTGTGTTTCGATACATGTCGGTTGCGTCCCGTTGCTTGTATTTCGTTATTTGTCAAATTCCTGTCATTTGGTGGGGATAAGTTATTCGAACTGATTTCGCTCGATAAGGCATTGGTGAAGCGTGGCCAGCGCACCTTACTGTTATTGTAAGTATGCACAGGTACATACTCATCCAACTCCACTATCTCGTTCGGAAGCTGTATTACGGCCCGAATTTTGTTGTCCCAATACAAATTAATTGACAACCGATAGTTCTCTTTAATTAGTTGGTTGATGTTTTTGATCGACGACTTCAGTGTCCTAATCTCCAAGTCGTGAGGGTCAGTAAACCGTCGGTACAAGAGTTTTCGTCTTGTCAGCAGTCCACTTTTTTGTCTGTGTAGTGCGTCAATGGTTGTGTTTCGATACATGTCGGTTGCGTCCCGTTGCTTGTATTTCGTTATTTGTCAAATTCCTGTCATTTGGTGGGGATAAGTTATTCGAACTGATTTCGCTCGATAAGGCATTGGTGAAGCGTGGCCAGCGCACCTTACTGTAATTGTAAGTATGCACAGGTACATACTCATCCAACTCCACTATCTCGTTCGGAAGCTGTATTACGGCGGCGAGTCCGCAGTGATCACTGTCGTACTCGATCGTTCGTACGCAGTTTCTTGGTCTTTGACCCACAGTGTCAGTAATTGTCAGTCTGGCGTCTATTAGCAATAGATCCAGATAGGCACCGCTTCTTGGAAACGATGGCCAATCCATAGCCAGCAGGTTGACACCATACTCAGTGTTGTATCGACTTATCCAATTGAAAAGATGAATACCTCTTTGATTTTGAATTTGATTTCCCCAATCTTGGTGTTTGGCATTCAAATCACCGGCCATGAGAAAGTAATTTTCTTCCAAGCTCAAGCGTAGACATTCGAAAAGTTTTTCAAGCTCTGTCATAAAATCAGTTGGCTGAGGTGATTCCGGTGCATAAGCCGCGATCACATACATTCGCTTCCCCTGTTGGAGAGGAATGCATAGGATGCACGCCTCTAACAGCCGAAATCTGCGCAGATCACTATTATATATAACTTTATGATTAATGCCTTTTCGTATGAAGATTGCGACACCCCCTCCCCCTTGAGTGGAGTTGGGTCGATCTCTTCTAACGATATTGTAATTGTTGTTAGTCAACTTATGTTTCTGGTTCAGCTTAGTTTCGCTGGCCATAAACACATCTGGGCTTTGGTCTTTCAACAATTGGAAAAGATTAGCTCTACGTTCGGTCCTAATCAGTGAATTTACATTCACAGCAAGGATCCTAAGAGGCCTCTCCGACAGCACGCCTTTAACCTCTAATTTGCGTTAAGCTAGGCAAAACAGAGTAGAGATAGTCTACCCTAGTTGCCTGCTCCTTTATCTGGTTGTGAAGTCCTGTTAACTGGCCTTGAATTGCCAGCAACATGCTTCTTATTTCGGCCTGAGCGTCCGGCGCCTTTGGCACTAGGGCCGGTTGGGCTGCCTTAGCTGCAGGCTGTACCGTTTTTCCCCTTCCTGCCGCCATTTGGGCGTAGGAAATTTGGGGATTAACGGGCGTTGCTGTAGGAGCACGCGTTGATGGGCGTATCTCTACCGCTGTCTGCTTAGCCGCTTTGTTATTTCTTATATGCTGAAAAGCTGAGCAACCCCGATAATTAGCAGGGTGCCCCTCCTTTCCGCAAAGTGCACATTTAAGCTGGGTCATGTCTTCGACCCGTTCTTCACCGAGCTTACATTCCCCCTTAATGTGGTCCTCACCACACTTAACGCAGCGTGACTGCATTTCGCAGTTTGCTGCAGCGTGGTCAAACCTTTGGCAGCGCATGCATTGAAGCATGTCGCCACGTCTCTTTAATTTATCCCAAGTAACAACCTGGTAGTTGAGGACGGAGATACTCCTCAACCTATCCAGTTTGCTGTTGGGCGATAGCTGAACTAGGAAGAACGGCAAAGACCGCTTCTCCCGTCTGGCTCTGATTGTAACGAACGGCTTGACCCCGATAAAGTCAAGATCGTCGCTCGCTTTTTGATGGAGCTCATTTAAGAGCACCTGTGGTTCCGTGCAGGAATCTATGCCCTTCATGAGGACCGTCTGGAATTTATCCACTTTGGGGGTAAAACTGAAGAACTCAGTCGTGGATTTCTTTAACAATTCTTTTATAATTTTATGCTGCGCAACTGTTGAGCAGTGGATAGCATGTCTATCTTTATTTAAACGTTTAATAAAAAAGTTTTGGCCTATGGCCGACTTGCATAGGTCAATAGTTTCCTGCAATTCCATTTTGTAAGTGTTTATTGGTGGCACTTTTTCTTTTTTATTTTGGGGCAGCTGTGGCTGCTGCTGGTGTTCTCATCGCTGCTGCCGACTCTGCTCCTGTGGTTTTTGTTGCTGCTGCTGCTGTTGCTGTTGTGTTTGTTTTCTCGGCCGTTGCTCCTTCGGCTGCTGCTGTTGGTATTCCTTTGGCATTTGTTGTTGTTGCTGCTGCTCTTGAGCATTAAGGTCTGGCTGCTTGTTTTTCGGAGGCAGCTCTTGCTGTGGCGCTGCCTTTTTTGGCACCTGCACCACTTTTTTCTGCTCGCGCTCCTGCTTCTCCCTTTCGCGTCGAGCTTCTTGCTTTTGTCTGAGTGCTTCTATCAGTGGGGTCACGATGGCCTTGAGACGTACCATCTCCCCCGAATGATATCTATTTTTTGGCTGATGGCCTGCTCGTCCAATTCTTGCGCCTCGTTTTCCTCTTCGGATTATGCCTCTGGTGAAGTGAGGTCAACAAGCAGATTGCTGTTGCTGTCCCCCGTTGTATACAATCCCTCGCCACCCTCTGACATATATTCGATGTCATCGTCGAATGGCGAGGTATCCAATTGTTCTTGTATTTTTGCTGCTGCTGTTGTTTTGGCTGTGCGCGCCGTCTCCTTCACCCCAGCTGGCAGCTGGGCTGAGGTGATGGTGGAGCGGCGCTTCACGAGGTTCAGCGCACAGCTAATCCTCTTCCTCCTCTTGTTTTTAATGTCGGCTGTTGTAACCGTTGGTGGGTGTGCCGTTCTTGCTACGGCACTTGTTGATGGCGTGGCTGGTGGTGCCATCGCTTGCTTGGTTGTTGTTGTTGCTGCTACGGCTTTTGCTGGTGGTGCAAAAGCTGGCTTTATTGTTGTTGCTGGGACACCTTTCGATGAAGTTTTCGACTTCTCTATTATGGAAAAAAGCAGCTAAATAATTTTTCCCCGACTGGGACTCGAACCCGTGATCCTCAGGTTGTGGGTCTGCCACCTTTTTTTTTTTTTTTTTTTTTGTA
Source organism: Dasysyrphus albostriatus (assembly GCA_946251815.1). NCBI lineage: Eukaryota > Metazoa > Arthropoda > Insecta > Diptera > Syrphidae > Dasysyrphus > Dasysyrphus albostriatus. The sequence continues at coordinate 143,900,439 of OX276335.1, read as the reverse complement.
AATTCATTTTTATTTTTCAATTATCTTAGAACTATCTTAAAGCTAGACAAAAATTCATAAAAACTAGCCTACTTATCAATATCTTAAAACTAACTTCCTGGCCCCAGTCGGGCGCTCTAAGTTAAACTAGAATAACTTAATGCTAATGCCTTTCGGCCTAAGAACTATCTTAATACTAAATCCAGGTCGGTTTTATTTTTTACCGAGAAGAATTTCACAAAAAAAACTCGGTATCTATGTCTTTATTATTTGGTTTTATATAAAACTTACAAGCTACATAAAACTAAATTAAAGCTAATTAAAACTACTTACAACTAATTTTAAACTAATTACAACCTACTTATAAGCTACTTACAGACTACTTACAAACTAGAACAGCCACAGCAAGCATTTTCCGGTTTTTATCATTTTTTTTGTATTTTTGTTGATTTTATATTTTTTTTGTGTTTTTGTGTGTTTTATATATTTTTTTTTTTTTTTTTTTTTTTTTTTGTTTGTTTTTTTTTTTGGTGCCACCCTGACTGTCCCTACTTAAAACTAACTACCTAAACCTATGTAAGTCGGCCATACAAGAGAAAATAGCAAGGTCAACTATTAAATGTCTGAAGGAACTTCATCTTCGTTTTTCAACCACCAGAACTGGTTCTCCTGCTTTACCCTATCTCTTCGGTCCCATTCGGACACAGTCCTACTGAACCGAAGGTGCTCAGCTCCGTCTTGTGTGAGGACGTCTCGACTGTAAAGGAGCCGCCGATCTACAGTTCTACGGCCGACGTGGTAGATTAGCGGAACCGCCGCTCTATCCTGGATCAGCCCTCGACTGTCTAGGTGGAGGAATGCATCGGGCGGAATAAAGCCGCTTAGACGCACACTCTCGTAGTATCCGTTGTTGGGGTAATAAGCCCCGAAAATTAAGCTGTTAGACGAGGACATCGCTCTTGCAATGTGACCTCGAATAAGCTTCAGCAAGAAATTATCTATCCTGTTTATGTTGGCCCCGTTGTATAGAGTCAGGTTGGAATAGTAGTGTTTGTACTCCGACTCTGGTGTTCTGTGCAATCCAAGGCAGCGTCGAAGACACTGCCTCTCAAACACCCGAATCTTTTCCATTTGAGATGGGGCAACGTTGAACCAAACCGGGCATCCATAGGCAATCATCGGCCGGATAAGGGCCATGTAGCAAATCACCTTCACCCTGCTATCAAGCCGGCTGCTATAAAACAACCGTTTCGTCAGGGCAAAGGCTCCCCTAGCCCTGGCCAGAGCAGCATTTATATGTCTGTCGAAATACAAATACTGATCCATCCAGATGCCAAGGTACTTTACTACACTTTTACTCGCCAGTGGATGTCCATTTGGCCCTACGATCACCAGCTTGCGCCAGTTCTTTCTCGTATCCCTTGTGGCTCTAAGCAACGGAGTCCTAAACAAGATAGTTTCTGATTTCTGGAAGTTGATTTTCAACTTCCAGTCATCGCAATATCGCTGAATCTTCTCGAAGTCACGCTGCAAAAGAATCCTGATGACCTCGACTTTTGGAGCTGTTCTGTACGCAATTAGATCGTCGGCATACGCAATTGCCTGAGTTAGACTACTTATCAGATCGCTGGTGTAAATGCTGAATAGAATCGGCGAGTTGACCGCTCCCTGCTGAAGACCATTTTTAATATTAAAGGTTGTGGCAGAAGTTACATTGCCATTCTTGACAACAAACTTCCTGCCATTGAGCATATCATAAAGCATATATAATAGTGGTTTACTAATGCCAAGTCTGGTCAGCTTTAGATAAAGACCCTCTAACCATACGGTGTCGAAGGCCTTCTCCAAATCAACCAGACAGGCACCCGTACACTGCTTCTTAGATTTGTTCCATTGGACGTCAGAAACGAGTTTCGACGTGGCATGAATAGTGTCATGTCCCGCCTTAAAACCGAACTGATTGTCCGGTATGATATTATTGTCCGCTGCCCACTTAGACAGAGCTCTATTGATAACTTTTTCGAATACCTTGCTGATACTCGGAAGAAGACTTATCGACAGGAGATTCGCCGGATTGGAGTTGTCCTTTCCCTTTTTCGGGAGAGGATGCACCACAGCTGTCTTCCACCGCACTGGATAATATGCATTATTCAGAGCGTTGTTAAACAGAGTGGTATAAATGTCTACTGCTTCTTGAGGTAAATGTCGAAGTACAACGTTGGATATGCCATCGACTCCTGCTGACTTCTTCTTCTTTAATGAATCGAAGATGAGCTGGAGCTCCACCTTCGTAATTAACAGGGAACTGGGCCCATTTCGCTCGGCGATTATGGCGTTTGCCAAATGATCTTCATTGAACCCGGTGAAACCAAGGTTCTCTGATCGCCATTGCGTGATGTCATTCCGAAGGTAGAAGTGATGGAGCAAGGCTCTGTTTTCCAGGTCGTGATTGGGGCGAATGCACGCATTCACCTTGTACACTTGCTGGAAAGCAGCCCCCACAGCCTCCACTTTCTCCTGCGGATCTTCGACAATAAAGAGGTCGTAGTCCAAGACGGCGTCCTCTGGATTAATTCCTGCTGTCAGAAGTACGTCTCTGTTGTCTGTCGTTCTTTGAAGCTTGAGACACGGAAGGTCGTTCTGATCATTCCTTCTAAATATCTTGTTAATTTGCGGAAACATGCTCGGGTCGCTAGCATTAACGGCCCGAATTTTGTTGTCCCAATACAAATTAATTGACAACCGATAGTTTTCTTTAATTAGTTGGTTGATGTTTTTGATCGACGACTTCAGTGTCCTAATCTCCAGATGGTGAGGGTCAGTAAACCGTCGGTACA